>OW240917.1:28158694-28340756 GCA_933207985.1 Pelobates cultripes
CAAATGAGTAAAGATATAAGATCACAACTTGAGTCATAGCCTGAGTCACCCGAGCACAAGGGTAGGCAACCTTCAGCACTCCAGATGTTGTGGACCAGGCCCAGACTGGCCATCGGGCACACTGGGTAAATGCCCGGTGGGCCGCGGTGGCCATAGGCTGAGGCCGGCAGGGGAGGTCACAGGATCTCCCCTGCCAGCCCCTGCAGGGCCAGCACTATCCAAGCGCCGGCCCCTGCTGTTTGCCATGATGGGCCGGTGGGGAGATCAAAGATCTCCCTCACCGGCCCACTTGAAAAGACATGCTACTGAGGAGGGAGAGGAGGACCCGGCGGAGCTCTATCTTGTAGCTCCATCGGGTTCCTCTCGCGAGATCGGGAGTGTTGCAATGGCAATGCCCCCGATCTCGCGAGAGTGAACTCTAGCCTGCAGGCTAGAGTTCACTCACCCACTAGGACCACCAGGGATGATGTCAGAGTGGCAGTCCCCCCCACTCTCTCTCCCAGGTACCACCGTGCCGGTCCCCCCCTCCAAGGCTAAAGGTAAGAAGGGAGGGGGGAATTTAATGCCTACTTATTGTTTTTGTTTATTTACCCCCCTAACACACAATCCCTTCTAACATGTATACACAGCAATTTCACACACATCATCCACAGCACTCTCACACTCAGCACTCTCACACACATCATCCACAGCACTCTCACACACAGCACTCTCACACACATCATACACAGCACTCATACACACATCATACCCAGCACTCTCACACACAGCACTCTCACACACATAATACACAGCACTATCACACACAGCACTCTCACACACATCATACACAGCACTCTCACACACATCACACTCAGCATTCTCACACACATCATACACAGCAATCTCACACACATCATACACAGCACTATCACACACAGCACTCTCACACACATCATACACAGCACTATCACACACATCACACTCAGCACTCTCACACACATCATACACAGCAATCTCACACACATCATACACAGCACCCACACACACAGCACTCTCACACACATCATACACAGCATCCACACACACAAGTCACCCACAGCACCCTCACACACATCACACAGCACCCTCACACAAATCAATCACATACAGCACCCTCACACACAGCACACACACACAGTACCCTCACACCCACCGCACCCTCCCACACATCACACCTCACACACAGCATCCATCACACACACATACTGCACCCCTCACATATACACTACACCCCTCACATACACAGAGAAGCCCCATGACACACTGCACCACACACATACACAATGCTTCCAAACATATTTATATAATATACACACACACACACACTCTACACTCCTAACATACACACTCTGGATCCCCTATACACACACTAGATTCCTTGTAAGCAAACACATACTACACCCCTAAACACACACTCTCTACAAACACTACATCACCTATACACACACACACTATAACCTGTATGCACACTCTTGCTACATCCCCTATACACACATTCTCTACAGCCTCAAGCCACATATGCATTACATTACACCACAAACACAACACGACTAAAACCGACCTTATTACACAATACCACACCACAATCAGCTCACTCTACACACACACAATCCCATAAGCAGGCTCCAAATACATGCACAGTACTCTTTCCTGGTATTTATGTCTCCTGGTATCCCATTTATAGAGACACCAGAGACAAGTTTCAAGCAAACACAATGCAAGCATGTTATTAAACTTGCTTGCACTGTGCAGGACAGATACAGGGCCTTTTTCTCATGCTAGAGTACTTCAGCAGAGCTCTGTGCATGGTCTGCCCTGGAAGAGCATTGAACCAACATGCTCACTTTGAGATGTGGCGTGCTTGTCATTGGGGACACCCTCTCTGGCCCGGTCCCTTTTCAGTGGGCCGCTGTGATGAAAAAATGCCCGGCCCGAATTTTTTTCCCAGTCCAGCCCTGTTGTGGACTACATTACCCATAATTAGTGATGTGCCGAACGGTTCGCGAACGGTTCACCTCGAACAGTTCACCATGGACTCATCATTGAGTAAACTTTGACCCTGTACCTCACAGTCAGCAGACACATTCCAGCCAATCAGCAGCAGACCCTCCCTCCCAGACCCTCCCACCTTCTGGACAGCATCCATTTTGAAGCTGCATTCTTAGTGAGCTGTCCAGGTGGGAGGGTCTGCTGCTGATTGGCTGGAATGTGTCTGCTGACTGTGAGGTACAGGGTCAAAGTTTACTCAATGATGAGTCCATGGCGAACCGTTCGTGGCGAACCGTTCAGCGAAGCGTTCGGGACATCACTACCCATAATGCTTTTACACACATAATGCAGGTAAAGCATCGGGGGAGGTGTTGTTCAAAACTCCTGAAGTGCCAAAGCTTACATACCCCTGCCCTAGCAACTGATTTGCTGTTTGTTTTCACGCTATTTGAGCATTCTTCATATGTGTAATAAATTATGCTGCCACAGGAGGTCAGGATTGTATCACTGTTAATAATAACAGTAAATGTATTTTTTATTTTATTTTTTTTTAGATATGTAAAAAACAAAAAATAGGAAAATCTCAAATGAGAAATCCCTCTTAGATTTTTTTACAAGAGGGATTTCTCATTTGAGATTTTCCTGTTTTATTTGTTTTTTACATTAGAATTAGGGTTCATGCCCAAAGTGGATGGTAACCACTCGTACTGACCACCCCCGTTTGGATATTTTCCATGTAGGGGGTTTCTTTTGATTCTTTTACACTGACTTTTTTTTAGATATAACTCCAATGGAAAAAATGCATCATTTAATGCATCTAAGTTTTCATTTGGGGGTATCTTTACTAAACAGTGATTTTTATTTATTTTGTATTTGGGCAGTGGAGTGTCCCTTTAAGCAATCAAACAATTATATAATAAAAAAAATAAGCTCAGTGGATTATTCAATAAATGGTAAATTGTGTTTAATTAAAAAAACTATAGACAATATCTCTACCCTTCCAAACCACCTACCCACTTTCTTCCTCTTCCTATATACTCCCAGCTTGCTTCATTCATAGGCCATTGTTTGTTTATCTGTCTGATATACTGTCTAAGTGCCTCTTAACCATTTCAGTAATGAATTGTTATATTCTCCAACCAATTTTAAGTTTTTCTGCCATTGGTCTAAACCTCACCATTTTGATAATACAATTACATGAAAGGATATGTATTATATGCTTTTGTAAATATATTATTTTACCATATATAAAAAATAAAATTAAAAAATAAGCCACTTTTACTGAGATATGCCAACTCATAATAAAATAAAACAAAATGAAACAGAAAAGAAAAAGAAACCAGGAAACATATAATGAAAACAGTGCATCTAATCAAAACATATAAGGTGGACAGCATGATTTGCATTGGTATCAAGCAAAAAGATAAGTACAGGATAATTAACCCCCTCGGTCAGGCGCAATGTGAGTAAGAACAGGATCGGGCGCATTGTGCGTAATAGGCCACTTTTACAAAAACAAACCTTTTACTCAAATAAAAACATGTTTATTATTCCATTTGCTCTACAACATTGGCAAAAGCAATTTCTGAGCATTTATTACAATAAAAAGTAGCATGTTCCATACATAATGCACGCTTACACTTGCTGCACTCATATCTTGATAAGCAACGTCGTCCGCTATCCGTAGTGCATATAATGCACCTTCTCCTTTTGCTAGGCGTTTCCAAAGTTTCCTCTTTATCTTCTTCTACATTTTCACAATTACGGAATCGTTTCAGTTTTGATTGAATATGCAGCGGAATGCCGATTGTTTTTTAACTTCATCTTTGAAGTTCATCTAACGTAAGTTCGTGGGAAAGCTACTTCAGAAATAGACGCCTCTTTATTGGTTTCAAATCATTTCCCAGATAAATTATCTGCAAATTTATGCCAGCAACATTCAACATGGTGAAGAATATATTCATAGGCCAACGTTTTATATTCCTTGCAACGCTGAATGTAGCACACATTTTGTCAACATTGTCTACTCCTCCCTTTGTGGAATTGTAAAATTGTATTGCATATCCCTTTCTTTACTGTCCACCAATAGCAGCAAAGGATATAAACAGAATGAAAAAACAATGAACATACAGTGACATAGGCCCCTCCCTGCACATGTCCCAGTATAATAGGCAGCACTTCCCTTCCATTTTCCTCTTTCTTTGCTGCTCCAAAGATAAGTAACAGCTCACATTTTTTCTCTCATTGATTACTTGTTTATTCTGTCAGTTATGGTTGTTATTCTGCTATTTATTGTCATTTATTGTTCTATTGTTTCTTCCTATCTCTAATTCCTTTTCTCGCCATCTCTCCTCTCCCTGTCCTCTGGCGCCATTTTGCGCTGCTTTCTCCGTTCCGTTCGGCTGTTTTGTGCATGAATCATGCCATCCGGCTAAATTCACGAATCCAGATCATTTGTTAGTTTCACCGGCACATTCGCCTATTTGCCGCGTTCAACTAATTGGTTTGTGCGTTTTACGCATTCGCCTGTTTTTACATTCGTCTGTTTTATTCACACGAATTCGCCTATTTTACCGCATGTTTGGTTCTTTTCTATTGTCGAATTCACTGGTTTTGCCGCAAATCTCGCGAGACTCGCGGCGGCCATTTTCTGACTTCCTGTCTCTTATACTATCTCGTGTGTGTCTGTGTGCCTCTGGTCTGGACCCTGGTGAGATCCCTATCATTCTTTTTCCCTATAGTTTGGGTGAGTAACCCTTACTACTCTGTAATCTCACTGGTAGGAATATTGAGCTGCATCCAATATGCCCAAACCCAGGATGCCTTCCAGCTCACCACCCTCTGGGGTGATAGATGCCCCTTTGCCTCTGGGAGAGACCCCTTCGATCTATGACACGCCATCTACTCTGGCAGGTAGACCCACCCAACCTGAAGGTGACCAATTCTTGGCGCTACAGCGCTTGATGACAGATGCCATTATGGCAGCCATGGGGTCCATGTCTTCTACTCTTTCCCATACCATTTACCTCTCTGAGGTTGCACCTAACTGTTATGACTGGCATACCTACAATCGCCCCAGAAAGCGTGTCCCACCCACGCAAAAGAGCCTTTCCGTGCCAGGCAGAACGGGCGCGGCTCTGGAAATGTGCTAGAGCACAACCTGAGAGTGACTCCGACTCAGAAATCGGGTCAGGTGAGGAGGCTATGGTTGAGTCGGATGATGACTCTGATGTTGAGACCGCTGAGCTGGGCCTTGACCTCCTTCCCTCTGCTCAGGCAGAGATGTCCGGAAGGTGACACGGGGGTGCTTCACCCTGCAACCGCGGGGTCCACCCTCTTGGATCCGTTGGGAGAACCTCTCTTCGACCCGGATGAGCTTCACCATCCGAGGTCGGCGGAGTGGCTCCCAGCGGACCATGTAGCCAAGTACCTTGAAAATTGGGTTCGACGCCCGCTCAGTAAAGTGGTACGGAACAAACAGAGGGCAGAGTGCCCAAGGCCTACGGTGCCGAATAAAGTCTGTGATACCCCTGAAGTTGATCCGAAAATGACCCAGTTCCTAACTAAAATGGGCTGGAACCCACGTAAGGGCCTAGACTCTGCCCTGAAAGCATTATATACATTTAGACATATTTGGCCCACTGGCAAAACTTTTAGAACTGGCGGAGGATGCCAGAGCTGGAAACCATATGGTTGACCCCGAAGACCTTCGTGGTTGGGTCCAAAGGGCTATTTGTATCGCCGGGAGCGTAAACACCTCCCTCTCTATTGAATGGCGTGAAGCCATTTTGTTTAAAATAGAGCCTAAACTGGCCAACCTTGCCCTAACAGAGGCTGGGAATGACGCCCAAGGATTATTATTTGGCGACTCCTTCATTAAAGACCTGGGGCGCTTTGTGGGGGAATTCACGGCCCTTGACAAGGCCCAAACCTCCATGAGATGGGTTTTTCAGGGAAGGGTCTCTACCAGGGCCGGCAGATCCAGGAGCCGTCTGTCCGGCCGGCCCTACTTTCAGTCCCGTAGGTCGGGACGAGGCTCCTTTCAGCACCGCTCCAACATCCAGGAGACAAATGCCCGCTCCCCATTCTTCCCATCACGCGGACGCCTGTGGCGATCCAGAGGTTTCCGGGGTAACACCAGCTCCAGAAGACCCTATGGTGAGTTTACTCATACCTCATGTTTCTTTGCATGTTTATGTAGGGGGCAGACTCCAACATTTTTTCCCAGCCTGGGCACAGATAACCTCCAACCCCTGGGTACTAAACACCATTCGAGGTTTCCACATAGACCTTATGGGGAACCCTGTAACTATCCCGCCTCCTCGACCGATCTGCTTCTCCATCTGGGATCGCAGGTCGATCGACGAAGAGCTATCCTCGCTCCTCACCAAGAGAGCGATAGAACAGGCACCCGCAGACTCCATGGGAGTCGTAAGCAATATTTTCCTAGTGGAAAAGAAGGGCAGCCAAATGCGCCCAGTCATAAACCTGCGCCCACTCAATGCTATGGTCAGGTACCGCCATTTCAAGATGGAGGGTATCCATCTGTTGAGAGATCTACTCCTTCAGGGGGACTGGATGGTAAATCTGGATCTCCTATATGCCTTTCCACCATTCTCCATGATCCCTCGCGCCCTTCTACACTCTTGCAGATATCAGGCCAAACTGGTCCTTGTGACCCCGTTCTGGGACACACAATCATGGTTCCCTCAACTTCTCGGGATGACGGTAGATCATCCCAGACTGTTGCCAGCCTCCCAGGAACTTCTACAGGATCCGATAGGGTGTTGCCACCCTCTCCGGTTAGAGGGCTCCCTCCCCCTGCTGGCGTGGCGGATTTCAGGGGACCCTGCGAGGTCCAGGGAGTTTCAGACACTACTAGATGCCTACTGGCAGCGGCATGGGCTCCCAGCACTAGACGGGCATATGGGTCAGCTTGGTAAGCTTGGGCTGGTTGGTGCCTGGCTTGGGACATGGATCCCGTTTCAGCCCCTGTAACCGCGGTCCTACAGTTCCTGACTTCCCTCTTTGAAACAGGTAAGGCTTACAGAACCATCAACCTATATCGATCAGCCATCTCCTCAACACATCAGGGGTTCGATGGCTGCCCAGTGGGCCAGCACTGCTTAGTGTGCCGACTCCTTAAAGGTTCTCGCCTCTCTCGGCCACGCTACACTCCGACCTGGGATGTACCGGTGGTGTTATCCTTTCTCGCTTCTTGGCCCACTAATTCCGCGCTCTCCCTAAGACAACTTTCAGCCAAACTGGTCTGTTTGTTTTGTCTCGTCTCCTGTCTCGCCTCTGTGTCTTTAATAAAATTATGACTTTTCGTCATGTGATAGCAAAATCATGCAGTTATCGATGGTTTCTTTTTCTCGCCTGTTTCTGAATCAAGAGATTTATCGTGATGAAAGCTGGACACAAGGATAACAGTTTTGTTCATCTTCGGTACGTATCATTCTAATGTAGTACCACGATTGAATCCAAAGCCACTTGAATACACTTCCCTAGATTTTATTGTGACAAATTCAGGTGGCAGCTTGCTTTTGTTTTTCTTTACTGTGCCAACGTAGGAAAGTTTAATCTTTTTCAGTTCTTCCACTAAATCCAGGGCTCTATAAGCTCCAGCCAAATATAATATACCTATGAACGCATTTATTTCAATGTCATCAGTCAGTTTGGCATCTCGTTCGCGTCGATATTTATTTTTGATAATAATTATATATTGGTTAGTATATTTTACAATGATATCCAGAATATCTCCAGTGAATAAGTATTTCCAACAGTCAACTGGAGATTTTGATAACTTTGCGGGACCTATAACATCTGGTAACTGCTTCAACAAATTATGAGGCGCGATTTTTCTTGTAGGGAATATCTTGGTACCATTTACTGGACTTGTCTTTTCCGAGAAAATATGAAGCGTTATCTGTGCTGTCGTCATCGCTGAATTCTTCAACATTTTGTTCTGATTCAGAACTCTCAATGCGTGCTTCCATGTTATCTTCAGTCACGCTTCATCATCTGATTCACCCTCTAGCATTTTCATCATATCCGCTACATCATTCGGATTATTGAAATGGAAAATTCTCTTTGAGTTGTGCATTTTTATTGCCATATCTACAAAGTAATAACAAAAATAGCATCATCGGTCGCAATGTGCCTGAGAGGAACATCGTGCCTCATTATGGAGTTGAACATTATAACATTGAAAAACAATCAGGTATGGCATTAATATGCTTGAATTATTTAGAAAAATTACTTAGCAATGTAATTATTAGACATGTGCAATTCGTTTCGGGCCGAATATGAATTCGGACGAATTTCGGGCAATTCGGACATTCAGGTACTTCCGAATGTCCGAATAGCCGAAGTGACTAATTACCGAGGTCCCGAAGTTCAGAAATTACAGAATTTCTGAAGTGTCGATGTCCCGAAGTTCCGAAGTGCCGAAGTGCAAAAGTGCCGAATTGCCCAAGTTCCAAAGCTCAGTATTGCTTAAGTACTAATATACTTACCCAGTGGAAGAAGAAGAATGTTATACTGTATACTATTTTAAATAAAGAGTATACAAACATAGCCAGGATTCAGCTGTAAGCGATTGCAACACTTACAACAATCAAGTAACACACATTCATATAAAATGTAAATTACTTGGCCAGTTTAATGACAGGGATGAATAAGTAGATAACTCCCGTAGGAATTAGGGAGCTATCTTCTAAAAGGCTGAAAGACTTAAATTGGTCTTTCACATTGCTCACTGTTTAATAGACATGCCCCTACTCGTGGTATAGCGAGTAGGGGCATAATTTACTAATACTAAGTAATCTTTACTTAGTATTAGTAAATTTGGCTGAAATACCAATTTAGGTCTTTCAGCCTTTTGGTAGATAACTCCTTAATACCGTGGGAATTAGGGAGTTATCTACCAAGCGGCTGCAAGAGAAGTTCCGAAATTCCGAAGTTCCGAAGTGTCGACGTGCCGAAGTGGCGAAATTCCGAAGTGGCGAAGTGCTGAAGTTACCGAAAATCCAAAGTGGCGAAGTTCCGTAGTGCCGAAGTTCCGAAGTGTCGAAGTTGCCGAAGATCCGAAGTGCCGAATTGCCAAAGTGATGAATTGCCGAAGTCCCGAATTTCAGAATGCCGAACCGAAATTGTTTCCCATGCACATGCCTAGTAATTATAGACATATAATGGTTATACTGCAATCGGGCGCAATGTGCCTAAGAGCCACAAAGTGCTGCGACTCACACACACGACATTCAAATGCGTACTGCGCATTATAGGTCGCTGCAGAATGTAAAAACAACAAGCTACTGAGGCGGCCGGACGGTAACGAGGGCTCGCTTTGGTAGGAAAAAAAAACAAACATTGGCTGTGCCTATTGGATCAGTTGTGCCTGACCGAGGGTTAAGAATAAACCTTGGTTGATAGAATGGAGCAATAACAACTGGTATAAATAATAGACAATAAACTGAGCATATAGCTATGATGGATCAAATGGCCATAAAGAAAAGGCATATAGTGAGCCATACACACACTGCACCCCCCCCAAAAAACACACACACACACTGCACCCCCTTGCACGCCCAAACACCCCCACTGCAACCCCACAAACACGCACGCACCCCTTTACACACACTGAACCCCCAAATACCCCTACTGCACCCCCTCATACACACTTCACCCCCATATATATACACTGCAACACTCAAACACATATTGCACCACTCACAGATTGCACCCCCTCACACTCACACACCGCACTGCTCAAACACACACACATTGCACCCCTAACACACATGCACCACACACCCTCACACACACACTGGACCCCTCACTGCAGTCTGTGTATTTAGCAGCCCATGGTTGTGTGTGCTCAGCAGTATATCTGTGTGTATGCAGCTGTTTGTGTGTATGTATTCAGCAGTCTGTGTGTGTGTGTGTGTGTGTACTCAGCAGTCTGGCTGTGTGTATTCGGTCATTTATGTGTTGCCTCAGCACTCTGTATGTATTCGGAAAGCTCTGTGTGAATGTATTCAGCAGTCTGCGTGTATGTATTGTATGTATGTATTGCATTTGTGGGAGGCACCAAAAAATATAAGCTTTATTTTATCGATAATTTAGATTTTTATTCCTCTCAGTGGTTGTGTAGACAGGGTCACAGTTCACTGCTTTGCTCAGGGTCCTTTATTGCTGTCAAGATGGCACTGACTAGACAGTCAGACACTACACACACACCCACATCACTGACAGCAAAGAGCCCAGAGCTCTAGGAGCGGTCCTCAATATGGCATTCTGTCTAGAGTTCTGGCCAACCTTAATCTGGCTCTTTACCTAGCTGTAATCTTTGTGTGCCTAATTTTGGAGCAAAATGTTTTGAAGCATACTGCTGGTTTCTGAGGTCCAAGCTCTTTAAACCCACCATATCTGTAGCTATGTTCTGTTTCTTCATCCAGTGGTACAAAGCATCAGGAATCCTAGCACTGGCTTCTCATGTGATTCAGCAAATAGCTCTCATGAGTAGAAAGCTAAAATGATTAAAGAACTTCAGGTGCCAGAATTTCCCCCTCTAGACAGAACTGAAACTGTTCACAGAGAACTTTGAAATCTGTGAATCACTTGCACACGTTGTAAAGATAAACTGGCAGTTTGACAGATATACCGTATATTTATCTATTACTGACATTTATATATATGTGAATCCATCTCATTTAAAGTGTTAGGATTTCTTGCAAATTGGCTTAAAATTAGACTTTTACTGAACTTTTATTATTTTGGATTTACCGTTTTTGCACCTTTTTAAAATCTATATGTTTAAGCAAAAAATAATAAAAATAATAAAAATAATAATAATAAAAAAGTATAAATTAAAAAATATGTGAAAGGCAGTACAATTTGACATTTTTACTGTGAAACATTGTGAGGGAATAATGAAGTTAAAATAAGATGGAGTGATAAGAAATGAATAAGGCAACTTCTATCACCAAGGATGGGGGTAAATGCAGCTAACCAGCACTCCGCTAAGCCATGCCAAAATGCAAATAGAATTGTAGAAAACTGTTTCCAGCAAATATCAAAAGTAACAGCTTACATTAGGATTCAAAATCTCCACTATCACAATGACAATTTAGCCCTGGTCAGCAGAAATGTAATTCTGATAAGCGTGCCACAAACTCTCCAGGCTGACAGTGGCAGGTAACTTTTAAGACCTGGCTAGTAGGATCTTTGAGCTCTGATTTAGATAATGCAAAGGTCAAGGGACTGAAAGGAACATGACTTCCAAAACTTTTTTTTAATAAATATTGTATGCCATTTGAGCACAGTTAACACACTGTATTCTTGTAAACTGATACAAATGGAAGACTTCATAATACTTTATAATGTACCCACACAGTCGGAGGAGTCAAAGTCCCCACCTGCTTTCTGTTGAAATATAGGAAATATTATGAACAAGAAAGATTAAGTAATTGTGGTAAAATTCCTTATGTTATAATATCTCCAAAAAGTAATTAGTGCTAATGTGGAGGTACAGATTAGGGGCTGCTGGTTAAAGCTTTGAATGTGGTATAAGTGTAGGGAAAATATATCTTCTTCCCAAACAAAATCCTATTTTGCAGATATTACCATTTAATAATAATAATGTTGCCTATACATATGCCAATATAATTGAATATCTGCATCCACCAATTTGGCAAAATATATTTAGTTTTATCAGCAGGATAGGTCCTATTCCTGGGAATATTTGTCATTGTGATTGTATGTTTCTAAATTACATTTTAAGAAAATCAAAAGGTGATCCCAGAGTTTCAGGAGATTAATAACAGAGACAGGGGTGGCCACTACAATCCAAATCCAAATTAAATACATTTTGTTTAAATTAATAGCATGTCTGCTTCGAATTTCATTTTACCTGAAGTGACAGCACCCCTTTCAACCAAGCCACTTATTCCTCTGCTAATAAACAAGAGGATAGTGTGGAAAATGAACCCTTACTTTATGGGGTTAAAACAAAAATATTTTATATGTTCTAAACGCTAAGCCATCGCTTTGCTTCCCTGATACTCGCCCTTTGTTCCCATGGAAGGGAAGAATTGCTTTGCACACTGGGGTGTGGCTTTTATTTTGGTAATGTCTCCTTAGAGATTATAGGACTTGAGAACGAAGCATCATAGTCTGCCTAAGCTTTGAGAACATTGTCTGAAACAGGATTATGTAACCCAGTCACGACAACAATTTTCCCACAAAAGGAAAACTATCCAGAATTACCTTTTCACTACAAAACTAATTTTAAAGTTTTTTTTTTTTTTTAAAGCAAAAAAACTGGCACCTTGGTTGTGGATTCTCTGAGGCGTTCTGTCCATAGAGGTCATGCAGTATACATTAATTATGAATATCTAATTTTGTTCTAATGTAGGTTTAATATTAAAATAAACTCATTGTTAATTGCATTATGTTTATATGCTGTTTAGCAGATGAATACCAGATAACACTAGCTTATTAAATTGTAGATTGCGAAGTATCTAGGAAAAAATGCCACTATTATTTTCAACTATTTCTCTTCAAATTAATGTTTATTTGTAGAGCCCCTAGCAGGCTTGCTCAGCAACTTTTAACACAAAGTAATAGACCGGTATACAGTCCCTTTGATGTGCGAGAGCACAACATGGTAGTTAAGTGAGCTTTGAAAGTTGTTGGGCTCATTATTGGTTTAATCTTTTGTAAATGTACATGTTCGTTTGCTGTGGTGATCAGATTTTAAACAACCTGAGAAATTTCAGGAAAATAGCACACAGAATATAAGCTCATTTCAAAGTGGTTGAAACTACATAAAAAGTCTCACATTTGTAGTGGGTAGTGGATGCATGGAATAGCCTTCCAGCTGAAGTGGTAGAGGTTAACACAGTAAAGGAGTTTAAGAGTGCGTGGGATAGGCATAATGCTATCCTAACTATAAGATAAGGCTAGGGACTAATGAAAGTATTTAGAAAATTGGGCAGACTAGATGGGCCGAATGGTTCTTATCTGCTGTCACATTCTATGTTTCTATGTTTGTTACCACTAAAAATATTCAAAGGCTGCCAAAGGATAGGTCAGAGTGATAGGCTGCCAAATGAGAGAGTGAAGACTGAAAATACACATTTTATTTATTATTATTTTATTTATTTCACACACACACATACAAGGTCTGTCCAGAAAAAGTCCAGCCATTGTTAATATAACGAGAATGGTTTGCACAACATTGATGGAACCTGGCAGACAAGAAGAGTGGACTGGAATGCGCATGCTTGAACAATGACAGCTTCACTGTACTAGTCAGTGGGGTGGCGCTAGATGCCATTAAGTGAGCATGTGTACTGTGGGCCCATTGCATTAAAAATGACTGAGCGAGTAGAGCAATGAATCTGCATCACATTTTGCATTGAACTTGAACATTCCTCCGCAGAAACTATTCGAATGATTCAGAAGGTTTTTTGGGATGATGTTCAGCAGAAACAAAAGTGTGACACCAACTCGTCAAAGATAATTGAGAATTATTGATAAAAAATAAAATTAGAAGGAAAGAAGAAGAGGTACTTACAAAGGAGGAGCAAAATAGTTATTTTTCTGCTCGATCCCAATCGCATTGAGGTATAATCCCCACCAAGGATATTGCTGTAGTGGCCCTCTTAAAAATGTTCTAAAAATGTACAGGAGGGTCCAGAGTTGGTAAAATATGTACATTTTATTAGAAATACACTAAAGAGTTTCTCCAAATAGCAGGCTTTGGGTTGAGCAAAATAAACTTTTTTTTATCCATCTTTGTAATTGCCTCTTATTTTATTTTCTTCTAATTTTGGTTTTTATCAGGGAGCCCTATTTGCGACTTTATTCTTTACATATTCGTCTACAATGGTTATCTGCCGCCTCCAAGTCTGGACACTCACACACTACTACTGAGATCAGACCCAGACATACCATCTGCCAAGGCCCCACTAGACCAACATATCCTTAGGCAGGGATTGTATTGCTCATGCAGTATCATCTGGAGCTGATCTATCGCTCAAAGAAAACGTAAGTGTTTTTATACTTTTTTTACCGACTGTCAGAAGATACTACACTATACTGTGTTCCTCTGTCCTCTTCTTTTACATTTCTACTAACCACCGCCTGGACTTGAGAACACCCACAAGGCGCTGCTCCCTTATCACCATACTGAACTAGATCTCTGTATACCTGTGTCTATGTGCTTCTGTACAACTAAATCTCTGTGTTTGTATGACATTGTACTTGTATGTGTAAATTGTATGTCTGTATGACTGGGTAAGTTTGATTGTGTGCATTTTATGACTGTGTGTCTGCATATCGTTGTGACTATGTGCATGAATAACTTTTATCTGTGTGTCTGTATGGTTGTGTGTCTGGTTGTGTCTATGTGTATGTATGATTATTTGTTTGAGTATGTGCCTTTTACTACTGTGTGCCTGTATGTTTGTGTTTTTGTGCATGTATGTATTTTTGCATGTATATCTATGTCTATCATGGCGAAAGAGAGACAGAAAGAGACTTGGGGTGGCAAAGAGACACAGAATGGGGTTGGGGGAAGTAAGCAGGGCCGGACTGGCCCACCTGGATACCGGGAAATTTCACGGTGGGCCGTCGGCACCTGGGGCCGGGCAGACACCTGGGTCTGCTGGCGGCCGCAGGGGAGGTCTGCTGGCGGCAGCAGGGGGAGCTGTTCTGTCTCTGCCCAGCGCGCAGCTTAATGAGGACGGGACCGAAATATGATGTCATATTCCAGCCCTGTTCTCATTAAGCTGCACGCAGGGGAACAGAGACAGAACAGCTCCCCCAGTGTCCGCCAGCATACCTCCCCCTGCGGCCACCAGCAGACCTCCCTATGCAGCCATGAGACCTCCCTGTGCAGCCATGAGACCTCCTCAGCGGCCCCTAGCACAGCGGCCACTTACTGGTCACCCACATGTAATATGTGTCATTCTGTCAGTGTATGTGTGTGTGTGTGTGTCTGGGTCTGGGTCATGGTGTGTCTGTGTCATGGTGTGTATGTCTGTATCATGGCGTATGTGTGTGTCTGTGTGTATTTAAAAAGTGTTTTTACTCACTTTTTGTTTTCTCCTCACGCCGTGCTGGTCCCCCCTCGACTGGCCCTGCCTCTATGGCTGAGATCATCAAGCTTGATGATCTCAGCCAATCCAATGCTCTGCCATAGGACTGGCTGCAAAGGCCCTGAATGTAGGTGCGGCACACTGTGCAATCACACTGTGGAGCACTGACACAGGAAGCACCTATAGTGACTGTCTGAGTGACTGTCACTAAAGGTGTCACTAGGAAGTAATATAAACACTGCCATTTCTTGGAAAAGTCAGTGTTTACATTGAAAAGCCTGCAGGGACAGGCTACAGACACCAGAACCATTACATTAACCTGTATGTGTGTTTGTGTGCGCCTGCTAGTGAGTGAGCTTGCTTGCTTGCGTGTGTGTGCCTGCTAGTGAGTGAGTGAGCTTGTGTTTTTATGCCAATGAGCTTATGTATATCAGTGACATTGTTTATCTATGAGGCTGTTTATCTATGAGGCTGTGTATCAATGAGCTTGTGTGTCAGTGAGATTGTCTGTGTCTGTATGTGAGTATGCTTACTGTAAAATTAAACGTTTTACTCTGAAAGGACCAATATTATATATTAGAAAAAGCAATACATATATATATATATATATATATATATATATATCTCTATCTCGAATATATATTGCTTTTTCTAATATATATATATATCTCTATCTCAAATATATATTGCTTTTTCTAATAAATAATATTGGTCCTTTCAGAGTAAAACGTTTAATTATACAGTAAGCATACTCACATGCAGACACAGACAATCTCACTGACACACAAGCTCATTGCTACACAGCCTCATAGATAAACAATGTCACTGATATACATTGCTTTTTCTAATAAATAATATTGGTCCTTTCAGAGTAAAACATTTAATATATGGGGGGGTTTGTAAGAGATACACAAGGGGATGTAAGACACACTAAAAGGGAGATAAAATACAGGAGATTTAGGACGCAAAGGGGCAAAAGGGGTAAGACATTCAAGAGATGGGATTTGAAACACTAAAGAGGTTAAGAAATTCAAAAGGGACACAGAGGTGAAGATGCATTTTTGGGGGGGCAGGGGAGCATGGCAAAATACATATTTGCCGGATTTTAAAAATTGTGACTGGTTTTAGGATATTTTCTGTAAAGTGTTATATTAATATTTTAAAATTATGTCTAGATATAATAATATCACTTAAATATAGAATGTACTAAACGTGAAATCTTTAGATCTTGAAAGATCCAGGAGTTGGCAAACTTTTCTGGAGATTAGAAACTGGACATATCGAGTCATTATCGTGTTTTGTAAGCTCAAGAAATGAGGTTTACATACGTTCCATAATTTCAAATGGACAAAGATGGCCACTTTAATTTTAGGGATGTGAGTGTGGTTGTGGTTGTGGTCATGGCCAACCTGCCTGAGAAAATGTAGGCAACTTTCTAATAAAAATATATGTAACAAATTTAATTTAGAACAAGAACAATGTATCTTACTCACACAGACTGATTTCTAAACAAATTTATTATATTTTAAATATGATTAGAATTATTGCTTTGGAGCTCTTTTGTATACTCAAAACACACCAACACTGTGGAGCTCCTAGAAAAGAGGGATAGAAGATAGAAAAGGAGGGACAGAGTGATTTGAGCCAAAATATGGTAAGTCTCTCTTAAATAGCAACATTTGGTAGGTATGGGTTCATTAGGATTCATGGAAACCCTATCAAGTTCCATGTCAGATTAATGTATTCAGGATATTCTGAATTCCATTGAAGAGGTTGGCCACCTTACATATTTTGCAAAGATGTCTGTAGGTGACATTTCTGATTGGGGTGCAGAGGCCCAAGGTTATAGAAGAAGATAAATATACTTCCATTAAGCTATCTCATGCAGGTGCTGCTATCAACCTCTATCACATCTAGTTCTTTCAGCTTCTTGCACATCATCTACTAACATCAGTGTTGTACACTCATGGATGTGCAAGAGTAGAACCCGGAGGATACCAAGAAAACCTCCTTAGACTGAGTCTCTATAAGACCAAGCCAAAGTCTGATTCCTACAGCTGTTGCTAGCTCTGTAGCTGGGGAATTGACAAATATTGATGGCAGGAGTTCTGTCTTGTCAAGTTTTGTCAAAATTGTGCATTTACCATAAGACAAAGTAGACCCAATGAAATTCCAGTGCAATGATTAGATTTAATTTTTATGAAATATTCCGAAATGTAATAATTTTTTGTTGACAGGGCAGCTTTCAGGTTCATTTGGTAAACCATGAATTGAGAATTGTTTGTAAAACTGATGTTAGGCCAAATTCCCAATAAAAATGTTCTAGTATACATCCAAAGATGTTTTGTCTTAAAAATGTGAAGAAAAGAAAAGAAAAAAAAAAAACTTTCAAAAGTTGTCATTTATTTACATTTCAAGTCAATCACATGCAAAACATTTTTTTATGAATATTGTGGTTAGCAAAACACAGTTTAATAGCAATTAAATATACAAAAATATAGCTTACAAAAACAGTGAGTTTTTCTTAAAAAATATTCTTCTTCTGCTGCAGAATTTGTTTTATTTTTTTAGTGTACAAACACGTCTATGAAACCAAGAACCTGAGGTCTCACAAACAAACAATCTGAGATTAAATATAAGTAAAGGAAAAGGCAGAAGTAGGCCTCAGCACTACACACAAGAGCTTTCAAGAAAACAGAGAGAAAAGGTTATTCATAGTTATGTTTTGTGTACATTTCCAATATCGTAGACTCAAATAAAATGGAATAATTAATAGGATCAGACATATTTTTAATCCTATACATGTACTTTAGTACTTATATGCATAAACAAATAACAGCTAACAAAGTCTTTGCAGCCATAGCTTGTTAAGTTCCGTTTGAGTCGGCCATTTTGTAGTCAGTAATACGTTTGGTAGAACATGGGTAGGTAATCTGAAGGGACATTTTAAGGCCAATTGGAAAAAAGTAAGTTATTTGTATTCTCTTAAGGTTAACAATAAACCAGTGAATAACTTAATATTATTAACATGTAACTTTCCTTAAAGGAATTTCGTTTTTTTTTTTTGCTTTCAATACCTTCTCAGTTGTGCTTCTACCAAAAACCAATGCAAGTTTCATTATTGTGACGGTCCCATTGGTAATTACACAGTAGGTAATCACTTAAACAGTATCAGTGCCTTTATGAAGTTGCTTACTTACGGAATAGTTTATTGTGGCGGACTGACAACCAAATTAAATATGTTGCTTAATATAGTCGAGCTAGGAAAATAGAGAATATTTTTTTAAACTTTTTTTTGTAACGTATCTTTTACATGTTAGATGTCAACTCACCACAATGCTTTGTTCAGGGAATAAACATTGCAAAGGGTCAACAAGTAACTGCATCCTGCTGTGGCCTCAGGTGGCTGGCTGAGTTTTCATACTATGTATGAATTATGATGCCAGTGGTTTATCTGTCAATCTCATAGCATTTCAAACAAGTCACTAGAGAACAGTTTATGATTAGGTGAAATCGTGTGAAAAAAAAAAAATTATGATAATACATTCTACCCAATTCTTTTGTTTAGTCTCCAGTGACAAATCTACAATCTCAAACTGGAGGGCAAAAACAAAGGAGAATAAAAGAATTCTTTAATAATTAGGATATTTATAAGTTCATTAGAAAAGCGTTACCCAACATAGCCAGACAATGGAAACCAAGCTACTGAGAAGAAGTAGGCACTTACTACAAACAAGACTAAATAGACTTTTTTGTAACCCTTTAAGGGATGCAAAAATCAAAATAGAGCCCATGGCTGAACAAGTGAAACATTTACACAAATAACATATTTGGCCAGAATAGAGTGCATCTACATGTGCTCACATTTGGTAGCAGTATGAAAAGTCAGAACAATACAGAGTTAAAAATGTACTGTGTTTGTATTAGAATAAAGGTCAATTAATCTCGAAAGTATTCATTTCATGGGAGAAAAATAATGGGCTACTTCAAAGACGCTTCTTAGAAATTTCACTCATTATCACATCCTTGTATTTTTTGCTAAATTTCCTAGATGACTTCAACAACAATATTGAGCCGTCAGGTCTCCAAGATGTCATTAGAGCATGCAAAATGATAAAATATGTAATTTGGTCACTAAAGACCGAAGATTTTATCTAGACCTTGTTTTGGGAAAAGCATGGATCATATCACTAAATATTTCAGTTTACAGCCTACCCAAAATGTACCAACAATTGCATATTGTATATGAGGAATATTTGCAAGCCACATGACTTTGCTCATGGCCAAAAAAATTTAATTAAATATTTTTACATGCATAATACTTTTAATCTATATATCTGCCTTCATTGATTTACAGACCTAAAATATTTCTGACCTTGAAACTTCTATAAATATGAGTCAGAATGTCACAAGATGATCACAATTGTGTGGAGATGTGTTTGGGAGCAGACTTAGCCAAAACCATTCTACATTGTCCAAAACAAAGCCTTAGGGTCAAATTCATCAAGTTCTACATAATCCATAAACAATTGCTAAAGTTACATAGTATTAGGTCACAGATATTGAAACAAGAGTACAACTTTAATAAGGAAATGTTATAGAGCAAGGCGTCATGGAGTATAAATGTCCAGCCTAAAGGACACCATGGACAGAATACTGTGTTTCTATATTGGCGTGAAAACTAATTAAAACAGCCAAACAAAAACATTAACACTCTCAGACCTTAATTTGACCTAGAAATATATACAGTTTTAAGGAGTTACAAACTCTGCTCCAGCAATCAGTACTGTACCTTTGATATCATCCAGATTCTAAACTCGGCTTCCTTCCAAACCAAACATAACTCTGACCACTTCTTAAATGTAACAATCGGTCATCAAGGACATTATCATTTTTAGTTACCTCCTCAAAAGATTTAAATATGATCTGACAACTTACCTGGCTCCTCTGGGCACCCAAGGCCACATCTTTGGCAAATCAGTCTTCTCCTGCAGGCAGACAGAAATCTCTGTCGCGTAAATGCGTGGCTGATGCAGTACCACATTCTTTGGCTGTGAGCAATTAGCTGATGCTCTCAGTCAACAATCGAGGTACTGCATGACCCTGCTTTGCTCTACAGAGCAGATGCCAGGGATGCCACTGCAGGTACTCAGCAGGATCCTACTAAGGTGGCAAACTTTACTAAGACATGTTACTGTGGAATGGTGCTAGGGAACCCCTGGCAACACCGTGTAGGAGATCGGTCTTAAAACTGATTTATATTGGACTATTTTTAGTAATAAATATTACTTTTTTTTTTTAAGATGCAAATTTCGATGCATCAGATTCACAATGAAATTAAAAAAAATAAGAGATATTCCGCACCTTGGCTTGTCCCTTTAAGCTGGAATACATGCTTGCAGGTGTTGACTCACATTTTACTTGTCAAAGAGAATCCATATTTCACTTCTGAAGACCAAGATCAACATTCTAAATTGTTTAACGGTTGACAAGAGATAACAGCACCTTCAGTTGTCTAGCTACAAAGTAAACTAACAGTGACACCATATGAACTGAGGAGGCTTGGCAAGACAAGGGTTACAGCAAGTTATATTTTTTTAAACCATGTTCTATGTTTGCCTGCCCCAGGACACTATTGAAAGGCAGCATCAAATACACATACGATTATATAAAATGCTAATGTTACAATCTAATTAGTATATTTAAGGTGCAGCAATCTGCAGAGATTTTTTTATTTTTTTTTAAATCATCACTACTGTTATCCAAAATGTCTGACATGATTCAGTAGGACCTGCACTTGGCTGAAGTGGCCAGTTTTGCTGCCCACTAAATAAAAGAAATCAAGTGGAGAAACGCCAATAAACTCTCAACATTTCTAATGCTTTCAAAGCAATTCTGTAAACAAGTGATAAAACACACTGTAGAAATACTAATAAAAATAGTTTTATGATGTCAAATTATTCTTTAGTAAATAATAAAACATGTCATTCTAAATTTCATAGCTCAGTAAGAATACTGTGATCACTACTCGTCCACTCAACGATACAGAATTTAAACTAGTCACATACTAGCAGACGTTTTCAGACCCCAAACTGGGTATATATGAATGAATAGTATAGTTTCAGTATAAAGCATACAGTTATTTAACATAGTTGCTATAGAAGCTGTGGAACCGTTTTTTTTTTCCACTCGATTACACATTTTTAAAACAAATTCAAAATGGATAAACTATGTGACATGGTATGTTTACCAGGATACCACTCTGGCCTTCGTTCCATTTCCCTCAATTAACACAACACAAAAGTTATAATGATGGTGTAGATGAGAGATTGACAAAAAGTACATTCAGAGTACATACATAGTTGTACCACATCACCCATAATGCCTTGTCAGCCTTAAGGCGGCGTCACTTACGGCAATATTTTTGTCAAAGCTGGAGTAGATGTATGGACAAAGGTTGGAGACCAACATCCTAATCTGGGACTATTACAGATGATCAGATACAGGACAAGGCATGTACCTTCCCAAAGAAGAAAGTAGACCAGTGATGATAAAGCATTTTGAATTACAGCTGTGGTGGCCCTCTAAGCTGGCTAAGAATCATACAATCACCATAGCTGGGTTGCTTTCACTGTGGTATATTACAAAAGAAAACTAATATTTACTAGGCTGGAACAAACTATACTAGTGACCACTGCATGAAGATCGCTGCTTTTATCACAAAAAAAACAAACAAAAAATAAACAGGACATATAACTGCCCCTATAAACACTTCATCGCACTGAAAAGGTCAATTTAACAACACAGGGGAACAATATGTAAGACAATTACTTGGCATCTGTACATTAGAGGAAGGTCGAAGTTAAAAAACGAATGAATCTAAATGAATACAAATCTCCTGTTCAAGAAAACATTAAGTGCTCTATGATCTCTAGAATTAAATTTGACTTTTTAGTTGTACTTGGCTACAAGGTGTCTACAACTAGGTGGCAGCAGTGAGTCAATGTTTCTCAATATTTTGGGTTTGGCAACTATTACCCAATGTGAGACAAACACCCCTTTTATTTGAGTTTTCTTTTCTCACAGTGTTACTAGCAGTTACATTCCCATGCTTGTTTGGCTTTGTGATAAAAGTCTCTCATCTTGGTAGAGTCTGTGCCAATCCGTAATATAATTAGCCAATATGCATGGTTATATGTGTTTGTGGTTGTTTATTTTGAAAACAATAATGGGGGAAGATTGCATGTTTTAAGCACTTTTTCCTTGGACTAAATTGAGTAAACAGTACTAAGCTTCAGTGCATCTTAATAAAATAATTGCCCTTGGCTTGAAATCAAGACAAGCTTTAAATACCTTCCCTAGACAAATATCACTTCTTCGTGCTGTTGTGCAATACATAAAAATGTTGACCTGCAGTATTGAGAAATGACATGTTAAATGCAAACAGTCATTTGAAATAGGAATATTTAAGCTCCATACACTACCCATCAGCACAAAGACATGATATAGGTCTAGAAAAACATGGCGGACCTGTTGATCCGACTTAGACTACCTGCTTCCCATGATGTATTGCATATTGCTAGCAGAGAGCTGGAACCCACCGATCAATCCAAGTTACCGTGCCTCTTTAAAGTTCTAAGTGCTATAAAAGTGAGCAAGACATCGTTATCTACTTCCTTTCTCACCCTCTGGCACACAGAGGCTTTAAAGTCTCCTGCCCACATTGATCATATTGATAAGAATATTATTTGCTAAACAATGAATTGTAGAGGTTTTGGCAAGTTGCTCACAATTTAAACAATAGATTAGCCAATAGGGGAGGGGGGACTTCAGCTTGGTTAAATAGACCAGTAAATCTTTAAATATTATTCTGTAAACACGCTCTTCAGGTGCGTTATGACCTACAGGATGAAACATCTTAACCATGATTACTGATGTTTAAAAATAAATAAACAAACTAAAATCCCAAACACTAAAAGCAGCAGATATTGACGTTGAAAAAATGCTAAAGAAAATATTAAAAGTACATTCACTTCAACGGGCCAGATCTGCAGTGCAAACAGGACAGGACGGTATTATTTGGCAGGAATAGTCTTTACAATGTCCAGCTGTGAGCGACCACACAGCTCTGTCTAATAAACCCTACCACACTACTAGAAACCGTTCTCTACTGAAGACTATCCTGGAGAAGGACAATTGGGCGATATAACATCACAAGACTCACATACTGACATCCCATAATACTTCTTGAATGTTTGGCATTTTGGTCTAAAATCAGCCCTATGTTGTGTTTTGTTTTGTCAGGGTTCTTTTTATACTGATGATATATAAAATCCATTTATGCTTCCAGTTTCCAGATGTGCACATTGCGGACAAGATGTGCAGATGTTCTTTCTAATGTAAAACAACCAGATGTGCACATTTAAAGTAAGCGCATTGAGCAGTGTGCAGATACACTCATTCATTACTCCAATTTTCTAGGTTTTTGTTTTTGTTTTTTTTTGTTTGATTTTTAAAACCCTCCTTACCCTCTCCTTTTAGGAGACACTAGCAATTATTTTTCTCCTGGCACAGTGAAGCTTCCAGTAATATAGTAATTATACATATAGTTATAATAATAACAATAATAATAATAATAATAATAATAGTTATAATAAACAATTGCAAGTTTCAGTGAAATCTTCTAAAGTGCTCTTCCAAGGCCAAACACTGTTGCGATCTCCCTTTGTGTTCTGTGTCTCCTGCTATCGATGGCACCAAAAGTGCTTTGGTTGCTGTTGAGTTCACAAATCCATGCCCAAGGACATTGTGGCTTCGACAGGCTAAGTTTAATTATACGGGATGTATTGAGGAAGCGGGTCGTGAGCATGAACTCTGTGGCTCCTTGCATGGGTGACCCAGGGCAGGTTGGCTTTAAGCTATACAATGTTTTCTGCCCCAGGCAGAGGTCCTTGTGGAGGTCGATGCTCCTGGTTGCTGTGCAGTTGAGCTAGCTGGAGGACGGGCATGTTGCAAAGCGGGCAAACTTTTCTCACCTCCAACCATTTAATGAGGCACCTGGAACGGGAGGACAGGGTTGAATTTAGAGACAGTAAAATAGATTAAGAAGGAGAGTACAAAGGAGAGGACAGTACAAACTCCAACATTCTTTACAACTTATACTTAACATGTTGAATATGATTTGGAAAGCACGATTTATGATTATATGTTTATTTGTATATTTCTGTACACATCATCCCTGTTAAGCTTCCCATTTACAGGGTTATTCACTAAAGGTGAATTTCAAATTTAAGAACTGAAAGAATTTTCCAGTTTGGCTATGTTAACCTTTAATTTGAAGGGAGCATTTAAGGTGATTTCAATGAAATTCTTGAATCTGCCCCGTTCCTGATTTTACTATTTTTTGTTTGTTGAAATTATAGAGCTAGGATTGACGGCTTTTTTTATACTATCTTAACACTTGTTCTCTCTTCCTAGCAGACTACAAGACTTGCCCCATCTCATTCCTCGGTGGCTCAGTCTGGTAGCTTTCTGGTTGTCTTATCCCAAGTATCTCTCAGTATCTGAATTGAACCCTGCTTGCCTTGAGCTATTTTCCTTTTTCATTACTAGAGATGTTCATGGGCAAAAAAAACTGTTTCGGATTAGTTTTCACTTCAAAAATTTTCGATTTTCAGTTCATCTAAAATTCAATTCTTGGAAATTAGATTTAAAAAATTTAACGAATATCAAACAGTCATAAATCTGGATGAAATTAATGGGGGATATTCATTCACTCAGAGCAGCAGTTGTTTAAGGAATAAGCAAACGGCCTATTCGTTCGTTCAGACTTTTGTTAATATTTCAGTCATTATTCGTTTTTGGAGTAAACAAATAAAGACATTTTTGTTGATTGTTCAGTTTTTCTGAAAAAAAATGCACACGTCTAGCTATTACGTATTCCAAGCTTGAGTCTGATAGCTGTACCATCCTACATATTATCCATGTTTCAACATCAAATGTTAAGACTACGGTTATTTTGGCATAGTATTTTAGCAATAGAAAATAATAATAAAAAAACACTGTACTCGTTTCAGATCTGTTAGACACGGTGGGGGTTAAGTATAAACAAAGGAGACATTATTAAATGATACAATTGAAGCAAGAAATTAGTCTGAGGAACAATTTAGAGAACTGGCCCTTATGATATTAAAAAGGTTAAAATTCTAGTGGATACATTATATTAGAAACAAGCATTAAAGGGACACTATAGTCACCAGAAAAACTACAGCTAATTGTATTTGTTCAGGTGAGTAGAATCATTACATTCATGCTTTTTGCAGTAAACACAGTTTTTTCAGAGAAACTGCAGTGTTTACATTACAGCCTAGGGATACCTCCACTGGCCACTCCTCAGATGGCTACTAGAGCTGCTTCCTGTGGCAGTGCTGCACAGTGTGACTGCCATTTAGTGTCTCCACTCTAAACTGTCCTTATAGCAATGCATTGGTTCAATAAAGCTCTATGAGAAGATGCTGATTGGACTGTGTTTGGTTTGTGTTGGCTCTGTCCCTGATCTGCCTCATTGACAGCCTTTGCCAATCCTATGGAAAACATTGTGATTTGCTCAGAACAACACTTCTGATGATGTCAGCCAAGCAGGCAGATCGGGGCAGAGCCAGCAGCTGCAGACTTGAACAAAAGTAAGATTTTACTTTAGTTAGGTGGGCAAGGGAAGGCCAGGGGGGATAGATGGTGGTTTTTAACACTATAGTGACATGAATACATGTTTGTGTTCCTGACCCAATAATATTTCTTTAAAGTATGAAAGATTTAAACAATCACTGTGTTGTAAAAACGCAACAGTTGTTTTCACTTTTTTAGTGCAGCAGAGCAGCATTTAATGTCCTGGCTCAAACATTTTTGTACTTCTGTATAGACATAAGTCTGTCTCTGTTACACATTTACTTTGGTATAGATTAACTTTTGATGTTAGACAAAAATTAAAAAGGAAACACTTACTTTCTATGAAAGGCATGTTTGCACGGACAAATCCCCAATTCGTCCTTTGGTTTAAATTCCTCTAAACAAACTGCACACATCTAGGAGATAGAAAAGTGTCCCATGTCAGAACTAGTTGTGTACCAAGCATTTCTTTGTTCTAAAACTGTACGTGTTTAAAGCATCCATCTTTAACATATGTGTGCATTCCGTATGTGTGTATTCCAAAAAGGTTGGAATATAGTAAATCAGGATGGTAACTGGCGATAAATCGGTTAACTAGAATTTTTTTTTAAGATACAGTATATAAAAGAAACTTATGCAAAATAATAATTCAAGTTAATTGTTCTTTGTGACATTAAGAACGATATATATATATATATATATATAATTTTTTTTTTTTTTTTTAAAAGGCTCTCCATAGCAGTCCATTGATTTTCTCACAGACGCTGTAGTACCTTGAATACAGACAACAAACTGCGAGCACGGGTAAAAAGAACGAGAAAGTGCTGTGTGAAATAGCGGTCCTGCTAACATTCCAAGCCTAATGCACAAGCTACTCCGGGTCGAACAACTGAACAAAAGGTATAAAATTGATTATCAAACTACGGAACATTTCTACGTTTTCGCACATGCTGTGCAACGGATAATGCAAATTGTATACCAAGTGGAGGAAATTCATTCACTGTAATGTACCGTATGCACTAGATATCTAAATTTAAGGTGCACCAGACCTCAAGAAACAAAAAAAAAAATATATAAATATATATTTTTTAAATGAGATAAAAAATTTGGAATATGTAGTGTTAAAGGGCTTTTTTCCTGAACATATGGAACTTTGATGCCACTTAGTTAACACCAATGGCACAAGCACTCTGGCCATAACCCGTTACTTTTTTACTTTATAGCAAAGATAAGCAAGTTTGTTAGTTTCACCTTTTGTGTTACTTTGCTTCCATCCTCCTACCCCCTCTCTCCAAAAACATTTTTTTTTTAAAAGTTGGAATATAGTAAATCAGGATGCTAACTGGCGATAAATCAGTTAACTAGAATTTTTTTTAAGATACAGTATATAAAAGAATCTTATGCAAAATAATAATTCAAGTAAATTGTTCTTTGTGACACTAAGAACAATAGAACCCAGATGGTAGCTCCAAAGAGCAGCTGGGAAGCAGATAATTCTTGTTCATAATATAACCGCCTGCTCTGGAAGTGGAGCTCAAGAAAGCTTTTAATACTGACCTCGTACAGGTTAAGTTCTTTTACTTTTTCTTTTAATATGACCTGGGGGGGGGAGGAAAAAGAGAAATTACATTTATCAATTGCAAATTTTAATTCATTTTAACAAAAGGGTATAACCATTGCCAAATAGGCAGTAAAAAGTTCTATATTCTACAAACTACAAGACTTTTTGATTTAAAATTGGTTACGATTTTTGCATATGGAGTCACAGATAAACGGCACCTCAGAGGGCATATGGTAGCATGTATATTCGGGGCCGATACAAACCATTGTCTGGAAAATCTATTCATAAATAGGACTACACATAGGTCACACATTTTTTGTGTGTACTGTTTCTTAATCTGTATTAGGTATACATTTTGGTAACTATGGCAGCACCATTTATGCAAAATGCATGTTCCGGGTGTGCCCCCATTTCCCTTTTGTCTTTACGAGGTCACACATTTAGACTGTAAGAAATGAGATTTAGTCTACAGCAAAGGCAAGTGTCTTTTAAAGTAAGAACAATCAGGGTGTGAAATTCAGATGGTTGGATAAATACTTATTATATGTGGGTTAACAGCTTCTTGATCCAAGGAGATATCTGCCTGCCATTTTGATCAGGGCAGTCTTTAACGTGGGGCAAACGGGGCAGCTCCCCAGGGCTCAGTTACTCCTGCTGCACACACTGGAGGAGGCACACACCACACTGAGGAGGATGCACAAATGGCCCCCTGCTGATAGAACACCTGTTAGCCCACCAGGATACTGGGAAATCAGGAGCCCTCGACCCTTTCATATTGCTCTGGACCGGGCCCTTACATACACACAGCTAGCACCCTTACACAGTCCCCTACATACTAATCATGCAGCCTCCCAAACACACTGTTCTATTATTCTGTTTGTTCCCCCACGGCATGCTGGGAGGAAGTGAGGTGCCGCAGACTCCCATCAGCTTAGCCAGCAAGCTCCCACTGGCCCCAGGGAAGCCACCCTTCTGTACTCAAAAGGTGAGGGTGGCTAAAATATGTGAACTTTTTTTTAATTTTAATTCTAATTTTAACTTTTATTAATCAGACATTACAAACATACATCTGTTATATATTGGGGATAACTACATGTCAAAAATCCTAGAAAGTTACAGTATTATTAAATATAAATAAAAAATTATATTTTTCTGAATTTTTTTTAACTTATATTATTGCAGAAAATGTTGTCAAAGGCTGCACACTATTTCCAGATGTCACTTTTGCCAAATTCTCTGCCAGGGTAAGAACAGAACTGAGACATTTTATTGGCCAAGGTTGCTGGGAGTTGCTGTCCAGGTGCTGCTAGAGGGCAGAGATTAAAATATGTAAATTGATATTTATATGTGTGTGTATCTGGTAGTGTGTGTGTGTGTATATCTGGTAGTGTGTGTGTGTGTGTGTGTATATCTGGATGTGTTTGTGTCAGTGTGTGTATCTGGCTGTTTCAGTGTGTGTCTCTGACTGTGTGTGTGTCAGTGTTTATGTGCACCTGTGTATGTGTACATGCGTGTCTGTGTACCTGCATGTGTGTTTCTGAGTGTGTGTTTGTCTGTATTTTTCAGTGTGTGTAAAGTGTGCATCTGTGCATGTGTGGCAAGGCATACATCCCAGCATCCCAATGCCAACACTGCATACAAATACACTCCTACATTCAAACGCTAGTACTGTACACAAATACACCCCTGCATGTGTACCTCTGTGTATGTTTGCACATATCTGTGTATGTGTGTGGATGTGCCAGTGTGTGTATGTCTGTGTGTGTGCATCAGTGTGCATATCAAAGTGTGTGTATATCTGTATTAGAGTGTGTGTCCTAGTGTGTGTTTATATGCAAGTGTGTATGTGTCAAGGTTGAGTATGTGTCCGTGTTTTTGAGTGTGTGAATTTGCATGTTAATGTGTATATGTATATATGTGTTAGTATGTATGTGCATACATCCCAGCAATCAAAGATAGCATGCAAACACACCCCTATGCTCAAACATCAATACTACACACAAATGTACATATACATTTAAAAGACAACACTACATTCAAACACATCCCAGCATGCAATTATAAACGTTACATACAAATACACCGCTGTATTAAAATGATAAAATTATATACAAACACCCAACTCTACACACAAAAGCACACCTGTATTTAAAATCAAACACAACATACAAACACACACCTCTGCATTTAAATCGCAAACATTACACGCAAGTACACCAATGCATTCCAATGGTAACAGTACATAGAAGTACACCTCTACATGCACATACATACTCTATATAAAAAAAAATGCTTACATTCAAATGCACAA
Organism: Pelobates cultripes; assembly: GCA_933207985.1. Taxonomy (NCBI): domain Eukaryota; kingdom Metazoa; phylum Chordata; class Amphibia; order Anura; family Pelobatidae; genus Pelobates; species Pelobates cultripes. Next base: position 28,188,348 of record OW240917.1, read on the forward strand.
ACACTGCTCACAAATACAACCCTGCATTAATTGCTAGATCCCCAGCTGGCATAGCAACGTGGGAGTTGCACGTGAGATGGGGATCTTTCTTTTCTCCTCTTATGCTAAATGGTGCCCAAAAGATTTCTTGCACCAGGACATGCTCTACATTAGTTCCGCCACTGGATTGAGGAGGAGGGTGTGATCCGGGGGGGCCCAAGCAAATGCTTGTCCAGGGTCCAATCATTATTAAAGATAGCCCTGATTCTGGTGTTAAGAAGGATTTTCTTCCTAGTTTTTTGCAAGATATTGGAAGCACTTCAAAGTTTTTTGGTTTTTTTTGCCTCCTTTTGGATAAACAAAAAAAAAACAGATGTGAGAAAGGCTGAACTTGATGGACACATCTCTTTTTAGTTATGTAACTATGTAATGCCCATCACTCAGGTAACCCAATGAAACACTGCAAACAACTTTTTGGCTTGGCTTGGCTTGGCTTAGTGGTAATATGGAAGCCACCAGGCGCCTCACATAGTGATGGCGCTCACCCTGTGTGATGTCAGCAGATGTTCCACTGATTTTAATTTTTTTTCACCTGGACCGATCATCAAGAGCTGCATAGTGTAAGGAGAGGGCCTGTTGTTGAGCCTGCACGGTGTGTAGTGATGTTTTGAGGGAAGAGACTTCTTGTCTGAGCCCTGCAATGCACCCCTCGGAGGCCTAGACTCTGTCATTGACCCCCTGAAACTCAGCTTTTAGGATCGTCACATCTGCGGCCAGCAATTTTTTAATATCCACCAGCAGGTTTTGGATATCTTCCTTGGTGGAAGGGGCTTTGCTATCAGGGATATCTGTGGGAATTTGCGTGGCTTATAGCGGTTCAGACCACGAGGGGATATCTGTGTGTGGCCTTGCTCTTACGGCTCTGCCATTTTGGGCAGGGTCTGCCTCTGCAACAGTTCACCGATGACCTTTGTTCCCGGAGGTGGTCGTTGGGATCGCCGTCCCATAGCTGCAATGGTGTCAGGCCCAATGCTGGTTCTCCAGGCAGTGTAAGGCCATCCAGGAGTCCGCTCCAGCCAAGGTTCGGGGTCGGGTATTCGCCCCCAGATCTGCGCTTTTGCCGTTTTGTCTTTGTAGTCTGAAAAAACGGTATATGGCGTTGCAGTAGGGTGCCCGGTGATGAATATCTATCGATATTTGGGTTTGCGCATATGAGGACCCACGATATTTAGGGTATTTTATTGGATTTTTCCCAGAGCTGTGTGAAATGGTGTCCGCTCTGTCTCGTAGTTGGGCTACATCCCCCCAGCTATGTTTTTAGTTTGCCAGTTTGGGCCTCAATTCACGTTGAATTCTAGACAAGTTCTAGTTTACTGAATAACCCTAATGAATTGACTTCACCATTCTTTCTCCTCTTCTTCACTCAGTTTGCTCAAGTCATAGAAACTGTTCACCAACAATGTTGGAAGGAGTTTAACTTGATTAAACCTCCTGAACAGGGTTTCCACTTGGAATTTCTACCCCCCTTTTTTAAGAATGCTAAAGCTCAATTTAGGCTAATGACAGAGAGCTACTTCAACCATGACTGGCTACTGTAGTGTATTGCTAGCAATACCTTGGCCCTGTTTCCTAGAAATGAGACAAACCAATTTGCAACAGTTCATCCCCCTACCTGGGTCCTTGTCGGGCCACCTCAGTTCTCTATGGCCGACGAGTACATCTGGCTTCAGCAGAGTTGCAGAAAGCTGATGCCATTATCCATTCATTGGCTAAGAGCATCAGCTGACTGCTAGTAGCCAATTATTATAATTCTGTGTGTTCGAGTATATACAGAATTGACATTAGCCAGCCCGGTACTCTTGCTGCACATACACACTCCAGGCACCATAACAACTTCAAATCACTGAAGAAGTGATCAGGGTTCTTGGGAGTAACATTTTAACTCGTGTTTTGTGAAAGTATTAACATGTTGAGCAGTGTACACAATACTTAGTTTCCAATCAATTCTGATTACTATGTGATAGATCAAAAGCTGCTGAAAGGAATTAGGAAGTTGGAGGCTAACAGGATACAGAGGTGAAGGTCAGGAAAATTGCTTTAATATAAAAACTGATGAATAAACACACTAGAGGCCATTAATGCAGATAGGCAAATTTGATACCAAGTCCAGGGGTTTTGTTTTGGGGGGCATGGGTTATTAATTATGGTATTTAATCATGTTGTTTATTAAATTGGGGTCATATCAGGAGTGTGTAAACAATGATAAAACCACAGTTTAGTGGATCTTTTCGGGACATTCCAGGCACCATAATTACAGCTAATTGTCGGGATTCTGTTTTCAAGTAGTTTGACAAAATAAAAAATAATTCCAGATACTCAAAGCCTAATCTTACAGCTCAGATATTATAACAAACACAGTTAAATTCTTATCATTTATTCAAGTGTTGAACTATGTTGAATAGCTGCGGATTTTACGGCATAGTCTAATTCGCATTAATCTTTGCAGCACCAATTAAATGACAGTGTCAATTCGATGAACAGTGATTCAGACACTCCGAAAAGCTTGGGATAATTTGACACTACTCAATACAACTACAAAACAGTGCTTATACCATTCTATCACACGGCTTAAGCAGACAATACATTCGGACAGCTAATGAGGAAGTGAAACTAGCTAATTATTAAGACACATGATTTTGACATAAAGATAGCAAAATAAAAGTGGAATTTAATTTAGAACCACCTAACAGTATAAACACCACATTATGCTTTTGCAGTCAGTTTATTAAGTGTCACTTTAAAGCAGGAATCTCAAACTCTCCCCAGGTTTTAATGGCTTTACAAATCCCAGATTTCATTAAATACAATATATGTGCAGAGACTAATGGGAGATGATGTTCAGCAACACCTCGAGGGCAAAGTATGGGATGCCTGTTTTAAAAATTCACTTTGATTTGAGTTGTTCTTTTTAAGCAGCCGGTAAGTTGAGAATTAGCTTCTAAAAAGTGCAAATATCCTAAACTGTGCTGCCCTCCAATGACATCGGAACATTCATTACACATCACAGAATCTCAGAGACTCACCTGTTTGTAAGCATAAAGTTCTTTTCGTGCCTGGTGCCGTAACCTGTATAATCATATAGAGAAGAAAAAGTGTGAACTCTGAAACATGCCCCGAACTAATACCAAAAGAAACCATAGAGAACACTACTGATATTATAATATCTAAATGCACCCAAACAACATCTCTAAAGATAACCAAAAACTATTATCCATTACTGTAAGAACACCCATATAGACAAATCAAAAGATGGTCACCCACGCATTTCGCTATGTCATATATATCCCTAGATTATATGGATATCGTAAAATATGCAGATGGTCAGGCAGGAACAAGGCACCAGGAATCACAATTGTTCTACATTTGTGTTTCTATTAAACAGTTGGGATTGACGGCCAGCTGAAAACGAAAGAGCTTTTAACAATGATTGACAGGAAGCCAAGATGGAGACGCCCAATTGCAGGAAAAGGAGAGTAGATTACTACTTCTAATTGTATTTTTAACACCTCACAAGTACAGATTTGTTAAATATAGGAATAAGGAAATACAATAATAAAAATCCGTGGAGGTGATTGTTCCCCTTCAATAAATATGCAAAACATGTTTAACTTTACAAAGTCTCCTTTACAGCATACCTCCCAAAATTTCAAATAGACAAAAGGGGGACATTTTAATTTTAGAGGTGTGGCAAGAGGCTGTTCTGAGAATTTTAGGTGACTTACTAATAACCGTTTATACAACTAAAATGTAATCTAGAACAAAAACAATATTCTTATTTGCATTTGTTATTTAAATGTGCATAGGGATTTGGGATAGTGCACAAGTAACTCTTTTCTTTGATTTTTAGTGCATGCATTGGGGCTGACATGCACTATAGTCATTGCTGCCGCCCAGAAGTAGTGGGAGTTGGAGTGCAGGACTTCATTTTGTGTGTTTGTGTTTGCTTTGGTATTACACAGGCATGTTACAGTGCTGCTAACCATTCCATGTGTCCCTATTAAGAGTTAATAGGTGTGTAAGTGTTTAGAAAAATAGGAAGGATACTTAAAAATCTCTAGTTATTTAAATGTGCATACTCGGGAGAGTGCGCAAGTAACTTTCTTTGATTTCTAAACATATTTATTGTAATTTACAGACACGTAACTGGGAATATTATTGCTGTGGGCTCTGCAATACACCAACAATATGGAGCTCCTAGAAAAAAGAGGGATATTAGGACGGAAAATTGGGACAGATGGATTTGGGTCCAAAATAGGGACGTACCGCATAAATAGGAACACATGGGAGGTATGTTACGGTGAATAAGCTTCTTTTTTGAAAAGCTTGAAAAACAAAGGATCTTTTTATTAAGGACACCTGTTCTTACATGGTGTTAGATACTATATGAGTGGTAACTATATTAAATCACTTAAAAACAAAAAGACAGGCTCGCTTTAAAAAAAAAAAAAAAAAGCTCAATTTAGTAAGATCACAATATAGAATTAGTCATTTTTTAGTCCTTTGAAGTAAAGATAATCATCTAATGATTAATAATTATTTTAGAGGATTTTATTTAGCTTCCTAAATAGTATGTGACGTCGGGAGGGGACTAAAGATAAAAAATCTACAAAAAACAACATACCTTGATAAAAGCAATGTTTTACTTTATGCAATAGACTATTATTATTATTTATAAAGCGCCCCAAAAAAGTCTGCAGCACTGTACCATGGGTGGACTAACAAACAAGCAGTTGCAACAAGACAAGGTGGAGGTGCAGGAACAGAAGGTGCCGAGGGCCCTGTTCAAACAAGCTTGCAGTCAAAGGAGTCAGAGTTATTAACTCTCTCCCAAATGTATCTACTGGTAGAATCAGCCAAGCAAACAGCTAACCAACTAATATTGAAACTGAGTTTGAAAGCTTTCACTTTCACAGCTAATATTGGCAGATATTGTTAACTCACCTTAAATAAATGTTTGTATAGTTATATTTGCATGTGGAAGTGTTTGCCTACCTGCTGTCTTTTTAGAATGAATGATTCAGGTTATATTCAACTGTTTATTGCAATGTGACGGTCCCATTTTAAAATATTATATATATATAAATAATCAAGAAGAAAAGAAAATGTAGAAAAGTGTCCGAGACTCCTGGTTTTATTTCAAGTTTTTGTTTGGATAATAAAAGCCAAGTATCATTTTAAAGACCCTGAGGTGCTGGACAATTTTCTACATTAATTATGCTTACTACCCGCTTTCAAATACCAGGCATTTCTACAGAAATTGGAGATATATATATATATGCCAAAATACCAGAGTATTGCAGTATGCAATGATACATTTTTATTGGACTAACATAATATTTCAAACACAAACTTTTGAGAGGTTTCCTCTCTTTCCCAGGTAAGAGAAGCAGTACTGATCCCAGACCTGAGGAAGAGAGGAAAACCCGCGAAAGCTTGTCGATTAAATATTATGTTTGTCCAATAAAAAAAGGTATTATTGCATACTGCAATACTCTGGTATTTTGGCATCTTGTCTACTGGACTAATACAGCTAATCCAATCTAAGATAGATAGATAGTACATATATTTATTTTGGAACCCTGTATAAAGAAAGGAAAAAGCACTGCAATGCTTTTGAACTGCTCAATCACATCTGCAAAGTAAGGTATCGTTAAGAGAAAGGTTTGAAAGTTAGGCTCGGTCTATAATTCCAGTGAACCCTACAAGCTACAAAGCCAGTGGTCACCAGGATCTGCCTTAAATCAACCTTCGACTGGTGGGAAGGACCAATGACTTTACGACTTTCACTTTGGACAACAAGGCCAAGAAAGGCTATTCCAGTCTTTACGTAAACAATTGATGACGCATCACAAGTCATAATACCATTTCATAACTCCACTTCCCGTTCTTTACACTCAATGACTATAATCCGGTAAAGGGATGCCACAATGTACTGATTTAATGTCTATCTTTCATCTCCAGCAGTCAATTACTCATCAAGCTGGCTATCTTATCTTCCCTTAGTTAGTACATGAACCCATTGAACCCTCTCAGTTAGGAGGAGATGGAGTGACTGTATCTCAGTTATCCATGTATACGCACTTTGTAATGATGATAAGCTAATCATAACATCCTGTCTATCTGTATAATTATTCACTTCAAAACAACTTTAGTTATCATGTTAGCACACACTGCTTAACATGCGCTGCATTAACCTTTTGGAGACTGGACAGTGGGTACATTTTCTGAGCTCAGGGGACAAGCATAGATTGAGAATAAATATTTTGATCATTTAAGTCATAAAATATAAAATGTTGCATCTTTCCAATTAGAAAAAAAAGATCAGATATACACACAGATAGGGTTATCCCGTAAAATGTTAACTGTCAAGAATTTAAACTGAATTTTAAATTTCAGATTAATTGAAAACATCAACAAGGTTTTCAGTTTGGGATTTTTTAGCTTAAAATTAAAAAAATGTTTTTTATTATTCTGTAGAATTAACAACTTGATGAATAATTTTGATCATTAACAAATATTCCACTAACAAAAACAAAAAATAAATAAGTGATCGGTTACATTTTTATGGCATTGGAATAATTGGTCATTTTTCCCACGGGGTAAGAAAAATGTTTTGCTTTGTTTTTGCGACTTCTTTAATATGCTCTAGTTATGAGAAAAGTCTGGTCAGCATGCACCACCGAAGTCATGTACTCTGCATCGTAAACCACACAACTGGGCTATACAACCTGGACATTATGGTTTTCTTTGAAATTAATTAATACTCATATGCATTTTTTTTTTTTAAACACTTTGTGTGGTAAAATGTTTTTGGTCACATTTGATTTAGGCCTATTTATCCCCAATTAAACTGCATATAGTGCAGACATCCCCTCCATGAATTTAATACAAGTGAATTCTGTAATAAACCGCACTGTTTGGACGCTGCTGGTCTGTTTGTTTTCCATTGAGGATGGCTGTGTGTTCCTTGGTTAAATTACAAGCTGGCAGGACCGTGTCTAAAAATGCAATTATTTTCTCAACTGAAAAGGAAATTTGCCAGCCTCCGTGAGGTAGTGGTTTCCATAGAAACTGAAACACTAATTTGGGAGTACTCAAATAACGGAACATTGGCTACAGTTTAATATTTTAGAATTCTATTTCCCCCCCCAAAATGGACAAGTGAGGATTTATATGTTCCTAAGAATCTGATGTGAAAGAAACGCTAGAGGCACCCAGACAACCAGTATCTTCAGAACTTCAATAAACATAGCAGAAATTGGGGAAATCCACCAGATTTGCACCATCTGGGTGTCTGATACTCTTTAGAAATTTTCAACAATGTAGCAGTTAACCAATGCTGTTATTAACAAATGCACAGGAGATAATTCCGTTACAAATAAACTCTACTAGAATGCGACATCAGACCTTTTTAAACTTATGGAATGATGGTGGTGGGTAATCAGCATCAGATCGTCTACATGCAGATAGTTTATATTTTGTTGGAAGCATCAGGTATAGTACTGGATTTTGTGACAACTGTCCACTACAGGATTCATTTTAAAAGGCCTAACACATGGATTTGAAGGTCACGGGAGGTAGGAATTTGTCTGAAAATAGAAACCTAACAAAGAATTGTTGAGTCAAAGTTTCCAGTCAGAATAGTATGAGATGATACACCATACATTCTTTGGTTTCCTGCAAATATTGATTTAACAGATCAGACAAACAAGCAAACAAACATAACCAGCACTTTTTAGGGTACAACGCGAGTCCAATCATGCACCACCAGCCATCACTGAGCTACCTTTCCCCAATTGCTTTCCTGTTTCACTGGCATGCTAATTTATGAAGTTATACAATACCTGATCAAGTAGCAGCAAAAGAGTAAACTGAGGATGAAGACAAAAATTGCAGTGCCGAACACCACGATGTAGATGTTGAGAGGAAGGTTTTGAAAACCAATGTTAGGCATTCTGAAGCTGTAATGCTGGAAGTCTGGGCTCATGGGTGGGCTGTAAAAGAAAAGTGAAAAAAAAAGAGAGAAAAAAAAAGTAGCTGAAGTGAAAATAAATAAATAAAATAAAAAGTCACAGTAAGAAAAAGGTTTCGACAATGACATTGCTTCTGTGGAGCATATACAGCTAGAGTTGTGTGACTATTGTATAATAATAACGACAATAATAATAAACAACATTTTGGAAACAATATCATATAAACTGACTGAAACTACTGGATGAAATGTGAAAACCAGATAAAATGATAATTTTTTGTTATTTATAAAATGTTATTTAGAGAATATAAGACAGAACCTATACCAAAAAAACACTATAGCATTAGCAATACAAACCTGTATTTGTAAGGCTTTAGCTGCCCAGTCTCCGGTAATATTCTGCCCCCAATGTTCCTGCAACAGCAAGGTTTACAGCTAAAGGGGGAAGATTAAGTGGTCTGGATGCCGATAGTGTTCCTTTAAGAGTAATCACTGATCTGGTCACCTTCCTGTTAAGGTGTCCCCTCTTTTAATTGGGGTCTGGGCTTTAAGATCATTTTTACTTTTCCTTTTGTGTTAGAGTAAAGGGTTGACCAATACATCCCATAATCAGGCACTTTTTAAACATGTATCTGCTGAATGCTAGTTATGTCTACTTTGAATCTATAAACCCAGAGCCTAACGCACCTTCTTGCAAAAGCATCACAAATACATAATTGGACTGTGACTTTAAAGGATTACTCCAGACCCCTAAAGCACTTTAGCTTGCTGAAAAGCTTTATATGTTAAGAGTGTGTCCTCTTTTATAAATTAACCTTGTTACACCCCCTGGCTGTCAATCAGACAGGTCCTGTTACTTCCTGATTTGGTTAGCTCAATGGAGCTAAACACAAGAGACAGGAAGTTGCTTACAGCCTGCCTTGCAAAGACTTCTCATTGAGCTGCATTGGGAAGTCTGTGATTGGACAGTCACAAAGTCTGGGCGGGGTTAGATGAGGAGAGCTTGCAAAGGCTGCAGACAAGAGAACTGCAGGTTTTATATCAACCCACAATGAAAGTATGCATCCAAGTTTGAATTTGGGGAATATCTACTAAACTGATTTTTTACTTATTTTTAATTTGGGTCATGGAGTGTCCCTTTAATAAAAAAATGTAAAAAGCTCTTTTGTGACTTACATGAAAATCCATCTTTTATATTTGTGTTTCCCATGTGTTATATATTTTTGCTCATTTAAGCTTTTATTGCCAAGGTCCAATTATATGCAGATGACTGTCTGACAGTGAAACTGTAACTAATAAGCGATTGTGTGCCCACAGATCCTTGCCGACTATCACTTTCATTAGATGAACATGTCACAGCAAGTTCCCAACAACAATAAGATGTCACATTTGATAATTGTCTTTAAAGATACAGAAACCAATTGTACGTGTTGGGAGCTGTCCCTCCATCACTTTTACGTCTGTTCTCCTTTTAGACACCTGTGATCTTAAAATTCCATAACCATGTTACTATAGAGATAGAAATTTTATTGCATTATTTTAACCCCGGCTGGAAGAATTAATATCAAAATACGCTGTTATCGTACGGTGTTTAATGTATGTTAATTCTATTTTAAAAGGATATTCTATGACTAGATATGAATTCCTTTTAATTATTACATAGAGAACACATTTAAAATTAATTTGCCAAAACGAAAAAAATATATATAAAGCTCCCAGAGCGAAGCTGCTGCGTTTTCACAATTAAAGGGTTATTACACCACAACGACCACTTCTGCTATTAGAAATGGTCATGGAGGAAGGAATCTGCATGAGCAGAATTTCAGCAATAATCTACACCAGGGGTTTGTTGCACCACCAGCACAGGTCATTTATGAAGTCAGAAACTCTGTTACGTCTGTGCATTGGCAACAGTCGTCATCAGATTCTACCCTGCAAGAGACAGCTTCAATGTTCCCTCTCTCCTTTGGTGCACTCCCTCCCACCTCCCTGCATTTTCTACAATCTGCCTTTGTAATATATGTATATTTGCAGCATAACCCTTGCCCACCCCACTTCATCCCAGATCAAAGCACACAAGATACATTTCATTGGACCTCAGTGACGCGGTGTGACGACAGAGAGGGTGTGGAAATGACCAAGGAGAACCTCGTCCAGAGCTGCATTTAAGGTAAGTTTTAACTTATGTAAGATGTTTTATCATGAAAAAGCAGGTTGGACATAGTGAACATAAAAAATAATAACGCCCAATGAGGCATTATAAAGTATAAAAAACATATTGTGAAAGCAGGGTTATATAATAATCTACAGTAACTCTTTAAGTGTCCGCAACAAACTCCCCTCTCACAGATCTCAAATAGGCTGCACCAATCACATGTGTCTGTACCTGGTAAAACAATACCCACACTTGAGAAAATTATTTCTCAAAGAAACACTAAAAGCACCATAACCACTACAGAAAATAGTTTGAACTTACTTGGGGTTTGCAGAGCACTAGTCACCTTTCTCCACTGACAGCTGGAAGTTCTCTGCTCTGAGCCAGCCTGCTGGGTGAAGCACTTGGCTCATTGGCTGAGATCATCAGCTGAAGCTCTCAGCCAATGAGCTGGCTCTGCACGGCAATGCCAAGCTCAGGAGAGCCAACAGAAGCTTCATACAATATCTTCTGACTCACATTGGAAAAGGATGGCACCCAGTAATCACCAAACTATTCTAAAAACTATGGGAGGGCAACCTAGTCATTTTAGTGTTTGGAGTGTTCCTTCAAAAACACAACTATTTCTACGCTGCCATCAGAATCCCTTTGTATAGATTTCAAGCAAGAATACACAACAAAACAATGCTGAGGAGATAATGCCTGTGAAGACCAAAACGCTACTCATAACCATAACCATGACAGGGATAGGTTGCAGTCTGCACTCCTGATGATGCAGGTTACATCTCCCATAATGCTATTACAACCATGATGCTAGCAAAGTATCAGGGGACATGCAGTCCACAACATCTCGAGTGCCGAGGGATGCTTACCCCTGTCATAGGGTACAGACAACCAATCACAGTGCCAATGTTCTACATTATTTTCCTACACACACACACACACACACAGCTAGACAGAAGGACAAACAAAAAACACAGGTCACTTGTGGCCAAACATTGCTGCCAAGCTGTGAATCCACAAGTCCCTGATTGTTGTCAGTCTGTCACTGATAGAAAGCGACAAAGTGACAGGCAGAGACAGACAGTGACCGGCAGAGACAGACAAAGTGACAGGCAGAGACAGACAAAGTGACAGGCAGAGACAGACAAAGTGACAGGCAGAGACAGACAGTGACCGGCAGAGACAGACAAAGTGACAGGCAGAGACAGACAGTGACCGGCAGAGACAGACAAAGTGACAGGCAGAGACAGACAAAGTGACAGGCAGAGACAGACAGATATTTTTAACCAGTGTTATTACTTTATAAAGCACAACAAACAAGAATGGCATCCAAATTAGTTCTTACAGATTATATACAACAGTTAAACGCAACATCTAACTTATCCTATCAGCAATGTAAATCCACAGTGCCCGCCCACATGTATTAAGTACAGGAATGCAGTTGTTACGAAACATGCTCTGTATATGTATACAATTTTAAACAAATAAAACGTCTATTTAAATATAACCAAATTCAAAGAAATACTAAACATTACATACTTTGTCACTGGATGCACTTCCTCTTGCTACGATACAAACTCTCACAGATACATCATACTGTATGCTCCTCTTAATAAAGAAGGGGACCATAAAATACTGTAATCATTAAAGAAGAATCTGATTCATCGCCCCATTGAGAATTCAATTCTAAAAATACTTTCACTTTTAAGAATTCCTTAGTGACTGAGATCTTTCAAAGACTCTGGAATTTCCCAACTCCCAGAAAAGAAATATTTGAATTTAGTCAAAAAAAATACCAGGTCTACTGTGTTATTAGAAGAATGTCCATTACGCTCAGGGGGGACATTAAGACATACCCACTGTGGTTTCCATTGTTTCTTCGCAGATGGATCTGTACGGGCGGAAAGAATTGCATTGTGTCTTACAGCGTTTGGCTGCAAGTTTCTTCTGCTGGGTCTGTTTACATGTGAACTGGGCTCTTAGCCAGACTGGTTGACTCACTGCCTTAGGGGTGGAGACAGGCAATTAGAGATAAAAAAAAAAAAGGGGATTTTATGAAAAATGAAATCAGTCTAACACAAGATGCAGCATGCAGTTGTGATGTCATCTGTTTATTAGATCACACGATGCTGCTATTTATGTTTAAATGCATCTTAAAGGGGAACCATCACATAAAAAAATAAAAATAACTTTCTTTGATAACATTGAAAAAGAAAGTAAAAGCAAGCAGATTCATATTTGGATGTAAAACGAAACAGAAAGAAGAGCAAAAAAAAAAAAAAATACGTGTTCCTTTAATTGAGAAAATGATTTTAAAACCAGCAATAAATCAATCATTTTAAAAGTTGCAGCCACTTATGATCATGTGCGTGACTTTAAAAAAAAAAAAAACCTCAGCAGAAAACTACAATAAGGCAGAACTTAATCAAGACCACCAGCAGGAGCTGCCAGAGAGGGCATAATGTGCCCAGAAAGAGCTATATGTAAACTGTGCCCTTTAAGTCATCCAGATGGAGTAATCCAGTTAGGGTGTGATTACAGGGTGTGATCACAGTTTCACATACCGGATTTGTCACTAAGATGTGTTCAGGGGGTCAGACTACTCGCAGGTGAAGCTTCCAAGAGGAAGAGAGGCTGAACTCCCCGATATATGGGCAATAAAACCCAAGTTCCAGGGCTTCCAATTGTCCTGCTTTTAGTGGAAAAATACTGGTTTTGGGATGTCGTCCTGTCGTCCCTATTTAGTATCCTGGTGTCCTGAATCTGGAGACACCAGAGAACGGTCAATGGGCAGCACAGGGCAAGCACTTCAGCTGTGCTCTCTGGTCCTGAAGACTGGTAGTCTCTCAGACGGGCTTTTTTGATGCCAATTCCCGGGTGGGCCTGTCCATTGTTGGTGTCACCAGTGTAACCTGAGTCCCCCTTCCTGATTTCATACCTCCCAATGTTTGAAAAGGAAATTAAAGAAATATATTCTACACCTCAAACTAGATAGAAAAAAAAAAAAAAAAAAAGAATTAATAAAAATAAATCTACAATGTAATTCTATTTCCAGCTACGCTACTTTGGCTTACAATTTAGCAATCTCCTTGTCTATTCTCTACAATACTTGGATATGGGAAAAAAAAAAGTTATATTAACTATCTTCTATTCTTCTCTTCGTATATTTGTGTTTTCGTAATGATGTCCAACAATCTCAGAGAACCAGAGCGCAGGGTAAATATTTATTTTCACTGAAGGCCATGTGAGGATAGTTGCTATGTGAGACAGCTCACAGATACTTTTTTCTAAATCAGAGGTATGTTTAAAGTGGCGATAAACTTAAGGGTCTTTTTTTCCTATATCTTAAGTCCAGAAGTGGGGATCTCAGGGCATCGCGAGGGCTGACATTTGAAACTTTTGAAATCAGATGAAGAACATCCACTAAAACACACACACCACTTGCAGAACACAATGATTGAACCTTCAATGCTGGAATAATTATCTGATGCCCCACCTCTGGCCAGAGTGTCAATGGCCACATCTCCACTGTCCAACGCAAAGTCCTGCTCAGTGTTCTGGCAGCAGCAAATGAGAATCTGACACGTTTCTGCAAAGTTCTGTTGGTGAAGACTACTTGGTCGTCCGATATTAGAACATAATTCACAGGACCGCACACAGATGGCTGTAAGTTTCTCTGAGCTGTGACATGGTGTTTTTACTCCACATTTATTATTTATTTTATTTAGAGACGCTTCTACATTGAAAATCAAAAGTCTTCACAATTAGCCTCATCAATAAAAATTACATTTTTCTTGTTAGAGTGTCTGTCCCTTTAACTGCAGATACTTGTATCACTGCAAGTAAAGTACAACACGTTTACGGTCACAAATCTTCCATAAAAATCTAAAACCAATGTTAGCATTTTTCCATAAAACGGTACACTATAGACCAGGGATGGGCAACCTTCAGCATACCAGACGTTGTGGACTACATCCCCCATAATGCTCTTACACCCATAATGCTGTCAAAGCATCATGGAGGGTGTAGTCCAAAACATCTGGAGTACCGAAGGTTGCCTATGCCTGCTATAGACACTGGTTCCACTAAAGCTAAATGTCCCTGCAGTTCACTGTTCTTTCTGAGCAAAAGCAGCGTTTATACTTCTACCTGATACAACCTCTAGTGGCCGCCACTCATACATGCCATCGCATTGCTGTGACTGGCCGAGCACACAGCACCTGCCATCACATTGCTGTGACTGGCCGAGCACACAGCACCTGCCATAAACGAGGCACATAACATCCCACAATACAGAGTGTGCAAATGATTTAAACACATCCATTTCTGGAAGCCATATTGATGTTTTTATAGTATAAAGAGCATTGGCACTGGAATGTACTGCTGAGTATATGAAGTAAAATAACTTTATCCATTTAATTCATAACTGTACAAACAGGATATATTCAGGTTTGTCAGGAAACATTCATTTGAAATTAGCCATATAATACAAAGGAATTTGTAGCATTCTCAGATAGACTGGGGTATATACAAACATAAAAAAAATAAACCCTCTTCCACCCTGCCCCCACCCCCCCCCCCATCCCCTCAAAAAATGTTCCTCGTACCATGTTGGATTGTACATATGATTTTAGCCATTCTTGTTGAGGTTTGTTTCTGTACCCTCACGTTGGTCTTCACTTGGCATTTTCAGCTCAGTTACCATCTTTATATATTCTACATTACGCACAAACAGCAGAATGTTGCCTTCATGCCCACCATTCCATGCCCCATTTTAGCATTATTGTGGCATGGTCACCTGAAACTCCCACACCTCTCTCCATGAGTTGACGCAGTAGGAGGAGCTAGTGCAGTAGGCCAGGATTATTATGCATACCGGAGAAATTCCGTACTCCACCACTGACTCGTGAGACTAACTGCGCATGGGCACTCACAAAGTAATGATGTCAATTGCTACATTTCTAATGTTATGTTTGAGAAATTGTACACCAAAACAGTACACTTCTAAAATGTGATAATTTGACACTTTTGTAATCTTTCAGCTTTGGGTGTTATCCAAGGAATGGAGGAGAAGAGGAATACAAACTTACATATGCAGTGTGCACAGTACACTCAAAGTTTTTTTTTTTGTTTTTTTTTTTGTTTTTGTTTTTTTATTTATATATAGATTGCATTACATTATGCTATACTTTGAGTCATTTACTATAACTGCTTAAATTCTTCCTCTGTTTTATTGTTCTGACTTTATGTTGGCATAATTTAAAAATAAATAAATAAATAACACAAACTTAACTTTAACAGGGGCTACATCTTGCACATTGACCATAAATAAGATGTCAGAATACCACACATACATGTAATGAAAATATACATTTGTAGCTTGCCTGCTTGTGTACACGGTAGCATATCCATTTCTATACATAGTCGGGACCTGACCTCGCAAAACTATTCTTTTATCCCTAATGTGTTAATGGGATTACATGTTCCAAAGATATCATGCTTTAGTGATGATAAATCACACTCCAAGCGCCCAAATAGTTTAGCAGCGTAATAATAGCAGGAAATATAAACCACTTCCTCCTTATAGTATAAAAATATTACATTGTTACAAGGAATGTTGAGATATTTTTTAAAAAGATATTTAATACGATCTCACATATTTGATCAGAAAAACAGAATTGAGTGGATTATTTCTGAAGGAGTGCAACGGTATTAATTATGGAAACCAGAAACAGAAATTTAGACCGATTTGATGGCGTTAGTAACTTTGGCAGTTATTAACATTTTAATACATTGTTTTACAGAGAAGATTAAGGGGACAGTTCATAAACCTTGGGCTTTTGACAATCATTTTTGTTTCAAAATATTGATAATTCTGATGCAACTTGTGCAATAAGCCACAATGACTTCCTCAAAGTGGTTGTAACTAAACGTTCAAGGGGGAAAAAAAACATTTAAAAAATCAGCTATAGATTAGAATGCTGTGATACTACAATGCCATAAACTAGCATAGAGAAGAGCTGAGAATGAGTCACTCCATCCATCTGTATTTCTACCGCTTTTGTCTCTGTCTGTCTGTCTACTTCGGCCTGTCTAACTCTTGGTCTCTTGGCAGTGCCAGCTTTGCCAGTAGCCTCCCTGGTATTAAGAATGATTTTACTTGCACCATATTTTAAAATTTACATCTTCGCATTCATTAAAAGGATGCCCTTTAATATTCCCTATTTCTCACTATATATTAGTGCCAATTTCAAAGAAATCAAACCTTAAAGAAAGCATCTGGGTTGTACCCTGCTGGCTGTCAGACACATCGCCGCTTTACAGCATTGGTGACTGCTTCTCATAGAGTACAGCATTCGTATGTGCTTCTCATAGATTACAGCATTGGTATGTGCTTCTCATAGAGTACAGCATTGGTATGTGCTTCTCATAGAGTACAGCATTGATATGTGCTTCTCATAGAGTACAGCATTGGTATGTGCTTCACATAGATTGCTGCTTTGAAGCATTGTTATAGTGAGTGTCACTATAGATTGCCGCCTTAGATTGCCATTTTGAAGCATTGAAGAGTGCCTCTCATAGATTGTCGCCATAGGTTGCCATTTTGAAGCATTGGAGAGTGCCTCTCATAGATTGTCGCCATAGGTTGCCATTTTGTAGCATTGGAGAGTGCCTCTCATAGATTGCCGCTTTGAAGCATTGGAGAGTGCCTCTAATAGATTACCGTTTTGAAGCATTGGAGAGTGCTTCTCATAGATTGCCGCTTTGAAGCATTGGAGAGTGCCTCTAATAGATTGCCGCTTTGAAGCATTGAAGAGTGCTTCTCATAGATTGCCGCTTTGAAGCATTGAAGAGTGCTTCTCATAAATTGCAATTTAGAAGCACTGAGAGAGCCTCTCATAGATTGCCATTTTGAAGCACCAATTGACTAAGAGCTCATCAGTAGCATTAGAGAGAATGTTAACACTTTTTTAAAGTGTAATGGGAATGTTAATCTAAATGGTGCTTTAACTACTCCAGGTTTAAAAATAAAAGTTTTTTTAAATTTTCATTGAAGGAGGGAGTAGGGTTATAATTCCTGGTTTAGTCTTGCACGTACCACAGTGTGGACAAACTAGAAAGTTGCCTACTATTTGCAGTTTTATTGGCCGTATTTTGGTCTAGGACAGCTATGCCTAGCATCCAGCAGACGACTGCGTTAAGACACCACCTGCGTAACCAGATCTGGCACACCTCTGAAATTATGGTGCTCATATTGGTGCATATTATTGTCAATATGGACTGGTGGAGAGAAGCAGCTGTAAAACGCACTGCCTGTGGTTTGCATGGTGGGTAGGGCGAACTAATCTTATGTATCAAAAATAATACTCCATTCCATGAATTCAACATGAATAAATTATGCTCACACCCTGCCCAGATCGTTCTATAAACCCATTAATCCAAGAACTCCTGCCTACTCTAATTGATAAGTCACATCCAGTACTTCATGTGATAGCATTACTCATAAGAAGAGGACAATTCTCAATGATTGATTGTTTTAACCAAATAATCTCAAGGATTTAACCTCTTCAGGACGGAGTCAATAGTGCACGCTCTGATCAAAACAAAACGTAAACAAAAACTGGAATTTGCGATTTATGTCTGTTCAACCGTAATTCACTGCTGTCACATTAAGTGCACCCACACTTATTATATATCATTTTGTTCAGGAGAAACAGAGCTTTAATTTATCATTAACTATTCATATATGGAACATAATTTATTATGAATAAAATTTAATAAAATGTGAGAAAATAAGATTTATTTTTTAATTTGTATTTCCGTCTGACATGTTAGCTGTTAATGTCATAAAACTGTTAGGTTTTACTGTAATCAGCGATATCTCACAAGTACAACAGTACCACCCATTAACAGGTTTTATGGTGTTATGGAAAGTTACAGGGTCAAATATAGCACATTACATTTTCAAATTGAAATTTGCCAGATTAGTAATGTTACCTTTGAGATGGTGTGATAGCCCAGGAATGAGAATTACCCCCATAATGGCATACCATTTGAAAAAGCAGACAACCCAAGGTATTGAAAGTGGGGTATGTCTTTTTTAGTAGCCACTTAGTCACAAACACTGGCCAAGGTTAGCATTCATATTTGTTTTTGTGAATGCCAGTGTATGTGACTAAGTGGCTATTAAAAAAGACTGGACATACCCCATTTGCAATACCTTGGGTTGTCTACTTTTGCAAATGGTATGCCATCATGAGGGTAATTCTCATTCCTGGGCTACCATACGCACTCAAAGGCAACATAACCAATCTGGCAAATTTCAATGTCAACAAAATGAAATGCAAGCCTAATATGTGACTCTCTAACTTTCCAAAACACCATAAAACCTGTACATGGGGGGTACTGTTATTCTCGGGAGACTTCACTAAACACAAATATTAGTGTTTTAAAACAGTAAAGAATATTACAACAATAATATAGTCCATAAAAGTGCCATTCGTTTGTAAAAAATGCAACAAAAAGTCACTTTTACTCAAAATATCATCATTTTTGTTTGTTTTCCTGGCACTATAGTGCGCTTAAAGTGTGGTAGAAATACAAAACACAATATAGTCCTTACTTTGTCTTATGTTTTACAGAGAAATAGATCAGAAATTAAGAGAAGAAGATTCTAAAAGAGGAAAAGAAGAGGAAACAATAGGAGGAAGGTAAGCTTGAGATTATAAAGTTTGGCAGCCTAATTGTGTGTTGTGAAAATAAAACCTGAGAGTTTCTATGCCTACTCCTAATACTGAATGTTATCATAAGGAAGAGAAAACGAATAGGAAAAATCTATACCCTGCAATGTGCAGTGTCCTACACAATGTATTATCATTGTACATTCTACACTGTCAGAACACCCGGAATTCACACACTGCACTCGCAACATTCACATGCTTCACAGTGCATTCACACATTACCTAGAAAACTTACTAGGTACTGCACAAAGCTATTAATGGAACAACAATGCTATCCCTAACTCTGCAATGCAATCTGGGATGGAATTCACTTTACTGAAAACCTGAAAAAAAATTTACACAGGTTATTAACTTTGTTCCACTTTAAAAAGGAAATATGCTACTTTCCTGGATGTGCATTTAAAAATATGTATTCTAAAGAAAAAAGTAAAAACAATTTTTAAATGTTTGACCATTCACAATTGTAACTTTTTTCTTGGTTATGAAATGCCACAAGGTTGGATACACAGATACACTGTAGGGGCCATGGGTCAGTGGCTATTTTGGCATGGGTTTCCAGTTAAGAGGACACTATGGTCACCAGAACAACTACAGTTCAATGTATTGGTTCTGGTGTCTATAGGCTGGACCTGCAAGCTTTTCAATGTAAACATTGCCATTTCAGAGAAAAGGCAGTATTGCTGCGTAGTTATACTTCCACCGGCAGTGTAGGAGTATTAATTACGGACTCTAGGGTTGAGAATTAAATTTAGTAGGCAATTCTTATGCCAATTCATTTGGGGAATTAAAGTGCCATAATGTAGAGTTTTGAGACTAATAAAAAGTCCAGGCAGGATTTTGTGCAGGTATTTTGCCTACTTTTTTGCGTGGTAGGGAGTAATGACATCTTTCCTGAAGAAGTTTGCAGATTTACCGTACCTTTAAGGCTAGCTGATGAGCTGAAAGCTGAAACGAGTGTAAACAGGGCCCAGTAATCTGTAAATGTTAGAACCTTCCCTGCTATCATAATCCGACATGAAGGTCATGACACAAACACACTCATTACTGCATGTATTTACCAAACACTGCAGGATGGGGATCGCATGACTGCATGCGTTCTAAGCAACCAGAGAACATACAGGCACCAGTATTTACAATTTTCATTGGCCAACGCATGAAAACACAAAGACCACATATTAAATAACCCCGGTCAGTATATCTTCCTATTAACACACTGTCAATGCCAGCGGAAGCCTGACACATTACAGCGGAATGCTTATATACCATGGATAGAAATAAACAGCACTCCGTGCTATGTAGTGTGTTTGTAGTAATCTGCCACTGGCTTGATACTCCCGTCAGGTCTGTTTTCTAACTCTAGAACAATTTCTGAATACATCAGACAGGAAGTAACCAGTCAGAGAATAGCTGCTGGTTTAAATGAGAATTACACCAAAAACAGAAGGTTTAAAGCATGAATTTATGGATAGATAGATAGATACACATACACATACAGTATTGTAATAACCTTTATCATGCGTCACGTTGGGCTCTTACTGTCCTAGCAAGGAGTGCTCTCTCCTCTTCTGTGAATGTCAGGTTGTATGCTCTAGAAATAATATATTTTGTTCCAGGATGTCCAGAATTGTGATGTCTTTATAGAACAGAACATATTTACTGTTTTCAGCATTTATAAACACATTTTCTCAAGTTTAGACACATATTTTACAGGGTTGTTGCTTCCCTGTGAAACCCTTATAAGCACAGAATTGTGGATAAGGAACAGGGACTGTGTCTTCAGCATCGGGCCACTTAGAAGGTATGCATCTAGTCTGATTAAAAGGGCAGTTCTTCCAATACAGATGGCGTAGGTACAAGGTTTTGGTGTGTCCCAGTCGGGGCCTTGGGGAGGGACATAGCCAAATACACAGACATATTCTCCAAAAGCAAGACGACTGGGTGGTAGATGAGCAGCGGAGACCTTATCTCCATCTGCCGGGCTGCTATAGGGAGGTGGACAGGACAGAGGATGGGACTTGGCCCACAGATTAGTGTTCTTCCTAAGGGAGTCGATAGGGGTGGGGATGGAGTTGGAGGTCCAGAGGCCTGGGGTGACAATGAGATGATTCTGTAAGGGGGATGGAGACAACTTTATTCTTTCTGTTTTACTAATGTTAAGTTGGACTTATGTGTAACTTGGCATTGACATGGGAAGGGACTGATAAAGAGCCAAGTGGACGCACATACAAGCCAAAGACTCGGAGCAAGGTGCACAGCCCTGGAAATTGGTTGGAGGAGCGGGAGCTGGGGGAATGGGTCGGGGCCCGGTACGCTGAAGTATTCAATAGCAATGTAATCAGCGGGAAAGCGTGTAATATATGTGCGTCAGATGGATTGTTATGTCATTGCCAAATGTTAAATAAAGAATAAAAAAAAAAAAATGAAAGGGCAGTTCTTGACATCCTAGGTCAGTGATTCCCAACCCAGTCCTCAAGTACCCCCCCGCCCCTCCCCCTAACAGTCCAGGATTTATTGATTACCCTGTGGTGTCCAAGGTGTTTTTTTTTTGGGGGGTGGGAGAACACTTTAGAGACAACAGGGTAATCCCCATATCCTGGATTGGTAGGGGGTACATGATGACTGGGTTGGGAACCCCTGACCTAGGTCATGACTGTAACAACAAACGTGCCACATCACAAAACCAAACAACGTTTCAGACATTCATTAGTACAGGCAATTAGGGAATATTAAGAAATCACTCCACTCCCAGTCTCTGGTCCATAAAACAGTCATGCACATTACTCAGATTTATAGCTTTGATTGTAAAATATTGCATTACTCAATGTTTGATCAATAATTTACCAGGACAACCTAATGGCAGTGGATATGTAAACACACAATCCACCATTCCTGCCATATGCATTTATCCACTAATTTAAGAACTACGGTACTTTACATTCAATATATTTTTCCCGTTTATTTAGGGAAAACCAAGATGCATATACATTGTGACATTGTCATTTAAAGAGAAATCATATAATTTAACACGCCTCTCCAGGTTTTTGGCATCTTCCCCAATTATCTCCTAAATCACATCCCACCTTAGCAGTGTGGGCAAGTGCTCTAAGGCTCCCGTCTCCACTATCTACAAACTTCCCCTGCTCAGTCTTGTCTTAATGTCCCCACAATAACCTTTAAATTGTAAGCTCACATGCTAGCTAGCTTAGTAATATGTATAAAAGGACTGTAAATGCTAACTGGTTCTCTATTCATTGTATTTGTTTGTCTACACTTTACGGTCTATTTTCCAAGATTCTACAGCGATGAGGGCATATGTTATTGCTTCATAAATACCAATAATAATATTCTTAGTTTTTTTATAGAACTGGTAGATCATTCACTTCTCGCATTACTGATATGTTCAGTTTTATGGGTTTTTTTCCCAGCTGGTTCCTCTATTTAGAAAGCTCACATGTTGGTTGAAGGCTTCTGGCTGATGTTATGATACTGAGCCAATATGAAGATTCATGCAGGGGTTCCCAACCCAGTCCTCAAGGAACCCCCTATCAGTCCAGAATTTAGGGATTGACCTGTTGTGTCTTAAGTGTTTTTTCTTTCTTTCTAAAAACATCTTGGACACAGCTGGGTAATCTCCTGGATCCTGGACTGCTAGGGGGTACTTAAGGACTAGGTTGGGAACCACTGCTCTAATGTGATGTGTCTAGAAATGCTCACAGTTGTAGCTTAATAAGCACCTCTTTTGGGCCCAAATCCCTCTGTTCTCATTTTCTATCCTAATGTATCTCTTTTCTAATATTCTTGGTGTATCTGAGTGTATAACAGAGCTCGACAGTAATAATAGTCCAAGTAATGTGTCTGAGTGTATAACAGAGCTCCACAGCAATAATACTCCCAGTAATGTGTTTGAGTGTATAACAGAGCTCCACAGTAATAATACTCCCAGTAATGTGTTTGAGTGTATAACAGAGCTCCACAGTAATAATACTCCCAGTAATGTGTCTTTATACAACAATAAATGTGTTTATAGATCAGTCTGTGTAAATAAGATACACTGTTTTTGTTCTCAATTACATTTAGAACAGCCCCGTCCCCCTGAAATTAAAGTGTCTCTTTTTGTCCTTTTCAAATGTTGGGTGGTATGAAAATGAAATACCACTCTGTATCTTTATATGGACCTGCAGCTTTAAAAGTAGAGACACAGTGAAATTAATTTCTCATTAGAAATGTTATGAATGGCTTATTGCTTTTGATAGGCTTCAGTTCTTACTGTATTCAAAGGGCACAGGCTTAGAAAGATTTGGAAAGAAACCAAATAAATGTCCGCTAAGTTCATATTTGGCAACAGAAGGTAAAGTAGCCTGTAAGAGAACCAGTTACTGTAGCTGCTGATCCCTTTACTAGCAGATACAATTAAGAATGTTCGATTAGAGTGATAGTGAAGTCAGGCACTGAACGTTACACACTAAAAATACTAAACCGATTTTTAATTTTTTTAACCTACACCAGAAAATGGCAGAGGTTATTTGTTGAAAATTGTCCAGAAATAATTTGGGGTTTTTGTACACTTTAATAAAAAGTGAATAAAATGTGTGCCTACAGTGTCCTCCACCAGAGGCGTAACTAGAATCCACCTGGCCCCGGTGCAACTTATCCCTGGGGCCCCTCCCCCTTGATGTCTCATTTCTCCCTCCCCCTCGTGTCTCAATACCGCGACCAGGCCCCCCCATATGTCTCAATGCTTCGACCCCAAAGCCCCACCAGGTGTCCCATTCCCTCTCCCCTCAGCCCCTCTATACTTCCGATACTCTCCTCCCTCCCAACCTCCCATCCATGTGTCCCATTTCTACCTCTCCTCCCCCCCACTCCAGGTGTCCCATTTCTCCCTCTCTCTACGCCCCTCCCCTTACTGTGCCCAATATCCCCCATCTCTCTCCCCTCCCTGTGTCCCATTCCAGTACTGTGGTAGATACGCCACTGTCCTCCACTAATATTGACACTCTTTGTCAATATGAGCAAAGAAAGCTGTGAATTGTCTTTATTGTTTAACCTGCTTTTTATAAAAAGAAAAAAAAATACACAAGTACAAAAATGAGAACACTCTAAAACTCGGTTCTCATGAATATCAAACAATTACAAACACAATACAGGTTTAAAAAAAAAAAATAAAAAAACTTTGTTAAATATAGGTGTGACAAAACTCTTCGCACCCCTATGAAATACCCCTATGAATTAATATAAGAAAATATATTCCCATTGATTTTTTACAATTTTTTAGTACTCCTGGGTGACTAGGAACAGGAAATTGTTCAACCATGACTTCCTGTTTCAAACATTTTAACACACATTTAACACACAATCCATTAGTCATTGATCACAATGGGTAAAACCAAGGAATATAGCTGTGGTGTGTGGCAAAAAGTTGTTGAGCTTCACAAAATAGTCTATACAAACTACTTTAGGTGTGAGGTGGATTTTAAAATTTACAGAAAGCAACTATCAACTATCACACAAATCACGGAGACAAGGCAGGTAGGGAAAGAGGAGGGAAGTCATCTAGGCGCCTGTTACCGGCGTACCAGTATGAAACCATTTAATAGGCATTTACATAATGTCTTTCCATTGCATGAATTACATTTGAAGACCCGTGACCTCGGAGGCTTCATGGGAAATCCGGCCCTGGTTATTACCTGGTTATATTTCCCCTCCTCAAACTGTTAATATAATAGGCCTATGGCAAATAAAAAGAAAAGGGAAAAAAAGAATAAAAGTGCAGAAATGTCTGAATGCTAAATGACGCAAAATTAGAGCAAATAAAGTCACTTGGCACAGTGATGTAGAAGAATATAAGGGCAAGGCCGTTGCAAGACTATTTTGCGCCCTAGGCAAGACCATCTACTGGCAGACATACCATATCCCAAAAAATAAATTGCCAGTTTTTTTGTCTCTTCCCTCACCTGCACCCCATCCAAAGCCCCTCTGTGTGTCTTCCCTCACCTGCCCATTTGTGTGTCTCTTTCTACCCCCCAGCACCTATTTGTGTCACTTTGACAACCAAAGCCCTCTGTGTGTGTCTCTTTGTCCCCCCAGTACCTCTGTGTGTCTCTTTGTCCCCCCAGTACCTCTGTTTGTCTATTTGTCCCCCCTCACCCTCTGTGTGTGTGTCTCTTTGTCCCCCCTCACCCTCTGTGTGTGTGTGTCTTTTGTCCCCCCTCATCCTCTGTGTGTGTGTCTCCTTGTCCCCCCTCATCCTCTGTGTGTGTGTCTCTCTGTCCCCCCTCACCCTCTGTGTGTGTCTCTTTGTCCCCCTCACCCTCTGTGTGTGTCTCTTTGTCCCCCTCACCCTCTGTGTGTGTGTGTCTTGTCCCTCATCCTCTGTGTGTGTGTCTCTCTGTCCCTCATCCTCTGTGTGTGTGTCTCTCTGTCCCCCTCACCCTCTGTGTGTGTGTCTCTCTGTCCCCTTCACCTCTGTGTGTGTCTCTTTGTCCCCTCACCCTCTGTGTGTGTGTCTCTCTGTCCCCCCTCATCCTCTGTGTGTGTGTCTCTCTGTCCCCCCTCACCCTCTGTGTGTGTCTCTGTCCCCCCTCACCCTCTTTGTGTGTCTTTGTCCCCCTCAGCCCCTTTGTCGTCCCTCAGCCCGTCTGTAATATAGAAAGAAATATACGTATATGCACTCATTCAAAAATGATATTGAAACCTTATTGACTAGTTGCTGTGCTACGCACTTTGACTTGTTGACTTTGTTAATCTTGTGTGAACCAACAAATAAAGTTGATACAAGATCTTGCGGATATTGACAATAATTGTTCATGTTTGCTCCATATCTGCTCCATGTACAGATTTACACCTCTCTTTAGTATCTGAATAAACATTATGTCTTGCAAATATATACATATATTCTATAAATATAAAAAAAAAAAAACAGATCGTTAATCACTGCATATCTGTAGTAATATTTTTAATTTAAAATGTGTTAGTATATTCCGCTTATTTGTGCATACATGCTGTCTGCCCATGTAATCTTAACGTGCACAGTACTTCAGAGGAAAACAGAGGAAATTCATGTCATATAAAAATAACTTGGGACAGGAACACTTAGCTGCTAGATCATAAATCTAGAACACTATCTAAACAAATTGTCCTCAAAATAGTTAGTGTCAGACATTCTCACAGGCTTACTGATCCAATAATTACTCAGGGTTTATTCTCTAAACAGCAAAATATATCATGAGCTAGAAAGTTAGCTAAAAATCGTAGCTCAATAATCTACTACTTAAAGGGGCAATTCTAGGATCATAAGTATTACAGCTTGTAACGGTTATGATGCCAGGTGTCCATTGTAAAGGAGTGAAACTGCAGGAAAACTGTTTGACACATAGTTTGGTTAGTCCAGTGCCCACAAAGCTTCTAGTCTCCTCCATACACCTAAAGCTGATGCTTGAGTGCTCCTTTTGTCCTTTAAAAAAAAAAAACATGTTTGTTGCTAATGCAGCTCTACTCGTAGTTTTTATACAACAGCTCCCGTGACACTAGATTTAAAACCAGGAGCTTCAGTTCTACAACAGCTTAACATCTAGCTTTGGTCAAGCAAAATGTAGTAAAAGCGGCCATACGGGACTTCCACATCCAACATTTGTGATATGCATACTTCTCCTTTAAGGTTACATGCATCACTTGGAGACAAGTGCCTCATCCAAAAGCTTTAGCTTTACATTTTTTGTAATTTTTATATTTACCTGCTTCTTCTTTATGCTTTCCACACCCACTCTAGGGGGAGACTAATCTAACCAATCAGTTTCTATCCCTAGGAATGCTGGAAAATTGCATTGGGCATGCCTGACAGATTTACACATGTGCAGTTGGAAGAGCTCTTCATCTTGCAACACCTGACAGAGGGAAAGGAGAAGGAATCTTATCAGTGGCTTTTTTGTAATTTTTATTACTTTTATTTTGGTTTGTATATTTGGTATGTTTGCTTGTTGGTTTAAAAAAAAAAAAAAATTGTCAAATAATGCATGTCCCTTTAATTGAAGAAGAAAAAACTCCTCTACCGGCCTTATTTATTATTGCATTGTGTAAAAGATATTATCTCCAGACATTTGATTTCCTAAAGTCACCACCTGCTGTGTTTTCCCTCTAAACATTGGAAATTAACAAGCAAGTGGCTTCATTCGTGGCTTACTGCCATCTCTATCCTCTAGCTTGTAGCCATTATCTCCCGCAAGCCAATCAGTTTGCCATTTATTTCTGTACGTAAAACTGGGCTGTGTACTGCAACAATAATAAAAATGCGTTAAAAAACAGTTACTGTATGAACAAAACCAATGAATATACAATAAACATACACAAACAGATGGATTTACTGATATATCATGCTAGTGATTTTCAAAGCCCCTAAGATGGCAATTGAGAAACTGTCAAGCAACATCAACAACAACAAAAAGGGGGGTGAAAAATAACAGATTTGCAAAAAATTAAGTCAAAAACAGCAAAAGGGAACATTTAAAAAAAACAACTTTAAGTTAACCTTGATTTACTGTTTAGAGAATCACTTCCCTGACACTACTCGATCATAGTTGTATTTCTGTTATGAAAATAAACACCATAACCACTACAGTGTTATAGTAGAAGGCACTTCAATGTAAGGAGTCATGCTGTTTAGCTTGGTTTGACTTGCCTTCCCTAGATTGCTTTAGGAGTCCGTGGATGCAGGCCCTGCTTCTGGCCATCTTCTGCAGGAGAATTTGGATTATTTCTACAAAGCAGAGAAAGGTCATGCTGGGCCATTCTCATTGGCCGAGAGCATCAGCTAAGCGCTCTACTTGACTCTACTTAGCTCTGTAGAGCAAACTAGATTATCTTCTATTAGAAGAACGAAAACAGGGCTGCGGCTGCCCAGCTGCACCCAAGTAAGTTGTCCAATTGTACTAAAATGGAATGGGAATAGTGCCAGGGCACTCTGCCACCATAACTCCTGCTGCGGGCTGTAGGGTTTACATTGCTTAAAGAGTGCTCCAGAAGAAGCCCCATGAAGCCCCATGAAACTAATCAGGATCACATGAAATTAATATATCGCTAAGCCTCCCAGGGACCTTAATAGTTCTAAAGAAGACAAAGTGGCAAAACAAAAATCTGAGCATGAATTACAGCAGGGCTTAGAAAAGAATACATTATTTGGATACCATGGCGATCAGGCACAAATGTATCACTGGAATACAGCAATATCAGTGCAGACGCTCAAATTAAGGTGGAACTGTGGTCTAACCAGGGACTGGCCACGTGTCAGGCAGTAGGTGCAACATGAGAGCCGTTGAGGTGGAAAGTCTATATTCCTGTCCTCTCGTGTTTAATGTTACGTGTATCTCCTAGGCACACAAATAGTTAAGACATTAAGTCCCGCAGCTGAAGAAGACTTCCTCTTCTAGAAGCAGATGTTGTCATTTCAGAGTTTTTTTCCATATCGGAAAGCACTACAATATTGCAATGCATTTCACCGAGATCCCCGAAAGTTAAAAAAACAAAAAAACAAAACAAAAAAAAAACTCCAACTCAAAACATCCTGATCCCATCAGCACTCAGGACAATAGTGGAAATCACGGGTCACTGCCAGGAGAAAGTAAAAAAAACTTTGACCAGAGGGGATTTCCATTTTTTGACTGGCTATACTGACTGGCTTATTCCAGGCAAATGCGTAGACGTCACGATGATAACGGACCACAAGCCAAATTTGCACGAGTAAGTTTTCCAGGATATAGCGATACACTGATAACTATGGCTATATAGGCATTTGTTCCCCCACACATTACTCCTCTCCAGATAGTCTCCAAATTATTTTCAAATTAAAGGAACACTCCACACGCTTGAGCTTTGTGTGAAGAGTTGTGCAGATTTCAATAGCAATGTTGAAAATTTACTTTGTTTCAACCCCTATCTGTCAGAAAGCCAGGCCTGGGGAAGAAGGGAGGGTTTGTAAAGGCTGCAGACAAGAGATCTGCAGCTTCTGCAAGCAGTTTTTAGATATACCACTAATTAAAAAAAATACATATTTAAATGCATGTTTTCACTTTGGGTATCTACTAAACAGAGATTTATTTATTTTTATTTTTATTTGTGCAGTGTCTCCTTTTTATTCTCCCCTTCCTTTCATCTGTCATTTAAGGTATCCCCACTATACAGACCATTTCCCCTGCTCACTCTTTCCCTTCCCAATCCATTTCCAATATTAATCCACCCACCCAATTAATCCCTTCTCTGTAATTCATATTCCCATATAAATTTTTCATATTATCCGCTCAATCAATATCCCCCACCTTTTTAATTCCATATCTCGATTTAATAAAAATTACTACATTTCTTTAATATAGATTTTTATTGTAAAATGCAATAACGTCAAATATCCACCAATTAATAAATATTGTTTATGAAGATTCTACAAGTGCCGTCATTGGGTGTTATATTTGGAGTGTTCCTTGGGGGACCATGGGATGCCAACTCTATTCCTTTTTCAATATTATCTCTCCAATCTTCTTCACCGATACCGGATTCCACAAGAGTTAGAAGACCACCCATAATGTTTTTAGCCCTCAACACTATCAAACAGCGAGTCCTAGTGCATTAAAGTACACCTCCATCATCACAATCCTGATACAGAAACGTAACCAGCACCCTTAACACATTTATTATACACGGGAAACAATAATAATGATGCAATATATTTTAATTGCCATATGTAAGATTAGAATACACACAGAATTGACAAACCAATACTGGTAATTAAAATACAAAGATACAAATAATACAAATGTATCTATACTATTGAGATTATCTAATAGGGAGTGCTTTCCTGTATAAAATAAATAATATAAAAATAAATTCAACAACATATGACGCCATGGCTTTTTTTGTAATTATTGTATTTATTTTGACTGAAGTATTAAGGATTCATAAGATTTTAAATATTGTGCTTATTCACCAATGTTATATTTGGCACTTACAAATGTACAATCATATCAATGACAGCAGTAAAAAGATTCTATTATTATATGTTTTATGATTTAATTGATTGGTTAATTCAGTGTTAATGCTTTTAAACGGCAGCGCTAATTACTCAAACGCACACTAAAGGCTACTTTACAACATAAATCTATTCAATTCCCCATTGCATGATTTTATGACTGTGCTTAGTTTAAATCCATCAGATTACAGTGAATGATTCACTTTTACATCATTCAAAACTGTAAAAACAAGCTTCACTGTACAGTACTGAACAATGGTGTGCACAAATCAAATACTTTGTATTTTATAATAGAGGACAATTTGGAGAAGGAACTCAAATTATTGGAAAGCAGTGATGCAATTGAAAGGGGATATAAGACAGGCTAAAAAATGCACCAAGCAGGGTTAATGTCAAGTTCAAGTCTAATCGGAAGTAAAGTATAAAGTATATAGGGCAAGTCAAGGTGAAATTTCAGGGGTGAAATTTAACTGCTTTAATTTAGATCAAGGATAACGTATTGGCTAAAGGGAGTTTTCATTAAGAGTGAAGATAGATCAAGCCTCATTTTAGTAATTTGTAGGTCAAACCTAGCTTGGGATGGGATGAAAAATATGAATCAGGTTTGGTTTAGTTGAGAGATGGTGTTTAGACTAAGATTACATTAGATAACGGGGGTGTAAATTATGCCGGATCTATAAATCATGGATTAAGAATATATCAAGCATAGTTTAGGTTAGCAGAACATAAGAATCACAATATCTCCACACCAATATATCCAAGTTCAAGGACAACACACACCCTGACAACAAAATTCTCACAATGGGCACCATTTTTAAACTGAAACAGTCAGACCTAGATGAGTGCAAAGAGGTACAGTGATGAGCTAATCATTACACACAAAACAATTATTTGTACCAATACAATTCAAAATATGTGGCAATTATACGGCTCTCCTAGCTTGGATTAGGGGTAAAGCACATGTACCCCTAATGTTTCTGGAATTTGTGAATATAGAAGCCAGAGGTAGGTTTGCTTGGCCCTCACTGAAATCATGTGACACATGTACCAAATGCATAAACCCAGCAATCAGAGGATGGGAGAGTGGCCCTATGCTCTGTTCACATCAGTTGGTAAACATGTGGCCCTGGCGGTTATACTGCGCAGACTGGGGCCACAACACATGGCGTCAGGTACCCGGTCGCAGGGCGGCCGGGCCCCCTGGAGTGACTGGCATGGTCGCAGTTGCGACCCCGGTATGTACTCCACTGCTGTAGTGTCCCTTTAAGTTATCAAACAGCTGTAAAACTATGTGTCAAATTATTCGGGGGGAGATCCCCATAAACCTCTATAGTGGGATATAGTGTTTATGGTACTTGGAGTGTTTCCTTAATAAGGTAAAGGTGAGTCTATCACTCACACGTACAATTAGGTATATTTAAGTGACTTTTCTATGTTCTATGTATTCACACGCGAGCACACACCCACAATATTTTTTTTAGTTTTGTTAATAAGTTACACATTTTGTACATTGAAACAAAAACCATGCGAACTTAAGGGGGAACCTATTTCTCTTCTCTGGAAATCACATCTTTACATAAAATATAAAAAATCACCCAAAACTTGATTCACCAGTTTTTCAATGAAACTCCGCTTTCTTTTAAATGTATACTAAAGATTTCGCAAACAATAGCACAATCCATCCAGCACAGCCATTGAACACATTGCAAATAAAAAGGAAAAAACATTAATTAATTTCTCCTTTTCACTGTATACATTCTCTATGCTGACTGCCACGTGCAAATTAATCAAAAACAGATGTGGAGTTTGGTCACTGTAGTGCCAAAAATCCCCCAAACATTCACTCACACTAATGTATATACAAAAAGGTTGTGTGGCTCAGCACACAGAATAGAATGCAAAGACAGAGAAAAAGCACAACGCACAATTTAGTTGATAAGGACCTCTAGTGCACCCTAGAAAACAAATGTTTTGGGACCCCTGTCCTTGTACATTGATAAATGGACAGGGGTCCCAAATATTTGTTTTCTAGGGTTCACGAGAGGTCCTTATCAACTAAATTGCGCGTTGTGCTTTCTCTCTGTTTATGGATTTCCAGGTGTAAAGGACAGAGCTAAGAGAAATGTAGTAGTAGAATAAAGGAGTGTTTATTTGTACATTTACTTTTTTACACCTCAAATATATAATTTGTTAAATATAGGGGATTTGATAAGACAATATTACAAATCCTGGGAATGACAGTTCTCCTTTAAAACATATTTTATTTGCTTTCCACGTTAAGGCTGTGGCGGCTTTTAAAGAAAACAAATTCTTGAACGTTTACATTTCCCATCAGAGAGTGTTGCTTTTGGAAGGTCTTATAGCTGTAACATGAGCAGTCCAGCAGATGTTTCAATCTTAAGATGTCATGGAGACATTAGAAATAGGGTTTATGGTCGCCCAGCTGTTGCTTGCTGTCAGCATAGAACCCTCAGCCCACAGGTTTAACCACTCCACTTCGCAGTCTGAATGGAGACTTTATGGTACAAGAGGTCTAACCAAACAAAGCTTGGTTCCACGTGGAAACCGCGCACACAAAAC
Organism: Pelobates cultripes; assembly: GCA_933207985.1. NCBI lineage: Eukaryota > Metazoa > Chordata > Amphibia > Anura > Pelobatidae > Pelobates > Pelobates cultripes. The sequence goes on from OW240917.1 coordinate 28,220,849, forward strand.
ATTAGTGTCTTTAAAATCAACAACGTGGACATGCTTTGTGGTTAGTGGGTTTGGCTATTTGGTGACAGGTGAATCCAAATCAAGTACAGAATCCTGCAAGACACACATTTTAATATTGGACTGTACTAGAGGTCAGGACCACCATCCTACGATGCCACCTGTCCAGCACATCCGTTATTTAAGTCTTCAATGTTACATCTTGCTTGGACAACGGCACGTTCTGTTATTGTCATTTGGAATTTCCTAGAAGTAACACTAATTCTGACTGGCCACACAAACTCACTGAATAGGGCTCTTACTGCTGACCTGCAAATAAAACGTCTGTCCCAAAATGCACAATATCTCCTGGACTTTCCAAATCTGTTGCTTTTGAGGTTTTTACTTTCTTACTCTTCCACATGACAAACAGAGGCATTCCTGTCTTAAAAAGGGCATTATATAATGCAAGAGGAGCAGGATACCACCAGATTCTGGCTGTAAAATAAAAAATATATTTTTAAATGGATGGGACAACCCAAACGTAAGGAAACGGGACAAGCCTAGTGTAGCGGAGTAGACACATTAAAGGCAATATCTCCGCTGGTAGACGTGATCAGCATGCAAATAAAGTGTAACGTAGTAATTCCAATCCCATTCCCCAACAACTGGATGAAACACAGCTTTGGGAGTCAACTGATTTTTATTGAGCCACAGCTGGCTTTTATGCAATTCCCCATGCATCCCTGGTGGACCTGGTAGAAGACAGGGAACAAAGGCATATTTCCCATGATCCTTTGCAGTACTTGGAAGATAACTGAGCAAGAGCAATTATTTAATTAGATTATCTCCCAAGTACAGAAAATTACACTATTTTAAAACATCATAACTCCTTAAATATCAATCAGAACTCCACAAAAGACACTTCACTGAATGGCAGGGATCTGAGCGCCCAATCTGTCGAAATACCGCTCAGATCCGTTTGGTAGAACAGGAAAGCCTTTCAAGTGAAGTTTTAGACCGGTCAGCCACGAGGTGGAGCCTCAAAACAGTTCCATGCGATTGAATGCTTTGACCAGTCTTCTTTCAGGAGTTCTCAAAAACAAACTAACAAATGCAACTGTTCACAAACTGGATAGTGGGGTGTCTGATGGTCGTTTGTTCCCTTTAGCCGAATGCCACTTCTCTGAGACGAAAGGAAATACACGCACGAACGAGATGGAAGTCCAGTGGTGTTTGTGAGGTCAAGTGTCCGATTTTAGTTCCACGCACTCGATGACCAAACACCGCAGAGAACGGCGGCCACCGATCCGACCATTAGAACCTTGCAGTTTGAAAGTGTTGCAAATCCTTAATTGGAGACACACGACTCCGCTAGGTGAGCTCTCGTTCGGTAGTTGTTTCGACTAACGAACAATATGTCCATATTCTGTTCGTGAAGTAGGAATAGTCTAACCAGCTCAGTCTCTCATACAAAGTAGCTAGTTTTGCCACACTTAGTCCACCAAAGGCCACAAAGTAACTGCCCTGCCCACCGGCATGCTACTTTATGGGATGCTGATGTTGGGGTGTATGTTATGTTGCCTACACTCTTGAAGGGCTGCTCACCAGCTTTATATCAAACTATTAAGAAGCAGTTTACCTGCCTCAAGCACTCTCAGCCAATAACCACAGTCCTTGTTGGACAACTGATAATGTGTGGATTCTACATTAACAAAGAGCCTGAAAAGAGGGTCACAAAATGAGCCACAAGAGATGTGGCCAAGGAAGACGCACAATGGCTTAAGGAAAATCTTTTTAAATGCATAATCCTTTTTAAGCTCATCATGTTTGCTCTAGACTGTGGGCGAAGCAAAAGAGTAGCACCCACCCACCTACCTACCTCTGTGAGGACATGGTGATGCTGAAACGGGTTGGGATATCTATGTGAGCATTTAACTTGAAAAGAACACTAACCATTATGACTACTACAGTGCGCTGTCGTGTTTATGGTGTTAGGAGTGATGCCCATCCCTTCTTTTTTGTGGTTGTGGACATTTAAAAATATAAATAAATAAAACACTTTTCCAAGTGACTGAAACTGTAGCCCAACCTACTTGTTCATCACAACAATTTACTTGTCCTGACACATAAAAAATATTTGCGACTGTGACCCGTGGCTATGGGCAAGGTTATTCGCCAAACATCAAATTTTTGTAAGTGAATTCCGAATGTGATCTGGAAAATTTTAGAATAGTTTGACTTCTTAGTAGGGGTCCAGCCATTACCTCTCCTCACCATTACTTGAGTGATAGAGGTTCTTAAAGGACCACTCTAGGCACCCAGACCACTTCAGCTTAATGAAGTGGTCTGGGTGCCAGGTCCAACTAGGGTTAACCCATTTTTTTATAAACATAGTTTCAGAGAAACTGCTATGTTTATGAATGGGTTAAGCCTTCCCCTAAAGCCTCTAGCAGCTGTCTCATTGACAGCCGCTAGAAGCGCTTGCGTGCTTCTCACTGTGAAAAATCACAGTGAGAGCACACAAGCATCCATAGGAAAGCATTATGAATGCTTTCCGATGTGACCGGCAGAATGCGCGCGCGCGCGGTGCGCATTCAGACGAGGGGGAGGAGAGGAGGAGGATCGGAGGAGTAGAGTTCCCCGCCCAGCACTGGAAAAAGGTAAGTTTCAACCCTTTTCCCCTTTCCAGAGCCGGGCGGGAGGGGGTCACTGAGGGTGGGGGCACCCTCATGGCACTATAGTGCCAGGAAAACGAGTATGTTTTCCTGGCACTATAGTGGTCCTTTAAGCAGAATTTTTGCACTTGGCAGACCATAGGTAGGAAACCAATCCGTTCTATAACTGCTGTAGTGGTCACGGTGCTTTGAGTGTTCTATTAACACTTCCCAATCTTACCATGAGTAGCTAACACTGCCGCCTCCCCTACTGTTAGCCAACACTGGATGGCACTTTGGATTAAAAAAGACGGGAACAAATAATTGCTTCAATTGAACAGAATGTAACAAAATGTCGGTCAATGCCATTCTAATATACAACATTTTTGTATTTTACCTTTCCTGGCCAAAACCAAAATACACAACATATAAAAATAAAATGCAAACACTGCACACAAGGGGGCATACTTATAGAGTATTATTAATTTTAAAATACTGAATGGGTTCATCATAAAAAACATAAAATGGAGATTTATTGACAGACTAAACAGATTTACCTGTATATGTTAAGAGTTCTAAAACTATGGCCGCTTCAGCAACTGGTCTTTTTTACATCACAACCTAATGATCTAGAAAGCTCTAAAATTGTTATTTTCTAACTTTTGAATGTTTTTGGTGTTTCTTTGATTGATAAATGTATTCTCAAAATAATTAATTTAATAAATCAATGACGACAACTCCCGCATATAGAGTCCGTTAAAAAATAAAAAATGGACACCATAGGCAGTTAAAACAATTTTTTGCATATTTAAAAAGATTTCAATAGAACTAAATGACCCTAAATGCAATCTGTACCATTTTGAGAAACTGTCAGAGGTAAAACTTAATGCTGCGAGCTGTGTGTGTGACGGATGGCAAAGTATCTTGCCAGAACATGCTCGTGTCAGTCCGATTTCATTTCAATTGAAGTTCACATTTAATACAGGGGAAGCGAAAAAAATCAGAAGTAGGTCATATCCAGTTCCAATCTGCCATTTTTAGCTTGAATGCTAGATTGCCAAGTATACTGGATGAGTTCCAGGCTTTGAGTAATTAAATTGCATGAAAACTGTACTACTGAAAAAATGATCACTAGATTTTGTTAACTGAGCTTATTCGACGAATGGTAACACAAGAGTCCAGAGACTACCAAGCATGACAGGATTCACAAAAAAGGGGGCTTATTCACCAAGTTGAGAATTGTGAAGACTTTCAAAAACTTGAACAGGCAAAAAAACAAAAAACAAACAGAAAAAAAAACCTTCAGTTCAGCTGTTTTTCTAGTTCAGCTTTTTTGCCCTAAAATTGTCAGTTTCCGTTTCAGCTCTCCATCATTTCCAGTTAAAGGGACACTATAGCCACCAGAACAACTACAGCTTATTAAGTGTTCTTGCATAGCAAGACCACTTAATGTTATCTCACATATATATTATTCTTATTCTTATTATAGCCAAATTTACCACCCTAACTCCTCCCACAGTTTTTACACTACATAGACAGTAATATACCGAAACGTGCGGATTGTTCCCGATCGGATTGCTATTACTTTGTGGAACGTTTCGCTGAATGGTTCACGGAATATCGTCGTTCTTGGGGCGAAATTGGTCCCATAGGAATGAATGGCAAAATGTTAAAAAATAGAGTGGGAGCTGGCAAAAGCTGAAAAATCAGGACATGATTTCTAAACTGCCACCACTCCCTCATTTTCAAGCCCACCTACACAAATTTTATATCAAAACATTCAGCTATCCCTGCTGCCACTAAACAACATGTCCACGGCTAAGCCATAGTCCTGATAGTTTTCACAATATGACCATTTGTTTGCACTCATGCCGTCCATTGACATTTATTGAAACTCCACTCCAGCCAGCTCAAATTTGAAGGGCAATTTCTAAACTGTGACTGTGCCTTCTTCGCTGTAGGATTTATAGATTTTAAAATACGACCATTTGAAGATGACAACCGCCAAAATACTCTGACCTGTGCCAGGCTGGAGCAGCAAGTGATGTCATTGACAGGGCCTTTTGTACACCTGCTAATGTAAGTCTTTGATTTTTTTTAAATTCTTTATTTTTGCATGCAACAAGGTTCACTCGGCTCGCAGAGCCACAATATACAAGTCAAACAGTAAGTGCATAATTTGTGGGATAACTTTCTGGCTTATTGTACTCATGCACAGTTTTGTTTTTAGTGGGTCTTAGGTTCATGCTCAGGTGTCTCTCTATTTTAAGTTTAAGTTTCGCAGGTCTAACGAAAATGCTTTAAAAACGGTTATTAACAAAGTGAATTTGGGTACCTTTCTCGGTGGCTATCCTGCCTGTAAGTTGGGGGGTTATTTATACTAGGGCCTCAAGAGTGTTCCTCAGGGGCTAATGTTACACCTCCAGCCCTCGATTATAGCAGGTCTTGTGGGTCGATTGTGGGCGAGGTGGGGCGGGAGGGTTTGTCGCCACGGTGTGGCGTGTGGTTTGACCAGGTTCTTTTCTTGTTTGTACCATGGTGCGGGTCTGTGGGTCACAGCTTAGGGGCATTGAACGGAAAAAAATCACAGTACAACAGAGGGGGGCCAAGGAGTAAGATGCGCCATGTCTAGCTAACTTCAGCCCATTTTTATAAATGTATGTTTTAATGTAACTGTGAAGCACTTTGGGCAACAACGTTGCAATTAAATGTGCTATATAAATAAATGATAACAGTTACTCTACCCATTCCAGTTGTAGACTACTGGTGGAGGCAAGAACACTTCACACAATTTCCCCAGAAATTGTAGATTTTCTAGTTGTATTTGTTCTGGTGAGTAAAATCATTCCCTTCAGGCTTTTTGCAATAAACACTGTGTTTTCAGAGAAAATGCAGTGTTTACATTACAGGCTAGTGATAACTCCACTGGCCACTCGTCCGATGGCTGCTAGAAGGGTTTCCTGGGGTAATGCTGCACAGTGTGACTTGACATTTCAGTGTCTCCACCCTCTGCATGCAGACACTAAAAACTTTCTTCATAGAGATGCATTGATTCAATTCATCTCTAGGAGGAGATACTGATTTGCTAGGGCTGTGTTTGAATTGTGCTGGCTCTGCCCCTGATCTGCCTCCTTGACAGTCTCATACAATTCTATGTGAAAGCATTGTAAATTGACTCAGAGAATCACTTCCAATGATGTCAGAGGCAGAGCCAGCAGCAGACTGGAATAAAAGTAAGATGTTACTATAGTTAGGGAGGGCAAGAGAGAGCAAGGGGGGGATGGATGGTGATTTTAACACAATAGGGTCAGGAATGCAGGTTTGTGTTCCTGGACCTATAGCGCTTGATTAAGCCCTAAGAATATGGTTTTAATCCTTCATATAAATCGGATTTGTTACTTGTGAGGCCAGACAAAAAATTTAATATCCTGAATAGTGATGTCGCGAACCATTCGCGAACTTCCCGCGAACGGCTCGCCACGGTTCGCAACGAACCGTTCGTGGCGAGCTCCGGTCAGCTGACACATCCCGGCCAATCTCCAGCAGACCCTCCCTCCCAGACCCTCCCACCTCCTGGACAGCATCCATGTTGAAGGCAGCTTGGCCGGGATGTGTCGAGATTGGCCAGGATGTGTCAGCTGACCGGAGCTCGTCACGAATGGTTCGTGGCGAACCGTTCGTGGGAAGTTCGTGAACGGTTTACGACATCACTAATCCTGAAGTCAGGTCGTCCACTCAGGAGATCTCAAAAAACAAAAATGTTTGCTTACTTACAAGTAAAGATAACTAATCTGGGAAGCAAACTACTAAAGTGAAAAGAGAAAAAAAAAATTAAAAAAAAAAAATCACCTGCGCACTATCCCAATTCCCTATGCAAATATAAGCATAATGTTTTTAGCAGTTCTGTGGGAATTGCTGCTGCCCAGGTTTAGTGGGGCTTTGAGTATAAAACTAATAATGTCATATATTAAACTCTCCAACAATCCTTTTTATTTCTCCAGGTGACCACAAGGTCCCCAAACTAAGATGTCAGAGCGATGACGCCATACGTATAACTCTTTGACATCAAAACACCCGGCCAAAAAAAAAAAAAAAAGTATCTCTAAGAATTGGTACACATTGCAAAGGACACATTTTCCTAAATTGTAAGCTTGTTTAAGCACCATGTGTCATTGTCAGTTTTATTTTGCACATCACTTAATGGTCCAATATTTCCTGTCAGACTATGTAAACGGTGAAGAAGATCCTCTATCGCAGACCAACCGTTCGGCTGGATCCATGAAGTCCTGCAACAGGAAGTCAGAACCACGGGAGTAGGTGTGGGAAGTGGGTAGTGCATGGGTAGTGCAAAAGGGCAGGTGCAAGTGGCAGAAGAGACACAAGTGCGGTTACAAGAGACACTAAAGAGGGATAAGAGAAACTAAAGGGGGTAAGAGACATTCAACTGTGTTTTTATCTTCAAAAATATTTTTACAAAAATTATTGAATAATTTTGAAATTTTTTAACAATAATGGAAAAAAGAAATACAACATAAACATAAAAAATAAAAGAACAAAAAATAAAACAAGGGGGCACGAAAACACCAGTCCAATAGAGCGCAAAGTACATTTTCATTGTGTCTCATAATGAACTGATACAAACAAGGTGTATCAAATTAACTTACTAAAACAAAGTATCCAACGTGCTTACTACGTATTGGTAATATGTATTATGCACGGCATACGAAGATAAAGTATGGTGTAGAAAACTTTTTTTTTTTTAAAAACAGGAAGGCCTCTACCATAACGTAATTATAAAGGACATTTAATTTTTATATTTTCTTCCAAAACATCCCAATGATATCTGAGTGAATCAGTTGCGGTTGATGGTAACCTGAGATTCAGCTCATAACTTATTTTCCAAAACCAAAGTTAGAACTTCATTGAGCACAGGAACTGCATTGGACTTCCAATATCTTCTGAATTATTCATGGACATTTTTTCTCCTAAATGTCAAGCTTTTACATATCTTTTCATCTCATATTTCATCTCACAATGGCCAGCTAGGCTCTTAGCATAACCAAGGTTTTGCTAAGTACTCTGGGCTGGCTTAGAATCATGAACATGGTAGTCTGCAGGCACATCTCCACAGACCTGTACTGTATGACAGAGTCAAAGACGAATGCAAAACGTGCATGTTCCACCTATTCATTTAGCATGAGCGAGTGTTATTTATTGAGTAGCGGCCAGCGTGTGAAGGAATTACTTGTCACAGAATAAAACAGAGTCTTTATGTAGTTTTGACAAGTGGCCTCTGGAGCCTGTCAGTGAAAGACTGCTACATATTTCTGCCTTTTCCTCCTGGATCTCAATTCAAGGCCTTTTTCACCTTGAAGGCCATTAGGACACAAGTAATCCTCAAAAGACATTTCACCAGCGTGAAAAGACATCGCAGTCATTTCTCACAGATTTTTATTTTTGCATCACCTTTAATCATGTTAATCCTTCAACTCTCTTTAATAATTATACAAGAATCCCTCTGTAAGGCAGACAATAAGCCAGCAGGTTGTAAAATGAATCTTCCTACACCCTTTTCAAGACAAGGGTTAATTAAAAAAAAAAAAAAAAAGTGTCCTAGCAATTCTCTCCAAGCGCTGAAATGAAGGCAATATACCAAATCCCCCCCGTAACCAGACGAAACACAGTTCTGGGAGTCAACTGACTATTTTATTCGCAAGCTCCAGTATTTATGTGGTTCCCCATGCAAGGGGTTCCCTTACTGACTTCACAGGGGTTGTACAGTAGGGGACTACACTGGGAACTTAACATATAGAACATTTCTACCACCATGCACTGCTGTACGATATGGATACTCATATACCACTAGAATATCCTGTTAAGTGGATTATCCCTCCGTACAGCAGAACTGGCTTTTTACATAAAAATCACATAACTTTTATTTTATTCATGTCACTGTACCGAATGACCATTCGGCAGATAACTGGGGTCTGAGCGCACACTTCGCGAAGGTACCGCTCAGATCCCCCAAACAATCAGCCGAACGCCGCACGAAATATACTTTAACATACATTCATCATAAAAGTCACGAATACATAAGTGGGGGAAAAGTACCAAAAGACCGGCGCTCCCGAACAGCCTGGAAGTCCAGCGGTGTTTGTGCCATCAAGTAGCCGATTTTAGTTCCAGGCACTTGACGACCAAACACCTCTGGGCACAAAGGAAATCCAAGATGGCCGCCACCTCGTGGTCGGTAGCCGAACGACGGCCACCCAGGAATCAAATAACAGCAGATAGATACAATGTTGCGATCAGTTAATGGGAGCCACACGACCCCCTGTGTGTGGGCTCCCATTCGGTACTTTGTTCGTTTCACGAACAGTGTTGAAAATCACTGTTCGTGAAACTACCATAGGAATGCGAGCGGCTTTCGTGCCACTAGCATACGAATTCCCTCTTTCACATTTTAAACAGATACATCAAACTGCATATATAAACCAGTCTTTCTAGGGCAACCCTTAAAGTGAAACAAAATAGTCTGAAGTGGCTAGGTTTGCCACATTAACCTTTACGTGTGATTTAATATTTAAGTAAAACACATTTTTCTTCACTCTATAGTGCTGATCTAGGTCCCCTCAGAGTGCAGTTAAAAGGTAGTTTATGTAACTTTTTTCCATCGCTGCACCAGTCTTGTTGTGGCTGGTTCTGCCTCCATGGATGAGATCATCAATCTTGATAACAGCCGATCCAATGCTTTCCAATACAAAACAATTGGGAGGTTATGGCACATGCAAAATTAGCATCTCCTCATAGAAGATGCATTGAAGACGCTGAACTTGGGTACTGTACAGAGATGCAGATCAGAGAAGAACACTGAAATAGGAAGCACCTCTAGTGGCCGTCTGAGAGACTGCATCTAGAGGAGAGGTGTTACTGGGCAGGAATGTAAACACTGCCTTTTCTATGAAAGTCTGCAGGGACAGGTTCTAGACCCCAGAACCACAACATTAAGCTGTAGTGGTTCTGGTGACTAGTGTCCCTTTAACTAGCCTTTTTTACAGAAAATATCACTCTCCTTGTGTTAAACCTCTTTAGAAGAGCGGAGATCCAAGTGCTTAATAAAAACAACATTTATTCAGTTTATTATAGCAATTCTCAATGTTTTCTCTCCACACACTGGAAACTGCCAAGTATAATTTCAGATTATTTTTTTATGTTTGCGTAACACACATTAACTAGAATTGCCCTTTAGCAGAGATGCGTTATCGAATTGGCAATGTGGCAGGGCCCAGTTTCAGATTCCACCCCCCGTGAAAAGTGATCGGAGAGTAATAAATTAAAATAAAAATGTTTTACATCTAGGCATTAACCTTTGAGGGAGCAATGATATTTTATGCAGTCATTACAATGTGGCTCCTAAATATTCTAGGATAGTATAGGATGAGTTGCCGATTTAGCATATACAGCCCTGCATTTATAATAGGATCACTATAAGCACCACAACCACTTCATCTTACTGGTTAACCAGTAATGAGTAGTGATGGGTTGAAAACCAGTATTATGTAGAGTGTAGTGGCTGCCATAGTGACTACTTTCTACTTTACATCCCGCTTGCCTCCCACTGCTCTGACTTATGCTACAATGGCCCTGCACCATCCTAGAATGGCATATATATTTTAAATGGTCTCTCAAAAAAGCATAAAATCACCACTGGAAAATGTATAGACACGAGTAGTGGGACTATACATTCCTAGAATGGAACTAAAGTGAGGTCTGTCTTTGGTCTCCTCTTAATCTTTAAGCGCATTAGCCACTGGGCATGTGATTACTCCCTTAGTTCCCACCCAAGAGCAATGGAAGTTGGCAAAATGTATAATTGAGTGGCCCATTGTCTGTTACCCTCAAACCACAATTATAATGAAGTGCATTGGGGTCGTGGTTATTCCCCCACTACTTGCACCAAATCGAACCAGTTAATCTTGCTTCCTCTCATCGGATTGGCTGGTTATTTAAGCCAGGTTCCGGTTAATCAGCAAAGCTTTAGCAGCAAGCCTTATAAATGGCAAGTGAGAGTGATTACTGCTCAGTTGTGTTACATGTAGATTTATTTTATTTCAACAGCATACATGATTTATTTTCATTTATTTTTTGTTGTCAAAACTTTTTTTTAAGAAATCCTTTAAACAGGCTTGATACTACCACAAATTTGTTGTGGCCTTTAGCAACTGTGCAAACATAGTTGCCCAGAGACTAATGCGTTTAACCTTCTCAAATGCGGAACAGAGATGACTCTCCTTATTCCCATTATATGCCCTGGGGATGAGTTTCAGGAGACATACTCCAAATTAGTATCCAGTTTATCATTCGTACTACATTCACCATAATCCAAAGGTTTCTTTCCAAATTTAGACATTGAAGGACAGGTCAGAGATCACTGCTGCACAGTTTTTGGTATTATACAATACAAAGACCATACAGATTTCACTGCTGGACATACAATGATTAGCCCCAACATTAAAACCACCTGCCTAATATCATATAGGCCCCCTCATGCTGCCAAAACAGCTCTGATGCGTGGAGGCATAGACTCCACAAGACCTCTGAACGTGTCCTTTGGTGTCTGACATGAAGACATTAGCAGTAAGTCCTGCAAGTTGCAAGGTGAGGCCTCTATGGATCAGATTTGTTCCGGCACATTGCGAAGAGGCTCAATTGGATTGAGATTTGGGGACTTTGAAGGCCAAAGGAACACCTTGAACTCTGTGTGTCAGGTTTCAAAACTGACATGTAAGACTTTTTCGTTTATTACTGGCCCTTTAAGTGAACTTCATGATTTTCTCCTCTAGTGGCCTCCCTAATCATTAATCTATTCACTCACCTTAATAACATCACCTGGATTAACTAATTAGGAGGCTTGATAAATCTACTCCTGGCACACAACAGTGCATTGACATTGAAGTCTATGCTCTGATAAAGAATCTCTGTTCCTGATAATATCCTGTATTTTATCTACGTGATTTCATTCTGTAGAGCACTTACCTGCAGTGCCTCATCCTGTACTCATCTGCATTTCCTCATAATGAAAGGCACTAACCTGCATTACTTCAGCCTGAATTTGTCTGAATTACATCTTACCGAAAGACTTTCCTTATCAGCTTCCAAGAATCCTGATTTGTGGTGTATTTCCTTCATTGAAGAATCTTAACTGCTTCAATTGCTGCATCACTGCATGATCTCGTAAGCAACCTGCATTATATTATTTTGGAATATACCTACCTGTTTCAACCTCTGCAACTCTGCATGATCCTGTATTGCTTTATCCTAAAAGGTATTTACCTATAACTAAATCCTTAACTACTTGGTATAACTTCAAGCCTGCTTGTATACAAAAGACTTTATTCATTTACTTTCTAAAGATCTTGTTTGTGGCATATTGCCTAAACCCTGTTTTTCCTCAAAGTATCCTGTTTGTGGCAGACTGTACTTTATTCTTTATTTCAGTAAATTTATTATGTCTACAACGACAAATAGAGTTTTAACCAATAGCCCTTGCAATCGTCTCCTCTCTGACCTGATCAGAAGCATAACACTGTGTCATGGTCTTCAAAAAAAGATTCCTGGACAATATTTGTAGGGTTTATTATCCTACTGAAAAAGATCACTGCCATCAGGGAGCACCATTGCCATGAAGGGGTGTATGTAATCAGCAACAATCTCTAGGTAGTTGGTACGTGTCAAAGTAACATCCACATAAATGCCAAGACCCAAGATTTCCCCACAGAACATTGCCCAGAGAATAACACTGCACCCACTGGGCTGCCTCCTTCCCATAGTGCATCCTGCTGCCATCTCTTCCACAGGTAAATGAGGACTTACTAAACTGTACCCAGCCATCCACCTGATCAAAAAAATAAAAATAATGATCAAAACAGGCAACCTTCTTCCATTGATCCATGGTTCAGTTCTGATGCTCATGTCCTCATTGAAGGTGCCTTAGGTGGTAGACAGAGATCATCATAGGAACTCTGACCAGTCTGTAGCTACGCAGTCCCACACACAGCAAACTGTGTTGCACTATGTGTTCCAACACCTTACGATCATGACCAGCATTACATTTATCAGAATTAGAGCTACAGTAGGTCTTCTGTGTGATCAGGCCAGATGGACTAGTCTTCGCTCTCCAAATGAATCAATTAGCCTTGGGTGCTCATGAACCTATTGCTGGTCCAACAGTTGTCCTACCTTGCACTACTTTTGGTAGGTACTACTGGCATACTGGAAACACCCCAAAGACTTGCCGTTTTGGAGATGCTCTGACAGAGTCGTCCAGCCATCACTATTTGTCAAAGTCACTCAGATCTGTTAACTTGCTGCATAATATATCCCACTCCATGACAGGTGCCATTGTAATGATATAATCAATGTTATTTAGTTCACCAGTCAGTGGTTTCAATGATGTGGCTGATCTGTGTATTGTGGTAAAATTATACAAGGACAAAACAGCTCAATGCAGCAAACATTCTGTTAAATGTACAATATGAGGAAAGCACAGAGCTCACTGGAACAACGTTCAGGTATAGTGGTGTGTGTGGCTTTATTGAGCGCTCTGTGTAATAGAAGAAATGTTGGCTTTTCTGATGTAGTTGTATAAACAAAGCACTTGCCAGAACTATTCCTGGACTGTGTAAGAACACATTGACCAAATAAACGTGATGGTGGGATTTGTACTTTTTTTTATTTCGCTTTATTTATGTAACTTCATGTTTAGGTAATGATTACATTAGCAAACCACAGAAATAAGTTTTGCATTCAAACTCCAACTACACTTAGCAATGACAATATAATTTGACTGATTGCATATGTTTCTGAGCCCTTTCCATTGTGTTACTCCAAAATTTTCAAAAGCAGTAGGAGGTAATCATACTCTGAGGTTTGCACAGCACAATTGTATAGCACGATTAAAACTATCAATAGTAGTGGAATCAATATTTGCTTATTCTTTGTTTAGAGTGAACTTGTAATGAAAATTTTCACTTACCTCAAATACATTGAAAACACCATATATCTCAAAGATACATTACATGGTGTATTGGGCAGGTAACAACCAATTAGCGGTCTGGCTGATATAATCAGCTGATATTCTGCATTTTGGCAATTGTCAGTATCGGCTTAAAATGATACTGATATTGTTGATGAGGTCAGTGGCGGAGGCCCAGCGCACACTACCTTCGGCTCCTTTCTAAAATTCTTGCAAGCCATCGACTGTCATAGCATTTTTGTGGATTACCATGGCAATGCTCCACGCTGCATACCAGGCTTATGAGAGTTGGAGAGAGGATCTGTTGGATTCAGAAGAGAGCATTTGCTGGATCCAAGCTGCCCCCTCTTCAATGTAAAAATCCCTGGCGGTCTGCACAAAGCTACTGGACCAGTCTAATGCCCCCTACTGGCAACAAAGAAAAGGCAAGGAAGGTGTAATAAAATTACATTATGTCATTACAGTTCTATACTCCCTAGCCTGCACCAGAAGTGCCTGTTAGGGAGTTTCCATAGCAACCACAGCGCTATGGGTGGAGAGCAAAGGGACCTCCTATGGGAGGTCTTTTCTTCTCTCCCTTGTTAGTCAATGCCTCGGCACTCAGAGGCACTGACCGACAGCTGGAAGAAAAAACTAATTTTAAATAGGATTTTCTCGTAATCTATACATTTGCTTATAAAACTACTTGCACAATGTATAGATGGAATCGTATGCTCAAATCAAATGAGCATAAGTTGTTTGGGGCAGGATAGGTCCCCTTTAATTATATAGATTTTTTTTTTTTTGCCTTTATCACATTGTTGTAATGCTGCTTTGTAAATGGTATTTTCAGATCCACTCAAATCCTCAGTGGAAAACCATTAAGTCTTTGCTTTATCACTATGAAATAACAGATTGTGCGACTTGCTGCCTCGTTCATATTGTGCTCTCAGTGGGATTACACTTTTAAGAATGTATTGGGAGTGGGAATGGTGCCTAAAGCAAAAATACCAGAGATGCACATGGAATTCGGCCCAGGAAATTCTCAGAGCACCAAACCCATTCGTTCTTTAAGTTCTTCTGTTCTCAAGCTCGGGGGGGGGGGGAAAAAGATAGAAAGAAAGAGAAAACGGATTGGCATGCATCTCCGTCAGTATTTCTGCAGAAGGGCCTTAAGACTATGACAGAAATATGGAGCCAAACTATCCAGGTTATGATGCACACACCACCTCGGGACCATAACAAAAGTGTACCCTTTGGCTATTGGAGATATTGGAGTTTTACAAAATAAAGTCCAAAGGTCTTGTAAGTGGACGAGAAGACATCACTGACAGAGTCTCCACACTGCCATTGATTTTATTTTGATTAACAGGTTTTGTTGTTCATTCCTCTAGCATGTAAGCTCCTGTACGTCCAGTTGTCTGGTTACAATTCCATGTCTGTTAGCCCACCCATTGCACAGCGCTACGGAATCTGATGGCGCTATATAAATAACAATAATAATTCCTTGGAAAAAAAATGTTCAAGGCACACAAGATGTTCTGTTTGGTCACAGGCTTCCTATGGGCCTATTCATCTATTACCTTTGGTGTTCACCTTGTTTAATATGTTACTACCTCAGCTGGGTCCAGGAGCTGATCTCGAAACCTTCTATAGACACCTGGGCCAATGCAGAGATCGCTGTAAAATCATAGTGACCAAATAAGCTTGCAATTAACCTAAGTTTTAGCAAATTCCTACTGAAAGCTTGGCATCGGTCGTCAGCAAGAACAGCATGATCGCGACAGATGACCAATGGCAGAACTCCCCACCCCTTTGCTGACCAAGTTCTCCCACTGGCCAGTTCTTCATAAAGTCTATCTCCTGGCATCCATGTAAAATTAGAGGTAATTTTTTTAATTTTAATTTTTTATTTTTTTTTTAAATCGGTTGGACTATGCCAGTAAGAGTTACTACAATAAAATTAAAAAAAAAACAGTGCTTTATTAAAACACTATTTTTGGTTGGAGTAATCCTTTAACCAAATATGACTCTTAAGTAGGTGCAACTAAAAAAATTTTTTTAAAAAAACAAGCAACACCAGATTAACCAAATGAATACTATTACTTTTGAAAAGTTTAAGGTTTTTTGTTAATAGTGTATAACAACCAAAGATAAACCTAAGCCTAAACCGAAGTAAATTTAAGCAAGCCATGTTAGGATGGCTGGATATCCTGCAATGGATACCTTAAATTGGAAGTGTTCAACCCCCAGCATGCATTGTGTCAGTATCGGTGGAACCTAAACGTACAGGCTGTAGCACAATAGACTTTCCATGTACCGATCCTTAGAGTGGCCAGAATAACGGTAGAGGAGTCAGAGAGCATGCAGAGGTCAAGGACAGGAGAGAAATGGAAAAAAGATGTAACAGTTTTACTGGAAAAAAGATAACAAGCCATGGTCAAAAGACTACAGAGATCAGGAGAAGGGATAAACCAGATAAATGAGATACCAGGAAAAGGATACACAAGGAATTCACTCATGGGATACGAGAAGAAAGTATAAACAGGTATGGCTTAAAAGCTCTATTGGTCCATGTCATAAGAGGGAATTCCTTCTGGCATGTGGTTTGTAGAAATCTTTATCAGCATGACTATAGACGTCATAATTATGCGCTGAATTTGGTCCGGCGAATTTGACGTTTGGAAGCGAATTCAGCATCATAGAGAACGCGGGTGGACCCAGGTAAGAGACAGAGGCTCGCTACACATTGCCAGCTTCACTGACACAATTTCCACTGAGGCAAGCCTTCTTCAACCTCTGCATTAAAACAGCCTAACAATTTTACTTTACATAAGATTTCAGCAGCAATATTATTTCCATTAAATTAGATCACAACTGTAAAAAAAATACTCCTGATGTTACAATGGATGGTTGTTTGCTGCTCAATAAACTTAGAAAACCAAAGTTACTCAAGAATAAATTGCTCCTTGACCAGTTTGTTTACAAGAGGGTATAACACGTGCAGCTTTCATAAATCACAGTTTGCTAAAACCAAACTGAAAAGGAATTTTAGGATGTTATGCAGCTATCACATGACAGAAAAAAATTCCAGCAATAGAATAATTAACATGGGTCTGTGAGCATCCATGAATCTCCTCAAGGTCAACCAGTGACATGTTGCAGCACAAAAACAATGCATAACACATTCTAGAATCTTCTAGAAAGATATAACTAGACAGAAGGCAAGCAGAAACAACTGCCTCCATTAACCGAACATATGCCACAGGCATTCTTGGGAAGACTTAGTATCTTTGCTGTGCTGGTTTCCACCCTCCGAGGCTGTGCAACACTACCCACTTCCTTTGTTTTAGTACAATTTGCAGCTCAACTCCACAAGTCAAGGCCAGCTTATATCAGGGGCTGGCCTGTTCATGTACAGGTAATACTGCAAGAACATAAGGCGCTGACACTTCTTAAAGTTGACATTTGTTCGAGAAGGGAAAAATGCTGTAGCATTGTGTCTACACATTGGCCAACTACTTCATCTATGATCTCAATGATAGGGCTTGGTGGCCTGTGAGTGATATTAAGACGCTTACATGATTCACCCACCACTTCTCTGCAATGTGCCTACACATTACTACCATCTACCATCACTACCATCCCCCCCCCCCTTTCACCTTTATCCCTTCACTTTCCTCCATCTCATGAATAGTCTCCGATCTCATAACACTATTCGCTAACAATTATAGGGCTTAGACCATCACTTTAAATAAAAAAGTGCCAAATATAACAGGACTATGTGAACAATTACAAAAAAGAAAAAAAAACAGGGATATTTTCTGCTTTATGGGAATTCTCGTGATAAATGGACTGTACACGCCAAAATATTTGGATGACGCACGCGCGATGACTTAAATGAGTTCGTGGAGCAGAAAGGAGTAGACAGATGACTAATTTTGTTATAAACTCAAGCCTTGGCAATATAACAGTACTGAGACTGCGGACACATAATGCATGCTCGGAGCATGTATTTTGTCATGGACTTTTCTATTACACAATTCTGTGACCTATTTTCTGTTGCATTTTGAACATATATTGTTTTGCATTTTTTTTTTGTGTGTAAATAGCAATTCTTTTACCAAGAGCAAACTAATCAAAAATTTGATGCTATATGCACTGTTAAAATATCTGGTAACATAACGACCCAACATTATAAACATTCACCATGAATGGAAATCAAAATATTATCTGATGTGAAGATCAAATAACGATAATCAGAAGAAACAAGTTCTCCGAACACCATGTTATAGAAAACTGAGATAGTCACTTGATGAAACTGGTCAGCAGTGGGCTGGACAATTGAAGAGCAGCGATAGACCGTTTCCTCCGAAGAGGGGTTTGAGAATGACCATGGGGTGAGATAAGACATTTATCTCATTTGCAGGACATTGCTGGTGTCAATAGAGTCACAGGAATCATACACAGATATGATGTCATATTGACAGAGGTTGCAGAGACAAAGGATGTCTCACATGTGTCTGCATTTGTCAAACCCATATCCATCACCCATACAGGGCCGGCGCTACCATAAGGCGGCCCAGGCGGCCGCCT
Organism: Pelobates cultripes; assembly: GCA_933207985.1. Classification (NCBI taxonomy): domain Eukaryota; kingdom Metazoa; phylum Chordata; class Amphibia; order Anura; family Pelobatidae; genus Pelobates; species Pelobates cultripes. The sequence continues at coordinate 28,239,092 of OW240917.1, forward strand.
TAGGGCGCACCAGCCCTGGGGGCGCGACATCAGGCAGACAGGAAGGAGGGAAGCGCACCTGGCTCCCCTCCAGCTGGTTACTACTTGTAGAGTGGCCGAGCGCAGCCCAGAGATTCCCGCCCGCGGAGCTCAGCCTCGGCCCGCCCACCTCCTATCCTGGTGTCTGCCGCAGGCTGTGTGGAGGGGGCGGGGATATGAATGACATCATATCCCTGCTCCCTGTGTCCCACACAGCGCGGCTGGCGCCCTGTGATGGGGCTGGGTTGCAGGACTGGACTCCACAGAGCCGGACAGCATGCACCCAGGGGACAAGATTTAACAGATGTAAGTATGTAATTATGTATGTCTCTGTATGTATGTCTGTCTGTATGTCTCTGTATGTATGTATGTATGTCTATGTCTGTATGTATGTCTCTGTCTGTATGTATGTCTCTGTATGTCTCAGTATGTATGTATGTCTGTATGTCTCTGTATGATGTCTGTATGTCTCTGTATGATGTCTGTATGTATGTATGTATGTCTCTGTCTGTATGTATGTCTCTGTATGTCTCAGTATGTATATCTCTGTATGTATGTCTCTATGTATGTCTCTGTATGTATGTATGTATGTCTCTATGTATGTATGTATGTATGTCTCTGTATTTATGTCTGTATGTCTCTGTATGTATGTATGTATGTCTCTGTATGTCTCAGTATGTATGTATGTCTGTATGTCTCTGTATGTATGTCTCTGTATGATGTCTGTATGTCTCTGTATGATGTCTGTATGTATGTATGTATGTCTCTGTCTGTATGTATGTCTCTGTATGTCTCAGTATGTATATCTCTGTATGTATGTCTCTGTATGTATGTCTCTATGTATGTCTCTGTATGTATGTATGTATGTCTCTATGTATGTATGTATGTATGTCTCTGTATTTATGTCTGTATGTCTCTGTATGTATGTATGTATGTCTCTGTCTGTATGTATGTCTCTGTATGTCTCAGTATGTATGTCTGTATGTCTGTATGTATGTCTGTATGTATGTCTCTATGTATGTCTCTATGTATGTCTCTATGTATGTCTCTATGTATGTCTCTGTATGTATGTATGTCTGTGTATGTCTCTGTATGTATGTGTCTGTCTGTATGTATGTCTGTATGTCTGTATGTATGTCTCTATGTATGTATGTATGTATGTCTCTGTATTTATGTCTGTATGTATGTATGTCTGTATGTATGTCTCTGTATGTGTGTATGTCTCTGTATGTATGTCAGTATGTCTCTGTATGTATGTTTGTCTCTGTATGTCTCTGTATGTATGTCTCTGTATGTATGTCTCTGTATGTATGTCTCTGTATGTATGTCTGTATGTATGTCTCTGTATGTATGCATGCATGTATCTGTATGTATGTATGTCTGTCTCTATATGTATGTCTCTGTATGTGTGTATGTCTGTATGTCTGTGTATGTATGTCTGTGTGTGTATGTATGTATCTATCTCTATGTATGTATGTCTCTGTATGCATGCATGTATGTATCTGTATGTATGTATGTCTGTCTCTGTATGTATGTCTCTGTATGTGTGTGTGTATGTATGTCTATGTATGTATGTCTCTGTATGTGTGTGTGTATGTATGTCTGTGTATGTATGTCTGTGTATGTATGTCTGTATGTATGTCTGTATGTATGTATGTATGTATCTATCTCTATGTATGTATGTCTCTGTATGCATGTATGTATCTGTATGCATGCATGTATCTGTATGCATGCATGTATCTGTATGCATGCATGTATGTAACTAAATGTTTGTTTGTCTCTGAATGTCTGTATATATGTCTCTGTATGCATGTGTGTAACTGTATGCCTTTATGTCTCTGTATGTACGTATGTGTCTGTGTGTCTCTGTATGCCTGTATGTCTTTGTATGTATGTTTATGTATGTATGTCTGTATGACGGTTTGCCTCTCTATGTATGAATGTTTGTATGTGTCTGTATGCCTGTATGTCTTGTATGTATGTTTCTGTATGCCTGTATGTCTCTGTATGTATGCCTGTATGTCTTTGTATGTATGTTTCTGTATGCCTGTATGTCTCTGTATGCCTGTATATATGTATGTGTCTGTATGGCAGTATGTCTCTGTATGCATGCATGTCCTGTATGTATGTATGTGTCTGCATGCCTGTATGTTTCTGTATGCCTGTATGTATGTATGTGCCTGGATGTCTTTGTATGTATGTTTCTGTATGTATGTATGTATGTGTCTGTATGACGGTATGCCTCTGTATGTATGCATGTTTTTATATGCCTTCATGTCTCTGTATGCATGTATGTCTTTGCCTGTATGTCTGTATGTCTCTGACTGACTGTATGTGTCTAAATGTCTCTGTATGATTATTTCTGTGTTTGTATGACAGTGTACCTGTATGACTTTGACTGTGTGACTGAAAAATTATGCCTGTGGCTTGGGAGGAAATACACACAGGTGAAGATGCATTTTTTTTTTAAAGGAGGTTGAGGGGCACCAAAATGCATGTTCGCCTGTGTAACTAAAAATCCTAGCACCGGCACTGCACCCATACATGTATGACCATGGACATGGAATTCTGTGAGTTTTGCGTGATACATTAAAAAAGGAAGTTACCAAAAAAACACAAAAAAAACAAAACAAACACAATTTAAGGTACTTGCAACACAGGCCAAAATTTGACAGTCTGTCTCATAAGAGTCCAATTGAAAAGAGGGACAGATAAGATGTGTCCCTTTATTAGAATTTCAGCTTTTGTCCAAATCCTTGCACATACCCAAGTAAAAAGATTCCTGTAACCCCAGCATTCACAATTAAAATCAGTAGCACAGGTATTACTGGTTAAAAATGTTTTATAAAGTACACGTTCTGTTACAATCTTATATTTGTATTTATTGATTTATTTGAATATGTAGGTTACCAATTACGTTACCTGTTGTCTATGCAGACGTGCCCTGACACAGTGCTACATGCTGTCAATCTGCCAGGCGACTATAAAGATTGCCGGTTAGATTTATTTATATGCTAATAAACTGTAATTATATAATTGGATGTTTATTAAAGGAATCCTAGCGCTTCGTCATGTCAGGTAAACCTGTGGGGATGTCCTCGGCGTGAGAAACAAATATATCCATTATGGAAATAGTACAAATCTATTTTATTTAGAATATATAAATAAACATATATACATATATGTTCACATTTGTGTAAATGCATATATTAGGTACAGCCCTATGTGTGGATGTATATATCCAGTGAACACTGAAACATTGAAGCATTTAGTCTTTATGGACTGTATTTCAAATAAACACTGCACGCTTTCAAAAATTAAAAGAATTACAAAGTCACATTATATATATATTTTGCTTAAGATCACTTTTTCAAAACCGGCTGTAATATTTCCAATTCACAAGCTGAATTACCAGTTGCTGGGCTGCGAGAGAAACCGTGCTTTAAAAATCAGATGAGCACAAACAAAGTAGTAAGAGGCAAGGCCAGTATTCAATAGCTAGAAACAGATTAAATTGCCCCATTTGCACAGGCAATAAATCATGTATAGTATTGAGATTACCGTCTGCCAGAACATGTCAAACAGAATTAAAGCATTAAAGCTTGTAAAAAAAAAAGTTATAAAATTTATCAAATGTAGTCATTAGCCTTTTAAGTATCACTGCTCAAAGGGATGCTGTTACATCAAGACAAGAGGCTGGCTTATGTAGGACATACAAGGAAACAGCTTTTGATTGAAGCATTTAGCATTGTGCATTAATGTATGATGGGTCTCCTATTCTTTTAACTGGGAGACCAGGGATTGTTGCAAATGTTGAAGGTTAGGCATTTTTTTTTTCTAGGGTACAGGGTAAAAAATTACACCTATTTTTAATGCATTAACAATTTGAATAAATACATTTAAAAATTATAAATAACTCAACTTAAATGTTTTCCCTCGGTGCACTGTTGAATGTGTCATCTGCAGAAAGGTCACTTCCATAAAGTGGTGGTTTACTGAATAAGCAGATTAGCAGAATAAAAAGGAATCGCTCCGTAAAATGGAAATTCGTCATTCTCCAGCTGCTAAATTTGGACAAATTAAGACAGCGAGCCCGGAACTCTCGATTTGGTCTGGATGATTGACAGGAAGCAGAGGAGGAGTCAAAAAAACTTGAAATGGCTCAGGACTAGCAGAAACACTGTACAGATCGGGTCACTGCACCATAACAACTTCAGCAAGCTGAAGTGTTTATAGTCTTTAAATAACTTTTTAATGTATTAATAATGTCATTGCACTGCTTCTTTCACTATTATTGTCTTTTTGTTTATCACAGGTGATCATTCCTGATCAAATCAAAAGGAAAAACTATTTATACAGTAATTTCGGAGACTGTTCCAAAGAGTCATCATTACTGCACAATGACAGACAATACTCTGCTACATACCATTATACTGTACTGTGTGCTAGGGACAATATTGAGCTGTGTACACAACCCATGCAATTCCAAACTCTGTAAGACAGCAGAATGGCACTGTGAATGCACAGGAATAAACACTAAGAGCTAGAAAGTCTCGAATTAAATTAAAACATATGTTGGGAAACCATAATTTCAGCAAGTTGGGCCAGACATAAGGGGACCACGGAGTGTACGGTCTTCTGTCTGTTTACCCATGTACTTTCCATCTGGACCAAGGCCGAGGTGCAGCTCCAATGTACCTGCTAGTGTAATGTTACATTGACAGAGTGGGACATATATAGACAAAGTATGTATCCCAGAGTCAGCAGAAACTAACACACAACTTCAGACATAATTCATGCAGTTCATAATCCGTGTCGCTTTACTCACTGCATTTGGTAAACGCAGAAAAAATAAAAACGTCAAGAACATTACAGTGACATTTCATACTTTAAATGAAATATTATAGGGTAAGGGAATCTGAACTTTTGTTATTGAGAGAAAATTTAATAATAATAAAAATAATAATAGTAAAATATCGGTCATTTTATGTTCTAGCAGTCACATGAGAGAGAGAGCATAGAAACATAGAATTTGACGGCAGATAAGAACCATTCGGCCCATCTAGTCTGCCCAAGAGCAGGAGATCAATAATGGAATGAACTACGCTCAGGCGGGTTGATCAGATGACAAGTTGATAATTATCAGTGCGGGCATTGGGAATCAATGCTAACCTGCACAGGTCCAATATCGATTTGTAGAAGTGGGTTGAGAGGTTGGACCATTGGTTAAATTGGCCATCCCTGGTCTTGGGAAAAAAACAACTAAAAAAAAAACTAAAAACTTTGACGTTATGGATCAAACAATCCTTTGCTTCGCTATGAACCACAACATGTTACGGATGGAGTATTTCTACTTTCACGTGACAGATTGCAAGAATACAAACAATTCATAAAAGGAATAAGACTTCTGACAGGACATCTACCTCTCCAGGATCCTATTCTCAGCTTGCTTTCAAAGGAAGGCGTATTTCATTCTATTATTTGTCCCAAACATTGTGACAGTTGAAGAAATGTTAAGCACCTTTTGCGAGTCACTGCTCATCATTGCCAAGAGTCGCCAAGCTTATAGAAACTGCAGGAAGGATGAAAAAAAAAAAAAAACAAGCTTTGCTTTTTGAAGATGTTATACAGAGTATGTAACATTAGCATATTTCTAAGTTTTATCTATTTAATAGACATAACGAGCATGCCAAGTGTTTTTTTTTTTTTTGTTTGCTTGTATTTTTAAAGGTTACTAACGTGACACTAACATTATTGATATGACCTACAGGACTCTTGTTTAGAGACCAGTCTGGATGGACAATTTACAGTCATCTAGTGTGCTTGATAAAATGGTTATTTCACAAACCTGGAGAAACTCTATTTGTCAATGGATCATTGCGTCCGAATGACCCAATCTACCAAAGCAATGAGTGTTTTCCAAAAACATGGCATTACATTGATCCTATAGATATGAAACATGTCTGTTGAATCAAATTACATTTTGGTGCAGGATGTGTAAAACATTACACAGTTAATACTATGCTACACCCAACAATAATAGTAGTAAGGTGCACTCTAAACAATGTAACCATAGCGCAGAGTAGTTATGTCCCTTATAGACCCCTTCCATCACCATTTTTTTTTTTGTTCAAATGTTTGGGATTAGATTTGAGAGAACGCCATTCTCAGCCAACTAAATAACACAGAATTCCCATGTCCACATTATCAATTCTGTCCAATCTGGACAGCAGTGGTAATGTGAGAGCACGAGGGGTACCCCTTTTAATGGGCAGAACTAATCTACACACAAATCAACACAATGCAATATAATTGGCCACAGCAGGATAACTACAGGGAGAGAGAACACATCTGAGAAAATGGAATAAAATACACTTTCCGGTTTTCTTAAATTTTAGCCACTTGGGGAAGGTAACATTGAATTTTGCCTTCAAATTTGTCAGTTTGCAGCCATGTCAGGGACCACAGAGTGCACTTTTTCTTAATCAGCAATGTCACGCCCCCTGAAAAATGTGTATTTAATATAGATAGAATCTCATCGTTGAAATTCCAAACCAGTCAAGAGATATCCTGGGACAAAGCAGGGTCTACTAGATACTTCTAGACACTGGGCCGAGCTAGTGTCAGTGCCCGAACCTGTACTAGGCTGCAGAGAAATTGGCTATATCTACGGAGAATCCCGCAATCTCACAGGATCTTCTATAGAACCTCAATGCTATAGTCTTGTGCTGAAAAGGACCAGACAGGACAAGATGGTGGCGCCCGCGAAGTAGAGGGTCAGTTAAGTAAAACTTGCCCCGCCCACCAAACCATCAGCGACAATGACCGCTTCAGGGGGCAGCCCCTACAGTGTTCACAAGGGATATTATATTCAGGTTAGATAATGTTAAAGAATACGGTTTGAAAAGGAGGAGAGTGGGAGTCACACACCCACACAATGTAACAATGATAACTTTAATAACAAACTTGAACAAGGCCAAACTCTAACCATTAAAAAAAAAAAAAAATGATAGAGTCAATGTTACCATTGTGCGTTACATCAATCGACGTTACTAGTATTTACACATGGTAAATTGTTCTGTAGGTCACAGAAGTGGCTATAACCTTAACAGTACAGTTAAGAAAATTATAGATTTAAAATAAAAAATTTAAAGTAATTAAAATAGAAAAAAACAAAAAACATAAGGTGGCACGTCAGCCAAATCTTTATTTATGGACTTTATTTTTTGCCCAATTGGGTTGATATAACTATTGAAGTATAATTAAGAGAATAAATTAGCTGATACAAATAGAAACCTCTTTTTTTACACTAGAGACTCATCCCTTCAAACCATTATAGATCCCATGCCACTGTCAACGGGATTTAAAGAACCACTAAATGCACGCTCAATTAAGTGGTCTAGGTGCAGTAGCCCTGAAGTTTTAACCCTTCAATGTAAAATACTGCTGTTTAGAAACGGCAAGGTTTACCTTCAAGAGTTATACTTGATAAAGGCTCAGAGAGGAGCCAAAACGTTGTCTCCACTTTCTTGTTTCAAATAAAGAGACTGTCTTAATCTAATGTGTGACTAGGGCACTATGGCATTAGGAATACAGGTTTATATTCCAAACACTATATTGTTCATGTAACAGGGAATTGTCACTTCTCTGGAAATTGCACCAGTAAAAGGAATGCAAGTTTACCCATAAGTTGTGTTAATGGTTTCTTTTTTTGAAATGTAGATTAAAGATTTATCAATTGACATTATAATATAGTTCATTCCTGGCACAGACTGCATTATGAGTAGAATGAAGAATAGGTTTTTTGTTATTCCACCTGTTCATTGACAGAATTAAGTATAGTTTATAGCAGTGAATAATAGAAACCCAAGATGGAGACACTCAGTTCTAGGATAGAGGTAAAAACTGCATATTTTTATATTAAATTCTATTTATTTTTTAGCTCACAAAACACATTTGTTAAAAAAATTATTTTTAAAAAAAAAAAAAAAAAGGGAAGAGATAGGTAAGCAGTATATAAAACACCCTAATAACCTTTTGATTTGGTCCTGTTTGATAAATATAAAGACTATAGATGACTTGGCCCCTTTAAGAGCGGTGACAGTGGTAGGCCTGTTTAGTATTTCAGTAAAGTAATTTAACCTCTGCAACTCAATGTTATGAGCTGCAATTTGCTGATCTGATTGTAAGAGATTAGACTTATCCTTTAAATCATCTTATCTGTTAAACTGCAGAGCCCAGCAGCTGTCAAAGGGAGAGGAATACATTTAATAAATTGCACAAACATGGAAAAAAAACAACAAAAAAAACACAACACACATTATACCAATATAATATACATTCCATTATCACATCATAATTTAGCACAGGAACACATTACCACATATTTAACTTCGGTTTCCCAAGCAAATATTAGTACTGTGACACTTCCACCATCCGGATAACAAAATCCAGTAAATAAACATCTCGCTACACATATTTATTTTTACACAATGTTTGTGGTTTTCCCAAACAATTCCCTCTGCGTGCCAATACAAGGTTCTCCAATATATATCAACACAGCACTCTACACAGATTAAACTTCATCTAGGACAGTGAAGCTGTGTTCCAGGAGTGTACTCAAGCAACCACAAAAGCAGACACAAATTGTCCTTCCTTCCCCCAATTAGGTCCCGAAGGTGCAGATTCTGAGGGATATCATCAGGTGTAGAAATACATTACATACTCCTGCACTTAGAGTCTCTAGGAAACATGAACACAAGAATACAGGTTGGGACCTCAATAGTGTTAGAGATGACAATGGAAACAAAGATGATATCACACTGAAAAAAGAAACCTCATGAGGATACAGAGGATCAGAGTATCATATTGAACAAGGAACCACACTGGTCAATGGACAGAGAGAGGGGAGAATAACAAACTGGTCATGGGACTTCAAGAGGGACAGAATAAGGAGAAGAATGCAATACTGGCCACGGGACCATGAAGGGATGGGGGCAGGGTGTATCACATTGGTCAAGCGACCTGGAATGGGACACAGAGAAGATCAAATGCATTTCTTCAAACTCAATGGCATAATATTGCGTAAGACTACGGTGTACAGTGAGGAGGCTAAAAAAGGAATATAGAACAGTGACCTAAAATAGTTTTTTTGATATGCAGGCAGTAACTACATACTTACCCTCATTTAAAACCGCAAGTAGTTGTAGAGTTCTGTGGTTTCTCTGTAATGAGCGGATGTATCAATTACTATGTGCACTATTTAGGTTCATGTGCGGTTACAACAGTCAGTATTCATGCTTTGCTTGCCTCACTCTATGCCCTGGTTTTCACAAAATGGAAGTTCAACGGGGATTGAACCATAACATGTGGTAAACTGCTGCAGAATCATGGGATTATGGCAAAAAATATAGAACTTCACACAGGCTGCATGTGACTTTAAGACCTGCTCTATGGCTGTTGGTGGAACCATCTGGAAGTTAGTAGAATCCTCAGCGTCGACCATTCTGAGAATGAGAGCCACTGCAAAGAAACCACTCCCCCGTCTTAACAGAGTTGCGCATTAAATGTTCACCATAGGCACCAAAACAACTTTAGCTTAAAGTAGTTTTGGTGTATAGATCGTGCACTGCTCGATTCTCTGCCATTTACGATTTCAATCACTTTGTTTGTACAGCTCTAGTCACACCTCTATTACACAGTCTTCCTAAGCACTTCCTGTAAAGAAACATCTAACATTTGGACTTTATTTGCACAGTTGGTTTTATTTGGAATTTCTTATCTCCTGCTCTGTTAATAGCCTTCTAGGTCCTAGAGGAGTCTCCTGTGTGTGATTCAAGCTCAATTTACAGAGCTGGTGATAAAAACTTCTAAAACAAGTTTACATCTGACTGAAAAATGAAACCCAATTTCCCCATGCAGGCTGTGTGAATCACAGCCAGGGGAGGTATGGCTAGCACTGCATGGACAGAACAAATGTGATTTGTTCTAGTCCTCCCTTCACAGGTTTTCCATAGTTCTGAACTGGAGCAGTTATCCATAGTATAGTACCTGGAAGGCATTTATGTGTTTCTCAAGGAGTTCCCCGGCCCACACTAAAACAATATTGCATGGCAAATTGTTCAAAAATGCACAGGATAAAGCAGGGTAAAATAAATAAATCAGTTCTAAGCTTACTTAATACAATAAAAAGAGACAAATACCAGTATATACACCTCCCCAATGTGATCACAACAAAAATAAGTGATATTACCAATATAGAACTGGACTGTAATGTAAACAGCGTAGAACTTGATTGGGGTATAAACTAAAATAGAAAAAACATAAAAAACATAGTGCAAACTGTATGATAATAAATAAGTGATAAATAGGTATGTGATTCTCACTCACATTCTCCAGAGCCGTACCAGGCTCTGTATAGCAGGCTCAGGGGTGCCAATAACTGGCTAACGATCCAGGTGGTCCAAATAGATGAGACTCCAAAGGTTAAATATAAAATATATTTATTTATAAAAATATATAAAAAAGTGTATACACTGCTGGGCACTATGGGGGTGGAACCCAAAACAGACAAGGATATATATAAAACAATAATGGAATTCCACTTACCCCTATCTGTATAGTAGCCCAGAGTGACAGAAATACACATAAAATAACAAATACAAATGCAGAAGATTGAAGCAGACGCGTTTCGGCCAACAGCCTTCCTCCAGTGCTTGTCTTCATGTCCTATTGAGTCTTCTTTTATAAGTCTTATCTGTCCCATTCACCTGGATCCAATTTCGTACCGGCGTCGCGTCACTTCCGGTTTCGCGGGTGACGTCACTTCCGGTTTTTCGGCCGGCTGGAACGCACGCTGAAACGCGGCGTTCAGGATGTAGATTGTTATGATTAAGTCCCCATAGCAACCTTAGCCTCCATATTTGCAAAATATCATAATAGAATAAGAAAAAACACAAATTAAAGATATAATCTATATATAGCATACACAATACAGATATTTGATAGCTATCATCAATCTCTTTATATCTAGAGAAAAATTTAAAGATGTATAAGATAATCTATTCTTAGAAAAATTAGAAAATTATACAATGCAATATGTGGCCATAGAACTCCCCACATAAATACCAATTAGACAAGAAGCAAGTATAACCTTCTAAATCTAATAGTTCAAATAAAGTAAATACTATAAACGATATATAGATCCTATAAAAAATGTATAAACTCAAAATCTAAATTCAATCCCTTCGGGGATAGGGTATTAACATCAAAAATCCACTTACCCTCTATCTTCGCTAGCTCTTTAACATTATTATCTCCCCTCCAATTCTTAAATTTCTTAAAAATAACAGTATATGACAGTAGGGAGGAATCCCCACCATGTTTCTCAGTGAAGTGTGCCGATATACTTGCTTCTTGTCTAATGGGGACTTAATCATAACAATCTACATCCTGAACGCCGCGTTTCAGCGTGCGTTCCAGCCGGCCGAAAAACCGGAAGTGACGTCACCCGCGAAACCGGAAGTGACGCGACGCCGGTACGAAATTGGATCCAGGTGAATGGGACAGATAAGGCTTATAAAAGAAGACTCAATAGGACATGAAGACAAGCACTGGAGGAAGGCTGTTGGCCGAAACGCGTCTGCTTCAATCTTCTGCATTTGTATTTGTTATTTTATGTGTATTTCTGTCACTCTGGGCTACTATACAGATAGGGGTAAGTGGAATTCCATTATTGTTTTATATATATCCTTGTCTGTTTTGGGTTCCACCCCCATAGTGCCCAGCAGTGTATACACTTTTTAATATATTTTTATAAATAAATATATTTTATATTTAACCTTTGGAGTCTCATCTATTTGGACCACCTGGATCGTTAGCCAGTTATTGGCACCCCTGAGCCTGCTATACAGAGCCTGGTACGGCTCTGGAGAATGTGAGTGAGAATCACATACCTATTTATCACTTATTTATTATCATACAGTTTGCACTATGTTTTTTATGTTTTTTCTATTTTAGTTTATACCCCAATCAAGTTCTACGCTGTTTACATTACAGTCCAGTTCTATATTGGTAATATCACTTATTTTTGTTGTGATCACATTGGGGAGGTGTATATACTGGTATTTGTCTCTTTTTATTGTATTATGTAAATCTGGTGTATAAGGGAAGCACTAGGGTACCGGTTACACCATCTATTGTATACTTTATACTATATACAGAATTGTCAAAATTACAGTGAAGCGCCTACGCACTATCCTTCTTTTTTTTTCTGTTATTTTTATACTTTTCCCTGTATTAGTGAGGGCTGCTCATTATAAAAAATGGATCTGTTTGAGAAAAGACAGAATTGGCAAGATAGAATAGCTAACAGGTTTGAATGTGAACCTGATCATATTAAATTTAGAGATGACAATCTAGATCTCATGTGCCAAAACTTACAAAAACTTCTGACAAGAGAAACTAAAATTAAATGGGAGATCTTTACTATGGAAAAGTACTTAGAGAATAAAATCACCCCTAGAGGTTTACGGTTTTTTAAAACTCCCACATTTGATAGAAATGATGAAGAATTTATAGACATTTGGAATTCAGCACTTGAATCCTTCTCCATAAGAATGATGAAAATTTGCATCCAACAGAGAAGAAGAAATTTACAAAAATTAGATACTGAAATATCTGAAATAAAAGAAAAACTACAACCATTAAAAGGTTGTGAGGAAGTAGAAAAATCGCTAGAAACAATAAAGGATTATGTTGAAAAAATTGAACAAGAAACGGTGGTTATAAAAAAGAGGAAGTTCCTGAGAGATAAGAGCGACTATGCTCACAACAAGGTCCGCTCTTTCTCAAAGAAATTTCAACCACAGAGTAGATCACGCTCTAGGGATAGGATGGTACATTTTCAGAGGAAGGAATCCCCACAATCACATGTTCCATTTAATAAATATCCTGTGAGGAGACATAATGTGATAAAACATAAACAATTTCGTGACCAATATACACCAAATAAAAGACCCTACCAAGATAAGAACAGATCATATCAAAGGAGACAGGGTTCCCAATATGGGACTGAGTATAATTATACGAAGTTTACACATCAAAACAGATTTAGAACATTATCTGAAAATTCCCCAGGAGAGGTAAGAAATCCTATATCGTCACCTTTTTTGGGGCAGGGCCCTTTAAGGAGGGAGATGACGGGTTTTCCCCAAAAAAGGAGAAATCAGGAAACAGGAGAGGGAATAGAGCAGGAAGAATCCTGGAGAGAAAGGAAAAGGGGGAGGATACTAAATCAATAGGTATCTTTAACCTAACAGATATGATCCTTACAAAATCTCAAATTGAAGTTTTAAAAAAGGGATTCAAATTTGTTCCATCAGAATTTAATAAGCCATTTGACACATTTATCGATATTAACAAATTTACTCGGAAAATGTGTATTAAATTATTTTTTGACAAGATATCCCCTTTAGAGCCTCTAGAAGGCCCCCAAGAGTTCCATCATACTCAGCTTAAGAAGACATCCACATTCTTTCCTAGACACCTAATAAATGGGGGAATGAAGGTATTTGAGCGTCTAGTGATGGATGATGTGAGAAATTTAAATAATAATAGTAAGAGGAAATATAAAAGGGATAATTTGGATTTCTATCAAAGGAAAGCGTTAAAGGAACTTCAGACAAATAAAGAAATAATTATAAAACCCTCCGACAAAGGGGGTGGGGTGGTCATACAAAGTAGAGATCAATATATGAAGGAAATCTATAGGCAATTGGACGACCAAAGCACATATAAAGAACTAAAAAGTGACCCCATTGGACAGATTAAAAAAGAATATGCATCCCTTTTGGGCAGGGGTAGGGTACTGGGGATCCTAAATAGGGACGAGTTCCAATATTTGGACTCTGTCATAGGTAGGACCCCGGTATTTTACACCCTGCCTAAGATACATAAAAGTGAGGAGAACCCGCCAGGCAGGCCTATAGTGTCAGGGGTGGGGTCGCTTTTGAGTAATTTGTCAGAATATATAGACAAACAACTACAACCCTTGGTGGTTGTACAACCATCCTACCTGCGCGACTCTATGTCACTGTTGGACCCCCTTAAAGAGATCAGATGGGATAATAATATGCTATTGGTGACTTGTGACGTTTCAAGTCTATATACAAGTATACCACACTTATCTGGCTGTGAAGCAATTGAACATTTCCTTAAAAATCAGAGTGAATTGAAAGAATTGCAGGTTAAATTTATCCTAGACGGAATTCGACTTATCCTCTGTAACAACTACTTTTGGTTTGACCACAAATTTTTCTTGCAACTTAAGGGAACTGCGATGGGGACCAGGTTCGCGCCCAGCTACGCTAACTTATTTATGGCGCATTGGGAAAACCCGTTTTTAACGGAGGAAGGTAGCTGGGCGCGTAACCTGGTCCTTTATCGTCGTTTTATTGACGATATTTTTTTCATCTGGCGCGGAGATGTAGAATCACTGCGGCCATTTTTGGAATTCTTGAACCTTCAGCATCCAGACATTAAATTGACAAGTGAGTATAGTGCATCCAATATTAACTTCCTGGACTTGAATATCTATGTAGACAATGAAGGGATTAAGACCAAGACTTTCTTTAAGAAGGTCGACGTCAATGGTTACATAGAAATGTCCAGTTGCCACTATGAATCCTGGTTACGAAGCATTCCTAAGGGCCAGTTCCTTAGGCTGTTTAGGAACTGTAGTGATGCTGAAGTGTTTGAGGAACAGGCAGTTTGCTTGAAGGACAGGTTTGTAGAGAAGAAATATGACGCCAAGGAATTGGATAGTTGTATTAATTCCATTAAGAAGATGGACCGAAGTAAGGTTCTGAAGAAAAGGATACCTAGGGAGGAGAAGAAGGGTGCAGACCAGGTACCAATTATTTTGAATTATAGTGAAGATGCCAAGCAAATTAAGCATATTATTAATAGACACTGGCGTATCCTTAAACTAGATCCGAATCTGAGAGAAATTATTGGTGATAGGCCACGTATTATTTATAGAGGGGCAAAAAACTTAAAACAACATCTAACTACAAGTTTTATTAGGGATAAAGGGGAAAAGAAAAACTTCTTTGGACTAGAAAAGGGTTTTTATCCCTGCAAATCCTGTCTAGCCTGTAAGAGAACAATATTTGATAAACATAAACAGACAGAATTTACCTCTCACTCTACTAATCGCACATTTAAAATTCATCAGGTTCTAACCTGTAATTCCACTAATGTCATATACCTCCTCTGGTGCCCATGTGGTCTGCAATACATTGGAATGACCACCAGGGCATTTAAAACCAGGGTTGCGGAGCATATGGGTAATATCCAGAGGGGGTATATGAAACATAGTGTATCGGCACACTTCACTGAGAAACATGGTGGGGATTCCTCCCTACTGTCATATACTGTTATTTTTAAGAAATTTAAGAATTGGAGGGGAGATAATAATGTTAAAGAGCTAGCGAAGATAGAGGGTAAGTGGATTTTTGATGTTAATACCCTATCCCCGAAGGGATTGAATTTAGATTTTGAGTTTATACATTTTTTATAGGATCTATATATCGTTTATAGTATTTACTTTATTTGAACTATTAGATTTAGAAGGTTATACTTGCTTCTTGTCTAATTGGTATTTATGTGGGGAGTTCTATGGCCACATATTGCATTGTATAATTTTCTAATTTTTCTAAGAATAGATTATCTTATACATCTTTAAATTTTTCTCTAGATATAAAGAGATTGATGATAGCTATCAAATATCTGTATTGTGTATGCTATATATAGATTATATCTTTAATTTGTGTTTTTTCTTATTCTATTATGATATTTTGCAAATATGGAGGCTAAGGTTGCTATGGGGACTTAATCATAACAATCTACATCCTGAACGCCGCGTTTCAGCGTGCGTTCCAGCCGGCCGAAAAACCGGAAGTGACGTCACCCGCGAAACCGGAAGTGACGCGACGCCGGTACGAAATTGGATCCAGGTGAATGGGACAGATAAGGCTTATAAAAGAAGACTCAATAGGACATGAAGACAAGCACTGGAGGAAGGCTGTTGGCCGAAACGCGTCTGCTTCAATCTTCTGCATTTGTATTTGTTATTTTATGTGTATTTCTGTCACTCTGGGCTACTATACAGATAGGGGTAAGTGGAATTCCATTATTGTTTTATATATATCCTTGTCTGTTTTGGGTTCCACCCCCATAGTGCCCAGCAGTGTATACACTTTTTTATATATTTTTATAAATAAATATATTTTATATTTAACCTTTGGAGTCTCATCTATTTGGACCACCTGGATCGTTAGCCAGTTATTGGCACCCCTGAGCCTGCTATACAGAGCCTGGTACGGCTCTGGAGAATGTGAGTGAGAATCACATACCTATTTATCACTTATTTATTATCATACAGTTTGCACTATGTTTTTTATGTTTTTTCTATTTTAGTTTATACCCCAATCAAGTTCTACGCTGTTTACATTACAGTCCAGTTCTATATTGGTAATATCACTTATTTTTGTTGTGATCACATTGGGGAGGTGTATATACTGGTATTTGTCTCTTTTTATTGTATTATGTAAATCTGGTGTATAAGGGAAGCACTAGGGTACCGGGTACACCATCTATTGTATACTTTATACTATATACAGAATTGTCAAAATTACAGTGAAGCGCCTACGCACTATCCTTCTTTTTTTTTCTAAGCTTACTTAAAATGTTAGAGAACAGACTGACTATTAACAAGTGATGGGGGGCTGAGGGGGCCTGTGGTACAAAATCAGACTCCTGGCACCATAACCACTACAATACAAGTGTTCCTTTAAAGATAAAAAAAATCTGAGAGTTCCATATTTTCTCACCAGAGTAAACACTAATAGGGCGATGAATTCAGTTGTGCAAACTGAAAACTATACTGCTCCCTCATCTTCTGAAGATGCCATGGGCACGCACCCAGGCTCTACTTCCTTCAAAGCAGGTGCTCATGCGCGGTCATCGGCCAGCGCATGTATTATGTGAGGGAAGGCTAATCAAATAATTTACATTGCAGACAAAATTGAGATTTGACAGCACTATATGATATAAAGTTTTGATTGGATTTAAAAATGTAGTTAACTATTGGGTTAAGTAAATGTCACAGACGTGACAATTCCGATTAATATCTGTGTTTAAGTTTGAATCACAGAACAATGAGTGAGAAGCTTTCAGGCAGAGATTGCAAAATCTGCTGTTTGTTTCAATCAGTCAAATATTGTTTTATTATAATACCATTTACTCCATGTCTCCTACACTGCAGAATGCGTTGGCACTATATGAATAATGAAACCATAATTGAATAATTAGAATTCATTATATTAATTGTATGTATCCTAGCACTGGGTCACACCCTATACTAGTGGTAGGCAACCTTTTAGCAGCACTGTGCCAAATCAAGACTTTGAAGTACCTTGGTGTGCCGTTCCATTTTGGGAATTATAATTAACGTTCGTATATTGCCGTATTTGTATTATCTATGGGTGCTGCAGTTGTAGGGTTGTATTTGTGAGTATACAGTCTGTGTTGCATTGTGCATTGCATGAGTAATTTGTGGTATTGTGTGTGTGGACAGTGTATAAAGTGTCCCCCTGGACAAAGAGAAGGGGGAGCATGACTGCTGCCCCGGATAGTGGGATGGAATAATGGGAGCAACAATGTTGCAAAGGCGGAAGGACTTATAATGGGGGAGCAGGGGAGGAGACTTACCAGTCAGAAGGAGCTTGTCATACACCCTGTCTGAATTTTTTCTCCCTGAATGACATTTCTCCTTGGCTGTTGCGGAGTACCTGGGCCTGCAAAACCAAAATAAATATATCATCATACCGGTTAGGTGTCCCTGGGGAGTAAAGGACAAGGAGAACACTTTAATATGGCCACCCCATCTCTGGAGGAACTGGTGAGATTGATGGCAGCTTACCAGGAGTCGCACGGATCGTTGGACCAGGTGCTGGCTCATGTTCAGCAGGCTGCAGGAGGACGGCAAGATCGGCGCGAGGGAGCTGAGACATCGCTGAGCGGATGGAGGGCCAGGAGATCGTGGCCTCCGTCGCGTCTGTCCCCGAGTCCTGTGCGGCGGAGGTAGGAGTGCCCAGCCGTCCGATGTCGGGAGCGGTGATTCCAGGCGCTTACCAGCGCGAAGAGCGGGGAGCCGGAGGAGGGCCGGACAGGTGATGGCTGATTCCGGGTCACAAGATGGCAGCGATCAGGATGGCGGGAACCCGTCCGGAAGGTCGCGCAGCCCGTGCGCTTCTCTTCCGGCGCGGGCAGGTGAGACATCATCGCGCACGCAATCCTGCATGCGTCCAACGCCGGACGTCAGTACGCACGGCATGCTGCGGCGCTCGAGAGCGCGTACAGCCCAGGTCGGTGCCAGAAGCTCCAATACGGTACAGGAGCACCTCAGGATGGCCCGAAAAGGACCGCAGATGAGCGCATCCGGCGCCTGCGGGAAGAAGAGGTATTCAGCCTGCACTCCGGATCTGAGGAGGAGGGTGCAGTGTTCCGCAGCGGGTCCAGTTTGCCTCCAGCAGCATCAGCACGTGAGTATTGCGCTAGCGCTTGGGATGTGCTGGTTGAGGGGGGGGGGTAGTGGCTCAGGGCAGGGTTCCCAGGGACAAGGGGATTTAGTCAGGCTGTTGAGGTCAGTGTTAGAGAGGTTGCCTGGAGCTGTCCCCTCTTCTACTGCGCTAAGTATGCTGGGAGCTGTGTCGCGGCCTCCCGTCAGGGACAGAGTAATGGGTATCCTTCGCCCACGGTTGCCGGGCTGTGAGCTGTCCCCGCTAGGTCTGCATGTGGCAGCAGACGTCATGGACAAACTAGTCCAGGGTGAGTATGTCGACTTGCTGGCTCTGGTTCCTCCAGCTAGGGAGTCGGTGGATAGACCGCGGCGAGGTGACATGGGTGACGGTGATAGAGGTAAGCCGCTTCCCTGGACTTTTGGGAATTGGCTTCAAGGCTTTTCGTTTTTTGCGAGTATCTGAACGGGTAGTTTTCCGGACAATGCTCCCGCTTTGTTTGGTTATTTGGATCTCATTTTGGGGGTCAATGCTGGTTCCAGTACGACCAGCAGTTTCGGCAGAAGATGGGGGTCAGCGAGGGCATGGACTTCAGGGTGCAGGATGGCAGCTTGTGGCTGCTGTTGATGACACCCTGTTGGCCATCCCCCTTTCCAGGGACGGCCGGCACGCTGGCTAGTGCGCCGGCAGGACAGCGTAGGGGAGTCTGTTGGCTCTTTAATGACAGCCACAGCAAGTGGTATAGTTCATGCAGGTTCCGGCATGAGTGTTCGCACTGCGGCGCTGTGCATCCCGGCGTGCACTGTTTCAAAAAAAGGGGTGCACTCCAAGGATGATGTTCCTAGACAGGAGGACACCAATGAGCGTCGAAAGGATGCGCCCGTGGCTAGACCGGTATCCTAAGCGGCGGGAAGCTATTATTCTGTTGGACGGGTGCTTGTTTGGTTTTTGGATTCCCTTTGTTTATTCTGATGCACCGTCGTTTGAGGTTAATTTATGGTCGGTTTCGGGTAAGGAGAATATTCTTGAGCAGAAGTTGGACAAGAAGGTATCCATGGGCCACATGGCAGAACCGTTTTCTGAGCCCCCGTTTCCTAACCTGCGAGTGTCGCCCCTGAGCTTAGTGCCTAAAAGAGAGCCTGGGGCCTTTCGCTTCATTCACCACCTGTGCTACCCATCCGGCAGGTCGGTGAATGATGATATTGATAAGGAGGTCGAGAGTGCGTTATGCCTCGTTTTACAGGGGTCTGGAGTTGGTGAGAGAGGCGGGGTCAGGGGTATTGCTCGCCAAATCGGACATCGAGCCTTTTGTTTGCTTCCGGTCCACCCGGACTGTTTCCACCTACTGGGTTGTCAATTTAATCGGTTGTATTTTTATGTCATGTGTTTGCCCATGGGTTGTGCCATTTCCTGCTCATATTTCGAGATGTTTTCTACATTCTTGAAATGGGTGGTGTCCCAGGTGTCGGGTTTGTCCTCCTTGACCCACTACCTGGATGATTTTTTGTTTGTCGGTTTGGGGGATTCCGACAACTGTGCGTTGTTGTTGAGGGTATTCCGGCAGATCACGTCACGAGTTTGGCGTCCCAGTAACGTAAGTAAGACGTTTGGGCCGGTGGTTAGGTTAGATTATCTGGGGATCAAGATCGATTCTAGCGAGATGGTATTTCGATTACCGAAGGAGAAGCTGGGTCAGTTGCTCTGCCTTATTGATGGAGTTAGGGGCTCCAAAAAGGTGCAGCTGCAGCAGATGCAATCGCTTTTGGGTCACCTGAACTTCGCTTGTCGGGTTCTGTCCATGGGCCGAACATTCTGTCGTCGCCTGGCCACGGTAGGGGTGAAGCAACCATTTCACTTTATACGCATTACAAGTCGGCTACGGTTGGACTTGCAGGTGTGGAGCGCCTTCTTGGGTGAGTATAATGGTCATTCGTGTTGGTTGCATTCGGAGGTGTCTAACGGCGCGTCGGGGTCCATAGGTTTTGGGGCCTATTTTCAGGGGCAGTGGTGCGCTGCCGAGTGGCCTGCCAACTGGCGGTGCTCGGAGCTGATGGGTAATCTGGCGTTTCTAGAGTTGTTCCCCATTGTGGTCGCGATCGAATTGTGGGGCGCGGACTTGGCGCACAGGAAGGTGATTGTTCACACGGAACAGTGTGTTCCAGGTGATCAATCGTTCCACATCTGGGTTCCCTCCGGTTTTGGCATTGCTCAGGCGTCTAGTGCTACTCAGTCTTCAATGTAATTTGTGGTTGGTAGCCAGGCATGTGCCAGGGGTGGACAATGTCATTGCTGACTCTCTCTGTTGCAGTGAGACAGTTTTCGGGGCGCGGCTCCGGGAACCTGTGCCCGCCCTACTTGTGGGACCTGGTTTCGGACATCTGAGACGATTAATCCAGGAGTCCTTGTCGGAGTCTTCATGGAAGGCTTACACTGCAGTATGGGGTTGCTGGTGGGCTATGAGTAGGTGTGGGGATGTGGCATCAGACTCTGGAAGATTATGCTGTCTTTATTGGAGTCGTTGTGTTCCGCAGGTAGGTCGGCCGCGGCAGGCGAACAATCCATGGCTGCTCTATCCTGTTTCATTTTTTTTAGGTTGGTCGGATGTCACCAAGGCATTCTGCATTTCCCGCATTTTAAAGGGTGGAAAAAGCGCCGTGTCCCCGACAAACGTCGACCTATCTCGGGGGCCATGCTACTGCAGCTGTTGGAAGTTCTTCCGGAGTTCTGTAGCTCTACTTACGAGGTAGTTTTACTTCGGATGGCATTTTCACTGTGTTTCTTTGGGGCGATGCGGATCGGAGAGCTGGTGTCCGCTAGGGCGAGTTCAATGGCAGCGTTGAGGGTTTCCGACGTCTCAGTGGCACCGGAGTGCGTGATACTGATGATTCGGTGGTACAAGACGGATCAAGAGGGTACAGGAGTGCGGGTATGTATCGGCTTTACCGGGGGTGTGGTTTGTCCTGGGAACTTGTTGCAGGCATATCTAGGCGCCAGGGGTGGAGCCGTTGGCTCGCTGCTGGTCCATTGGAATGGGTCATCACTGAGCCGTTTCCAATTTGCTAGCATACTGCGGAGGTGCATTAGCAGGTCGGGGGGGGGGGACCCCAGGCTATATTCCACTCATTCATTTCGAATTGGGGTGGCGACGTAGGCCAGCGAAATGGGTCTCCCAGCGGAGGCACTTATGCGCCTTGGGCGCTGGGAATCGGGGCGGTTCCAGCTTTACGTGCGGCCTCATTTGCTGTGATGGTATGTCTTTGGATAAGTGCACGGTTAACTTTTGTTTCGCAGGCCACGTTCCTCGTTATGTGTGGATCCTGGGGCATTCATATGTGTACTGGGCTGCTAGGAGGGCGGAAGAAAGAGCACATGGCCGTAATTTGGGATTCCCGTTCCAGGAAGTTAGGGTACGTTAATATTGCATGCGGGCGGCAATGATGTTGGCCGACGGAGGTCGGTGGATCTCATTCACGCCATGCATCATGATATAGCGTGCTGTTTTGCGTTCTTTCGTGACTTGACACTGATCTGGTCAGAGATAGTGCCCCGCCCAGTGTGGAAGGAAGGAGGCTATGGGAAGGCAATTGAACGCTGTAGGCAAAAGATTAATGTGGCTATTTCGCGCTTTGTGCATAGTCGGGGCGGAATAGTTGTGCGGCACTTTGAGTTGGAAGGGGATAATTCGAACGTGATGCGTAAGGATGGGGTCCACTTAACCCCGATTGGGCTGGACATATTTAATGTGGGGTTGCAATCGGGCATTGATTTGGCGCGGTCTACGGGGGGGCGCAAAGCCGGCGCAGATCAGGCTGCAGCAGGACGGCTTCGCAGTGGTGGTTTTCCCTGGACAGCGGAACCGAAAAAGGAAGGAGTATGACGCAAGGTTACCTTGGGGAGACGACAGTCAGTGCAAGGCTGATGGCTAGTGACGGCTGTGTTGGGCTCTTGGAGAATAAGGATGGAGAACTGTCTGTTGGGTCCTCACCCAACAGCTGACAGGAATTAAGAATTTTTACTATTTAATAAAGCTGTGGCCGTTGCCCTTATCCACTTTAAAAGGTGTCCAGTGGGATGGTATATGGGTCAGCAGTCATGTTATGTGTATGTCTGTAGGCTGTGTATGGGGACTGTTTGTGGAATTGTAAGCATGATGTCGAATTGTAAGTGTGGTACTATGTGTATGTGTGGGGCTACCTAGGGTTCAGTGGGAACTGGACTTTTTAGGTACAGGTGAAGGTGAGGGGCATGGGCTGTTGTAGCGGCGGTGGGCTGCTCTGGTGCAGATTCCTCTTCCAAAGAGCTGTAAGATCGGAGAATCCCCAAATCTCCCCAGCCTGTTTGAGCGCCATGCACAGTCCTGATGCCAACTGCCATTAGGCACCAGACTACCTCTAGTCTTTGGTGTGAAAGACTGAATAATCCCATGTATTTCTACAGTCATCTTTTAGATGTATAAGAAGGGTATAATGCATGACAGCATCACAATCTCAGAATAAAATAATATGGTCTCCCATAGTTTCGAAATATTTTCCAGTAAATATAATATTAGCTCAGCCCCTGCTGTGCGAACTAAACGTTTGCTAAATCCAAATAAATCAAATTATTATGGAAAAAGAAAAGTTTTGGCCTCAGTTCATAAAGCAGGAAGTGCACGCAGTGCCGGCTGGATAAAGACTGACATATACTGGCCAAATGCATGTTCAAACTAAATAGATACACACTGTGGGCGGAATTTTCCAAATCACAAAGGATTTGAAAGTTCTATTCAGAGTCTGCTCATGTTCACATGAAATTTATACCCATTACGACTCACATCGGAGTTCAGGATTAATTTACAACAGGCAGCTGTAACAGGGTTTGTAAAAGAGAACTTGCTTCTTTCACACATTACTTTTCCAGTTCAGTAGAATTCATAAAACTAAAAATGTCTGTATGCAATTTGCTTTGGGAAAGTCTGTAATGCCTTAAAGGGAAAGTGTTACTTCCCAGGATTTTTGATATTATGCTTTCTAATCCTTTGTTAAAAAAAAAAAAAAAAAAAAATTATACTTATGTACTTGTGGGGTATGAAAAATAAAATGCAAATGTGGAAACTCCCACCTCTGTATCCTGCAATCTATCTTAGCTCCCATGTACAGTGTAAATTTAAAGTGGCACCTTCTGGTCAACATAACTTCATGTAAATAAAGTTGCTATGGTGCTAGAAGGCCACCAGGCGCACTCTTACCTTAAGGAACATTTACGAATAGTTTAGCCCTAAAGTTAGCCACCAGCACCGAGCTTCAGGTCTCCAGCCGGCATCTGGCTTCTGAATCTCAGCTTTAAGCCAATCAGTAGCTCCCATTTGATTAAAAAACCAAAAAAAAAAAAAAGAGAAAAGAAACATACCTTTATTATCAATGGGTAGTTGCTGATTGGCTTAGTGCTTTAAGCCAATCAGTGAGGAATCAGTGAGGAACCGGACAAGCAGCACTCAGGGCCCTCCTGGCATCATAAAAATGTAATCTAGATTAAGTTGTTTTGGTGACCCAACTGTCCCTTTATACATGCTGAACACTATGGTTTTATTTATGATGTTAAATACATAGAAGTAAACATAACACAATATGTTCGAGCACCTCTGTGTATACCCCTGTGGTAACTGACTATACTGCTGATAAAAGTGACACTCGGGCAACCAACACCACTTTAAATACATTTGATACCCTTTGGAGTCTTTAACATGCTGTATTTTTTACATGCTAAAATATATATTTGTAGCTTTTGCAAAAAATAAATAAATACATAAATATAGAATGCTTCCTTCTTGCAGACTACTGCATTGCAGTACATGGTGTCACGGCTCAGGAACATACACCTAAATAACAAAAACTGCATTTCCCAGAAAAAAAAAAAAAACTACGTAATTATGGTACCAGGTTTGCACTTGCAATAGAAAGACAATAAAGCATTATCATTGGCTGATTACTATCAGGTCTGAACAGTGATCACTGCACAGTTGAAGAAGCCTTGGTGTACATATATGTACAGTATGTATGGTATATGCATTATATATATATACACACACACACACACACACACACACACAGCTCTCTCTCTATACACACAAACACACACTCACCAACTACTGTTGTGCATCACCTGCATATCTCAGGTTGGATGCTCAGAAGCCCCCTTGGGCACAGAAACGTTAGATATCGTATCTCAACAACTAAACCAGATTTCCCAACTTGAATGCAAATGAACACAGACTGGTATTATGTTTCAGACTTCATATTACACTTGTACAGGTAGCCTGAACAAAGGACGCTGTATTAATCGTAGTTTTTTTTTTAAATTTTATTAAAGCATGGGTTATGATCCAAACAAATCAATGACCAGAAACCACCCATGGCCTCTACAATACTTCCCATGGCTGGTTTCTGGTCACTGGTCTATTTGGATCATAAACCAAGACAGACAAA
Source organism: Pelobates cultripes (assembly GCA_933207985.1). Lineage (NCBI taxonomy): Eukaryota > Metazoa > Chordata > Amphibia > Anura > Pelobatidae > Pelobates > Pelobates cultripes. Next base: position 28,264,155 of record OW240917.1, read on the forward strand.
TAGAGAATGCACAATTCCTATTTTTTTTTCTTTTTTTAATTTAAAACAACCACTACTTAGGACCAGTGACAGTTCCATGGGGGGCAGCCCAAACAGCTTTGTAGCACACCATTTGAGCTGTGAAGGTCTGAATGTACGCAGTCAATCGACTCAAGCAACTGTCAGGATCTGAAATCACACCCTACGCCTGCTTAATATATAGTATGCAGGAGGGGGGGGGGGGTGGAATTGTGCTGCTGATGTACACCTCCTCTTCACCCCCACCTCTAGACAGCATGGATGGAAGACGGGAACTTTAGTGCCTTTCTCCTCATCATTGGACAAAGGCAATCAACGAAGGAGAGGATGGGTAATTAGAGAATGTTTTAGAGAGTGTGTGTGTGCGCGCAATAATTAGATAAAGTTATTTATGCGTGTTTGTATGTGCCTGTAACCCACGAGTAGAAACTTACCATATTTCCAGAGCCGCGCAGGCAGGCCGCCCCCCCCCACCCATATGTCCTGCCTACCATGTGACATCACAATGCCCCACCCATATGCTTTGCCATATGGGCCAATGCCAGTCTTCACAAAGTGTCTTATCTGAAAAGACAGTGTGCTTACATTAAAAAGCCTACAGGCACAGGCTATAGACACCAGAACCACTACATTATGCTGTAGTGCTTCTGGTGACTATAGTGTCCATTTAATGTGAGGTAAATTAGAGATTAGTGCCACCAGTAATATATTGGATTGCCTACTTACCACCAGATGAGGACAAGAGGCTGATGATGGGCTCTGTCTGGCTCCACAGGTCTGGTGTAGAAGAGGCTCTCTGGAGACTGTTTGTAACAGTGCTCACAACAATTAACGAACAGGAAGCAGCTCCATTTTTTATGGCCCCTTACACAGCTCAGGGTCTGGGCCCCCAGGGCTTGACCGTGAGTATGCCTACAATGCCCACCCATAAATCCACCTACATGGCCCACCCATGAGTTCTCTGACAGGAAGTGGAGTGTATGTGTGTAGGGGATGTTTTATGTGTTATTGTAGAGGATGCAATGTGTGTGTGTTCTTATAGAATGTAGTGTATAGGGATACCAATTTCTGTAAGGGATGTAGTGTGTTTATAGGGGATGCAGTGTGTGTTTGCATGTAAGGAATGCATTGTATGTTTCTGGGTGTGTGTGTGTGTAAGGGGTGCAAGGTGTGTTTCTGTGTATTTAATTGAATGCAGTGTGTGTCTGTAAGGGGTGCATTGATTGTGTAAGAGATGCATTTTGTTTCTGTGTGTAAGAGAATGAGTTTGTGTGAACGTAAGGGATGCATTGTGTGTTTCGGGTGTGTGAGTAGGAATGCATTGTATGTTTCTGTGTGTGTGTGTGGGGGGGGATGCATTGTGTATGTGTGTAGTGTAAAAGAGAGGGTTTGTGGGGTAGGATAGGGACTGAGAGGGGAGCAGCTCTTTATTTTTTTATTTTTTGCATAGTGCTCACCCTCCTGTCAATTATTGATTTCCCCTTCCCTCCTGTCCCTTAGTGCTCTCCCTTGGCCCCCTGTAGTCCCCCCTTGGTGGTCTTCTCACTCCCCCTTAGTGGTCCTCCATCCCTCCCCTTAGACATTCCCCTCCTCCCCCCACCCCCTTAGTGGTAATCTCCCCCTCCTAAGTGGTCATTATCCTCTTTCTCCCCCCCCCCTTAGTGGTCCTTACCCTCCTCCCCTCTCCTTAGTGGTCCTCCCTACTTACCCCCCTTTGGTGGTCCTCCCTCCCAAACCCCTTAGTGGACCTCCCCCCTCCTCCCTCAGTGGTCCTTACTCCCCACCCTCCCCTTCCCCAGTGGTTCTTCTTCCCCTTCCTCCCCCAGTGGTTCTTCCTCCCCCCTTCCTCCCCAGTGGTCCTTCTCCCCTCCTGTCCTTACCTCCCCTCGGTGGTCCTTACTCTACTTCCCTCGGTGGTTCTACTCTCCCCTCCCTTGTGGTCCTTACTTGCTCTCCTTGTGGTCCTTACATGTTCTCCCCTTGTGGTCCTTACATGTTCCCCTCCCCCTTGTGGTCCTTACTTGTCCCCCTCCCCTGGTGGTCCTTCCCTCGTATGTAGCATGGCCGGGCGGCGCGGAACGCGGGACAGGAACCTCTGTTTCCTGTTCCCGGCTGTCGGCGGACTGAAGGGAAGTGCTCACTCAGTGAGCACTTCCTGTCAGTCCGCCGGCGGCCGGGAACAGGAAACAGAGGTTCCTGTCCCGCGTTCCGCGCCGCCCGGCCACGCTACATTGAGAGACCGGCGGGAGGGAGCGCTCTGCACTTCCCTCCTGCCGGTCACTCAAATCCGGCTGCCCTCCACAGCAGTGCTACGCCGCCTGAGGCTTGTAAAAGCGCTCAGGCGGCGCAGCATGAGGAGCCGCCGGGCGCAGGGATCCGGCGCCCCCTGCTAAGGTGCGCCCTAGGCGGCTGCCTAGGTCGCCTTACAGTTGGCGCCGGCCCTGCGCGCAGGGCTGCCGACGCTGGCTTCGCCCCAGAATTGATTAACTCAGCCAATCACAATGCTTTCCTACAGGAAACCATTCAACTGGCTGAGATAGTCAATTCTCAATCTCAGGAAATGGACTGGAGGGTGGAGTCAAACGCCATCCTGGCCAATCAGCATCTCTTCATAGAGATGCATTTAATCGATGCATCTTAATGGGGAAAGTTCAGTGTCTGCATGCAGAGCGTGGAGGTGCAGAACGTGCAGCATTGACCCAGGAAGCCCCTCCAGTTGTTTACTGAAAAAAAAAAAAGTCTGCAGGGACTGACTATACTCACCAAAACAAATCGAATAAGCTGTAGTTGTTCTGGTGACTATAGTGTCCCTTTAACTTTAAATTTTAAGTTCTAGAATCTTCCCTGTTCAGGACCCTTGGAATCCCCCCAAAAGAATGAAAAGCCGTGGAATTTCTTACAAATGAGGCAAATTTAACTGAAAGTATCCGTTAAACATCTATTTGAATTATTTGTTTCACAATTTTTTTTTATATCTTTAGAATGTATATATAAAAAAAAAAAAAAAATTTTTAAAAAACCCACACAAGCTGTTCTGTAACTTTTCATTTTCTTGTATATATAGAACAAGAGAGCCCAAACCACTTGAGAAACATCACTGTATATTTTGTGCTTTCCCGGTTTGGTTTGTTTTTAGCAGTAACCCCCTTTTTTTGGAGACTGTGAAGCATTCTAGAAGTCGCCAGCAGTAGTTAATAAAGAATAAAAAGTGGATGGTTTTTGAGAGGAAGCGGCCTGGAGTCTCCTCCTTTCTGGAACGATCTCCAAACACACAGCATTTCTGAATGACTAGCAAATGTGATTTGCTTGCAGAGTAGCGAGAGTGTTGGAAAAAAAAAAAAAAAAGCGAGAGAGAGAGAGAGAGAGAGAGTCTGTTGTTGTTTTCTGTATCCAGCACAGGGTCACAGTAAATGCATGTGCCAGTTTAGCACTTTATACAATAAACAATACACACGCCTCTACTCTTGCAGTTATGCCCACTATGACAATATATTACTATCAATAACAGAATTTTAGGTTTCATTATCGGACACTGGGGAGGGTTTGTAGGCAGAGAGTCTGACAAAGGCCAAAACAAAAACCACAAAAATGTAGAATGAGAAAAAAAATAAAAATGAACAAAGTTAACCTCTAAAACCTGTGTCATAAAAGGATAGCAACAGAGCAGAAAGCAATATATTAAATACCTAGCTGGAAAAGTACAGAATAAAAATAATAAAAAAGGCAAGGGATATAGCACAATTACAATTATTTATGTAACGCAATAGTACTGTACAATAAAAAAAAACAAGAGAAACATTTCATTCTAACAAAACAAGTATGACATACAGGAAACATAGGTGAAGGGGGCCCTGCACAAACAAGCTCACAATCTAAAGAAAGGTGCACATATAATAGAATTGCAACAATACACTTCCTTGTCATGTTTGGTACAGGGGCGGCCATGTTTTTTTGTCGGGAAGAACGATAGTCCTGGCTACATTGTGGTCATGATGTCATGCAGCACGTACACACACCCCAATAAGCTGACAGGGTAGTTTTAACTGGCAGGTAAGGCGTTTAAATTATACAGAAAAGTGTAATAAATAAAGCAGCGCTGAAAGAAGAAGAAAGTGTCTAGTGCTGCTAAAAATCACCAAGTGTAATGTAAAGAAACGTGATTGTACAGAATAAAGTAACTAGCGCACATAAATATGTTTACCTTAAAAGATATATAATAAAAGGTTCTTTCTTAAAAGTGTCTTTTTGCCTATATTAAATAAAACAAATACACATAATGTGACCTGTATTTAAACAAATATTATGAATAAGAGTAGTCAGCAAACTCACAATTTTTAGAGCCTATTATAAATTGGCTCTGTACTTATGGTGCATTTCATCTCACTTCAGGATCTTTGTAGGTAGAAATTCAGCAGTCACACCCACAGGAACTCGATGGTTAAATGTAACAAAGATTCCAGGGTCCAAGGTGGAAAAAAGGCTGGACATCTGAGCAGTACACAGCGAGGGATTGTACCCATGTGTGTCTGTAACAAGTGCAATTAGTGGCATATTCTATAGCAAATATTGGCAAGATACCACTGGTAGCTTAATGCAAACATTATCAATAATGAAGGGAAAATTGGGCAATGCAAGTTTGAACTGATGCAAAAGAAATACATTGTACAAAGTAAAAAAATGTTTTAATTAAAATTAAAAAGGTACTGTATTGCGAACACTTTTAGTATTGCCAAATGGACACGTTCGGTGTAGTTTCTCCCGTGTCAACAAAAGGTTTAACAGGGATTCTGAGCACCCAAATCAAAGATACACCCACGCAAAATATTTTGGACATATAAAACAGTGGTACACTTCCTAGTATATCCCAATATGAGTGAAAACAAAGTTTCTGACTAATCCATTGACTTTGTTTATTTTATATTTTAAACAAAATAGGACTACAAACACAACCTACACTGTGCCTGCAAAATATAAACAGACACACACACACACATATATATATATATATATATATATATATATATATATATAAAAATATATTTTAAAGGACCTTCTTCTGCAACACATATTGGTTCAATCTTGAGTAGCACTGTATTTGCACACTTGCTCGCACACTCACCTAGTTCCCCAAGGGCAGGGATGACTCTATGCAACACAGGAAGCAGTCTAAGAGCTTAATGTAAAACTCTGAACTCACAATCCCAAGTCAATGAACCATTCACGAGTTCACCTCTTCTCTACCCACATCACAATCTCAAAAGGGATTTAGATAAAAGGCTTTGCTACAATTTGTAGAATGTGATTTTTATTTCCTGGCTGCTGAATAGAGAATGCTGAATATTAGGCGCAATTAGCATATAATTTGCTTCGAATTTCTTCTAATACCAGTTATTTCCTAAGCTACGATTAATGTCATTCTATTTTCTGCAGTGAATAGCAAGCACACTGGGAATCCCTATTTGCAATAAGACATCTGTTCTCTATAAGTACTTTTCATGTTAGCAATCCAGGACTGGAAAGGATTTGAAAGGTAATACAGAATGTGTAGTTCTACAACGTACAGTATGGATAGCAAAGAAAATGTCAGTGTTAGCAGCTGGATAAGATTGTGATAAAATTACCCTCTTGGCTAGTTCGGAGATGACTCACTCATTAAAATGAATTTTGAGAGAAATTTGGTTATTGCAACATTCTTTCCAAAGTTTATTTTTTTCCCCTGGCCCAGATGGGATCCCATGGCGGATTCAGCAAGTCTGAAGTGTTTGCCCTGTGATACCCCAGTAACCCTCGGCACTCTGTGTATTGGCGTGTTCTCTACAAAAGGAAATTGATGTAAGCACCTGCTTCATGGATCTCAAGTTCACGGTTTGTTGTGGGGAGAGGGAGGGGGACCTGGAGGTGAGGTAAATCCATGCTAAAAATAACACTGACGGTATATTCGTAAACACTTAAGGGAAATTATAGCCAACTAAAATTCAAACATATTAATGTTTGTAAGTAAAATATTTACTTAATGGGCCTTTTCAACTTTACGCCAAATTCACACAAAAGTAACGTGACCAGTTTTTTTTTTTTTTTAATTCTTGAGGGAGGGGAGCATTATTGGCTAGCGGTATTAGCTAGCCCAGTGAAGATTTGCCATCTGACACCAGCACGGACAGCATGTTGGCAGCCAGTGGCAACACCGTCCCTCCGTCATTAACCTCTTTAAGCATGTGCAGTACTTTCAACATAAATAAAATTAAAAACAAATGTCAGAGAAGCGTGTTCATACGGACACTGCATATAGGAGGTCTTACGCTGAAGTATATTTAATTGAAAAACAAAGTGATGTCAGGCTGAAACTGGGGGAAAGGAAAAAAAATAAATGTATCAAATTCATTAGCATTCAATAACATCTACAATGTACAGAATAAGCACTGTAGTAAATAAAGTGCATGATGGGATTTGTTTCTCATTATCAAACAAGCACTAACCAAAAAAAAAAAAAAAAGTCTTCTGAAATACAGTCTCTGTTTTTACCTTACCTTGTTTAAATTATTAAAAAATTACTTTGTGCGTTTGGTTAATTAATTAGTATTCCTTGCCTCTCAATTCTGAAGAAGTTTACACAAACCCAGGTAAAACCAGCTTTATGGGGATAATGTTGGAAAGGCAGCACAGCAAGGACCTTGCAATAAGATAAAATAAAAATTATATATATTAAAAAATCTGACAAATAATTGCAATGCGTTATCCTCCATGATGCATAGAATATTAAACGCATTATCATTATCTTTTCATAAATGTGTGCTGCTGCGCCGAGATGATGAAAACTGAATTGCAATATCTGCAAGTCTATGCGGACCAGAATTTTTTGTTTTTTTAATGAACCGTTAGGTTGGTTTAAGGCATATTTTCCAGCAAAATTCCTAATGGCCATACAAAGGCACCAATAATTTTTTACCACAATCCTTTGGATCATGAAGAAGAACGTTGGATGTGTAACACTTTCATCCCATACACAGGTATAAAGGCATCGTTCCAAGTCTGCTCGTCATACAGCTGTAGTGATTTACAGAGTCGAAGTATCTGGATAAAGGTCTCTAGTAAAACAAGAGTCCGAGGGTAGATCTAGGTGGTTGGATGGATTCAGGATCCAGAAGATAAAATGGGTTTTGGTCTGAACCTCAATAAAGTTTACATTTCAGAAAGTCTTACAAGAACATTCATTACGCCGAACTTCCCCTCATGTATATTATTATGGCTGTATTGTGTATACAGCAAGAAGGACGACAAAATGTGATATTATTATCACCATTTACATAGCACCAACAAATTCCGTAGCGCTTTACAATATTATGAGAGGGGGATTTAACTATAAATAGGACAATTACAAGAAAACTTACAGAAACAATAGGTTGAAGAGGACCCTGCTCAAACAAGCTTACAGTCTATAGAAGGTGGGGTATCAAACACATTAGGACAGGAAATAGCAATCAAATAAGGTGGGAGTGAAGCAGAGCTGGAGGAGAGAGTAAAGGATAGGTATGCGAGGTAGAGATTACTCTAGGAGGCTATAAACTTTCCTAAAGAGATAGTTTTTAAGGCACTTCTTAAACGATTGAAGACTAGGGGAAAGTCTGATGGGGGTAGGCAGGCTATTCCATAGGAAGGGAGCCGCCCGTGAGAAGTCCTGCAAGCGTGAGTTGGCCGTACGGATGCAAGCAGCGGACAGGAGGTGGTCACGGGCAGAGCAGACAGACTGAGAAGGGGCATACCTATGGATTTGTGAAGTGCTTTATAGGTATGGGTTAGCACTTTGAATTGACTCGTATAGGATACAGAAAGCTAACGTAAGGATGGACAGAGGGGTGAGGTGAGAGGACTGACTAGAGAGGAAAATCAATCTAGCGGCAGCGTTCATTATGGACTGTAGCAGTACAATACGGCTTTTGGGAAGACCAATTAGGAGACGATTACAATAATCTATGCGGGAAATTACACGAGCATGGACAAGCTCCTTGGTAGCGTCTTGCGTAAGGAAGGGGCGGATGCGGGCTATGTTTTTAAGATGTAATCTACAGGATTTGGCAACATACTGGATGTGAGGCTCAAAAGGTGAAGCCAGAATCAAGTAGGACGCCAAGACAGCGTGCTTGCAAGGATGGACTTATGTGGATACCACTAACTTGAAGGGAGAGCGAAAGGAGGAGGATCAGTATTAGGAGGAGGAAAGACAAAAAAAAAGAGCTCAGTTTTAGAGAGATTGAGTTTCAGAAAGCGGGAGGACATCCAGTCAGAGATGGAAGAAAGGCAGGCAGTAAACACGTTGCAGGAAGGCAGGGGGGAGGTCCGGGGAGGAGAGATATATCTGGGTGTCATCAGCATACAGTGTTATCCAAATTAGGTAATAAGTTTGCCAAGAGAGGCAGCATAAAGAAAAAATAGAAGAGGACCAAGGACAGAGCCTTAGGGGACTCCAACTGAGACAGGACGAGGGGAGGAGGTATTATTAGAAAAGGAGAACATGATCAACTGTGTCAAATGCAGCAGAGAGGTCAAGAAGAATTAGTATAGATTTAGCTGCGATTAGGCCGTGAGTAACTTTGATAAGAGCAGTCTCAGTAGAGTGGAGGGGGCAGAAGCCAGGTTGAAGAGGGTCATGGAGAGAGTTGGAATTGAGGAAGTGAGACATACAGGTAAAGACAAGTCTTTCCAGAAGCTTTGAGGAAAAAGGGAGCAGGGATATGGGATGATAGAGGGGGAGGACGGGTCAAGAGATGTTTTTTTCAGGATAGGTACTACAGTGGCATTTTTAAGGTCAGCAGGGACAACGCCAGAAGAGAGAGAGAGCAGTTGAAGATGTGTGTTAAGGAAGGCACAAGACAAGGGGAAAGAGATCTGATAAGGTGATCTGCGACAGGATCGAGCGGGCAAATGGTGGGGCGAGAGGAAAGGAGAAGCACAGCCACCTCCTGTTCAGAAGCCTGGAAGAAAGTCTGAAGGGTAGGAAAGGCATGATCTACGTGTGGTTGAGAAAGAGAACGGCAAGTTGGGGAGAAATCTTTCCTTAGCTGTTCAATCTTGTCGGTAAAGTAGCATGCAAAGCTATCAGCTGTAAGGTTAGTTTGGGGGGGTGGCCACAGAAGGGCGAAGAAGAGCGTTAAAGGTGTCAAAGACGCCTGGGATTGCGGGAGCATGAACTAATGAGAGAGGAAAAGTATGACTGTTTGGCGAGAGCAAGGGCTGCGCTATATGAATACAAATATGATATACCACATCCTGCTATTTGCATCTGTGTGAGAGGTGAGGAAGGTGAAATATGCAGAGCAATATACCCAAAGCACTTGTTGGTTCAACCTAGTATAAAGAAACTTTTTATAGTCATCATGGCAACCTGGTACCTGGGATTTACCAAGTAATGATGTAATGAGACACATGACCTTTTTTGAAATTGTTGGACATTCTAGGCCAGGCTTCCCTGGGGTCCATTGGGGACTGGGCTGGCCAGCTGCAAGTCAAGAGCAGGAGCTGCGATATTGCTGCAGACCGCTCAACTCCAGTGCAGATTTCTGTTAACAAGTGCAGGAAGGAAGTGATCTAAGATGACTTTCTCTTCAATGTGTAAATTGAGGATTGTCCCTCACCGCCTGCAATCACCGCTCTGTTTGCACTACATGCCGTAGGTTGCTGACCCCTGTTCTAGGCCAAAGTAGCCAAATTGAAAAAAATCCAACTCAAGCCAATTTTTCAATGTGCAATACCATATCCAATTATTACTGTACCAGCAAATATAGGTCCCAGAAACCTGTCCTGAATTTTTGAATACGCCATCAGATTTGATACTAAGATATGTAACAGGGTTGATGTTCCAGGAGGGATAAGCCAAATGGCAAATGATTTAGGTAAACTAGAAAAATGGTCAGAATTGTGGCAACTGACATTTAATGTGGATAAGTGCAAGATAATGCATCTTGGATGTAAAAACCCAAGGGCAGAGTACAGAATATTTGATAGAGTCCTAACCTCAACATCTGAGGAAAGGGATTTAGGGGTGATTATTTCTGATGACTTAAAGGTAGGCAGACAATGTAATAGAGCAGCAGGAAATGCTAGCAGAATGCTTGGTTGTATAGGGAGAGGTATTAGCAGTAGAAAGAGGGAAGTGCTCATGCCATTGTACAGAACACTGGTGAGACCTCACTTGGAGTATTGTACACAGTACTGGAGACCGCATCTCCAGAAGGATATTGATACCTTAGAGAGGGTTCAGAGAAGGGCTATTAAACTAGTTCATGGATTGAAGGATAAAACTTACCAGGAAAGGTTAAAGGATCTTAACATGTATAGCTTGGAGGAAAGACTAGACAGGGGGGATATGATAAACATTTAAATATATAAAGGGAATCAACACAGTAAAGGTGGAGACTATATTTAAAAGAAGAAAAACTACCACAACAAGAGGACATAGTCTTAAATTAGAGGGACAAAGGTTTAAAAATAATATCAGGAAGTATTACTTTACTGAGAGGGTAGTGGATACATGGAATAGCCTTCCAGCTGAAGTGGTAGAGGTTAACACAGTAAAGGAGTTTAAGCATGCATGGGATAGGCATAAGGCTATCCTAACTATAAGATAAGGCCAGGGACTAGTGAAAGTATTTAGAAAATTGGGCAGACTAGATGGGCCGAATGGTTCTTATCTGCCGTCACATTCTATGTTTCTATGAGGGGACAGGGCAATAGGACCATGCACAGAGCACTTCAGCTGCAATATGTTAATGGTCTGCCTTGAGGGAGTAGGCTGTCAGTCACCCTGGCCACACCCTTTAGGGTCTAGCCTGCCTTATTGACAGATAGGACCTCTCCCTTGATTGAGTCCAATTCCAGAAGGTGGGCAGGGAAGATTGGCAGGTATGTAAACAGATTTTACTAACATTACTCAGCGATTTAAAGTGGAATTGTAGCTTCCAGTCCTTTGTTCCTTCATGTTCATACACAGTGCAGCAGCATTTCCTGGGGTGAATAAAGCAGCAGAGGCAATACCCCTACCCCCGCTGCGCTTCTGTGTTGCGGAATGCACCCCATGATGCCTCAAAACACGCTCATGTGCACGCAATCAGAGAAAATATGTACGAACGCATGCATAGGGCCTTGAAAAAGAGTTAACAGAATTGCATTATTTGCCCAGTGTTGCCTGACAAAGCATGTAAAGTAAAATAACTAAAAACATGAAGAGCTTGGGGGAGGGAATTATATACAAAAATTTAAAAAAAAATAGCACAACCAGTAGCTAATGTTTTGTTAACCATTTGGTTTTGCTTAAGTCAGTGAACTGACAGTTAATCTTTAAGAGAAAAGCTGGCCAGGAATTCCACAAAATGTATGATGTTGCCAATGCAAGCCCAGTTTGGTTTATATCTGGCACGGCGGAGAGTACTATGCAGGAGGAGTCAAAACCTGCTGTCGTGTCAGCTAAATGCCTTCAACGTGTAACCGGGCTCGGCTGCAGGGAGGCTAGGAGGTTCCCCTCCTGAACTGGGGAAATGATTACCCACACAGCATGCATAGGCACAGAGACACATAAATATGTGCAAATTTGATATATTGTTTCTTTTACATGTTGTCAAATAGACTGGCACAATCAAATTTCAAATAAAACAGTAACAACAGGTATAATGGGGATTTAGGAGACATTGAACAGTGACCCAGGGGAACGCCTTCTAAACTTATTGTATTTTGTGTTATGGTCACAAATGTTTTTGCCAATCTGCTGGGTACAACAGGAGCAAAGGATTCAGTCCATTTCCTCTGTTTTCATAAGGAAAGGCTAAAGGGTACAGATCTTGCGTTATGGATTTTTGCGGAGGTGGGAAGGACTAGACATCGGGCTTCGGTGCCATTGGAATAGGTTTGATACAGCAGCCGTCAAGTCTGGATTTATCACAGGGCAAATCAGGAAATTAATGGATCTCCCAAACTGGCCAAATAAATCATAAAAGAATATACAGTATAACATACTATGCAGAAACAGTATCATTTGTCCTCCATGCTGCTGTAATGCATGGGAACTAAGGAAGCCATGCTACTTTCTGTACAACCGCTGGTAATTCACTTCCAGTGTGCAAAGTATGATAGCATAGAACATCCAGTGTGCAAAGTATGACAACATAGAACGTCCAGTTAGTAAAGTATGACAGCATAGAACGTCCAGTGTGTAAAGTATGATAGCATAGAACGTCCAGTGTGCAAAGTATGACAGCATAGAACGTCCAGTTAGTAAAGTATGACAGCATAGAACGTCCAGTGTGTAAAGTATGATAGCATAGAACGTCCAGTGTGCAAAGTATGACAGCATAGAACGTCCAGTGTGCAAAGTACGACAGCATAGAACGTCCAGTGTGCAAAGTACGACAGCATAGAACATCCAGTGTGTAAAGTATGATAGCATTGAAATGGAGGAGAATTATCAGAAATCCATGCAGGAAGCTCCATATCACCTTTATCTTGTGGCAGATGGGGAAAAAGAAAGACCAAAACACCACGAACACCTTGGAAAAGTAAAAGCTAGAATTGGCTCTGCTGTTCTAGATTATTTTTTCCCTTGAGTTCGAAAAGATTGAGGATAGCCAAATCTACTTTCAAAGAATATATATTTCAACATTTTAGTTGTACTTAGTTAAGCTTTTTGCATTCCCTTTTTTCAAATTAGTCTTGACGGCCCATTAGCCTCGATCATCTACTCTGCATGACAATTTACAGAATAGCAGGTGCACCTCAGGACAAGTGAGGTAATAACGAAGGAGATATTCCCATAGAAAGAACAAAAAGGGAGACTAAAAGAAGTTATTGTATAACTCAGATACATCTGAAACTATTACAACGTAAATTCAATATGACAAATCTCTTTGAAAGTATAAAAAAAAAAAAATAAAGCCTTTAGAAGGCATGTAAAGATATGCAGGGTTGAGAATCAGAGGGGATAAAATGTCAGATTCATGTCTGGTAATATAATCCAGCCCTTTATCTAAAAGGTAATATCACATATGCTCAAACTCCCATCACTCCTGGGCGGCAGCAATGACCATAGTACACATCAGCCCCAATACATACAGTAAAAACCAAAGAAAAAAAAAGTTACCTGCACTCTCTCCTAAATCCCTATGTATATTTAAACTAATGGAGGTTATTTAGTTTCTTCAATGGCCATGAGAGAATTTAGTCCACCTGCCACGTCAAGGCAAACTTCTCAGGTGGGTCCTACACTAACCTTTCACCTAGCTTCATTGAGCTTCTGGCAAAAATATCTCTAATAAGACAGAAAGGGGTATTTTGTTTCACCCCTAATAAGGAACACATGGGATGGGCTGCAGCATTTTAACATAGCTGTGTGATACAAAAGTGAATATAAATACAAATGTATTTTGTAGCAAACAGCTAGGTTTGCCTTGACGTGGCTGGTGGGCTAAAGTCTCGTCGCCATTGGAGAAACGAAATAAACTCCATTTGTTTAAATATGCATAGGGATTTGGGAAGCGCGCAGGTAACTTTTTTAATTAGTTTTTTTTCCTGTAAATATCACATACGCTGCTACGTTTTTTTGTTTCAGTTATGGCATTTTTTTTTTTGGTGTATTTTTTTCTTAAACCTTCTGTACCGGACGCAGGTATGCTCCTTAAATTACTGATGTAAAATTAAGAGAGTCAGAAACCTGGACAAGTAAGCTTGTAAAGGGTCGAGAAAATATGGAAGTATTCAGATTGCCATTCTAAATGGTAAAAACTAAATGTGACAAAAATATATGTGACATAAAGAATGAGACCCTATCCATCAGCCTCTATATCTTCTTAAACAGTTTCAGTTAGAATGTAAGTAGGAATAGAGCCTTGGAAACTGAAAAATGATAAGATAAAATAGATCTGTTAATTTTGGTTGGTTTCACCCCAGCAACTGACCACAATCAAAACGTCCATTAGACTGTATGCTATTTGACTTGACAATTTACCTTCTATTTAGAGTTCAAGGGTTTGTTTTAATTATTATATATATAGCGCCAACTTATTCCGCATCACTTTACATTATTAGAAAGAGAGAACTTTAACAATTACAAAATGTTACAGAACAATAGGTAGATGAGGGCCCTGTTTTAAAGAGCTTACAGTCTAGAGGAGTGGAGTATAAAGACACAATAGGAAGGGCATCAAAGGGGACAGCAAACAACAAGGTGGAAAAGTAGCAGAATTGGACGTGAGAGTGGAGTATGGCTCTTTAGGAGAGAGTCTGAGACAGATTTGTGACATAGAAGTTAGTCTGGGACGCTAGAAGCATTTCTGAAAAGATGGATTTTGAGGGACTTCTCAAACTATTGAAGACCAGGGGAGACTGACGGGGGTATGCAAGCTGTTCCAAAGGAAAGTAGTCGCCCGGGAGAAGCAGACAGGAGAAGGTCACCGGCAGAGCGGAGAGACGGAGAAGAGACAGATCTATGAATCAGTGAAGAAATGTAACAAGGACTAGAGTTAGTTAGAGCTTTATAGGTAAGGGTTAGAACTTTGAAACGACACCTATAGAATACAGGAAGCTAGTGTAAAGATCAACAGAGGGGCGAGATGTGAGAGCAGCGACAGGAGATTAAAGTCAACCTGGCAGCAGCATTCATTACGGATTGTAGCAGGGCAGTATCGTTTCTGGGGAAAACAAGTAGGAGAAATTTACAGTAATCCATGCGAGAAAGTACCAGACCATGAGCCAGCTCTTTGGCAGTAGTTTGCGTGAGAAAGTGGCGGATGCGGGCAATGTTGTTAAGGTATGAAATCGACAGGTTTTACCACCAGTGTGAATATGAGGTGCAGAGGTGAAGCCAGGATCAAAGCTAACACCAAGACAGCAATCTTGCAAGGACAGGATAATGTAAGTACCATCGACTTACAGGGAAACCAAAAGAAGCAGGAGAACATCCAGTCAGAAATGGAAGAAAGGCAAGCAGTGACCCGCTGTAGGGCAGCGGGGGCGTGATACATCTAGGTGTCATTGGTGTACAGGTGGCTGCAAATCCCAATGGAATTAATGAGTTTGCCAAGAGAAGCGGTATAAAGACGAAACAGAAGAGTACCAAAAACAGAGCTTTGGAGGACTTCAACTGAGACAGGACAAGGGGAGGAGGGGTTATTGGAAAAGTAGACACTGAATAAATGTTGGGAGAGATAGGAGGAGAACCACACGAGGACAGTGCCACGGAGATCAAGGGATTGAATCAAGGGACTTTGGATTTAGCTGTTATTAGGGCACTAGTAACTTTAGTCAGAGACGTCTCAGTTGAGTGCGGAAGACAGATTGAAGAGGCTCGAGAAGAGATTTGGAATTGAGGAAGCAAGACAATAGGGGAAAGACAAGGCTTTCTAGAATCTTTGAGGAAAAAGGGGAGCAGGGATATGAGGGGGATAGTTGGAAGAGGAAGATGGGTCAAGAGATGCTTTTTTAGGATAGGTATGACAGTAGCATGTTTAAGGGGAGTAGGGACAACACCAGGAGAAAGAGCAGTTGAAGGTATGGATTAAGGATGGTACAAGACAATTATACACGCTGATGAGACTATCCACTAAAACAGAGTACTCCAAAATTGCAGGCTTGAAATTGCATGGCCTACACATTATATAAATCTTTACATTCGTTAACGGTTTAGTAAGTTACACAATTGTTTTTTTCCCCTAAACATTTTCTTGGTTCTATTCTTGTCAAGGTGTATCTCTTATTGTTCTTTGTAATCCAACTTTGTCTAAAACAATATACTTCTTTTTAACCTTATTATATTCCTTTTTCCTTGTTACGATTCAGGTTCCTCTGTAATTCAGTTCTAGGATAGACTCTACAAGGTAGCCACACCACCTCTTCTGAGAACATCCTAACAGATGATCTTGGTCCAATCCAATGCTTCTCATAGAAACCACAGACATATGCTGCCTTCTGCAAGTCAGACATTTCTCACAAAGAAGTATGCAATCCAATGCTTCTCTATGAGAAGTATTCACAGCGGTCAGCACCATGATGATGCCGAATATGAAGACCTTCAATTTTTGAAGGTCTTTATGAGAAAGTGCCTCTAGAAGCTTGTTTATCCCAAAATTCTTTTGAAAGCACATTAGCAAGTTGGAGTGGGTATGGTCCCAGTAGGGCCCAAAGCCATCTTACAGTAAGATGTCAAACCGTTTTAGCAAAGAGAAGAGTGGATGCAGCAGATGTAGCAATAGGCACAGGTAAATTGTAAAACTATGCTGAAATGGTTTCACATTTTGGGACAGGGGCAGGACACTCCTGGTTCCATAATCACTATTTTCATAATGAGTGGCACCTTCTTAAACATATTACTGTAGATAGTTACTTTTCTTTAAAAAATCAAATTATAGGTTTATTAGCTAATAACGTAACATTTAGAAGACTAAAAAGACCCAAAGGCATTCACCATATATCATCATGCCGCAATATCATACTGGACAAAAGAAATCAAGGTCTAATCTTACTTTACTGATCTGATCAAACAGAATGCCTGTATTCTAAGCTCCCAGGTGAAGATTTGGCTATTTAAATGATTAGCACTGCTATAGAACAATCAACAAAATTAGTTTTGGAAGCAGGCTTTTGTGTGCATGCATGACATAATGATAAGCTGCAAACTAGGATAGACAGACAGACAGACAGTATATTGTGGTTCTGTTTTAAAGAGCCATCTAACAAACCAAACTGGACAAACAGCATTAGGATTGCAAGACCCACTTTCTTACCTAGTTATCTTTGTGTTGATAGGCAGCGCATTCACATGCTGCAGGTTGGAAGACCATTTGTTTATCAAGGCAGCTCCCTCTGGTATGCCCTCTCTGTTTATAAGAACACTGAGAAACAAAACTGCAGCTCTCTTGCCTATAGTGTCCTGGACATATACGTTGGTTTAAAGGACCACTATAGTGCCAGGAAAACACACCCGGCTCTGGGGAGAGGAAAGGGTTAAAAACTTACCTTTTTCCAGTGCCGGGCGGGGAGCTCTCCTCCTCCGTTCCTCCCATTCGGCTGAATGCGCACGCGCAGCAAGAGCTGCGCGCGCATTCAGCCGGTCTCATAGGAAAGCATTTACAATGCTTTCCTATGGACGCTTGCGTGCTCTCACTGTGATTTTCACAGTGAGAATCACGCAAGCGCCTCTAGCGGCTGTCAATGAGACAGCAGCTAGAGGAATTGGAGGAAGGATTAACCCACTTGTAAACATAGCTGTTTCTCTGAAACTGCTATGTTTATAAAAAAAATGGGTTAATCCTAGCTGGACCTGGCACCCAGACCACTTCATTAAGCTGAAGTGGTCTGGGTGCCTAGAGTGGTCCTTTAAAGTTTTAAAGGGACACTATAGGCACCCAGATCACTTCAGTGCATTGAAATGGTCTGGGTGCAATAATTACTATCCAGTGTTAACTCCATCTCTACTGCCTGTCTACCAGACAGCCACTAGAGGGACTTCTGGGTCGTTAGGCGGCGGATGTCCTCGTTCTCTCTGCATTAGGACTTTCAGACTTACCCAAAACCCCATAAGAAAGCATTATAAAATGCTTTCCTACAAGGCTGTCTAAATGCGCTCACCGTGCATGGTCCTTGCAAAGGAGGAGCAAAGCAGAGCCTAACATCAGTGCTGGATTCAGGTAAGTGACAAAAGTGTTCTGCGCTGTGGGGGAGGAATCGTGTGAGTGAGCACTATAGGGAGCTTTAGTGCTAGGAATACAAGTTTGTATCCCTAGCCTATAGTTCCCCTTTAAGAGTATAATTTACACTTCCACATTATCAACATCATTATCAATCTTGCCCAACTTGGACAGCGGTGATTGGCTAAAAGTTAGCAAGCTGTATTAGTTATGTTACTTAGCCCATCTATACAATGATTTATTTCCCAACACATATGAATTCCACATACTGCAGGGCAGCATGTTTAATCTGCTGACCAACAGCATTAGATGAAATGTGTCCAGATAAAAAAAAAGCAAATCTGGAAAAATTAACAAACATTTTAAACAAATCAAAATAACAGTGTACAAAAGACAAGGGGAAAAACTGATGGTTTGTATCATAATTTAGTAATACAAATTGTAAATAAGTGTGCAGTGGCTCAGATCTGTAGTGATCATACAAACGCTCATTGTATACATCACACAGCATGTAACAATGTATCCATAAAGTAGTGACAGAGGAGAATGCAGGGCCTCCCCTGTGTGACAGCAGTAACAGAGTAGGACTGAGTGCCACAAATACAAATAGAGCCAAACCAACTAGAAAACAGGGGTGGGCCCAGCTTTTGCAGACACCATCTCCCTTCCTGACACCACCCCTTGTAAGTGAATTAGCACAGCCCTGCATGGGTGCCCCACACACATAGTTCATGCCCCCCCCCCCCCTTTTTCTGGTTACCATTCAAGCTCAGCCTTCCAATCCCTGTTATCTGCACAGAGCACACCCCCCCTGGAGCTGTGTGAATCTGCCAACCTGCATTCACCTTCACAGGCTGCACATGGCAATACTGCTGATATATACACACAGCACATAGACATGTCAACAATGCAGGGACTGGCCGGGGCCTGGTGTACACAGTGACAGTATACCAGCTAAACATGGCACCACATCATTTACTACTGAGCATCAAAATAGACAGATAGGAAGAATGATCTGCAGGGCTAGAATTGTTTTATAGACAGCTAGAAGAACACAATGCATGCCCATATAGAGATACCCTGCAATGCCTGACTGGCCTGCATTGGCACAGACCCATACCTGGTCTGCTGTCAGAACCTGATAAAGCCATATTAAAATAGCAGATTAATTGTGTATTTTAGCAGCTCTCTGCTATGTACCTGCACAGCCATCCTGCAGACTGGGAAACCATATATATATATCATATCTACATCTAGGGGGATACGGCAGCTGCGACAGCGTGCAAATCATATCAACCCCAGCCAGTCAAGACAACCTCACGGATTATATACCGTGCCAAGCTGCCCTCCAAATTCTATAGAGTGGGTTATCAGATCACCCTCAGCCAAGCCAGAGCATAGATAAGAAAGACACACCCATCATCCTCAGGCAGTATTGTTTACAGTCTGGCTGGCTAGGTGTGCTACCCCAGATTATGCCAAGGCCGCCTGATACCCCGTGTCCCTTGCTGTATGTGGGGCAAGTGCCCTAATACCCCAGCATGTTAACCATTCAGAGCATGGCATGCTCTGAATCACAACATATGCTTGGTATTAGATTAGAATGGAACACCCAGAATTGCAATAATGTATCAATGACCCCAATCACAGGAACTGCACTTACCCTTCACCCCTGGTAGAGTGGACAGGGGGTGGGTGTCCAGATGTGGAGTCCAGATGTTGCAGGAACCCCGTTTTGTGTTTTTATTTGACAGATTTCCAATGATGGGTGTAAATCCCTCCAGTGATACCGATGGTCTGGGTAGCAGGAGACAGAGGGTGCCAGGCTCAGCACTGCCAGGGAAGAGGAGGTGGCACTCTGAGTGAAGCAAATTAAACCATAGAGCAGGGGAGCTAAATATAGTGTCCAGGCATGTCTGAGTGTGAGTGTGTGTTTGGGGAGGAGGAAGGGGAGGAGGAGGGATGGGGCTGGTCCTCAATCTAGATGGCTACTGGCTGCAGGAGACCCCGCTGCTGGGATTTAAAGGGAAAAGATGATCGTTTGTCTGGTCCCCTAATACTGCACGTAGCATTGAAGAAGGTCCCTCCCTCCCTCTCTACATGGTAGCAAGCTGGCTCCCTGCACTCACAGAGAGGAGGGGGGGACTGGGAGCAGGGCACAGACCCAGGAGAGAGTGGGAGACTTACACAGGGAGGGATGGGGGCAAACAGACTGGGAGCAGGGCACAGACCCAGGAGAGAGTGGGAGACTTACACAGGGAGGGATGGGGGCAAACAGACTGGGAGCAGGGCACAGACCCAGGAGAGTAACACAGGGAGGGATGGGGGCAAACAGACTGGGAGCAGGGCACAGACCCAGGAGAGTAACACAGGGAGGGATGGGGCAAACAGGCTGGGAGCAGGGCAGAGACCCAGGAGAGAGTAACACAGGGAGGGATGGGGCAAACAGACTGGGAGCAGGGCACAGACCCAGGTGAGAGTAACACAGGGAGGAATTGGGGGAAAACAGACTGGGAGCAGGGCACAGACCCAGTAGAGAGTAACACTGGGAGGAATGGGGCAAACAGACTGGTAGTAGGGCACAGACCCAGGAGAGAGTAACACAGGGAGGGATGGGGCAAACAGACTGGTAGCAGAGCACAGAACCAGGTGAGAGTAACACAGGGAGGGATGGGGCAAACAGACTGGGAGCAGGGCAGAGACCCAGAGAGTAACACAGGGAGGGATGGGGGGAAACATACTTGTAGCAGGGCACAGACCCAGGAGAGAGTAACACAGGGAGGGATGGGGCAAACAGACTGGGAGCAGGGCACAGACCCAGTAGAGAGTAACACAGGGAGGGATGGGGCAAACAGACTGGGAGCAGGGCAGAGACCCAGAGAGTAACACAGGGAGGGATGGGGGCAAACAGACTGGGAGCAGGGCACAGACCCAGGTGAGAGTAACACAGGGAGGGATGGGGGGGAAACGGACTGGGAGCAGGGCACAGACCCAGGAGAGTAACACAGGGAGGGATGGGGTAAACAGACTGGGAGCAGGGCACAGACCCAGGAGAGAGTAACACAGAGAGGGATCGGGGACACAAGAATGGCCACTAACTTGTATTAGCTGGCTGAGAAATGGGAATTCAATCAAATGTCAGGGAAAAGATACAATAAAAAAAAAACTGCAACACTTTTGTTTTTGCCCCCATTTTTCATGAGCTGAACTCAAAGATCTAAGACTTTCTATGTACACAAAAGGCCTATTTCTCTCAAATATTGTTCAC
Source organism: Pelobates cultripes (assembly GCA_933207985.1). Taxonomy (NCBI): domain Eukaryota; kingdom Metazoa; phylum Chordata; class Amphibia; order Anura; family Pelobatidae; genus Pelobates; species Pelobates cultripes. The sequence goes on from OW240917.1 coordinate 28,285,104, forward strand.
AAATCTGTCAAAATCTGTGTTAGTGAGCACTTCTCCTTTGCCGAGATAATCCATCTACAGGGCCTGGAACAGGAGATATTCCGGTAGGCCGCCTGCCCAGGGGAACGCTGTGTGCTGCGATCAGCCTGCGCTTCTGCGGGCCGCGGCCAATCGCGTGGCTTTGCGACCAGCAACAACCCGCAAGAGTATGAAGTATTTGTCCACGCTGGCCGCCAGATATGAACAACATATGATTTCATACCCGGCGACTGTGCAGCGGCGGCGCTTTAGTGCGCAGAGTATCTGGCTATCTGCAGACCAGGCCAGCCTCTCACTCCTCCTTCCCTCCTGCTCGCTGTACCTGCTTGAGCAGAGAAGAGATTGTGCAGGCTGGGCTGGAACTGGTGGACAGCTCATCTTGAAGGAAAGATGAGCTGTAGTACAGTATATTAAATTGTGGGGAGGGGGCAGTGCATTAAATTGTGGGGAGGGGGGCAGTGTATTACATTGTGGGGAGAGAGGCAGGGTATTAAATTGTGCGGAGGGAGGGCAGTGTATTAAAGTGTGGGGAGGAGGGCAGTGTATTCATTTGGGAGGAGGGGGGCAGTGTATTAAATTGTGGGGAGGGGGGACAGTATTAAATTATGGGGAGGGAGCAGTATTAAATTGTGGGGAAAGCAGTATTAAATTGTGGGGAGGGCAGTGTATTCAATTGTGGGGAGGGGCAGTGTATTAAATGTGGGGAGGGAGGGAGGGCAGTGTATTCAAATGGGAGGAGGGAGGGGCAGTGTATTAAATTAGGGGAGGTAGTTAAATTGGTGGAGGGCAGTGGGGAGGGGGGCAGTGTATTAAATTGGGTGGAGGGGGGCAGTGTATTAAATTGGGAGGAGGGGGGAGTGTATTAAATTGGTAGAAGGGGGGAGTGTATTAAATTGGTAGGAGGGGGGGCAGTGTAATCAATTGGGAGGCAGGGCCGGACTGGCCCACCGGGATAGCAGGAAATTTCCTGGTTGGCCACGGCACTTGGGGCCAGGCAGACAGCCCTTACCATCCTGGCTAATGTAATTTAAATAAAGTAAAGAGGAAGGAGCTGGGGATTGGTGCGGCCGCAATTAAGCTGCTGGCGGCCAGAGGGAGACTTGTCAGTCTCCTTTCACTATTTACAGCAATTTTGGTTGCATGCCCTGCCTCCACGTAGAAATCCCGCCCCATGAATGGAAGCTCCGCCTCCCAAGTGTAAGCTCCGCCCCCACACACACCTCGATGGATGGCAACTTCACCTACCAGTGACAGGTAAGCCTCAGCCATAACAATGATTGTGTGTGTGTGTGCCTGCTAGTGAGTAAGCTTGTGTGTGTGTGTGTGTGTGTGCCTTCTAGTTAGTGAGCTTGTGTGTGTGTGTGTGTGTGTGTGTCTGTTAGTGAGTGAGCTTGTGTGTGTGTGTGTGTGTGTGTGTGTTCTTAAATTCTTAAAGAGACACTATAGTCAATAGAACCACTACAGCTTAATGTAGTTGTACTTGTGTCTATATCCTGTCCCTCCACACTTTTCAACGTAAACCTTGTCTTTTCAGAGAAAACTCAGTATTTACATTGTTGAAATACAAAACAATAGGTTGCGCCAAGGTGTAAAGGATAAAATAAGGATAAATTAGAAAGTAAAAATGAAGTGAAATATACAAAGTCCTATGGTGACAGTATAACATGTATTCAAAAGCATAATTGTCTTATTGACAATAATACGTGTGAGCCTGTTAGGGTTTGCTTGTATCCTCAGGTATGTGTACCATCCAGATGTTTGGAATCCAGGGACATATAAGAAAAAAGAAAAGCTCCAATAGTGTAATACATTCAGAATAAAATATAGCAGTAAGCTAATTCGAGCAAGGCCCTCGGCACCTTCTGTTCCTGTACATTCAACTTCTCCTGAAGTAACTATTCGTTATTCCAGCTATTGTACAGAGTTACTGAACATGTTGGCGCTTTATGAGTAATAATAGTATAAATATTCCTCCAGAGCTATACATTTTCAGCATACGGTGTCACGTACATGCTTTTAAAATTCTTTTCCTCACACCCTAAAGTGTTGCTCTACTGAATTTAATCCTGGGACAAGTGCAGGCCATTGGAGTAAACTGAAGTCACTGTCATAATCATAGGATAAGCTTAAAATGATGACTGTTCATGTCATCACCACAATGCGTGTGCTTAATTGATTAATTGGGATTAAGGGGTATAAAATCAGTGATGACAAGGGTTGAAAAGGTAGTAAATCTCCCGGCTGTCAGTCAAACAGGTATTTAATTAGTTTAAATCGTTCAGATTTCTCATAGAAATGGCCACTTTTATCAAATATCATTGAGGATTCACCCTATTAAGTTGGTGCCATGGCTCCCTACCTCATACCGTACCCTCTTCTCTGGGAGGTTTAAAGGACCACTCTACAGTGCAATTCACGTTTGTTTTTAAATTGCTATTTAGTATATATCCCTAATGAATACATGTATGCATTTAATTATGCATGTAGTTGTTGGGAGTATATCTAAAAAGGCTTTCAAAACCTGCGGTTCGTATAGCTGCAGCCGTTGTAAGCCTTCCCCTTCTTCCACGGAAGAGACTATCAGTTTCTGGACGTGAAAATGAACAATCAGAGGTTTGTAATTGAGAAGCCTCTGAATCTGTCACTCATGTGCGCATGCACTGTATCGGTGTTCAGGAAGAACGCTGGACTGAGGTGAGGTCTGTGAGGAGGATCTGGGGAGAAGGCAGGTGCGCTCTAGTGGAGTAGTTAGCTCAGTGGGGCTAACAGAAGGCCGAATGAAATTTCCTGGCTGTCAGTCAAACAGGTGTGTTTATTTAACTTAAAACGTGCAGATTTCTCATAGAAATGGCTACTTTTATAAACTGCCTTTTAAATGGGATACTCCATGCACATAAAGCACTTCAGCCAGCTCATTTAAAGTAAAAATACCCAAACTAGCAAAATTACTTAGGTTCCATCTGGGGTGCACCAGCATGTCTAAGTTGGTTGAACTTGAGCAGGGGTCTCAAATTTAGCAGCCCCCAAATGTACAGTTTTATTCACTGATGAGATTATATGAGGTTTAATCATGAAGACAAGCAGTTGTGTAAACCCAACAGGGTTATTCACTAAAGTGAAAATGATCAGGAATTCCAAGTGCATTTCAATTAAGAGGCCTGAGTGGACAATTTTGTACGTTACCTACGCCTTCCGTTAAGCTGCGTCGGCCTCGATTTTAAAATTCACTTTGAATTCTCACTTTAGCAAATAACCCAGTGAATTGGGAACTAGTTACACTTTTTAGTGAGTAAAGGGACAGACTAATCACCAGAACCAGGTATATCTTAGAGTAGTGGTTATGTGCAAAGAACCTGTCCGCAATGACGATCTCAGCTTTGGGGAGACTGGTGGGACAAAAGGCTGAAAAGGAAGTAAAACTGGTTTAGATTAGTGTTATGGGAAGAGGGCCAAGTCTCGATAGGCAAGAAATAACTCTAATGTTAGAAGTACATGTTTGTATTTCTAACGTTAGCGTTTCCCTTTAAAAATATAATACTGAATAGTTTCTGTTTTTTCTGCTCCAAGTATTTCTATCATTGGCTGTTTCCTAACATACACCATCAGGTATTGAGGTACCCCCTGGTGTCATCATGCGGTACCACAAGTTTATACGGTAGATTTAAATACTATCTTTATCACAAATGAGTTATTTTGGTAGTTTCGAGTTTAACTTATTTGACTCATAGGATATGTTGCTAGAACGTTAAAGTTAGGACAAAACAGCAATTTTGTTTAATTTAAGAAACATGGTTGTAATGTGAATAAAATGTTAAATATTCTACGGTATCACTTATCTCGCAATACTTAGCACAGTTTTAGAAAGAATAGCACAGTTGCACAAAGGTTTTGAAACATAGTAGGTTTGATAGATGGCATCTATGGATATACAGTTTATCAAAGTGTCAGTAGAATGCAAACATTTTAGCAGTACGTGACATAATGGTCCCAAACAGTTAAAACAGTTGCCTGGCTAAAATCGATATCTTTATTTCAGAGATATCTGCACATATGTACTAAAGTATACCTAGGGCTCTATATACCTTCTCCTCCAAATTAAATGTTATTTGTAAGCTCTCAACGTGTTCATCCAGGGTCCTGCACAGTGCTGGGAAAGGGTATTTTACTGTCCTTCTATACAAACCACGGACAGCACTGTTTCTATCTTGAGGCTAACAAGGCATTTGCCTTGGGTGGCACTTTCCATGGGGGACTGCAAAAAATGCCACCCCCAAATGCCCACTCAGATACACCCCCAACTTTAACAGTCTATTTAGCCTGCCTTCACGGCCGCAACTCTAGCAGCACATGGAACCTGCACCTTTTTTTTTGTGGGCGATTATTACTCATTTGGTTCGGCTGGGATTAGTATCCGGAAGCAATGTTGCATTTTAGTGATGTCCTAGCAAGCCAACAGCTGGTTGAAGACCTACAGCCCCGATTCCTAAACCCGGAGGAGCAGGGGGGAATCAGAAGAAGGTGAGAGTGGCTGTAACGTAAGGACATCATTATGGGTGACGTAGTTGATAATACTCAGATTTAGCATAACGCTGTATACATATATAGGAATGAGTGTGCATCAAGGGACATGTAGTTCAGAGACATCTGGTGAGCCATTTTTTTCTATCCTTAGTCTGTAAGGCAGGCATGGCAAAGGTAGAAGTCATGTTGTACAACTTGTACATGTTTGAATTGTATCTCTTTATAGGCTACAATGAAATATCTTCTACACACATGTACTATATGACCATCTGGTTCTAGCTTTGTAAAACCACATAATGAAGTACACAATGTCATATATTAGTGACGATTTTGATATAGACATGTTGCAAGGCAACACTGATTATAACGTAGATCTGCACCATGTACAAAAGTGCCCTCTAGTAAACATATAGCCAACTAATGGATGTATCTGTTAGCAATAGGTGAACTATTTTATTTATTCTGCTCAGTTAAAATTCATCACATACAAGCAAGTGGCTTTGTACATGAAACAACACTGGTTCGTATGTCAGTTTACAATATTTATATATTTGTTAAGTAATCTAATTTATTAAAAACCTCATCATGTCAGTTTCATGATGGATGGATTGATGTAAGTATGGAGTGAATGGTGTGTGATTGTATTGATGTGTTGAAATGTATAGTGGCATATTATTGTATGAATGATGCATATAGTGTATTAATGTCCAGTAACAGTGGTTGTGGCCTTGGTGTGTCGTTACTGCTCAAGTGGACTTACCACGTGCTAATTCCACCAATTTGAGTGCCTGTGATCCATATAGTATAGCTGACATGGATGACTTAATCTTTGAAAAAACGGTTGAATGTACAGATTTAATTATTTTATGCAGGGCCGCCATCAGTGGGAGCATGGCCGTCTGGGCCCCACGTGTAGCGGTGGTACTTTAGTAACCTCTCAGGCTTTCAGTAACCTTCTCTGGATACTGCAGGAGAAAGAGTTAGCACTTCATGGCTTGTAAGCAGGGCCGCCATCAGGGGGTGACAACCCATCGGGTGACCCAAGTATTTAAGGCCCCACGATAGGCCCTATATCTTTAGGCGCCCAGTCAGCGCTGCAGCCGTATAATAGCGCGCCCGTGCCCCTTTAACCCCTTAAGGACCAAACTTCTGGAATAAAAGGGAATCATGACATGTCACATGTCATGTGTCCTTAAGGGGTTAAAAAAAGCGCAAGGACTGCTGTGAGGAAGTGACGGCTGGTTGAAGAGAGGTTGAAGAGAGACATGAGGATGGAGCGCCCACACCAACTCCCATCAGCCCCAGCCACCCTCCTGCAACAAAAAGGTAAGAAATAGGAGGGTGGCAGAAAAATGAGATGTGTGTGTCAGTATGTCAGTATGTATGTCTGTCTGTATGTCAGTATGTAGGTCTGTCTGTATGTCAGTATGTATGAATGTATGTGTGTGTGTGTGTCTGTATGTATGTTAGTATGTGTCTGTATATGTGTGGATGTCTTCGTAAATGTTTGTATGTCTGTTTCAGTATGTGTGTCTGTTAATATGTGTGTGTGTGTATCTGTGTCCTTTTGTATCAGAGCATGTGTTTGTGCCGGTGTGTGTATTCCTGTGGGCGGGCTTGTAGATGGGCCCCCATGGCCCCAGACCCTGAGCTGTTTTAGTGGCCCCAAAATTTCTGATAACACTCGTTATCTACTTTTATTGTGCAGAGCAGAAGAGGTGGAGCTCTAAGGGGAAAAGGTGGAGCCAAATGAGGAAGGAGTATGGTTTACAGTGACAATGGGTGTGTTTTAAACAGGAAAGGGCATGGCCTTGATAGAAAGGGGTGGGGCATTAGAGGGTGCCCGAGTTTAGTTTTGCCTAAGGCAGCAAGTTAATTTTTAACGTAAAGCCAGAGTAGCCAAACTGAAAGCATTGCTGACTCAGATCATTTTTCCAGCTCGGCTATTTTGACCTTAAATTTGAAATTCACTTTGAATTCTCACTTAAGTGAATAACGCTGTTGATTTGGCATTGCAATGTGATGCAGAATGAAGCCAATGGCATGTATAAATGTTGGCAGTAAAGGGATTAAACACCAAGAGCGCAGCTTCAGGATATAGATAAGAAGGAGCTAGGAATGATTTCTCTGGGGCGTAATGAGGAAGCCAACAATGCCATTGCGTAATATTGCTGGATTCCTGTCATTCTTGCTCGATGATAGTTATGTAGCAGTATAAAGAGACATGACAGGCCTTCCAGGGTCTCGCTGCACAAATGTCATGTGCAAAGCAAGTCTGGGCTTTCAGTAACCTCCTCTGGATACTGCAGGATACTGCTTGTTAGCAGGGCCGCCATCAGGGGGTGACAACCATAACGGGCCCCACGTGTAGCGGCGGAACTGCACGCTGATGGGGCCCATTGTGTGGCCCAGGCACTTAGGGCCACCTGATAGGCCCTATATCTGCAGGGGCCCTGTCAGCGCTGTGGCCGTGGTATAGCGCGTCCCGGCCCCTTTAAAAAAAAAATGCAGCTGCAGTGCAAGTGCTGCTGGGAGGAAGTAGTCAGGCAGTGAAGAGGGAGAGCCAGCCGACTCCCAGTCCCATCAGCCCCAGCCACCCTCCTGCAAAGGCAAGGTAAGAGACAGGAGGGTGGCTGGGAAATTAGCTCTGTGTGTCTGTCTGTATGTCTGTCTGTATGTCTATGTATGTCTGTCTGTATGCATGTCTGTATGTCTATGTATGTCTGTCTGTATGCATGCCTGTATGTCTGTCTGTCTGTCTATGTATGTATGTATGTATGTCTGTCTGTATGTCTGTATGTCTATTTCTGTATGTATGTATGTGTGTATGTGTATGTATGTGTATGTATGTCTATGTATGTCTGTCTGTATGCATGTCTGTATGTCTATGTATGTCTGTCTGTATGTCTGGCTGTATGTCTATGTCTGTCTGTCTATGTATGTATGTATGTCTGTCTGTATGTTTGTATGTCTATTTCTGTATGTATGTATGTGTGTATGTGTATGTATGTGTATGTATGTCTGTATGCATGTCTGTCTGTATCATTATGTGTGTATGAATGTCAGTGTATGTATGTCTGCATGTCATTATGAATGTGTGTATGTATGGATGTCAGTGTCTGGATGAATGTATGTATACCAGTATGAATGTATGTCTGTATGTCATTATGAATGTATGTCTGTGTATGTATGTGTGTATAGATGTCAGTGTCTGTATGCCAGTATGAATGTATGTCTGTCTGTCTGTATGTCATTATGAATGTGTCTGTATGTCTGTCTGTCTGTATGTCCTTATGCATGTGTGTCTGTATGTATGTTAGTATGTGTCTGTCACTATGTACGCCTGTGTGTCTGTATATGTGTGTATGGCTCAGTATGTGTGTGTCAGTATGTATGCCTATATGCGTATTAGTATGTGTGTCTGTTAGTATGTATCTGTGTGTGTGTGTGTATCTGTGTCCTTTTGTATCAGTGAATGTGTTTGTGTCTGTGTGTCTATTCCTGTGGGCGGGATTTGGAGGCGGTCTCTGTGGGCGGTTTTGGAGGTGGGCCCCCAGGGGCCCAGACCCTGAGCTCAGTTAGGGGCCCCAAAATTTCTGGTGGCGGCCCTGCTTGTTAGGTTTCACGATGTGTTGACATTTAAAGCTAATTTGTGGTTTTATTACTTCACTGCTGGAAATCCTGTGGCTAAGAAAATACTACTGGAATACAGCTCCATTGTTCTATTTGGCTGAGCACTATGGGAGTTGTATATTACCCAGAAGTGAAGGAAAACATTTTTACAACTATATTATTAAGGAATGCTGGGGTCAGTGGTGGATCCAGAGCCTGATCTCGGGAGGGGCACTTGTGGATTATTTAAAGAAATAATCCAGACACAATAACCACTACAGCTCAGTGTAGTGGTTATGGTGTCAATAGTGCCGGGACCCCCTCCAAGATTAAGTAGTCAAACCATTTAAGAACAGTTTGACAACTTACCTGAGGTCTGCTGGGAAATGGGGCAGTAGTAGGGCATAGGAGCAGTGGTGTGTGTGAGTGGTGCAATGTGTAAGGGTTGCTGTGTGTGTGTGTGTGTGTGTGTGTGAGGGGGACAGTGTGAGCAGTGTGTGTGTGAAGGTTGTAGTGTGTGTGAGGGCGGCAGTGTATGTGTGGGACAGTATGTGTGTGTAACAGTTGCAGTGTGTGTGAGTGAGTGTGGGCAACGTGTGTGTATGGGGCGGCAGTGTATGGGGCAGTGTGTGTGTATGGGGTAGTGTATGTGTGTAGAGTGTGTGTGTATGGGGGCAGGGCAGTGTGTGTGTATGGGGGGGGCAGTGTGTGTATGGGGGGCAGTGTGTGTGTATGGGGGGCAGTGTGTGTGTGTATGGGGGGCAGTATATGTGTGTGTGATAAGGGTAGGGGGGCTTTTTTTTATAATATATTTTTTTTAATTTAATTTAATATAAATATTCTATGTCCCCCCTCCCTTCTTACCTTTACTGGAGGTAGGGGGGACACTTCTTAGTCCCTGGTGGTCCAGTGGGGGATTCATTGATGGCCCCAGTGGGGAGAGTGAACTCTAGCCCGCGCTCCAGGGCTAGAGTTCACTCTCGCGAGATTTGGAGCGTTGCCGTGGTAATTACGGCAACGCTCCAAATCTCGCGAGAGGAGGACCCGGAGGAGCTGCAGCCTGAGCTCCCGGGTCCTCTCTCTCCTCCCTCTCCCTCCCCTGCCGGCTGTCAGCACAGTGCCTGCGGACCGGGGAGGGAGATCTCTGATCTTCCCTCCGGTCAACAGGCACATTGCAGGGCTAGCACCTGCATGTGCTGGCAGGGGAGGGAGACCGTCGGATTTCTCGTACCCGTTGCCCCCTCCCCCCCCCGATCCGCCACTGGCTGGGGTGTGAAAAGAAAACAGAAAAAAAAAAATGTATGTGCATGGCAAAGTAAGTATATGGCAGTGTAAGAATTCAGGTATGTCTCATCTTTTGCTTTGCAACCTCCCAAAATAACACCATGCCCCAACTCTCTGCCTCCAGTATAAGTGGGGGATTCACTAAATGCTGTATATGTGTGTGTCTGTGTATTGGTATGAGTATCATTGTGTTTATCTGTGTGTCTGTGTATCTGTATGTGTGTCATTGTGTGTGTTTGTGTATCTGTATGTGTGTCAGTGTGTGTATCTGTGCAGTAAAAAAGATTCCCAGGCACTCAAAATTTGAAAGCCGCAGGCAGATTTATTGCAACAAACTAGACAGCAATGTTTTGACCTAACAAGAGGTCTTTTTCAAGCTTCCCAGGCACTCAAAATGTAAAAGCCGCAGGCAGATTTAGTGCAACAAAATAGACAGCAACGTTTCGACGTAACAAGAGGTCCTTTTCAATCTTGAAAAGGACCTCTTGTTGGGTCGAAACGTTGCTGTCTATTTATAGCTTGAAAAAGACCTCTTGTTAGGTCGAAACGTTGCTGTCTATTTTGTTGCAATAAATCTGCCTGCGGCTTTCACATTTTGAGTGCCTGCAAATCTTTTTTACTGCCTTGATATGTTGGGATTGCTGGTCCTGTTCCGGAGCACCTGTGGCCGCTTTGAGTGAGTGCGGTTCCTGTGACCAATTTTTCTATATAGTGTATGTATCGATATGGGCGATTCACAAAATGCTGTGTTTGTCCCAGAGAGCCTGAGGGGTGATAACTCTTGGATGCAGCCCTTACCTGATGGGACTGTCCCTATTTTGGGGTCCTGTCCTGTTGCTCAGACTTTGTTCCCCGGTATCCTGCTTTTGGGGATACTAGGGAACTGTCCCCAGGAAGCATAGCATGATTGCATTATTAGAACCATCGCACTACACTCAAGGCACTAGGAACATTCAGAGAGCACTGCCATGCATTCATATCACTGCCTGCCATGCATTCATATCACTGCAATTTGCCCCCTTCCGCCTAGCTAAGTGGCATCTCCCTTTATCTGACACCAGTGTTTGTGAGTATGTTGGATGAACCAATGCGGACTAGTTTTTATATATTTCCATCAATATAGTGCATATTCAAATGTGCTGACCTACAAAAGCTAATTCGTGTTTTGCATTGTTTCCATTTTTATCTGTTTATGTTTTGGATAATGATCTCAGCCTGCACAGGAACGAGACTAATTTCTCCATTCCCTGAGGCGGAAGAGCTATCCACATGATCCGAAAGCCATTAGATAATTAATTATTGATTATTCCACAAGCTATTTAATTCCATAACAAGCGTGCCACATAAGGTATTAATGCGTTCTAAATTGTAAATGGTTGCATGAGAATTAAAGGGGCACTGCAGACTGAAACTGATAAATTATTTTTATTAATGCATTTTGTAGATAATGAATTCAAAATGTACAAAAATAAATCAATTCAAAATCATACTCGCTTTAAACTTTATATTTTGTAAATATCCTCTCATTACCTTCTATTTTGCTCACAATAGGAAGTAGTTAACCTGTCAGCCAATCAGGAGCTTCCCCCTTTTGCTCTATGTAATTGAAAGTTTAAAGTGTTAGGAAAGGGGCTGATTAGCAGATTTCAAAGCCTTCTATGCACAGTGTCAGTTCCGTGAAAAGCCATTGTTTTTTTCTGGACTTGTTATTGACTTTCTGCTTATGCAAGATTTTAGCTAAAATACAACTCAATGAAAGTTTATGATTACAAGTACATCTATGTTATTGGCCAATGCCGGTCAGGAGAGAGAGGGGGAGAAAAAGAAAGCTATACACAGACAAAACAACAAGCTGGAAGAAAGTATTTTGAGGTGGGAGGGCTGTGACACATGTAGTCGGTAGATTTACCGTTAAGAATGCTGCAATACATGTATTTACTTTGTAAGACCTATGTGATGTTGGCCATGAAAAAAATGCATTTAATTATTTCTGCAAAAACATATGAAACATATGAAGAATGTGGTGTGCCTAGAGTGTCCCTTTAGATTACCTCTTTAGTAGAGTTCCCAAACCAGTCTTAAATCCCGGTCTGTTGCTGGGCCTGGAGGACTGGTATGATAACCACTGTTTTACTTCAGTCTGTAAAACAGGGGTACCCAATCCAGTCATCAAGTACCCCCTACCAGTCCAGGAATTAGGGATTACCCTGTTGTGTCTAAAGTGTTCTTTATTTATTTATTTATTTCTAAAAACACCTTAGACACAGCTGAGTAATCCCTAAATCCTGGACTGTTAGAAGGGACTTGAGGACTGGGTTGGGAACCACTGCTCTAAAATATCAGAAGACAATCTAATTCTAATGTCTACTTACAATGGTTGAGCATTTCAGGGGACAGGTGTGAAATGTGTTTAATGTGTTTAATTCCCATATTATTCTTGATCATGGTCCCTAAAAGGTAGGTACTACTAAAGTGGGGCACAGAGATTGACAGGGGTGAATTTTACTCCTGAGCTGCCCTAATTTAAATATTTTCGACTATGCTTTTTATGACATTAATAGTTGAACGCATCCTGTATAAAGATGAACGCAGGTGTTCCGCAGGTGTTCCGGTCTTCCGACTTTCAATGAAGACTTTTTTCATAAGGGCGTTATTGATGGGACTGTGCTATATAGGACAGGGGTAGGCAACCATTCCCCCTGATGCTTTGTCAGAATTATGTATGGGAGATGTAGTCCACAGCATTCTCGAATGCCGAAGGTTGCCGACCCCTGGTATAGTTCATGGCTAGCCATTGTGCTATTACCTAGTTTCAGTGCCAGTATTCTAGTCCAGCTTTTCCATTGCCTGGATGTATTATATTAAGTCATGTTTAGCTAGCAATATTCTATATACCTTGTTTTGTATGTTCCATGTAAAAATATTGTAAATGGTTTTGCAAATCCTTATCCAGCTGTAAATTTGCATCTCTCCTTATTCAGTCCAATGGCCTTCCAACAGCCCCAGAAATGCTGACGTAAGACTCAGAGATACATTGTAGTAAAAGACAGAGCTATCTCTCTTATTAAAAAGATTAAATCTCCCTTGTGACTCAGAATCCGACCGTTCCAGAGCTATGCCAGTATATATGTTTCCATGGTTAAAAATATCTTTTATCTCTAGAAAGCAATTCTAGTGGATTTTTTTTTCACTGAACTGGGCATTGGCAAAGGAACTGCAAATTTAATGAAAAACTAGAACATTTTTAAAAATCTGGAAAAAACTCAAAATTTGCATTTCATATTGTCAACTACTTAGTTTAGTGATTCAATCCTACAGTGCTCCATTCACCTTTAAATGATAATTAGATTTAGTAAAACTGTTTTTGCTGGAGACATCCAATATGTTTTCTCTTTTTTTTCATACCATTGACATTTTTTTAAAAGTTTGCCCATTTATCCTTATTTGACTATTCTTTATTAATACACTAATGTGTCAGTTCTGTTCAATGAGAAAGGGATTATGGGGGATTTGAAGGGGAACTATAACTTCACTGGATTTAAATATTAGACTCACTTAACCCTTGTATTTAACAAATATGTCTGCATGAGGTCCGTCTGAAAATTAAAAGTGACAATCCGCTCAGTTGTGTTTAACTTAAAAGTGCTTCTGTCTTGGCATTCTGTCAATCATTATCATGATCTCTGTACTTTGCAACTGTCAGCCAACTGTAGAGAGAGGAGGTGAGATAGAAACAACAAGGGTTATGTATACAATGTGTTCTGAAAAGTGGTGCAAAAATGCAAACATTAAACATGTGCCTACATTTTGCCTGACTATATTAAACCCCTTAAGGACACATGACATGTGTGAAATGTCATGATTCCCTTTTATTCCAGAAGTTTGGTCCTTAAGGGGTTAAAAGAAGAAAAACTACCTTAAATAAGGGGGGCAAAGGTCACCCTTTAAGGACGGTGAGTGTGCTATCCCGTCCTTGGGGACCCGGCTCTAAACACCGGCCGGCGGCATAGTACGTCCATGCCATCCAGGTGACTTACCTGCTTGCCGGCGTGTAATCGCGATGGTGGGACTTACCTGGCATCCCAGGGAGTCCCCCTGCTGCCGATCCAGCCCTCCTGGGTCATGTGATCACGAGGTCCTTGCGAGGACGTCACGATCACATGGACGGAATAGCCGTCCATAGCAGTGCCAGCAGGGGGAGTGCCTGGAATGACAGGTAGTCCCCCTGCTGCCTGAAATAAAATGAAATAAAGTTAAAACATTGTAAAATAAACCAATATGTACTTAGATCATATGTCTATATATACACTAAATGTATTTTAATATCAATATATATAATGATATACACTGCTCAAAAAAATAAAGGGAACACTTAAACAACACAATGTAACTCCAAGTCAATCACACTTCTGTGAAATCAAACTGTCCACTTAGGAAGCAACACTGAGTGACAATCAATTTCACATGCTGTTGTGCAAATGGGATAGACAATAGGTGGAAATTATAGGCAATTAGCAAGACACCCCCAATAAAGGAGTGGTTCTGCAGGTAGTGACCACAGACCACTTCTCAGTTCCTATGCTTCCTGGCTGATGTTTTGGTCACTTTTGAATGCTGGCGGTGCTTTCACTCTAGTGGTTGCATGAGACGGAGTCTACAACCCACACACAGGGCCGGATTAACATAGGAGCTGATGGAGCTGCAGCTCCAGGCCCAGGCCCAGGCCCAGGCCCATGGAATAAGCCCATTGATTTTAATAAAAAATAAAAATAATTTTTTTTTTTTTTTTACATACTTCTCTTAGGGTTGCCAGGTATTTTTCATGTATTTCCTATGGTTGCCAGATATTTCTCAGAAGTATTTCTCAGGTATTGGAGGCTGCCTAGCTGGTGCCAGTATTGCAGTAATACCGGCAATACAAATATCTGTCTCAGGATAAGCAGATATTATTATGCAATACCAGTGCCGGCCAGGGTCGCTGTTTGTGTGGAGGGAGGCAGGGATAAGAAGTTACAGCATCTCCCTCCCTGTCTCTCTCTACACACTGATCCATGAGGGAGCAGCTCTGCACAGAGAGTCTAGCAGCTCTGAGCCTGCAAGGCATGGGGACGGTGAGAGACTAGGGGACGCTGAGACATTGGGACACTGGGGAACATGGGGACCTTGAGACACTAGGGACACAGTGGCCCCTAGTCTCTCAGTGTCCCCATGTCTCCCAGCCAGTGTCGCTAGTCTTTCAGTGTCCCCATGTCTCTCAGGGTCCCTGGTGTCTGTGTCCCTAGTCTCCCATAGTCACCTAGTATCTCTCAGTGTCCCAATGTCTTTAAGTGTCCCCCATTGTCCTAGTGACATCGGAACACTTTGAGACATGGGGACACAGACTCTAAGGGACACTGGGAGATATGGGGACACTGAGAGACACAGGGAGACATGGGGCACTCCCAGCCAGTGTCCCTAGTATCTCAGTATCCCAATGTCTCCCAGTGTCCCTGGTGTCTCTCAATGTCCGTAGTGTGCTAGTGTCTCAGTGTTTCCTAGTCTCCCAAAGTCTCAGTATCCCAATGTCTTACAGTGTCCCCATGTCTTCTAGTGTCTCAGTGTCCCCTAGTATAAAAGAAAAAAATCTCAGGCACTCACTGTGATTTAAGCAGGTTTATTGGACATCGCAATGTTTCAACCTGTATCCAGGTCTTTATCAAGTCTCCAGTGTCCCCTATGTATCACAGTGCCCCCTATGTATTCCAGTGTCTCAGTGCTCCATGTCTCCCAGTGTCCCTGGTGTCTCTCAGTGTCCGTAGTGTCTCAGTCTACCCTAGTCTCTCAGAATCACCTAGTCTCCCAGTGTCCCCATGTCTCACAGTGCTCCCAAGTGTCTCAGTGTCCCCTAGTATAAAAGAAAAAAATCTCAGACACTCACTGTGATAGATTTAAGCAGGTTTAATGGACACCACAACATTTTAACTTGTAACCAGGTTTTTATGAAGTCTACACAGTGTCTCAGTGCCCCATGTCTCCTAGTGTCCCCAGGTTTCCCAGTGTCCCCTAGTGACATGGAGACACTGGGATACATGGGGGACACAGACATGCCCCCTTTTGTTTGTTCTCCCCTTTCGGCAGTTCTGGTTACATGATTTGTGTCAGTGGCCCCATCGATAGGCTTCCTGCTTTACTGGACACCGCTGTTAGGTGAAAGATGAAAGGGTGAGATTAGCATAGGGTATGTGTTTTCTCATAGCTGCATCCTATGAGTTGCCCTCCAGCACCATCTCCATCAGATACATGACGCTTAGGAGGTAGGACTGTTTTAGTGTTTTTGGTCAATAGGATTTTGTAATTAGGCCCATCATAATTGTCAGCACCAGGCCCACTGGGCTCTTAATCTGGCCCTGCCCACACAAGTGGCTCAGGTAGTGCAGCTCATCCAGGATGGCACATCAATGCGAGCTATGGCAAGAAGGTTTGCTGTGTCTGTCAGCGTAGTGTCCAAAGCATGGAGGCTCTACCAGGAGACAGGCCAGTACATCAGGAGATGTGGAGGAGGCCCTAGGAGGGCAACAACCCAGCAGCAGGACCGCTACCTCCGCCTTTGTGCAAGGAGGAACAGGAGGAGCACTGCAAGAGCCCTGCAAAATGACCTCCAGCAGGCCACAAATGTGCATGTGTCTGCTCAAATGGTCAGAAACAGACTCCATGAGGGTGGTATGAGGGCCCGACGTCCACAGATGGGGGTTGTGCTTACAGCCCAACACCATGCAGGATGTTTGGCATTTGCCAGAGAACACCAAGATTGGCAAATTTGCCACTGGCGCCCTGTGCTCTTGTGCTCAGATGAAAGCAGGTTCACACTGAGCACATGTGACAGACGTGACAGAGTCTGGAGACGCCGTGGAGAACGTTCTGCTGCCTGCAACATCCTCCAGCATGACCGGTTTGGCAGTGGGTCAGTAATGGTGTGGGGTGGCATTTCATTTGGGGGCTGCACAGCCCTCCATGTGCTTGCCAGACGTAGCCTGACTGCCATTAGATACCGAGATGAGATCCTCAGACCCCTTGTGAGACCATATGCTGGTGTGGTTGGCCCTGGGTTCCTCCTAATGCAAGACAATGCTAGACCTCATGTGGCTGGAGTGTGTCAGCAGTTCCTGCAAGATGAAGGCATTGATGCTATGGACTGGCCCGCCCGTTCCCCAGACCTGAATCCAATTGAGCACATCTGGGTCATCATGTCTCGCTGTATCCACCAATGTCACATTGCACCACAAACTGTCCAGTAGTTGTCAGATGCTTTAGTCCAGGTCTGGGAGGAGATCCCTCAGGAGACCATCCGCCACCTCATCAGGAGAATGCACAGGTGTTGTAGGGAGGTCATACAGGCAGACCTGAATCCAATTGAGCACATCTGGGTCATCATGTCTCGCTGTATCCACCAATGTCACATTGCACCACAAACTGTCCAGTAGTTGGCAGATGCTTTAGTCCAGGTCTGGGAGGAGATCCCTCAGGAGACCATCCGCCACCTCATCAGGAGAATGCACAGGTGTTGTAGGGAGGTCATACAGGCATGTGGAGGCCACACACACTACTGAGCCTCATTTTGACTTGTTTTAAGGACATTACATCAACGTTAGATCAGCCTGTAGTGTGTTTTTCCACTTTAATTTTGAGTGTGACTCCAAATCCGGACCTCCATGGGTTGAAAAATTTGTTTGACATTTTTAAATTTTTGTGTGATTTTGTTGTCAGCACATTAAACTATGTAAAGAACAAAGTATTTCAGAAGACTATTTAATTCATTCAGATCTAGGATGTTATTTTTTTTGAATAGTGTATATATTAATATCAAAATACACGTAGAATGATATTAATTAAATATATATATATATATATATATATATAAAAAATAAATAACTCAGGCAGAAAGTCCAGAGAATTTAATTTGCTAGCACTATATTTAACCCCGTAACTTTTCAAGACACCATAAAAGCTGTACATGGGTGGTACCGTTTTACTCGGGAGACTTCACTGAACACAAATATTAGTGTTCCAAAACCATAAAATGTATACAATGATGATATCATCAGTGAAAGTGAAGTTTTTTGCATTTTTCACACACAAACGGCACTTACACCGACGATATAACTGTCCAGAAGCTTGCACCATCGCAGCGGCAGCACTTGCTAAACCCAAAAAGGAACTCAGCTCCACCCTGCCAAGGCCTTCGTGACCTGTTCTGGTACACTCGCATGCAGCTGATCACCTTTTGAAGAGGCTTGACGACATCTTTGAGTGCTTCTGGAAAACACTGGAGGAACACCAGTCGGGTGCTACACAGCAGAATCTGGAAGGGAACTGGAGCAGTGAGAGTCTGGTGGTGTGTGGGCCTCCTCGGGACGGTCAGCCTTATCGAGCACACATTCCTACAACCACATGCCGCACTACACTGCCTCAAAAGAGTACACAGTGGACAGCCAACAAGAGGTGAGCAGATCCACTTCGGGCAGAACCCTTAACACAGCTACCACCTTCACTTACATGAGCCCATCTGGGCCTAAGGCCACCAGGGGCATAGCCCTACAGCATCACCCGCACCGACGGCGGGCTGACAGCTGCATGAGGCAGAGGATCAACACGGCCCTCTGTACCGCCTGAAAGGAGAAGGACTGGGAGCCTCTCTGTCGGTGGCTCGAAGATGCCGGCCCACATGAAGGCCTGCAGCTGGAGGAAAACCCCCGCTCGCACCCACTTTGCCTCTGCCCACACAGACTCTACGGGCTGTATACACACTTTCCAAGTACCAGTATTGGCTGACTGTTGCATGTCTGTCTGCCATAGCCCTGCGAGGGATGGCCTGACTACCTGACAAACATGTTATTCCGTCACCTGTCACACTCGGAGCTGCCACACTGGAGCTAGATACCTGCCAAGATAACATTGCTGCGAGCTAGCCTTGAATGAGCATGATTATTTTCCTGTATTATTGATGTTCGATAACATTTAATTTAATTTCTTAATCTGCTGACCATAATAGAATTAACATAACCAGCCATCACGTTACTTTGGCCATAATGTCTGTGTGTAAGTTATCAACTATACATATGTCTTATGGTATCAGCGCGGGCCACAGCCTGACCCCTCTTAATTCTCTGTTGATGGTGGAGGTCACCTTGCCTGCACCTTCAAATGTCCGAGTTACTATTACTCCCACTAAACAGTGAGGCCCTTAGGAGATAAGACTAGATCCAGTGGACATTTTTTCCATAGATTAGCCTTGCATGTTAAACGACTCATTATTGACCCAACACTTCACATGTCTTGTATTTAATGCTTGCCTACAGTTTTAGTTTTATTCCCGAGCATAGACATGTTTGCCTAACCTGACCATTTTCATGCATTCCTGTATTTACTACTTAAAAAATTGTGCTGTATTGCATGCCATGACCATGTTTATCCTTATTTTCTTGTGAGCTTGTGTCTGCTGTAATGGCAACACGAGCATGTTTGTACCTTAAAGCATTGCAAAAATAAAGATTGACAAAAAAAAAAAAAAGAAGATCATATGAAAAACGTTAAAGGACCACTATAGTGCCAGGAAAACATACTCGTTTTCCTGGCACTATAGTGCCCTGAGGGTGCCCCCACCCTCAGGGTCCCCCTCCCGCCCGGCTCTGGAAGGGGGAAAGGGGTTTAAACTTACCTTTTTCCAGCGCTGGGCGGAGCTCTCCTCCTCCTCTCCGCCTCCGTCGCCGAATGCGCACGGCAAGAGCTGCGCGCGCATTCAGCCGGTCTCTATAAAGCATTTACAATGCTTTCCTATGGACGCTGCGTGCTCTCACTGTGATTTTCACAGTGAGAAGCACGCAAGCGCCTCTAGTGGCTGTCAATGAGACAGCCACTAGAGGATTAGGGGGAAGGCTTAACCCATTCATAATTATAGCAGTTTCTCTGAAACTGCTATAATTATGAAAAAATGGGTTAACCCTAGAAGGACCTGGCACCCAGACCACTTCATTAAGCTGAAGTGGTCTGGGTGCCTAGAGTGGTCCTTTAACACAAGTTAGAGGTGTTGTTTTATTTCCCCCAAAAATGATGGATCCCGTTTAGTTGGGGAGATCTAGGGTCTGTCCAGCATATATATGTGACCCTAATCAGTCGTGTGAGAGTCTCTAGGATCCGATATTGTATGATGAGATGGGAAGCACGCAGTCCATCTTAGTAAACATTCCAGGCTCTCCTCAGAATGCATATAGAATATTACCAGTCAGAAAGTGGGCCTTTTACTGTTTATAAAATGTATGTTGTGGACAGAGCAATTCCTGTTATACCTGTGGGAGAAGCAGAGAGAAGATAGAGAGGGGTAATTATTAAACACCAAGTGTAAGGCCATAATAGACAAACTGAAAAAAAAATCTTCATCTATTTTTGCTGGTTACAGTCTTTCCTGCCATTTTTGAAATTTCCAGCAATTCAAAGTTTACTGAATAATCCACAGAGAAAGCCCCAAGCGACGCCTCGATCCTGCTTGACGTTCCGCTCAGGTCAAGCTAGTAAAAAGAGCCGCTCTAAATAAGACAGAAGATACAGTGTAACCATACACAGCCCCCAGTTGTTCTGACGAGCAGTTGACCACACCTGGTAAGAAAGATCTTCCAGTAGAGCTTCCCAATGTCCTGACGTGTCCTGACGTGCAGCTGTCACCCACCAGTGTCCAACAGTTTGAATACAGGTCTCTAGTGTGTGATGAATCTTTGTTGTCACCATCTGGAAAAAGCATCCCTCAAATCCACCCGTTTACTGTTCCAGCTGTTGTAGGTCTTTCGCTTCTGTTGACAATCAAGCTTCAGTAGTATGTGTTGCCATTCAGAAAAGATTGGAACTTCTGAATTTAAATTTTAAAATTAGTTTTTGTTGCTTTTTTTTATTTTTATTTAGAGTTTTGGTTTGTAAAAAAAAAAATACTTTGCAAATATCTTCTAAACTACTTTTGGTCAGGGGCCAAGATTTAACACTGTGCCCTATTTAGTACTTTTTCCCAATCGAAAAGGATTTTTTACGGCAATTTTTTTTTTTTAATAATAAATGATAACTAAGTGAATGTTGTGTGTTGGGCACTCAAAAAGGTAACTATCAAAAGTAGAGAGGATGAACAGAGCAAAAATCAGAGCAAGAAACAGGGGCGTACCTAGAGCATTTGGCACCTGGGGCGGTGCCTATTTTTGGCACCCCACCCACTCCCCCCAACTTTAAAATGTAAAAAACAACCGCAATTTTCTTTGTTTTTACACTAAGCAGTGTTCGTGTTTTTGAATGTAAGCATGTTTTATATGGACTATGTATAAGTATAAGAATGTAGGGGTGTGTTTGTATGTGGTGGTGTGGTTTGAATGCAGGCATGCATTTTTATGTAGTGTGGTTTTTTAATGCAGTGGTGTGGTTATCTATAATAGTGGGGTTTGTATGTAGTGTTGACATTGAAATGCAGGGGTGTATTTGTGTGTATTGTTGGCGAGATTCTAAGATGTATGCACATACCCACACATACACTGCTCAAAAAAATAAAGGGAACACTTAAACAAAAAAGTCAATCACACTTCTGTGAAATCAAACTGTCCACTTAGGAATCAACACTGAGTGACAATCAATTTCACATGCTGTTGTGCAAATGGGATAGACAACAGGTGGTAATTATAGGCAATTAGCAAGACACACCCAATAAAGGAGTGGTTCTGCAGGTGGTGACCAAAGACCACTTCTCAGTTCCTATGTTTCCTGGCTGATGTTTTGGTCACTTTTGAATGCTGGCGGTGCTTTCACTTACAGTGATGTTGTGTTCTTGTATGTCATCGTGTTGTGTTAGATGAATCGTTTCTCTTGTTTTACCTATTGTACAGCGCTGCAGAATATGTTGGCGCTATATAAGTGATTGTAAAAATTGTGTGTGTGGAGGCTGTGTGCAGTATTGCAATGGTGGGTATGCTGTTTGTGATGTGTATGTGTAGGGGGCTGTATGTGATTTTGTATATGTGGGGATGCTGCTTGTGGGATTGTGTCTATACAGTGAGGCTCCTTGTGGGTTTTTGGGTGTGTGAATGGGGCTATTTGCAGTGCAGTATGTGATTGGAGAGGGCTGGCTGTGTTGCAGTGTCTGTGGGATAGAATCTGTAGTAGGCATCAGGTGGTTACTGGGGCTGTAGTGTGTGCGTGTTTTTATAATAGAGGCTCTACTGTGTATAAGTAGGAGAGTGGCTGTAGTGTGGGCGTGGGGTGATAGATGCTGAAGTCGGTGCAGTGAGGCACGGGGGCCACCCACCCCTCTTGCCCCCCCTCACTCCCCCCATTCCTCCCTAGTATGCCACTGGCAAAAAACTGTAGATTGAGATTAGGCTTTCACATGCAGGTAGCATAGTTACAATCCTTTTCTCCTAAGAACTAGACGACACATAGCTTGGAGGTTTAAACACTGGCATCTCACCAGGCTGAGTCAAACTCTTTAATAATTACAGCTTCCTTTAAGCACAGACCTCTGCAGAGGGGTCTGCATTCCACACAATACACTTCCCTTAGTCCCAGGCAGGAGGGGGTTGGGTTACAGATAGCCATCTCCCGCCTTAGGAGATACCAAGCAGTACACAGGGATACACTTTACATCATATTACATTCGGGGGGGTTACACTTTAAGTGGCTGGTTTGGCCACAGATACGAATAGCAATGCAGTAATAGCAAGATATATACAAGGACATTCTGTAAGTAGCTAGGTTTGCCACAATGCTCCCCCAGAACCAAGCCGGCATACACAGTCTGATCCCAACGGATCGGCTTGGGGATGTCCGGAGGAGTACTCACAGATCACTTTTCAAGTTCAGTTTGTCTGGATAACCCGTCTGCGTTGCCATTTTGCTTCCCAGGGCGATAGTGGATGGTAAAGTCAAAAGGCTGCAGCGCCAAACTCCAGCGCAGCAGCCTGGCATTGTCTACTGACACCCGGTTCAGCCACACCAACGGGTTGTGATCTGTGAGTAGTGAGAATTGTTGTCCGTACAAATAGGGCTGCAGCTTCTTGAAGGCCCAAACCACGGCCAGGCATTTCTTTTCGATGGCGGCGTAGCTTACTTCCCGGGGTAAAAGTTTTCTGCTTAAGTAAGCCACTGGATGCTCGCCGCCATCTGCTCCAACTTGGCTCAGTACTGCCCCCAATCCAAACATAGAAGCATCTGTATGGACGAGAAAACGTTTAGTTGGATCAGGAGCAGCAAGTACAGGTGCGTTAACAAGAGCAGTTTTTAATTGCTGGAATGCCCGTTCACACTCTGGGGCCCATACTACTAACTTAGGGAGGTTTTTGCGGGTTAAATCGGTGAGGGGTTTGGCCAGGGTGCTGTAATCGGGCACAAACTTCCGATAGTACCCTGTGGTACCTAAGAACGCCAGGACCTGGGTTTTGGTACGGGGGTTTGGCCATTTGGCTACGGCTTCTACCTTGGCGGGTTCTGGCTTTTGCTGGCCGCTTCCTACCCGGTGCCCTAAATACTGAACTTCGGCCATCTCTATATGGCACTTACTGGGTTTAAGGGTTTACCCTGCCTCCCTAATGCGGTCTAGTACGGCTCCTATATGGGTCAGGTGTTCGGTCCAGGAATGGTTGAAGATTGCTCTGTCGTATAAATAGGCGCAAGCGTACTCCTGGAACCCATCCAATAGCCAATCCACCATCCTCTGAAAGGTAGCCGGAATGTTTCTCATCCCGAATGGCATGACCTTAAACTGGGACAGGCCGAACGGGGTTACAAACGCCGACTTAGGGATGGAGTCCTCGGCTGAAGGAATTTACCAATAGCCCTTACAAAGGTCTATCGTGTTGAGGTACTGGCCCCTGGCCATTTTGTCTAGGAGCTCGTCTATCCGGGGCATAGGGTAGGCATCAGATACTGTCTTATCATTGAGCCTTCGATAGTCTACGCAGAAGCGGGTAGTTCCATCCCGCTTCAGCACCAGAACTACTGGGGAGGCCCATGGGCTATCAGAAGGTTCTATAACCCCCAATTGTAACATTTCCTCAATCTCCTTACACATATTCTCTTTTACAGACTCGGGGTTGCGGTAAGGAGTTTGGCGGAGGGGTGTCTGCCCTGGGGTTTCTACACAGTGGATGGCTAACGGGGTATACCCAGGGAGGTTAGAAAAGGTGGTCCCTTTTTCCCTAATTAAGCTTTGGGCCTGGGCCTGCTCCTGGGAACTCAAGCGCTCCCCTAGCTGTACTGCTTCCAGATCCTTATTTTGGTCTTCTTTCTCTAGGAGGTCTGGGAGGGGCAAATTATCAAAATCCTCTGCGGCAGAGGCACAAATCGCGGTCACCTCCTCTGTGCGCTCGTGGTAAGGCTTCAGCATGTTCACATGGAGCATGCGTCTGCCCCCTGCTCCAGCGCATGGGCCAATTACATAGGTGGTATCGCAGATTTGCTCTACCACCTTGAATGGGCCCTGCCAGGATATCAAAGCCTCCAAGCGTTCCCAGAACTCGAGCACATAGGGTACAATAGGGGTACCATTAGTGGTCACTCCCCCCTCCCAGTGCTCTCTGATTAAATCTAGGGGGCCCCTCACCCTCTTTCCAAACAATAATTCAAAGGGAGAGAACCCAGTGGATTCATGGGGAACTTCCCTATAGGCGAACAGCAAGTGGGGTAAAAACCTCTCCCAGTCCTTCTGCGTGTCTATGAACGTCCGGATCATCTGCTTAAGTGTTCCGTTAAACCGTTCACATAAACCGTTGGATTGAGGGTGGTAGGGTGAGTTAAGGATAGATTTTACCCCACATACTTTCCAGAGCTGCCGTGATTTGGGTACCCCTATCCGAAATAATCTCCTGTGGAAATCCCATGCGGGAGAATATTCGCATAAGGGCATCCGCTACGGTCTCTGCATGTACATTCGTTAGAGCCACCGCCTCGGGGTATCTGGTGGCGTAGTCCACTACGGTCAAGATGTACTTCTTGCCAGAGAGACTGGGTTTTTTCAGGGGTCCGATTATGTCCACCGCTACTCTACTAAAGGGCTCTTCTATTATGGGCAGGGAATGGAGTCTGGCTTTGTAGCGGTCTCCCCTCTTCCCTACCCTCTGGCAGGTATCACAGGTGTTACAGTATTGACTAATATCCTTGGAGATACCAGAAGAAGTTCTGCGTCAGCCAAAGTTTAGTTCGGCTGATCCCTAAATGACCGGATAAGGGTATGTCGTGCGCTATGCGCAGTAACTCCTGTCTATACTTTCGAGGCACAATTAATTGCTTTATGGGTATGGGAATAGACCCGGCTACTACCTTCTCTACATACCGGTATAATAACCCTTGATCCCAAGCATATCTCTCTCCTTCTAAGCCTGCCTGGTTCTTGTCTATTCGTTCTTTGTAAACCTGCAGGGACGGGGTCTAGAGCGACCTAGCTACCAAATTCTAGGGGGGCATCCCAGGGGAGGGCAGTGTGGTTATGGGGTTCCTTGCTTACCTGAGCCTCAGAGTCACTGGATGGGACCGTGGTGCGGGCCTGCTGCCTGGTGATGACTGGGTAAGTTTCCTGTACGGTGGTTCGCGGAACAAAAGCGGAGGGGAGCTCCCCCAAGTCATTTCCCAAAATAACATCTGCGGGCAAGTCTTGCATCATCCCCACCTCCACGTTTCCTGACCCCGCTCCCCAATTCAAATGTATCTTGGCAGTGGGAACCTTGTAGATCGCTCCCCCTGCCACCTGTACTGCTACACAATCCCCCGTAAGCTGGTCCTTTGGGACAAGGTGGTTTCGGACCAAGGTGATGGTGGCCCCGGAATCTCTCAGTCACTCCATACGCTTCCCTTCTACGTGGACGACTTGGCGATGGCTTTAGCCGCTTGGACAGGGTTAACTTCATGGAGAGTGCCTAGAGGTTCCTCCACCTGGGTGGCTGTGGAGGGCTGGATGAATGATTCATTCTGATAGCAGTGTACCGCAGCCCGAGTGCCAGGAGGTTGGCCTTGGTTGGGCCATGATGGTCGTGCCCTGTTTCGGGGGCATTCTCGTTGTACATGCCCCAGTTGGTTGCAGGTGTGGCATCTGATGTGTGCCCGGTTGGGGTTCCTAGGTTGGTATTGGTTGTTAGCTTCCCCAGATCGTGGGTGAGCTGTTTCGGCCAAGGCAGGCCTGTGGTTTGTCAACTGGGGGAATACCCTGGGTGGTGGGCCCTGCTCTCGCCTGGTGTCTTGATGTTCGTCCGCTAATTTGGCCGCGTCTTGTAAGGTGCGTGGTTTACGATCTCTTACCCAGTTCTGCATATCAGATAGCCTCTCCAGGTTCTAAAACAATTCAATATAGGCCGTATGATGTTGCAATAATTACTGTTTAGATGGGAATCAGCCTTACAGGTGATACTCAAAAAATTAGAATATCGTGCAAAAGTTAATTTATTTCAGTAATGCAACGTAAAAGGGGAAACTAATATATGAGATAGACGCATTACATGCAAAGCAAGGTGGTTCAAGACGTGATTTGTCATAAGTGTGATGATTATGGCTTACAGCTCATGAAAACCCCAAATCCACAATCTCAGTAAATTAGAATATTGTGAAAAGGTGCAATATTCTAGGCTCACAGTGTTCCACTCTAATCAGCTAAGTAAGCCATAACACCTGCAAAGGGTTTCTGAGCCTTTAAATGGTCTCTCAGTCTGGTTCAGTAGGAATCACAATCATGGGGAAGACTGCTGACCTGACAGTTGTGCAGAAAACCATCATTGACACCCTCCTTAAGGAGGGAAAGCCTCAAAAGGTAATTGTGAAGGAAGTTGGATGTTCCCAAAGTATCAAAGCACATTAATAGAAAGTTATGTGTAAGGGAAAATTGTGGAAGAAAAAGGTGCACAAGCAGCAGGGATGACCGCAGGCTGGAGAGGATTGTCAGGAAAAGGCCATTCAAATGTGTTGGGGACTTTCACAAGGAGTGGACTGAGTCTGGAGTCAGTGCA
Source organism: Pelobates cultripes (assembly GCA_933207985.1). NCBI lineage: Eukaryota > Metazoa > Chordata > Amphibia > Anura > Pelobatidae > Pelobates > Pelobates cultripes. Next base: position 28,311,527 of record OW240917.1, read on the forward strand.
TCAAGAGCAACCACACACAGACGGATCCTGGACATGGGCTTCAGATGTCGTATTCCTCTTGTCAAGATGCTCCTGAACAACAAACAACATCAGAAGCGTCTTACCGGGACTAAAAAAAAAAACAGACCTTGTCTGTTGCTCAATGGTCCAAAGTCCTCTTTTCTGATGACAGCAACTTTTGCATCTCATTTGGAAACCAAGGACCCAGAGTCTGGAGGAAGAATGGAGAGGCACACACTGCAAGATGCTTGAAGTTCAGTGTGAAGTTTCCACAGTCTGTGTTGATTTGGGGAGACATGAGACCGAACAATGCAGAAGAGCTGAAGGCCGCTATTGAAGCATCCTGGTCTTCCATAACACCTCAGCAGTGCCTCAGGCTGATAGCTTCCATGCCACACCGCATTGAGGCAGTGATTGCTGCAAAAGGGGCCCAAACCAAGTACTGAGTCCATATGCATGCTTATACTTTTCAGAGGTCCGATATTGTTCTATGTACACTCCTTGTTTTATTGATTGCATGTAATATTCTAATTTACTGAGATTGTGGATTTGGGGTTTTCATGAGCGGTAAGCCATAATCATCGCACTTATGACAAATCATGGCTTGAACTATCTTGCTTTGCATGTAATGCGTCTCTGATATATTAGTTTCCCCTTTCACGTTGCATTACTGAAATAAATAAACTTTTGCACAATATTCGAAATTTTTGTGTATCACCTGTATATCTTGTTACATGTGATGTTTTCTCTAGGCCCACAAAGAAAGTAAGGTCAACCTGAACTACTACACAGGTAAATAAATACAAAAAGAAATTAAAAAAAAAACAATCAGATCTACTGCTCCAGGCTATTGACTTGCATCCAAAATTAAAATATGTTTTAAAGCTAGGGTTACAGTGATCCAAATAATTTTCTTCGATCATGGATAAATAAGTCTTTTTTTTTTTTTGGAAGAATAATGTGAAACAGGTTTCTCAGATGAGAAATCTGATGGCTGTCGGAATTAATATTACATAATGTCCAAGTTACCCCTTGTCTTCAAGCACTCTAGAACATGGGTAGTCAACCTTTTTAATACCTACCACCCACTTTTGTATCTTTGTTGATGGTAAAATTTCCTTACTGCCCACCAGTGTCGCAGTAACTAATTTTATAGCGCAAGTGTGATTTTTTTTTTAGAAAGGAGGGTTTTTTAAAATAAAATATGTACTTAAATTTATCTTTTTTTTCCTCCTTTTTTCTATTCTACTTTTTTCTATGTGTGTGTGTGTGAAGGGTTCTGTGTTTGTGTGTGTGTGGGGAGGGTGTGTGTGTGGGGGGGGGTGTTGTGTGAGGAGCAGTGTGTGTGAAGGGTGCAGTGTGTTTGTGAGGGGTGCAGTGTGTGTATGTGAAAGGTGCTGTGTGTGTGTGAGGGGTGGAGTGTGAGGGGGCAGTGTGTGTGTGTGAAGGGTGCTGTGAGTGAGAGTGGCAGTGAGTGTGAGGGGGCAGTCTGTGTGTAAGAGGGCAGTGTGTGTGAGGGGTGCTGTGTGTGTGAGGGGTGCAGTGTGTTTGGCTGAGCAGTCTGTCTGTGTGTGGGGGCAGTATGTGATGGGGCAGTTTGTGTGTGAAGGGGTGGTCTGTGTGAGTGAGGTGGGCAGTGTGTGTGAGGGTGCAGTCTGTGTGAGTAAGGTTGTAAATGTGAAAATATAGTATAATGGCTCCCTCTCCCTTCTTCTTACCTTTTACCAGGGAGATGGGACATATTGCTGCAAGCCCTGGTGGCCAAGTTGTGGCATGTTTACTTTAGCCTGCAGCTCCGGCTGCAGGCTGACTCTTCTCTCCTCTTGTGAGCACAGCACTGGTAATATGCTGCAACACTCTGACCAGTCTGCTCGCGGGAGGAACACAGAGTCTACCAGGTCCTTCCCTCCCTCTGCTGGAAGTGCCAGCGGGCTATTGAGGGAGATCTTTGATATCCTCACCAGCTCGAGAGGGCTTACAGCAAGGCTAACTATGCATGGACTGGCAGGGGAGACGAAAGGATCTCCCCTGCTGGCCTTTGCCCACAGCCATCGAGGCTCACTGGGCGTTTTCCGTAGAACCCACCACCACTCACCTGAAATCCCAAACCGCCCAAGTGGGCGGTAGGGACCAGGTTGACTACTCCTGCTCTAGAACATGGAAATAATTATACATGGATAAGGGTACTATATAAAAAGAGTATAATAAACAAATACACATTTCCAATACATTTTACAAACAATAAAGGCTGGAAACTGCAGACACGTCGTAATAATCATTTGTAAATTTATGGAAGATTTTTTTTTTATGTTATGAAACTTACTTGAAAGATAAAATTAAGCAGCTAATATGGACTTCCCGCAGTCTGGATCATTATCAAGTTGATGTGTTACCAGGGCTGGTGCAAGGATTTTTGGGTACACAGGCGAAGATGATTTTTGCGCCCTCCCTTTCCCAAAAAGCATCTTCACCTGTGTGCCCCTTAATCCGCCTTTTGTTTCTAATCCCCTTTTTTAAATGTTTTACCCCCTTTAGTGGATCTTATCCCCTATTTTTCACCATTGTGTCTTACATCTCCCTTGTGTATCTCTTACAAACCCCCTTTGTGTGTCTTACTCCCCACAGCCCCTTTGTACATCTCCTTGTCTCCCAGCCACTTTGTGTCTTTTACTCTTACCAGCTCCTTGGTGTGTTTCTCTTTCACCACCAGCCAGTCTATCTTCCCCTGCCCCTCTGTGTCTCTTTTTCCTCTTCACCAGCCCCTCTGTCTTTCACCCCAATCCCTTTGTATTTCCACCCCAGGCCCTTCTGTGTTTTGCTTTCATCCCCAGCCCCTCTGTGAACTTTCTCCCCTGCCCCGCCCCTCTGTGTGCCTTTCTCCCCATTCAGGCCCACAGTGTGCCACTCTCCCCTCCATGTCCCTTAGTGTTCCTTTATTCTCCCCTCCATGTACATTAGTGGTCCCCTCTCCCCCCCCCCCATTCCTGTTCATTAGTGGTACTCTTCCCTGTCCCTTAGTGTTCCTCTCCTCTCCTTTTCCTGTCCTTTAGTGTTCATCTTACCCCCCATTCCCCTTAATGTTCCTCCCACCCCCTTCTTAGGGTTCCTCTCCCTTCTCTTTTAGTGGTTCCCCCACCCCAGTGTTCATTTTCCCTTCCCTCCCCTGTACCTTAGTGCCCCCTCTTAATTTTCCTCTCTCTCCCCCCCTAGCAAACCTCTCCCTGCCCTCTTTTTTAGTGTTCTTCCCACCCCCACCCCTAGTGTTATTTCCCCCTTCCCCTGTTCCATAGTGTTATTTCCCTCCTCCCCTGTTCCATGGTGTTCTTTCCTCCCCTCCCCAATGCCATAGTGTTCTTTCTCCCCCACCCCTGTCCCATAGTGTTCTCCCCTCCCCTCCCCTGTTCTATAGTGTTCTTTCCCCCCTCCCCTATACCATAGTCTTCTTCCCCCCCTTCCCTGTCCCATAGTGTTCTTTCCCACCCCTCCCCGTCTTATAGTGTTCTCCACCCTGGCCCCTAGTGTTCTTTCCCCATCCTCCCCTGTCCCATAGTGTTCTTTCCAACCCCCTCCCATGTCTCATAGTATTCTTTCCCCCACCATCCCATCACATAGTGTTATTTCTCATGCCTCCCCTGTCTTATAGTGTTCTCCTGCCCTCCCCTGTCACATAATGTTCTTCCCCCCCTCCCGTCCCATAGTGTTCTTTCATCACCCCCCGTCTTATAGTATTCTTAACCCCACCCTCGCCTGTCCCATAGTGTTCTTTGCCCCCCCTCCCCTGTCTCATAGTATTCTTTCCCCCACCATCCCATAGTGTTATTTCCCACCCCTACCCTGTCTTACAGTGTTCTCCCCCCTGTCCCATAATGTTCTTCCCCCCTCTCCCCTGTCCCCTAGTGTTCTTTCCACCCCCTCCGCTGTCCCATAATGTTCTTTCATCACCCCTCCCCTGTCCCATAGTGTTCTCACCCCCCGTCCCATAGTATTTTTTAACTCCACCCTCGCCTGTACCGTAGTGTTCTGTCCCCCTGTCCCTTAGTGCCCCTCTCTCCCTCTCTTGGGCCCGGGTGTGTCTCCTACCTTTCTGGTAGCGTGGTCGAGCGGAGCAGTGCGCACTGCAGTACAGGAGCTTCAGTTTCCTGTACCTGGCCAGACTGACAGAAAGTGCTCTCTCAGTGAGCACTTCTTTTCAGTCTGGCCGGTTACAGGAAACAAGTTCCTGTACCGCGGTGCGCTCTGCTATGCCTGGTCACGCGACACAGAGTGACAGTCACTCTATTGTAGTGCTCCCTGGGACAGTGCGCCCTAAGGTGGACGCTTGTGCCGCCTTATGGAAGCTCTGGCCCTGGGTGTGACATTTAGTGCCAAGTGTCAAGGAGCCAAATTTTATTTGTCTGCTGGCATCACATGATCTTACTAGCTTTTTATTCATTAGCAATGGTCTTTAAAGGCTCAGAATAGTGATGCAATTCAAAGATGGCTACCTTCATTTCTTAAATGTAAATATTTCTAATAATTGTTAATTTTGATTCAATAGTTTATCTTAATCGGTAATATTGTTCTCTGCCGGTGCGATACATTGCAGGGTTAAGGGGATACGAACACTGCACGTAGACCACTTCAATGAGATGTGTCCCTTAATACCACTTCTGTGCTACAGACAGAATCTCATTGCCTATACTGATGTTTGGAAATGATGGAAAGAAATGTATAGATGTCCATTGATGTGAAAATAGAAAGAAAAAGATTTTATTGAGATTTCTTTGAAGACAAACCATGCTAATCAGACAATGTGATGTCTCATCAGCTGAAATTGCATCTGCTTTTAGTATGAGCTATCCTCTTTAATGAGGAAAATGATACTTGAACACAATAGTGTTAGCTTAATAGGAGACAAGCCCATCATTAGAACATGGCCTGGTGTATTTTGTAAATCAGAGCTAAAATACACTGACCAGCTGCTTTGTGTCTGACAGGCTTTAATTAGGTTCTTATAATTATTTTCTGAGACTTTATTTTCCATGCTACCAAAATTAAAAATAATAATGCTTCATTGGTTCCAATATTGAACATAAAAGATTAAGATGGCTAGTTTTCTAGTTTATTCAAAATCAACTAGTCTAAATTGCTGCCACAACTAACACTTTATCAGTGGTTGGTTCCCTGGCCGCCAAAACTGCATTTACCAGCATTCGTTCTGCTTATTAGTGCTTTGGGTGTTAACCTGTCCCTGAAAATATACATTACATGTATCCCAAAACATACTTTTTTACATGATGATTACATTTATAAATTGTAATTAGTTTGTCTTTTCTCTTTTGTCTATGGTTCCTTTGGAAAAGGCACGCCACCTATTATTTACAACCATAACAGAATGTTAGAATTGGTGGTAAAATTATGCACACAAAATACCCACCTCTATGTCGTCTGGCAACTTGCCATACTCTCTTAAACGAGACCAAAAAAAATTGACACAAGTTGTCTGAGTGGTGGTCAGGAACTCACTATGGGGGTGGAAATACAAAGGGGCTGGAGGTGAAAGAGACACAGAACTCAATATTCACAAATGCATCCACTTCGAGGCCGCTTTCACATAGATAGAAATACTAAAGGTTTTTTTTTTTCTTTTTCAGAATTGGAAAACAGACATCAATTCACTGGACATCTCTGTATGAATGAAAGGACAAATGGCATTTGAATATACCAATTGGTAGCTTAATAAACATGCAAGGATAATGAAATGTCATTGTAAACAATGTTACATCTTAGAGAACAGATTTTTTTTCTACATATTTTTGTGCATTTTTGGTTTAAATAGCTGAATTAGATTAATTCATTGCTGCTTTTTTCACAGGTAGATGGGATAATAGAGTGCTGGTCCTATATGTTCCGTTCCCCCTCTATTTTCTAAAGGAAACAGACAAGAATGGCAAGAAGAAATGACTTAAATGAACAGAGAACTTTACTAGAACCTATATACTGTACTTCCCTGATCCAGACATATAAATCTTCTGGGAAACATTGAGAAAGAGTTTTAACCTTGGGATGAATCGTGTGAATTCACGACCTGTGATAAAGAACTTACCTGGAATTTGATCATGTCATATTATTTTCTAAAGCTTGTCTTTTAAAATGACTATCAAAACAGTAAATGCTTCAGTAAATAAGTACATGCAGACCTGGCACCTTTGAGGTTTTAATTGCGTTAGTCTGCTATAAATCCTTGCAACTACTTGAATGTCTGTGTCCCGTTGCACTGGTATCTCCTGTTAGTTTCTCCCCTTGATTCTACTCAGGTAGCTCTGTGCTCCTGAGGAGAAATATCAGAAAGAAGCCCGTGGCTTGACTGATTTTCCTTTTGTCACTGATCACTGCCTGTAAGGAACCAGCAGAGAGATCCTGGCCTAGTATCACCACAAAAGTCACCATTCACTGAAGTGTGTAGAGCTTCACACATATTCCCCTCTAATACCAGGTGTATGCTTCCTTTCAGGAAGCATCGCAAGCATCTGTTGAAGATATCTTACGAAAAATGTCCCAACTGACAGATTTACAACCAAACGGAATAAACAGGCAGTATCTACCATGAAAGATCTAATCCATCGCATATGCAGAACTTGTTTCAAATCCATTGAGTCTCATCCAGTGGACAGTACACCAAGCCAAGATCCTCACTTCCTGAACTGGCTAGTAGGAGATGCCTGTATTACCAAAACCTGGATATGTGATAACATTTAACTACTGTGTCCTGAGAATGATTCTGGTGTATTATTGACAGTGAGGGTTAAAGAATGTAAAAAATGAAAATCACAGTGGATATAGCAAAGCAGTAAAACAATAGAGATTTAAAGAATATAGATTTAAAGAGTCCCTTGACTCAGGCCATATATATTATATTGCACCTTGAATCTGGCCATTCAACACATTTTAACGAACTTGTGGATTATATGTGGAACCTAGTCCCTTTGCATATTAAACTGAACCCACTCGCAGTCCCCTCAACACAAGAGATAAATCGACTTCAGATAGTTGTTTCAGCCCTCTATGGGCCTCAACAGTGATGTGTAGCTGGAACCCCTCTAGGCACAGTGTTTAGTTTACTTTTTTGACTCTACTTATATACAAATAAGCCATAACAGAGTGTAAGAGAATGGACAAAACTCAATTATTCCCAACTCGATCTCAGCCATGTCCTATGTAATGACAATAGTAAAGCTGGTAATGTGGTTATGTATCTGGAAGTTGCAGGTTTTCACTAATGTGGGTGTGCTGACCTTCAAGCTGATAAACACACTATTCTTGCTTGCAAAATTAGGTAATGTTTATTGTAATGGAAAAAAGCAGAAGTGAGAGGGCATGACACAGGGCTCTCTGCACACAGTGTGATGAGCTGAAAGTCATCCTATGAGCCCATGAAGATTTTGCAATGAGGTGGTGGTGAGGCAGAAATCATGTGTTATATGATTGCTAATTTTGTTGGATTATTCTATAAACACAGCTGAAGTAAACTGAAAACAGAATTGTGAAATCGGCACGTCTATGAACTAATTTAGGAATATCTCCTTGTGGACGCCGGGATATGACAACTTGTGGTCATGGGCGTCCGCAGGAATTTTTCCGGGGGGGGCATAATTGTAATGACATCCATGCTTGGTACTTTTTTGACAGTGTCATGAAAGGGAAGGGGCATAGCCATTATCACATAAAGCCAGGGTGAATAGCATTTTCACAACTATGGTGTCAGGAATATATGTTTGTATTCCTGACACTATGGTGTTCCTTTAAGCAAATTAAAGGACCATTCTGGTCACCATAACAACTTCACCTAAATGAAAATGCTATGATGCCAGGAAGCCCCTGGGTGCTCGCTTTTCTTTAAGGGGTTAAATCGCTCTCAAATGGTTTAACCCAAAGGCTTCCTCCAGCTCCAGGTCGCTCAGTGGTATTTGCAGATTGAAGTCAGGCATGGGTGCCGCTGATTGGCTAGAGTGGACAGTTGACGTTTTAAGCCAATCGCTACTTCCCGGTTCATAAAATATTGTAACTTTTTTATGAATGGGAAGCTACTGATTGGCTTAGAGTGCCAGCTGACCGCTCTAGCCAATCAGCAACACCCCTACCCAACGGCACTCTGTGCTTCCTGACACTCAGTAAATAAAAACATTAACACTGATATTTTTTTACCTTTGGAGATGAGAAGGTCCAGTGTTTCCCTGCCTGGCCCAGGTACCAAAGCCTTATGATGTGGTGTCCAGAATAAAGTGGAGGGTTCACTTCATTTGTCCTTCCTGCTCCAATCTCCTTTTCCTCTCCTTCATTTGACAGTCTTTTTTTTTTTCTTCTGACACTGTTTTCTTTCTTTGGCCCCTTCTGCTCTTTTACCTTTCTGCTACTTTCTGCTTATTTTGGGCCTTTCTGCTCCTTTCTCATTCTGATCCCTTTCTGCTCCTTGCAGACCCTTTCTGCTCCCTTTTCTACTTTACCTTTGTGCTCCTTGCGGTCCCTTTCTGCTCTTTCTCATACTTTACCTTTGTGCTCCTTCTGATTCTTTCTCCTCCTTTACCTTTGTGTTCCTTGCTGTCCTTTTCTGCTCCTTCCTGTTCCTTGCAGGCCCTTCCTGCTCATTCTCCTACTTTACGTTTGTGCTCCTTCTGCCCCTTCCAGCTCATTTCTGACCCTTTCTGCTCCTTCTACTTTACCTTTGTGCTGCTTTACCTTCCAGCTCCTTGCTGACTCTTCCTGTTCATTTCTGTTCCTTCTCCTTTTCTTCCTTTACCTTCCTGCTCCTTGCTGACTCTTCATGTAGGCTGTCTCCCCCATCCCTCACTTCCATAGGCGTGCGCACGGGGTGTGTCGGGTGTGCCTGGGCACACCCTAATCCCCGCGGTACACCAATGGATTGAGCGGCGGCTCTGGTCTAAGCCTCCATGGGCTGGTGGGGAGATCAAAGTTCTACCTCACCGGTCCACAGCAGCATGGAGGGAGGCAGCAGAGAACCCGGGCTAGAGTTCACTCTAAACTGAACCACCAGGGAAGGCAGCAGGACTGGGATATTAACTAATCTGCCCCCACCTCCACCAAACATACAGCACACACACACACAGCACCTACACACATACAGCACACACAGCCCACAAACAGCACCCACACACACACACATCACCTACACACATATATCACCCTCGCACACACAGCACCCACACACATACAACACCCACACACACCCAGCACACTAACAGCATCCTCACAAACACACAAAACACACACACAACACCCGCACAGCACCCACAAACAGCACACACACACAAACAGCACCCTGACAAACACACAACACCCACACACAGCACACAAACAGCACACTAACAGGACCCGAACAAACACGCACACACAAACACCCTCTCACACACACACACACACACACACACACAGCACACTACCAGTTCCCTCACACACAGCACACAAACAGCACCCTCACACACAGCACACTAACAGCACTCTCACAAACACACACAAAAACACCCTCACCCACATAGCACACTACCAGCACCCTCACACAGCAGTATATATATATATATATATATATATATATATATACACACATACATATACACATGGCGTGTGTTTGTGCTTTAGGGTGCACACCCTAATGCAATAGGCTGCGCACGCCTATGCTCACATCCCTAATCTATAGGCTGCCCCCCCATGCCTCACTCCCCTAATCTACAGGCTGCTGCCCCCCAGCCTCACTCCCCTAATCTATAGGATGCCCCCCCTCACTCTCCTAATCTATAGGCTGCTGCCCCCCCAGCCTCACTCCCTAATCTATAGGCTGCTGCCCCCCCTTACTCCCCTAATCTATAGGATGCCCCCCCTTACTCCCTAATCTATAGGCTGCTGCCCCACCAAAAAAATCTATAGGCTATCTCAAACCCTCCCCCCATCCCTCACTCCCCTGATCTGTAGGCTGTCTCTGGCTGCATGTGTTGTTCCCCTGCGGTTTCAATCAGCAGAGAGAAGCAGGGATAAGATGCAGCTTCCTATCCCTGTCTCTCTCCATACACAGCGCCACCTACTGGCCGGCGCCGGTATTGCAGTTCATTTGCAATCACACACGAAAAATAGCAGAACAAGCTGAAAAATCCAGGGGGGGGCAAGTGCCCCCCCTTCCCCCCCCTGCGGACGCCCATGCTTGTGGTATCCTGGCGGCTTGTACGTTTGTTCATTGTGAGAAACAACAATGTGATGTCGTTCCTCTCAGCTACCCAGCAAATTTAGGATATCTACATGATCTGGTAAGATAGCCTCTTTTGGCAGTGAACATGTTTATTGTTCTTAACGTAAAGAACCCTTTACAAGGGGTCTCAATAGATGACCTTTTTTCTGTTGCATATTCCATATAATGACTACCAGATAATGGCTTATACCGGCCCTATAAATATGTGTATAGTGCTATCATAACCCCTTGAGTTGCCTTTCTTCTTAACTAATGTCTTCCACTCTCAATATTCATTTTAGCCCACCTCTGCACTTTTTCTAGTACTGTAATATCCTTCTTTAAAAAGGTTGCCCAAAAATTTCACATATTCAAGGTCTTACCATTGATTTATATAAAAGCAAAATTATAGATTGATCACATAAATTGATACACCGTTTTAAGTATGAAAGCACCTTTCTAGCATTTTTCAACATAGCATATAGGTGCATAGTTTATTAGAGTCCCCAAATCCTGTTCATATAATGTTACCTCTAACTCAACCCTGTTTTCTAGGGCACTAAATATCCAAATACTTTTCACAGGGAGAAATTGCCTCTTCGTTTGTTGTTGGTTTTAAGAAGAAAATATAAAAATAATAAAGGGGTCATGAAAAATAAAAATGGGCTGCTTCACACTGAGACTTAGGGACTCTAAAAAAAATCATGAAATATAAAATAGAGTGTGAGCGCTCCTAAATAAACGTAATAAATGAATGAAATCAGTACAATCGGTTATAGATTTTAATAGAACAAAATGTAAAAAAAACACACAAACTGCTCCAAAGAATTTAAAACATAGTATGCAAAACACTGATACAAATCGCAACACTCAAGGTAGCAATGCCCGTTAAACAACTACATCCCAGAGTGTTACTTTGTAGAAAAAAAAAAAAAGCTATCAGAGTAGCATAGATATGTACACAATTAATAGTTACAAAGTGTGTGATCCTAGCTGCAAATCAGAAAATCTGACCAAGAAAAAAAAATAGAAAGGAGGTATATCAATAACACTATGAAACACTACATAATGTGTAAAAACATCCTTAAAAACAATGTATAAAACATTAAAAAAAACACAGCAATAAATGCATTAAAAACCCTGTGTGGATATAGATAAAAGAAATAATCCTGTAAAAGTACTTATCGGGGGGCGGGGTGGGGCTCTACGGTTCTGGACACAGTGAACACAGGAGATCAATGGATGATGCCCAGTAAGCTTAACCCCACATGATCTAGGTAAGATGCTCTCAGTTCACAGAAATGGTAAACTGTGCCAACAGTCAGACAAGTTAGGTGAGCACAACAAGCTGGGAGTGCGTGGAAAAAGCCGCAACCGGTAACTTCGAAAAAGGTCGCGTCTGAGTTAAAGGAGCAGCGTTGAGGTATAAAGACGTGGACCAGTACATCTACGCATTTCGTCGCATGAGTGAGACTTATTCAAGACAACGGTCCTCATCCACAAGTTAACTTTATATACCCCTTGACAGAGGGCAAATAGGAAAACTAGTCAATTAGACATATGAGAAAAAAAAAAACAACTAACATAACATATAAAATACATTTATTTAATTCAATAACGAAGTATAATTTCTAAACATTAAAAAAAACAATATAAATAATTATGCAAATAAAACATATCCTGTAGATACAACGCTGATATATGATACATAATAAGATACTGCTTTCATTACTGATAAATAGTTATAAAAAAGGGGGAGGAGTTGGAAAGACTAGGGCAAAAAAAAAAAAACATATTTGTGGTAAAGGCTAAAGATGAACATGGATGAAAATAACCAGATAATGAAGATGGATATAAACACAATATTAAGACCATATTTCAATACTATAGATAACCAATTCTTCATTAAGCCCATGAGGGCTTAAGGTATTTAATTTATATATCCCTTTTGATTCAGCGCCTATAAGGGCTCTCTTACATTTAGCGACGTATCAGTTCAATACCCATAACTGAGAGCTCAGGGGATTACTATTAAGTACAGATGAGAAATGTCTAGCCACCAAGGATTTCTTGTCTTTGTGTAAACCTTGTAGTTTGGCCAACGTATTGTAAGCAGCATTTGCAGGTAAAAAGGTGGACCACAAAAGAAGAATTACACGTAATCCTATCATTGATGGGAAATGAATTTCCTCTCATTGCTGGCCCAAAATGGGTGGTCTTATGGTACATAGAAATGCATGTGAGACATAGAAAATTCCGTGTTAGATGATCCTTTTTGGACTGGATAGTATCCTCAGGGCTATATTTCACTAAGTACTTTTACAGGATTATTTCAGTTATCTATATCCATACAGGGTTTTTAATGCATTTTTTGCTGTGGTGTTTTTTTCATGTTTTATACATCGTTTTTAAGGATGTTTTTATACATTTTGTAGTGTTATTGATATACCTCCTATCTATTTTTTATTCTCGGCCAGATTATCTGACTTGCAACTAGGATCACACACTTTGTAACTATTAATTGTGTACTTATCTATGCTACTCTACTCTGATAGCATTTTTTCTGCATAGTAACACTCTGGGTTGTACTTGTTTAAAGGGCATTGCAACCTTGAGTGTGGCGATTTGTATCAGTGTTGCATACTATGTTTTAAATTATTTGGAGCAGCTTGTGTGTTTTTTACTTTTTGTTCTATTAAATGTATATCTTGTACGGATTGTGCTGATTTCATTCATTTATTAAAAATTTATTTAAGCGCGTTCACACTTTTATATTTCTTGTTGGTTTCAAGATCCACTTTACTCTTAGGATATCACTAAATTCATAAAGTCATTCTTTGGAAGGGGAAACAAAAAAGTGTAACACGACTTAAAAGGACCTTACATACAAAGCTTTTTAGCTTGTGGAGTGCGTTTTGTATCGAGGCAAAGACCCAACTGCATCACAGTAGGTATTGCAGAACCAGAATTGAACCCACTTAGAGGAAGAGCAGTCAAAAAAAATAGCCATCTGTTCTGATTTTGTAAAAATCTCGGTGAAGTGAGTTGCAAAGTTTGAGGCGGACTGGGTGGTAGGAGGAGGGGGAGCAACAGAGCAAAGGAGAGCATTAAAAGTGTTAAATAGGCATTTTGATTGTCGGGACAGTGTGCTTATGAGGGTGTTGAAGTAATTTACTTTTGCAGAGGAAAGAGCCAGAGTGTAGGAGCGCAGCATCAATTTATAGTGGATGAAGTCAGGTGAACAGTGAGACTTTCTCCAATAGCGTTCAGCAGTTTTGGAACATTTTTGGATATATCGGGTCAGCTTGGCGTGCCAGTGTTGTATTTGGGAACGCTTGCTGTGTTTAAGTGTAGGAGGTGCCATGAGGTCTAGTAGAGAGGAAAGAGTGCAGTTGTAGAGTTAGGGCAAGTGAGATTTGAGATGGGTAAAAGGAGAGTTTGGTTTCTGCGAGATTGGAGAGTTGAGGGTGGTGAGATTTGGGTATGGGATATGCCTATGTCAAAGTTCAGCAGATGGTGGTCAGATAAAGGAAATGGAACAATGAAGAGATGAGAGGTGGTACAGAGATTGGTAAAGATGAGGTCTAGAGTGTTTCCTGCTGTATCAACTTGGAACTCACAAGGGCATAGCGTTTTCAGAATATTGTACAGCAAGTGACAGTAGTAGGCAAAAGCTCAAACAGTTGCCTCTTATTCTATGCATGGAGACTACTCTTTATTCACAAACTCCTATAGAGCAGGTTTTATGAGAAAAGCAGTTTGTGCTAGAGGAGAAGTGGAACTGCTCAATAAATTAGCAACAGCCATACTGCGGCTATTAGTGAGCAGCAACCAACAGAGTTGCCGACTGTGCATACCATGAATGCTCAGTCCAAGTAGGGCCAATGCTCTGTTTGCTTGATTGACAGCTCTAGTAGACTGGCTTTTAGTGTCAGTGATTTTTATCACTTTTTATAAGAGCTGAGAGACTGTTCTGGGTTAACCTTTGCGCCACAAACAAACAATCACGGAAAATTGTTATGGTGCGTAGACACACCCAATATTAACAAGATTGTCCCCAATTTCACAATAATTACCCATTTACAGTAGGCTTTCAACACACCACACCTCCTTGCAAATGGTTCTTCCCCAATGCTGCTCAACTCACTAGCAACAAGCAATATTTGTTAGCAGCATCAAGTACACACAGAGGTTTTGATTTTTAAATTTGAATTTTTTATTGATTTTTCATGAGAAAAAGTAAATTGGGGGTACAGAAGGAAAGAAAGGAGGGGATGACATGACCATCATGAATGTTATTGCATGGTTGTCACACTTCAAAGCAAAGATCAATTCCTTGGACAAGAGGTTACATGTTATGCAAGGTTATACCGTGTACAAGCTATGATTGTTTACACGCCTCATCTTATACATTGAAATTGTTAAATAATACAATAATGTTAACTAAGACAACAATCTATCATATCACCTTGGGTTACACTTCTGCGTAACTAATGCGCATTGTGAAGTCTTGTCTTATGTATCTCTGTATATCGGTACACTTCCCCCTGAGCTGTAAGTGAGATTTATGTGAGGTGTATCATGGTAAGGGTTCTAAGGCTTCCCCTTTCATATCTCACTTTTTTAGATGTGAGTTTGAGGCTCAGCTGTCGGATTCTAAGGTTTTGGGCATTTAGGGCAAGCCATGGTTTCCACATCTGTTTGATCCTTTTCGACTTCTCGAATCTGAAGAGAGCGTTTCATATCTATAATATTGGTATATCTTATCGAACAGCTCTTTGTTTGAGGGGCAGTAGGTAGATTTCCAGTGGATAGTTAGTAGGTTTCTTTCTGCCAGTATTACAATTGATACTTTTTTCGCTTCCATCTTCCACGCAGTTGGGAATATCATCAGGAGGCTCACCATTGGAGTGAGAGGTTGGGTGTTGGGTAATGCTGCCGTTATGATTGTTTGTACTGGTTTCCACAGAAGTCTAATCTTGCTGCATTCCCACCACAGATGAGTCATTGTTCCTGGTTGGGATCTGCATCTCCAACAGTTAGGATCTGCGTCAGGGTAAATCTGCTGTAGCCGTTGTGGGGTAAGGTATCATCGGTATATTATCTTTTTATGTGCTTCTACGTGCCTTTAAGTGCATTGAGTGCTTGGAGCTATTGTTTGTCTGTAAGTCCAGACAGACCTTCCTTTTCCCATTGGGCCACATATTTGAAAGAGCGGAGTGGTAGGGTGCTCAAGAGAGTTTTGTAGCATAATGATAAGGACTTAGTCTTAGTGGGGGCAGAGTGACACCTCTCGATAAGTGTCAATGCCGAGATTTCTTGTGGCTTTGGTGCCGGTGTCTGCATGGTTACCTTATCTTGTACAATGCTTTTCAACTGGAGATATTGAAAAATTAGAGGGAGATGGGGGGCGTGGCCGCTGAACAAGATGGCTGCATAAACCCAGTGCTCCTCTCTACTAAGCCCGTACACAACATTCTACTAACAGCACAAGCCTAGAAATGGGCTGCCACCGACGATCCAAGCACTTCCAGACACTGAGGGGGGCCCCCCGAGGTCCCATCAGGGCCCGATGGACGGCTTCATTCGGTCTCAGAGAGACCCGGAAGATGATGCGGATGCCATGCTGTCCTCCCCGGCCTCGACAGCCGGCACAGAGATGTCGGCCTTAGACCGCATTGGAGAGGAATTGCGCACAATAGCGGCCTCCATGGCTACTAAAGGCGACATGCTCACACACACAACTGCCATTCAGGATGCCCTTCACGCGAAAATAGCGGGGATCCGGACGGATGTGGGCGCTCAAGCAGACTGCATTCAAACCCTGGAGGCAGCAATGGAAACACAGGCCGCCAGAAACGTCACGATGGAAGCAGCGCTCGCCAAGCAGGGGGAACTCCTTCTCACCATGCGGCGTTCTGTGGAAGACTTAGACAACAGGGGCCGTCGTTGTAATATTCAAGTCAAAGGGGTCCCGGAGACGGATGGAGAGGAAAACGCTGAGGAGCTTCTCTCGGGCCTTTTTCGCGCCATACTGCAACAAGAGGCGCCTCCCTGCTTTAAATTTGACAGAGCTCACAGAGCTATGCGGCCTCGAACGCTGGAAGAAGGCCCGAGAGATCTAATTTGCTGCCTCCACTCCTACCAATTGAAGGAGGCCATCATGAGGAAAGCTAGGGGGCGCCCCACGTGGCCCTATATGGGCACCCAAGTAGCTCTGTACCAGGATCTCTCCCCTCTGATGTTGGATGCGCGGAGGGCCCTCCTGCCCGTGACCACTCTGCTGCGAGACCGAGGCATTCAATATAAGTGGGGATTTCCATTTGCCCTCATGATACAATCCCAGGAGGGATGGACTGCTGCCTGCCACCCTGATGAAATTCCGGGCCTTTTGGAGGGACCACCCACACCGGTTCCTGATTGGATCAGGGACTCCATGAGCCAGAGACCCCGACCTCAGAGGATGCCCCGACGGCGGAGGGGGGAGGCCCCGCAGGGCTCCCCACCGCGAAGACGCCCAGACCGAGGAGGACTGGCAGCGTAGGTGAGCTTCCTAATCCGGTGCCCATCACCGCCTGTATCCCGATCGTTCCCACCACTGCCGCATAAGCCCCGAGCTCAACTTCACCACTGTGGGTAAGACTCAGTAGCTACCTGATCCGGAGGATCTCCCTTGCCCTCATCGCCATTGGACTGGGGGGCCACACGGAACAGTTTGGGAGGGGGGGAATGGGAGCTATGGTTGCATGTGTTGGGCACTAAGTGTGAGACCTCACCCGCGGGTATAGAGGGCGAGATGATTGGGACCAGTGGGGGGGGGGGTCGGACAGATCTTTCACTTTTGATGTGTGGGTTTACGCTGGCCCACACAGCCCCTGAGCGGACGATGAGGTACTCTGGACTGGCTCTGGCTGACCTCTCCACTCCCACCCCCCTTTTTTTTCAGTGAAGAGTTACTATTAGACCCGAAACTCAAGGAACAGATTACGCGGGAACTAGAACAATACTTCCAAAACAACGGAACAGCAGACATATCCCCGATCTCAGTCTGGGAATCCCACAAAAGCGTGATACAAGGTTCATTCATACATATTGCCTCCTAAAGGAAGAAGGATACACAGAAGGAAATGGCGGATATTTACCAAAGAATCGCCACATTGGAAGCTCAACACAAAAGGTCTCAGCTTTTGGCGACGTATGGAGACCTGATGCAAGCGAGAATGCAACTCAAAGACCTTCTAACGAAGCGATACCTGCGTTCTCTCCAACGATCCAGGGGCTTCTTCTATATGCATGCCAATAAAAGTGGACGATACTTAGCGAAACTGCTGAAAAGGAACTCTCCCCGAGTCCAGGTTAGACAATTGCACTTATCCACGGGTAATACAACTAGACATTCCACTGCAATCGCCGAGGAATTCAGAACTTACTATGAAAAATTATATAACCTGCACTGGATGCCGATGACCGGATACGGGATTACTTGAGGACCGCGGACCTGTCGAGCATTCCCCCAGACATGGCAAACGGGCTTGACAGCCCGATTACGGAGGAGGAACTGGCGGCGGCGCTTAAATCTACCAAGACGGGAAAAGCTCCGGGACCGGATGGTTTCCCCGCGACCTATTATAAATCCTTTCTTGCAATACTACTACAGTGGCTGTCCAAATCCATCAATGCAGTCGCAGAAGGGGGGACTCTGGGGGCCGAATCTTTGGCGGCGACTATCACGGTCATCCCAAAACCGGGCAAAGACCCGATGTACTGCGGAAACTATCGTCCCATTTCCCTTTTAAATGTGGACACCAAGCTATTCACAAAAGTCCTGGCCACCAGGCTCCAAGCGCCTCTCCCGGGCCTGATACATAAGGACCAAACCAGTTTTATACCAGGACGCGAGGCAAGGGATAGTACCATGCGTGTGTTTGCAATCTAACACTTGGCGAAGAAAACGCAACAATGCCTCCTCCTTCTTTCTACTGATGCCGAGAAGGCATTTGATCGGGTACAATGGCCTTTCATGATAGCCACATTGAGGGAGATGGGCCTGGGGCAAACATTCCTTGCATGGGTTCGAGCCCTCTATCGCAAGCCTCGGGCAGCGGTCAGGGTCAATGGAGCACTTATGGAGGACTTTCAGATTGCGAATGGCATGCGCCAGGGGTGCCCCTTGTCCCCCTTGCTCTTTGCCATGACCCTTGAGCCCCTCTTACAAATAGTCCGACAAAATCGAGATGTTACCAGGTTTTCCTGGCGGGGGCAGACACATAAGGTAGCCGCTTACGCGGATGATCTCCTCTTTTTCATTAGCAGTCCCAGAACTGCGTTACCATGTCTACTGGCGGAGTTTGAGAAATTTGGTAGGTTATCAGGTTTCAAACTCAATTTATCCAAATGTGAGACACTAAATAGAACGCTCCCGGAACATGACTAACACTCTAGGGACGGCCTTTCCCTTTACATGGTGTCGCTCCAAGATGAAATATCTTGGCATATGGATCGCGTCAAACCCGAAGGACCTCTACTCCTATAACTATACACCTCTCCTTAATACGTTAACGGACATGTCAAAATGGACCTACCCACATATCTCATGGCAGGGGCGGGTAGCTGTTCTTAAAATGAATATCCTTCCTATGCTCCTTTATCCCTTTCAGGCACTGCCGGTTGCCTTGCCAACCTCCTTTTTTACTTAATTGAAATCGGCGACTTCGGTATGTGTGGCGCGGAGAACGCTCAAGGCTTAAATACGACACATGATGCTTACCCAAACATTGTGGAGGGCTAGCTCTCCCAGATTTTAAAAAATACTACCAAGCCACAGTACTGCAACGAGTACTTGAATGGCACACGAACCCTGAACACAAACAATGGATAGCCTTGAATGCCGAAGGAAATGACGCAGCCCTACAGGCGGCTGTCTGGGACACCAGGGCACAGACTCTAGGACAGATACGAGAGGACACGGGGCCGGTGATCCAGACATTGCACAGTTGGAAAAAAAGTCAAAAATAGGTAAGCGCTAATAATATATATAAAAAATATATAAAGTAGGCAGCAACCTTATAGAGGGTAACCCTCTTACCCTCTAGGTAATGTACAGTAAAGCAGGAAGAAAGGTAGCGCCAAAATAAAACAAAAAAATAAGTAAAATAAATAAATAAATAAAATAAAATAAAATAAAATGAGTCCCAATATATGTTGGAGGGTAGAAGTGTCTGTTCCACAATTTCCACTGGTAAAGTGTTTCCTCTGTCTGTGATACTTCAGATCGTCTCGTGATATGGAAAACACAAAGGGAAAGGACCAATCGTGCAGAATGTATAAAATGTGTAGATATAAAATAAGAAGATGAATTGCACTCACATTTTCATGAGCTATGACCAGCTCAGGGGTAATGGGTTTTCAGCAGAATAATCCCTGCTTGTAGGATATAAGGAATGCTTGTCCTCTTGGAGTATGACGGTGTCCAACTCTCAGGAAAAGGAAAAATAGGAACAACCAATAGTGCTCTCTGATAATATAATGTGGTATAAAGATAAAAAGAATAGGAAATATACTCACAAATAGAGTGCAGATATCACTGCACTTGGAATGTCGCGTGGGCGGTATAATCCCCACCTCAGGATATATATAAAAAAAATGCCAGGAAATAGGTAGTAGAAAAAAGGTTATGTGTAAAAATAATAAAGTAATGATATAGATGGCACAAGAATATAGCCAAACTTAATTTATTATTTAAAATACACAATAAAAACCATTAACGCGTTTCACCACTAGGGTTTTATCAAAATGGTATAACATGAGAACCTGGCAAGAATAAAATATATATAGGGACACTGGTACTTTAAAAATTGCGCCAAAAACAGCATCAATTAGCTTTAACCAATCAGAGTCAAACATAATGTTCATGGATAACAAAACTTTGAGAAGCACATAAAACAGAGATTGTAATGAGTAAGAATGAAAATATATGTATCACAATCATATTATGCATAGAGCATATGAAAAACGAAGCTTTTAGTTGGAATTAAATATTGTTGTAGCGCGTCACGTGACCCGCGCGGCACTATGGGAAATGTAGTGCGCGGGTCACGTGATCGTACACAGACAATCATATTAGCCGTCCCAGCAATGGGCGGTGTAAACGTCTTGGAGGCGGGTGCGTGTGACGTCACGTGACCCGTGGCATACACAGGCAGTGTAGTGCACGGGTCACGTGATCGGCGCTCAGGCGCCTGGGAAATGTAGTTAGATGGGAAAACGAGCAGAATATGAAAAATACACTGCATATATTTAGAATAACGATCATATTAGAACACAATCATAATGTACATAAGACAGGCAAGTAAATAAAAGAAAAACCACTGATAAAAGACATACAAAAGGGTATCAGCATAAATAATCCTCATATAGTAATGAGTTAATATAATAGCAGCATATTTATAAGCACATATATAAGTAAAAATATATATAAAAAATATAAAATATATATCTCAAGGAATAACAAGAAATACATACATTTTGGGATAACATGTTTATATATATTATAATTAAAATATCTATAGTGTGGTCAGATTGGGGGTATCCTAGACTATAATGCCGTAGGTAGCAACTATGAATAGGATAGCCCCAAAATGACCACAATAAGGAAGATAAAAATAAAGTGAATAAAATCATAAGAAGTTAAATAAATCAAAATCCACATTTAAGCCTTGGGGGGCTAACGTCTGTAGATTAAATACCCACTCCATCTCATTTTTACCTAAAATATTTTTTATATTGCCACCTCTCCATGGGACTTTGCATTTTTTTATTCCGATACATTTAAGAAATTTAGGATCCCGATTGTGTTTTTCAAAGTGTTTTGATACAGAGTGGTTGGCATAGCCATTTCTTATATTTCGGCAGTGTTCTGCTAGTCTTGTTTTAAGGCATCTGGTAGTCATACCCACATATTGGAGGCCACAGGGGCACTCCAATAGGTAGATAACATTGGTAGTGTGACATCCAATAAAATCTTTTATAATATAGTTTTTGTTAGTTACATTCGATTTAAAACTGGTAACTTTGGAATGGATAGCGGGATTGGTACTTTTACACACAATACAGCGTTTGCATCTATAAAAACCCGTCATTCCATTAAGAAAAGTAGGTTGTGTATTTTTAACTTCTCTGGTATAGTTATTGGTTAAGATAGATCTAAAATTGGGTGCACCTCTAAAAACAATTTTTGGCTGAGTCGGTAATGTTTCTTTAAGGAGATCATCTTGTCTTAGGAGGTGCCAGTGTTTTTTAATCGTTTTTTTGATAAAACCACTTTTGTTATTGTAGTTAAAAATTATAGGAAGGGTAGGGGCTTCTGAGATATTTTTATCTTTATAAGTTAAAAGGTTTTCTCTGGGTTTGTTCCTTACTGATTCTATAATGTTATCTAATTGTGTGGATGAGTAGTTTTTTTCAATAAACTGATTTTTTAAAAACAATGATTGTTCGTTAAAGTCATCAATGTGAGAGCAATTTCGACGCATACGTAGAAATTGGCTTTTGGGGGCGCTCTCAAGCCATGGCTTGTAGTGACAGCTAGTCAGATCAATTGCTGTATTGGTGCATACTTTTTTAAAAAATGTTTTTGTATGCACTACTCCTTCTTTGATAAAAATATTTAAGTCTAGAAAATTAATTGTATCTCTACTGTACTCACATGTTAAAACAATTCCTCTATTATTTGAGTTAAGATGTGAAATAAAAGCATTAAGTGAATCTTCCGAACCTTTCCATATAAAAAACAAATCATCAATATATCTAAAATAGGAGACCAGGTATAAAAAATATTTTAGGTACAAATGAGATGGAGTGGGTATTTAATCTACAGACGTTAGCCCCCCAAGGCTTAAATGTGGATTTTGATTTATTTAACTTCTTATGATTTTATTCACTTTATCTTTATCTTCCTTATTGTGGTCATTTTGGGGCTATCCTATTCATAGTTGCTACCTACGGCATTATAGTCTAGGATACCCCCAATCTGACCACACTATAGATATTTTAATTATAATATATATAAACATGTTATCCCAAAAATGTATGTATTTCTTGTTATTCCTTGAGATATATATTTTATATTTTTTATATTTTTTACTTATATATGTGCTTATAAATATGCTGCTATTATATTAACTCATTACTATATGAGGATTATTTATGCTGATACCCTTTTGTATGTCTTTTATCAGTGGTTTTTCTTTTATTTACTTGCCTGTCTTATGTACATTATGATTGTGTTCTAATATGATCGTTATTCTAAATATATGCAGTGTATTTTTCATATTCTGCTCGTTTTCCCATCTAACTACATTTCCCAGGCGCCTGAGCGCCGATCACGTGACCCGTGCACTACACTGCCTGTGTATGCCACGGGTCACGTGACGTCACACGCACCCGCCTCCAAGACGTTTACACCGCCCATTGCTGGGACGGCTAATATGATTGTCTGTGTACGATCACGTGACCCGCGCACTACATTTCCCATAGTGCCGCGCGGGTCACGTGACGCGCTACAACAATATTTAATTCCAACTAAAAGCTTCGTTTTTCATATGCTCTATGCATAATATGATTGTGATACATATATTTTCATTCTTACTCATTACAATCTCTGTTTTATGTGCTTCTCAAAGTTTTGTTATCCATGAACATTATGTTTGACTCTGATTGGTTAAAGCTAATTGATGCTGTTTTTGGCGCAATTTTTAAAGTACCAGTGTCCCTATATATATTTTATTCTTGCCAGGTTCTCATGTTATACCATTTTGATAAAACCCTAGTGGTGAAACGCGTTAATGGTTTTTATTGTGTATTTTAAATAATAAATTAAGTTTGGCTATATTCTTGTGCCATCTATATCATTACTTTATTATTTTTACACATAACCTTTTTTCTACTACCTATTTCCTGGCATTTTTTATATATATCCTGAGGTGGGGATTATACCGCCCACGCGACATTCCAAGTGCAGTGATATCTGCACTCTATTTGTGAGTATATTTCCTATTCTTTTTATTTTTATACCACATTATATTATCAGAGAGCACTATTGGTTGTTCCTATTTTTCCTTTTCCTGAGAGTTGGACACCGTCATACTCCAAGAGGACAAGCATTCCTTATATCCTACAAGCAGGGATTATTCTGCTGAAAACCCATTACCCCTGAGCTGGTCATAGCTCATGAAAATGTGAGTGCAATTCATCTTCTTATTTTATATCTACACATTTTATACATTCTGCACGATTGGTCCTTTCCCTTTGTGTTTTCCATATCACGAGACGATCTGAAGTATCACAGACAGAGGAAACACTTTACCAGTGGAAATTGTGGAACAGACACTTCTACCCTCCAACATATATTGGGACTCATTTTATTTTATTTTATTTTATTTATTTATTTATTTTACTTATTTTTTTGTTTTATTTTGGCGCTACCTTTCTTCCTGCTTTACTGTACATTACCTAGAGGGTAAGAGGGTTACCCTCTATAAGGTTGCTGCCTACTTTATATATTTTTTATATATATTATTAGCGCTTACCTATTTTTGACTTTTTTTGTACTGTATTAATATCCCTCCGGTTTTAGCTGCTTTTAATATGTCTATTTTTGATTATAGGACCAATCATACCATTGATATAGACCATGTATTCTCTACTCAACCGAATAGTCCTATCTATGTTAGGACCCCAATGTTTTCTCAACAAGAATTATTTATCAAATTAGAAAGGGCTCTAACAGTAGAAATTAAACTCAAATGGGAGATTGCTACTTTTAAAAAATATATTGACGAACATATAACACCTCGTGGCCTAAGACTTATGAAATTACCCACTTCAGATCAAGATGATCTGGAATTTATGGACGAGTGGAACAGTAAATTGGAAACTTGCACATTTGGCCTTATGGACACCCTAATTAAGAAAAAGAGTAAAAAACTGTCCAATCTGGATAGGGAAATCAATGACCTTAAAGAAAAACTTATGCCCTTCACAGAAAGTAATGTATATCAACAGAACTCAGTTTTAATTCAAAGTAAAATTGAAAAAATAGAAATTGACACGAAACATATTAAAGTCAAAAAATACATAAGGGACAAACAAGATTATGCTAACAGACAGGTTAGGACATACCACCTAAAGAAAAGATATACGTCAGAAAACCCATCCTCAAATATGAGGACAGAATCACAACAATATCACAAACCGACCACATTCAATACACGACATGTGTCTCCATATGTCCCCAACAACCACTTTCCCACGTTACACAAACCTTCACATTACTCTCCACATAAGCAAAAATTTCACTACAAGAATTACAATTCTGGTTATGCACCTTCAACTTCATACCACAAACCTACATCATTCAAACCACGTAGAACTTTCAACAACACCTCCACACACTATGACTCACGTCACAACTACTACAACGCACGGAGCCCAGATATCCAAAATCACTCACCTAAAACTCACAAACCCAGTCACTACTACAAAAATCACTCAGCGACTCCTATCTCACATACAAACAGGTACCAACTACTATCCATTGATTCAGAAATAGATAGTGATGATCATTTTTTAGAGATTCAGACACATCCACACACTTTCACAAACACACCGTACCCAATAAGGACCAAAAAAAGACCTCTAAGCCCAGAGGCAAACGAAGTGGTAGAAGACAACAAAAAAGAGAGACTAGAAAGACAATAACTGCCCCCAAAGAATCAGACATCGGCATTTTTAATTTATCACGAAAAGTTTTAAGTGCAGCACAAATTTCAGTTTTAAGTAAAGGGCTAAAATATGCTCCGACCAACTCTTTTAAACCATTTGAGGCATTTTTAGATGTTAATAAATTTATACGCAAAGCTACTTTAAAAAGATTTTATAATTCACATGACGCTAACACTAATCCCCCCCTTCCTTCCTCTCAAATCCCTACAGATACACCTACATACATTAATACAGACTTAAAACCTCAATCTACTTTTTATCCTTATAATTTTAAATCAGCCCCTCTTGTGATGTTTGAAAAATCCGTACTAAAAGATTTTAATAAGATCAAGTATAGCAAATATGACACCCAAAATTTAAATAGATTAGAAAAAACAGCAATGAAACAACTCCAAGAAGATAAAGACATTGTTATTAAACCTGCAGATAAAGGTGGGGGTCTTGTTATCCAATCAAGTGCTATGTATATTAAAGAAGCTTACAGACAGCTGAATGACACTGATGTATACGAAAAATTATCCAATGACCCAACACCAGACATACAACAAAAATTAAATACCTTCTTACAAAAGGGATTAGAAGAAAATATTTTGAAGAAAAAAGAATTTGACTATATATTTATTAAGAATCCCCAAATTCCGGTAATTTATTTTCTGCCGAAAATACATAAGGATGCTCAACACCCTCCCGGCAGACCTATAGTGTCTGGAATTAATTCCCCTTTATGTAATTTATCTCAATACATTGACACCCTACTCCAACCTGCAGTCAAACTCATGAAATCTTATCTAAAGGACTCAATGTCACTATTAAATTTTTTTAATGGATTTTATTGGGAACAAGATTTTATACTTGTGACATGCGATGTCACCTCTTTATACACTATTATTCCACATCAACTTGGTTGTAATGCAGTCAGAACTATGTTATCTAATGAAAAAAGAGTCCCAGAAACTCAGATTGATTTTATTGTGGAAGGCATCAATATAATTTTAAATAATAACTATTTTTGTTTTTTTAATTCTTTTTACCTCCAAAAGAGAGGAACAGCTATGGGGACCAGGTTTGCCCCCAGCTATGCCAACCTCTTTATGGCCGACTGGGAATCCAGTGCCATTTGGGGGCGGCATACATGGGAGCAAAACCTGGTCTCCTATTTTAGATATATTGATGATTTGTTTTTTATATGGAAAGGTTCGGAAGATTCACTTAATGCTTTTATTTCACATCTTAACTCAAATAATAGAGGAATTGTTTTAACATGCGAGTACAGTAGAGATACAATTAATTTTCTAGACTTAAATATTTTTATCAAAGAAGGAGTAGTGCATACAAAAACATTTTTAAAAAAAGTATGCACCAATACAGCAATTGATCTGACTAGCTGTCACTACAAGCCATGGCTTGAGAGCGCCCCCAAAAGCCAATTTCTACGTATGCGTCGAAATTGCTCTCACATTGATGACTTTAATGAACAATCATTGTTTTTAAAAAATCAGTTTATTGAAAAAAACTACCCATCCACACAATTAGATAACATTATAGAATCAGTAAGGAACAAACCCAGAGAAAACCTTTTAACTTATAAAGATAGAAATATCTCAGAAGCCCCTACCCTTCCTATAATTTTTAACTATAATAACAAAAGTGGTTTTATCAAAAAAACGATTAAAAAACACTGGCACCTCCTAAGACAAGATGATCTCCTTAAAGAAACATTACCGACTCAGCCAAAAATTGTTTTTAGAGGTGCACCCAATTTTAGATCTATCTTAACCAATAACTATACCAGAGAAGTTAAAAATACACAACCTACTTTTCTTAATGGAATGACGGGTTTTTATAGATGCAAACGTTGTATTGTGTGTAAAAGTACTAATCCCGCTATCCATTCCAAAGTTACCAGTTTTAAATCGAATGTAACTAACAAAAACTATATTATAAAAGATTTTATTGGATGTCACACTACCAATGTTATCTACCTATTGGAGTGCCCTTGTGGCCTCCAATATGTGGGTATGACTACCAGATGCCTTAAAACAAGATTAGCAGAACACTGCCGAAATATAAAAAATGGTTATGCCAACCACTCTGTATCAAAACACTTTGAAAAACACAATCGGGATCCTAAATTTCTTAAATGTATCGGAATAAAAAAATGCAAAGTCCCATGGAGAGGTGGCAATATAAAAAATATTTTAGGTAAAAATGAGATGGAGTGGGTATTTAATCTACAGACGTTAGCCCCCCAAGGCTTAAATGTGGATTTTGATTTATTTAACTTTTTATGATTTTATTCACTTTATCTTTATCTTCCTTATTGTGGTCATTTTGGGGCTATCCTATTCATAGTTGTTACCTACGGCATTATAGTCTAGGATACCCCCAATCTGACCACACTATAGATATTTTAATTATAATATATATATACATGTTATCACAAAATGTATGTATTTCTTGTTATTCCTTGAGATATATATTTTATAATTTTTATATATATTTTTTACTTATATATGTGCTTATAAATATGCTGCTATTATATTAACTCATTACTATATGAGGATTATTTATGCTGATATCCTTTTGAATGTCTTTTATCAGTGGTTTTTCTTTTATTCACTTGCCTGTCTTATGTACATTATGATTGTGTTCTAATATGATCGTTATTCTAAATATATGCAGTGTATTTTCCATATTCTGCTCGTTTTCCCATTTAACTACATTTCCCAGGCGCCTAAGCGCCGATCACGTGACCCGTGCACTACACTGCTTGTGTATGCCGCGGGTCACGTGACGTCACACGCACCCGCCTCCAAGACGTTTACACCGCCCATTGCTGGGACGGCTAATATGAATGTCTGTGTACGATCACGTGACCCGCGCACTACATTTCCCATAGTGCCGCGCGGGTCACGTGACGTGCTACAACAATATTTAATTCCAATTAAAAGCTTCGTTTTTCATATGCACAATGCATAATATGATTGTGATACACATATTTTCATTCTTACTCATTTTAATCTCTGTTTTATGTGCTTCTCAAAGTTTTGTTATCCATGAACATTATGTTTGATTCTGATTGGTTAAAGCTATTTGATGCTGTTTTTGGCGCAATTTTTAAAGTACTAGTGTCCCTATATATATTTTATTCTTGCCAGGTTCTCATGTTATACCATTTTGATAAAACCCTAGTGGTGAAACGCGTTAATGGTTTTTATTGTGTATTTTAAATAATAAATTAAGTTTGGCTATATTCTTGTGCCATTTATATTATTATTTTATTATTTTTACACATAACCTTTTTTTACTACCTATTTCCTGGCATTTTATATATATCCTGAGGTGGGGATTATACCGCCCACGCGACATTCCAAGTGCAGTGATATCTGCACTCTATTTGTGAGTATATTTCCTATTCTTTTTATTTTTATACCACATTATATTATCAGAGAGCACTATTGGCTGTTCCTATTTTTCCCTTTCCTGAGAGTTGGACACCGTCATACTCCAAGAGGACAAGTATTCGTTATATCCTACAAGCAGGGATTATTCTGCTGAAAACCCATTACCCCTGAGCTGGTCATAGCTCATGATAATGTGAGTGCAATTCATCTTCTTATTTTATATCTACACATTTTATACATTCTGCACGATTGGTCCTTTCCCTTTGTGTTTTCCATATCACGAGACGCTCTGAAGTATCACAGACAGAGGAAACACTTTACCAGTGGAAATTGTGGAACAGACACTTCTACCCTCCAACATATATTGGGACTCATTTTATTTTATTTATTTATTTATTTTACTTAATTTTTCGTTTTATTTTGGCGCTACCTTTCTTCCTGCTTTACTGTATATTATCTAGAGGGTAAGAGGGTTACCCTCTATAAGGTTGCTGCCTACTTTATTTTTTTTTTATTTATTTTTTTTATTCTATATATTATTAGCGCTTACCTATTTTTGACTTTTTCAATAACTGAAGTAACCCTATAAGGATTTTATTTCAAACTTAGCATTTCCAAGTAAATTGGTAGGGACACTCCAAACACCTAACTTACTTCATCACAAAAAGTCTGGTCAGGGTTAGGAAGGGAGGGCTTGTAAATGATGCAGACAAGAGATCTGTCAGAATTCATTTGTAGTTTCTTCGTTTTCATCTTTAGGTTCGTGGTGTTTTCTTTCTCTTTCTTTCTGGCATATTCCTTTTGCTAATTCATGGTTTCTCCAGTTCGATTC
>OW240917.1:28341232-28354953 GCA_933207985.1 Pelobates cultripes
TGCCTGCTTACATTATAAGCAGTAGTGGTTTGGGCCAATTACAATGCTTCGCCATATGATTGGCTGAGACTGTCAAGAAGGCAGATCAGGGGCAGAGCCAGCTCAAGTCAAACACAGCCCTGGCCAATCAGCATCTCCTCATAGAGATGAATTGAATCAATCTAAATATTTTAATGCCTATAGTATCCCTGTAAATATAAATTGGGGCACCAACATAATATTGTCATCATTGCCAGCAGGAAGTTTGCCACACTAATAGTAATCCAGCTCTGATTTGATGTCTTATCTCTTATTAAAGGGATATTTTGGAGCAGTGGGTGCACTTCTGGAGCTACTGACCACAACCTGACCATCTTTCCTCAATCAAGAGTGATTTCACAAATCCAATGAAAGCCAATCCTGTCACAACTATGCACTGCAATCTGGCAGGTCCTGTCTGGTTAAATTGTATAAAGACAAAAGCTAAATGTGTACATGAGAGAATAAATAAGGCCAGTTTTCAATGTGAGTTTTTATTTTTTATTATGCTTTATATTTGTCTAAAGCACTTTACCCCATATGTTATGTGCCATATCTGTAAATGGGAAGATGGCACAATATGGCAAAGCCTTCCTCAATTGTCTGATAAAATGCTGCAGTGTTTTCATTTTTTCCTCCTGCAACACTTATTGAAAGAACCAATTTAATATCTATCCTGGAAACAGACCTACCATATGTAAGCAAAGTCTTTACGCACAACCTGTGTTCTGTGCCTTCTGTGTCCCTTATTAGTTTATTTACTGTAAACTATGAGAATACCGCCAGGTCTGAGCATTGCAACTTTAGAAAAACAGCTGTTCCATATTGCTTGTACTGCTTATTGGTATGCACTCTATCTATCGATCGTAAAAAAAAAAAAACAGATAAAACTCGTATCTTGTAATACCTTTTTTTGTTGGACTAACAGACTTTTTAATGACAAGCTTTTGGGAGAACCTCCCTTTCTCAAGTCTGAAGCATTTCTGAGCAAGATGACACATAGAATTCAAAGTTGAGTTGTGATACGGGGTTAACGCGACATGAGTGCAGATAACACACAGGTTTGTTAGAAAATAGACACCATTCTCGCAGAGGGTTGTAGATATCTTTCTGAAGAGCAGAGTGAGTGGGGAGAGAAAAAACAAGCAGACCGTGCAGAGGATGGTACACTTTATACATGCGCGTGCGCACACATAAATATGTATATGCAAACGCATAAATACATATACATAAACACATAACATACATGCACATGAACTCATACACAAATCAAAAAAAACCCAACTTTATGTATGGGAAAGCATAGGTCTACATATAGTACTTTGTATATTGATAAAGTGTCCCACAGGAGTGCAGTACGATCTTTCTTTGTGGTGTTTAATAGTGTCTGTGCATGTCGCTTTAACCCTTGTATCACAACTCCACTTTGAATTCTGTGTCGTCTTGCTCAGAAACGCTTCAGACTTGAGAAAGGGAGGTTCTCCCGAAAGCTTGGCACTAAAAAATTGTGTCCAATAAAAAAAGATTTTACATGATACAAATTTTATCGTGTGTGAACAGATTGCTTTGTAATAATCTCCTTTGTGAGTTTAAAAAAAAAAAAAAAAAAATGGAAGGCGATGTATGTAAATTAATCTGCTCTATTCAATTGTTTGTCTAATTCAGTGACATACTCTTCACTGCTAAACCCAGCCTGTCCCATTGTGTTTGGCATCTGCCTTTTGCTACCAGGATGCAGTACTGCAAGCCAGTAACTGGGACACAGCTGCAAGTGCCTTTTTAATGGTTCCTAAATGCTGATTTATCATACAACCACCTAACCCTCTGTGTATGGGCATATGCCAAATAAATTTTAATTGTCATATTTTTAATCACCTATAATACTAGGACTTTTCCATTAAAAAAAGTCCTGTTTTGCCACACTTAAGGGTCTTTAATGTATCCCCTTTGCCTTAATGTCTAAAAATTCTGAAATGTGGTGGGGTTTTTTTTTTTTCAAGTGTTTTGTGCATTTTACTTGTGGGGTGGGAGGGAATGATGTATGCTTTAATGATTTTGTATTTATACATTTTTGGATTTATTTTATAATAAAATTACATGCTTTAATACAATTATACTTTTCTCTATGAATATATTCTTTCATTTTATGACTTTTATCAACGTGATGAAGGTACACACACACACACACACTCACTCACAGCAGACATGATATTAAACTAGCTTTCCATATGCTTGTTTAAGTACACCACTAATAAATTAAAAATAAACAGAAAACAATCTTCCCTCCCATTGGAGAGCAGCCCTGTGCAGACTGCTTAAAAACAAGACAAGGAGCTCAATTGAATTCAAGTCGGTTAAATAATTCAAGGGGGATGTTTTTTATTTTTATTTTCAAAGTAAAATTCTTGATATGTTTTCAGATGGTACTTATATTTGTGTTTGTTTGGTTAAAGACACTCCAGACTTGAGCTTGCTTTAGTGGTTAACAGGAGATCCCCTTGTCCTAAACTATAAGAATTCAGCACATGAAGGAACAACCCGGTAGGGTCAAGCTGGCAGCCAGGTGGGAAGTGGTCCCAAGTAGGACCAAATCCGGTATGAAGGTATGGTATGTAGGAATGGTGGTCCTGTTTTCTTCAACACCATAAAGCGTCATGATGGTGTCACTATAGGGATGGGAACGTGATTAGTAATGCTTTACCATATTTATTTAAAATTTTCACATTTAAAAGCAAATAAGTTGGTTACGCTAAAGTGAAAAATAGATAAGTTAATCTAGTGGCTTTCAGACTGAGGTGCTTTTTCAAATATCTATAGTCCTTACGTGCAGCATGAGACCAAGCACCTTTCAATTTAAATACTCGGCTTCATATTGATGAGGTGTATGTATGTGAATGTCATTAATGCTTACCATGGAGTGTCTTTTTAAGAGGTCAGTCCAATCACAGGACTAATCAAATGCTTTTTAAGATACCTTTTTTATATATAATTATAATAACCAGGAAAGGTACATTCGCATTACTCTGGTTTTCAAGTACGTCCTTAGCCCAGCATCCAGTACTCCTTTTATCTAAATCATAAGGATGAAGGGTTGATTTGAACCTGCGACCCAATGGTATCTCACTGGCCTAATATGTCCAGGTATGCTGTGTATTCTGCCTTTATTACAGAAAAGGGTTTATACAATTTGCAGAATTTAAATAAATTTTCTGTTTCCAGACAGTATTTACATTTGTTGTAAGAACATGAGGCTTGATTGCACTTTACAAAGTGCTTCCCTTTGCAGAAAATAGTTAAAATAAACCTGTGTAGAAATGGAGACAGGTTCGACTGTCATGGTTAGACAGACTCCACACAATGAAAATGGTTACCCAAAATCTTGTATATCTTTAGACTGTTGCCCACACAGATTTTTATTTTTTTTTTAATTTATAAAAGCGATCCAAACTTCCTTAAATAGATATTTATGGGGGCACAAAATCTCGATTCCAACTCACTCAGTCAGAAGGGGGCTTAGTCCTCCTGAAGATAATCACATACTATGATGCAGCCGTTCTTGAATCTGCAATAAGTCTACACGTTCCAATGGGTCGATATGGACAAAGCTCCTACACACTCCCTGGTGAACACAATGTGGACACTGAAAATGTTTCGAACACAGGGGCTGTCGTTATATCCTTCCATGCTGCTCACGTTAAAAATATGGGACAGGTTGCTAGCTATTAGAACAGACAAAGGAAAATATTGTGCACATGCCCCCTTGAGGGCCATAGAAGGAATCTCGCCGTGGTTATCGTTAAAACCTTGGACAGCTCATGGTATCACCCGCATTAGAGACATATTCTCTCAGTTCAAGATCTTGGCCTTCCCGGAATTACAAGAAAAATAAGTTACCCATCTCTCTAATTTTTATTTTATTTTTTTCCAAATCTTTTTATTGAGAGTTTTGTGTTGTTCACGGCTGAACATCAAGTATTGTCAGGTACAAACAATTTCAAGATAAGCTTATATTTGCGCTCCATGGGTCCTCTAGTCCCTGTCTCCTAACCTAGGTTCCCGTCAGGGGTCACGATGCAGCGTACCGGCATCGGTCTTGTGTGATTACTGTGAAAGTGTGCCTGGTACCTCGCATGGTACCTGTATGGTGTTGTATGTCTACATTTATAAAGTAGGCATGATATCCATGTATGATGATAAGATATGGTTTATGTCTAAGTCGGTCAGAAATGGTAGAGAGGGAGAGATGAAAAGAGTGACTGAGGGGGGTGTATCCCCAGCACAATCCCCCCCCGTCACCCCGAGATATATCCGAACCACGGCATCCAGGTCTCCACATGTATGGCCGCCCCACCTGTGAGAGATGCATGTATCGCCTCCGCCCCCTGTATCTCCTCCACCCTACGCAACCATTCTTCCTTGTGCGGCGTGACCTGAGTTCTCCAGTATACTGGAATAAGCGCTTTGGCTGCATTTAGAAGGTGCCGCAAGATCGAGTGCTTGTATTGGGAAATCGACATTGGTGATATGTGCAGCAAGGCTAGTTCGACTGTCCATTCGGTCACATCCCCCAAGAAGTCCCGTATGGTAGATCCAACCATGTCCCAATAACAGAAAATTTTGCTACAGTCCCAACATATATGTATCATAGTGCCCTGCTCCATTAGGCATCTCCAGCACATTGAAGATATCGTTGGGAATATTCTGTGTGGTTCTATACCAGTTTGTTAATAGCTTATAATTTGTTTCTTGGTAACCTGTGCTAATAGAACTCTTATGATGCCAAAGTAGAGCCTTGTCCCACTGTTGTGGCGTGAATTGTTTCGTTAATAACGATTCCCACCGTCTTCGGAATAGATCATGTTCACTCAAATGTCCCGTTAAGATGTGCTGGTATAATATGGAAATCATTCTGCCATTCGCCGTCCCCGTCGTGCAGCATTCCTCAAACCATGTGAGGTCTCGGTGCACTCGTTCTCTATTACAGAGTGTGTCGTAAAAATGTTTCAATTGCAAGTCTCGAAGTATCGCCAGCATAGTGCGAGGTCTCCCATTCAATAATGAGTCCAAGGATCGCAGCCCTCCATCCTGAAAGGCAGTGTGTGTATAGGAGTATATCCGTTATCCTCCGAGAAGGGCCATGCCCCAGCTGGTAGTACCCCCCCCCCCAACCTTCGATTATAAGTAATCGGAAGCAGAGGGCTCGGGGTCGGAGATATGTGTTTTTGCTCTCTGATTAAGCTCCAACTGTGCAATGTCTGGATCACCGGCCCCGTGTCCTCTCGTATCTGTCCTAGAGTCTGTGCCCTGGTGTCCCAGACAGCCGCCTGTAGGGCTGCGTCATTTCCTTCGGCATTCAAGGCTATCCATTGTTTGTGTTCAGGGTTCGTGTGCCATTCAAGTACTCGTTGCAGTACTGTGGCTTGGTAGTATTTTTTAAAATCTGGGAGAGCTAGCCCTCCACAATGTTTGCGTAAGCATCATGTGTCGTATTTAAGCCTTGAGCGTTCTCCGCGCCACACATACCGAAGTCGCCGATTTCAATTAAGTAAAAAAGGAGGTTGGCAAGGCAACCGGCAGTGCCTGAAAGGGATAAAGGAGCATAGGAAGGATATTCATTTTAAGAACAGCTACCCGCCCCTGCCATGAGATATGTGGGTAGGTCCATTTTGACATGTCCGTTAACGTATTAAGGAGAGGTGTATAGTTATAGGAGTAGAGGTCCTTCGGGTTTGACGCGATCCATATGCCAAGATATTTCATCTTGGAGCGACACCATGTAAAGGGAAAGGCCGTCCCTAGAGTGTTAGTCATGTTCCGGGAGCGTTCTATTTAGTGTCTCACATTTGGATAAATTGAGTTTGAAACCTGATAACCTACCAAATTTCTCAAACTCCGCCAGTAGACATGGTAACGCAGTTCTGGGACTGCTAATGAAAAAGAGGAGATCATCCGCGTAAGCGGCTACCTTATGTGTCTGCCCCCGCCAGGAAAACCTGGTAACATCTCGATTTTGTCGGACTATTTGTAAGAGGGGCTCAAGGGTCATGGCAAAGAGCAAGGGGGACAAGGGGCACCCCTGGCGCATGCCATTCGCAATCTGAAAGTCCTCCATAAGTGCTCCATTGACCCTGACCGCTGCCCGAGGCTCGCGATAGAGGGCTCGAACCCATGCAAGGAATGTTTGCCCCAGGCCCATCTCCCTCAATGTGGCTATCATGAAAGGCCATTGTACCCGATCAAATGCCTTCTCGGCATCAGTAGAAAGAAGGAGGAGGCATTGTTGCGTTTTCTTCGCCAAGTGTTGGATTGCAAACACACGCATTGTACTATCCCTTGCCTCGCGTCCTGGTATAAAACTGGTTTGGTCCTTATGTATCAGGCCCGGGAGAGGCGCTTGGAGCCTGGTGGCCAGGACTTTTGTGAATAGCTTGGTGTCCACATTTAAAAGGGAAATGGGACGATAGTTTCCGCAGTACATCGGGTCTTTGCCCGGTTTTGGGATGACTGTGATAGTCGCCGCCAAAGATTCGGCCCCCAGAGTCCCCCCTTCTGCGACTGCATTGATGGATTTGGACAGCCACTGTAGTAGTATTGCAAGAAAGGATTTATAATAGGTCGCGGGGAAACCATCCGGTCCCGGAGCTTTTCCCGTCTTGGTAGATTTAAGCGCCGCCGCCAGTTCCTCCTCCGTAATCGGGCTGTCATAGTAAGTTCTGAATTCCTCGGCGATTGCAGTGGAATGTCTAGTTGTATTACCCGTGGATAAGTGCAATTGTCTAACCTGGACTCGGGGAGAGTTCCTTTTCAGCAGTTTCGCTAAGTATCGTCCACTTTTATTGGCATGCATATAGAAGAAGCCCCTGGATCGTTGGAGAGAACGCAGGTATCGCTTCGTTAGAAGGTCTTTGAGTTGCATTCTCGCTTGCATCAGGTCTCCATACGTCGCCAAAAGCTGAGACCTTTTGTGTTGAGCTTCCAATGTGGCGATTCTTTGGTAAATATCCGCCATTTCCTTCTGTGTATCCTTCTTCCTTTAGGAGGCAATATGTATGAATGAACCTTGTATCACGCTTTTGTGGGATTCCCAGACTGAGATCGGGGATATGTCTGCTGTTCCGTTGTTTTGGAAGTATTGTTCTAGTTCCCGCGTAATCTGTTCCTTGAGTTTCGGGTCTAATAGTAACTCCTCATTGAAAAAAAAAGGGGGGTGGGAGTGGAGAGGATAGCCAGAGCCAGTCCAGAGTACCTCATCGTCCGCTCAGGGGCTGTGTGGGCCAGCGTAAACCCACACATCAAAAGTGAAAGATCTGTCCGACCTTCCCCCCCCCCCACTGGTCCCAATCATCTCGCCCTCTATACCCGCGGGTGAGGTCTCACACTTAGTGCCCAACACATGCAACCATAGCTCCCATTCCCCCCCTCCCAAACTGTTCCGTGTGGCCCCCCAGTCCAATGGCGATGAGGGCAAGGGAGATCCTCCGGATCAGGTAGCT
This sequence comes from Pelobates cultripes, assembly GCA_933207985.1. Taxonomy (NCBI): domain Eukaryota; kingdom Metazoa; phylum Chordata; class Amphibia; order Anura; family Pelobatidae; genus Pelobates; species Pelobates cultripes. The sequence continues at coordinate 28,348,744 of OW240917.1, forward strand.
ACTGAGTCTTACCCACAGTGGTGAAGTTGAGCTCGGGGCTTATGCGGCAGTGGTGGGAACGATCGGGATACAGGCGGTGATGGGCACCGGATTAGGAAGCTCACCTACGCTGCCAGTCCTCCTCGGTCTGGGCGTCTTCGCGGTGGGGAGCCCTGCGGGGCCTCCCCCCTCCGCCGTCGGGGCATCCTCTGAGGTCAGGGTCTCTGGCTCATGGAGTCCCTGATCCAATCAGGAACCGGTGTGGGTGGTCCCTCCAAAAGGCCCGGAATTTCATCAGGGTGGCAGGCAGCAGTCCATCCCTCCTGGGATTGTATCATGAGGGCAAATGGAAATCCCCACTTATATTGAATGCCTCGGTCTCGCAGCAGAGTGGTCACGGGCAGGAGGGCCCTCCGCGCATCCAACATCAGAGGGGAGAGATCCTGGTACAGAGCTACTTGGGTGCCCATATAGGGCCACGTGGGGCGCCCCCTAGCTTTCCTCATGATGGCCTCCTTCAATTGGTAGGAGTGGAGGCAGCAAATTAGATCTCTCGGGCCTTCTTCCAGCGTTCGAGGCCGCATAGCTCTGTGAGCTCTGTCAAATTTAAAGCAGGGAGGCGCCTCTTGTTGCAGTATGGCGCGAAAAAGGCCCGAGAGAAGCTCCTCAGCGTTTTCCTCTCCATCCGTCTCCGGGACCCCTTTGACTTGAATATTACAACGACGGCCCCTGTTGTCTAAGTCTTCCACAGAACGCCGCATGGTGAGAAGGAGTTCCCCCTGCTTGGCGAGCGCTGCTTCCATCGTGACGTTTCTGGCGGCCTGTGTTTCCATTGCTGCCTCCAGGGTTTGAATGCAGTCTGCTTGAGCGCCCACATCCGTCCGGATCCCCGCTATTTTCGCGTGAAGGGCATCCTGAATGGCAGTGTTGTGTGTGAGCATGTCGCCTTTAGTAGCCATGGAGGCCGCTATTGTGCGCAATTCCTCTCCAATGCGGTCTAAGGCCGACATCTCTGTGCCGGCTGTCGAGGCCGGGGAGGACAGCATGGCATTCCGCATCATCTTCCGGGTCTCTCTGAGACCGAATGAAGCCGTCCATCGGGCCCTGATGGGACCTCGGGGGGCCCCCCTCAGTGTCTGGAAGTGCTTGGATCGTCGGTGGCAGCCCATTTCTAGGCTTGTGCTGTTAGTAGAATGTTGTGTACGGGCTTAGTAGAGAGGAGCACTGGGTTTATGCAGCCATCTTGTTCAGCGGCCACGCCCCCCATCTCCCTCTAATTTTTCAATATCTCCAGTTGAAAAGCATTGTACAAGATAAGGTAACCATGCAGACACCGGCACCAAAGCCACAAGAAATCTCGGCATTGACACTTATCGAGAGGTGTCACTCTGCCCCCACTAAGACTAAGTCCTTATCATTATGCTACAAAACTCTCTTGAGCACCCTACCACTCCGCTCTTTCAAATATGTGGCCCAATGGGAAAAGGAAGGTCTGTCTGGACTTACAGACAAACAATAGCTCCAAGCACTCAATGCACTTAAAGGCACGTAGAAGCACATAAAAAGATAATATACCGATGATACCTTACCCCACAACGGCTACAGCAGATTTACCCTGACGCAGATCCTAACTGTTGGAGATGCAGATCCCAACCAGGAACAATGACTCATCTGTGGTGGGAATGCAGCAAGATTAGACTTCTGTGGAAACCAGTACAAACAATCATAACGGCAGCATTACCCAACACCCAACCTCTCACTCCAATGGTGAGCCTCCTGATGATATTCCCAACTGCGTGGAAGATGGAAGCGAAAAAAGTATCAATTGTAATACTGGCAGAAAGAAACCTACTAACTATCCACTGGAAATCTACCTACTGCCCCTCAAACAAAGAGCTGTTCGATAAGATATACCAATATTATAGATATGAAACGCTCTCTTCAGATTCGAGAAGTCGAAAAGGATCAAACAGATGTGGAAACCATGGCTTGCCCTAAATGCCCAAAACCTTAGAATCCGACAGCTGAGCCTCAAACTCACATCTAAAAAAGTGAGATATGAAAGGGGAAGCCTTAGAACCCTTACCATGATACACCTCACATAAATCTCACTTACAGCTCAGGGGGAAGTGTACCGATATACAGAGATACATAAGACAAGACTTCACAATGCGCATTAGTTACGCAGAAGTGTAACCCAAGGTGATATGATAGATTGTTGTCTTAGTTAACATTATTGTATTATTTAACAATTTCAATGTATAAGATGAGGCGTGTAAACAATCATAGCTTGTACACGGTATAACCTTGCATAACATGTAACCTCTTGTCCAAGGAATTGATCTTTGCTTTGAAGTGTGACAACCATGCAATAACATTCATGATGGTCATGTCATCCCCTCCTTTCTTTCCTTCTGTACCCCCAATTTACTTTTTCTCATGAAAAATCAATAAAAAATTCAAATTTAAAAATCAAAACCTCTGTGTGTACTTGATGCTGCTAACAAATATTCCTTGTTGCTAGTGAGTTGAGCAGCATTGGGGAAGAACCATTTGCAAGGAGGTGTGGTGTGTTGAAAGCCTACTGTAAATGGGTAATTATTGTGAAATTGGGGACAATCTTGTTAATATTGGGTGTGTCTACGCACCATAACAATTTTCCGTGATTGTTTGTTTGTGGCGCAAAGGTTAACCCAGAACAGTCTCTCAGCTCTTATAAAAAGTGATAAAAATCACTGACACTAAAAGCCAGTCTACTAGAGCTGTCAATCAAGCAAACAGAGCATTGGCCCTACTTGGACTGAGCATTCATGGTATGCACAGTCGGCAACTCTGTTGGTTGCTGCTCACTAATAGCCGCAGTATGGCTGTTGCTAATTTATTGAGCAGTTCCACTTCTCCTCTAGCACAAACTGCTTTTCTCATAAAACCTGCTCTATAGGAGTTTGTGAATAAAGAGTAGTCTCCATGCATAGAATAAGAGGCAACTGTTTGAGCTTTTGCCTACTACTGTCACTTGCTGTACAATATTCTGAAAACGCTATGCCCTTGTGAGTTCCAAGTTGATACAGCAGGAAACACTCTAGACCTCATCTTTACCAATCTCTGTACCACCTCTCATCTCTTCATTGTTCCATTTCCTTTATCTGACCACCATCTGCTGAACTTTGACATAGGCATATCCCATACCCAAATCTCACCACCCTCAACTCTCCAATCTCGCAGAAACCAAACTCTCCTTTTACCCATCTCAAATCTCACTTGCCCTAACTCTACAACTGCACTCTTTCCTCTCTACTAGACCTCATGGCACCTCCTACACTTAAACACAGCAAGCGTTCCCAAATACAACACTGGCACGCCAAGCTGACCCGATATATCCAAAAATGTTCCAAAACTGCTGAACGCTATTGGAGAAAGTCTCACTGTTCACCTGACTTCATCCACTATAAATTGATGCTGCGCTCCTACACTCTGGCTCTTTCCTCTGCAAAAGTAAATTACTTCAACACCCTCATAAGCACACTGTCCCGACAATCAAAATGCCTATTTAACACTTTTAATGCTCTCCTTTGCTCTGTTGCTCCCCCTCCTCCTACCACCCAGTCCGCCTCAAACTTTGCAACTCACTTCACCGAGATTTTTACAAAATCAGAACAGATGGCTATTTTTTTTGACTGCTCTTCCTCTAAGTGGGTTCAATTCTGGTTCTGCAATACCTACTGTGATGCAGTTGGGTCTTTGCCTCGATACAAAACGCACTCCACAAGCTAAAAAGCTTTGTATGTAAGGTCCTTTTAAGTCGTGTTACACTTTTTTGTTTCCCCTTCCAAAGAATGACTTTATGAATTTAGTGATATCCTAAGAGTAAAGTGGATCTTGAAACCAACAAGAAATATAAAAGTGTGAACGCGCTTAAATAAATTTTTAATAAATGAATGAAATCAGCACAATCCGTACAAGATATACATTTAATAGAACAAAAAGTAAAAAACACACAAGCTGCTCCAAATAATTTAAAACATAGTATGCAACACTGATACAAATCGCCACACTCAAGGTTGCAATGCCCTTTAAACAAGTACAACCCAGAGTGTTACTATGCAGAAAAAATGCTATCAGAGTAGAGTAGCATAGATAAGTACACAATTAATAGTTACAAAGTGTGTGATCCTAGTTGCAAGTCAGATAATCTGGCCGAGAATAAAAAATAGATAGGAGGTATATCAATAACACTACAAAATGTATAAAAACATCCTTAAAAACGATGTATAAAACATGAAAAAAACACCACAGCAAAAAATGCATTAAAAACCCTGTATGGATATAGATAACTGAAATAATCCTGTAAAAGTACTTAGTGAAATATAGCCCTGAGGATACTATCCAGTCCAAAAAGGATCATCTAACACGGAATTTTCTATGTCTCACATGCATTTCTATGTACCATAAGACCACCCATTTTGGGCCAGCAATGAGAGGAAATTCATTTCCCATCAATGATAGGATTACGTGTAATTCTTCTTTTGTGGTCCACCTTTTTACCTGCAAATGCTGCTTACAATACGTTGGCCAAACTACAAGGTTTACACAAAGACAAGAAATCCTTGGTGGCTAGACATTTCTCATCTGTACTTAATAGTAATCCCCTGAGCTCTCAGTTATGGGTATTGAACTGATACGTCGCTAAATGTAAGAGAGCCCTTATAGGCGCTGAATCAAAAGGGATATATAAATTAAATACCTTAAGCCCTCATGGGCTTAATGAAGAATTGGTTATCTATAGTATTGAAATATGGTCTTAATATTGTGTTTATATCCATCTTCATTATCTGGTTATTTTCATCCATGTTCATCTTTAGCCTTTACCACAAATATGTTTTTTTTTTTTTGCCCTAGTCTTTCCAACTCCTCCCCCTTTTTTATAACTATTTATCAGTAATGAAAGCAGTATCTTATTATGTATCATATATCAGCGTTGTATCTACAGGATATGTTTTATTTGCATAATTATTTATATTGTTTTTTTTAATGTTTAGAAATTATACTTCGTTATTGAATTAAATAAATGTATTTTATATGTTATGTTAGTTGTTTTTTTTTTTCTCATATGTCTAATTGACTAGTTTTCCTATTTGCCCTCTGTCAAGGGGTATATAAAGTTAACTTGTGGATGAGGACCGTTGTCTTGAATAAGTCTCACTCATGCGACGAAATGCGTAGATGTACTGGTCCACGTCTTTATACCTCAACGCTGCTCCTTTAACTCAGACGCGACCTTTTTCGAAGTTACCGGTTGCGGCTTTTTCCACGCACTCCCAGCTTGTTGTGCTCACCTAACTTGTCTGACTGTTGGCACAGTTTACCATTTCTGTGAACTGAGAGCATCTTACCTAGATCATGTGGGGTTAAGCTTACTGGGCATCATCCATTGATCTCCTGTGTTCACTGTGTCCAGAACCGTAGAGCCCCACCCCGCCCCCCGATAAGTACTTTTACAGGATTATTTCTTTTATCTATATCCACACAGGGTTTTTAATGCATTTATTGCTGTGTTTTTTTTAATGTTTTATACATTGTTTTTAAGGATGTTTTTACACATTATGTAGTGTTTCATAGTGTTATTGATATACCTCCTTTCTATTTTTTTTTCTTGGTCAGATTTTCTGATTTGCAGCTAGGATCACACACTTTGTAACTATTAATTGTGTACATATCTATGCTACTCTGATAGCTTTTTTTTTTTTTCTACAAAGTAACACTCTGGGATGTAGTTGTTTAACGGGCATTGCTACCTTGAGTGTTGCGATTTGTATCAGTGTTTTGCATACTATGTTTTAAATTCTTTGGAGCAGTTTGTGTGTTTTTTTTACATTTTGTTCTATTAAAATCTATAACCGATTGTACTGATTTCATTCATTTATTACGTTTATTTAGGAGCGCTCACACTCTATTTTATATTTCATGATTTTTTTTAGAGTCCCTAAGTCTCAGTGTGAAGCAGCCCATTTTTATTTTTCATGACCCCTTTATTATTTTTATATTTTCTTCTTAAAACCAACAACAAACGAAGAGGCAATTTCTCCCTGTGAAAAGTATTTGGATATTTAGTGCCCTAGAAAACAGGGTTGAGTTAGAGGTAACATTATATGAACAGGATTTGGGGACTCTAATAAACTATGCACCTATATGCTATGTTGAAAAATGCTAGAAAGGTGCTTTCATACTTAA
>OW240917.1:28360475-28394975 GCA_933207985.1 Pelobates cultripes
AATAGTGTGTATGTAGGGGGAACAGTCAATCCATATCTGCCAAGTGACCCTATGTAGGAGGAACAGTCTCTATTCTGCTCTGTGTCAGTGTGTATCATGTTCTCTGAGGACAGGTGTCAATCCATATCTGCCAAGTGACCCTATGTAGGGGAACAGTCTCTATTCTGCTCGGGGTCAGTGTGTATCAGGGGCTCTGAGGACAGGTGTCAATCCATATCTGCCAAGTGACCCTATGTAGGAGGAACAGTCTCTCTTCTGCTCTGTGTCAGTGTGTATCAGGGGCTCTGAGGACAGGTGTCAATCCATATCTGCCAAGTGACCCTATGTAGGGGAACAGTCTCTATTCTGCTCTGTGTCAGTGTGTATCAGGGGCTCTGAGGACAGGTGTCAATCCATATCTGCCAAGTGACCCTATGTAGGGGAACAGTCTCTATTCTGCTCTGTGTCAGTGTGTATCATGGTCTCTGAGGACAGGTGTCAATCCATATCTGCCAAGTGACCCTATGTAGGAGGAACAGTCTCTATTCTGCTCTGTGTCAGTGTGTATCAGGGGCTCTGAGGACAGGTGTCAATCCATATCTGCCAAGTGACCCTATGTAGGAGGAACAGTCTCTATTCTGCTCTGTGTCAGTGTGTATCAGGGCTCTGAGGACAGGTGTCAATCCATATCTGCCAAGTGACCCTATGTAGGAGGAACAGTCTCTATTCTGCTCTGTGTCAGTGTGTATCATGGTCTCTGAGGACAGGTGTCAATCCATATCTGCCAAGTGACCCTATGTAGGAGGAACAGTCTCTATTATGCTCTGTGTCAGTGTGTATCAGGGTCTCTGAGGACAGGTGTCAATCCATATGTCAAGGTGTCGATATGTCATATGTCAAGTGTCAATCCATATCCATTGTGATTTAGGAATGTTAGGTGATTTATGCCCTTTATGGATTAAGACCAGACTCTGCATCAGCTGTGTAATTTTCCATGGGAACTTTGCCATGGATCCCCCTCCGGCATGCCACAGTCCAGGTGTTAGTCCCCTTGAAACAACTTTTCCATCACTATTGTGGCCAGAAAGAGTCCCTGTGTGTTTTAAAATTCGCCTTCCCATTGAAGTCTATGGCGGTTCGCCCCGGTTCGCGAACATTTGCGGAAGTTCACGTCCGCTGTTCGCGAACCGAAAATTTTGTGTTCGCGACATTACTAGTCCCAATAGCTTGCATTTAAAAAAACAAAAACTTTTTGGACTGTAATATAATAGCAGTCAGTTTCCTTCACAAGTGTGCGTTTCAGGGCCTGCCCAGTGCCACCACTCACTCACTGGTGTCCCAATAGCTTGCATTTAAAAAAAACAAAAAACTTTTTGGACTGTAATATAATAGCAGTCAGTTTCCTTTACGAGTGTGCGTTTCAGGGCCTGCCAGGGCACAGTGTCACACCAGTGCAACTCATATCTGGTGTAACAGTCGTGTACATTTAAAAAAATAAAATACATTTTGACTGTAATAGATTGAATAGCAGTTAGTTGTCTGCCAGCGTGTGTGTCAGGCTCACAGCGTATACTGTGCCCACTTGCCCAGTGCCACCACTCATATCCGGTGTCACAATAGCTTGCATTTAACAAAAAAAAACTTTTTGGACTGTAATATAATAGCAGTCAGTTTCCTTCACACGTGTGCATTTCAGGGCCTGCCAGGGCACAGTGTCACACCAGTGCAACTCATATCTGGTGTAACAGTAGTGTACATTTAAAATAAATAAATAAAAAGTTTGACTGTAATAGATTGAATAGCAAATTTTGACTGTAATAGATGGTTGAGAGGGGGCAATAGCACTGCTGTCCTCCTTGCCCCCTCTCAACCATCCGCAGTTCCTGCTCATCTGCCCACAGTCAGGTGTCTGTCAAGGACATGTTTGAGCATAAGAAGCCAATGTCACAAAGTCACCCCGTTGCCCGGTGTCTGACAGCTGGCTTGACTGAACTCTTAGCCCGCCAGCTTTTACCATACAAGCTGGTGGAGTCTGAGGCGTTCAAAAAATTTGTAGCTATTGGGACACCGCAGTGGAAGGTACCCGGCCAAAATTTCTTTGCACAAAAGGCAATCCCCAACCTGTACTCGATTGTGCAAAAGGAAGTAATGGAATGTCTGGCACATAGTGTTGGGGCAAGGGTCCATCTGACCACTGATACCTGGTCTGCAAAGCATGGTCAGGACAGGTATATCACCTACACTGCGCATTGGGTAAACCTGCTGAGGGCTGCCAAGCATGGAATGCATGGCTCTGCAGAGGAGTTGGTGACACCGCCACGACTTGCAGGCAGGCCTGCTGCCACCTCCTCTACTACTCCTACTCCATCCTCTTCCATAACCTCCTCGGCTGAGTCCTCTTCTGCTGCTGCGTCTTGCTCCACATCAACGGCACCCCCCTAGCTCCCCAGGTACTATTCCACATCCCAGATACGGCAGTGTCACGCCGTCTTGGGGTTGACTTGCCTGAAAGCAGAGAGTCACACCGGACCAGCACTCCTGTCCGCCCTGAACGCAAAGGTGGATCAGTGGCTGACTCCGCACCAACTGGAGATCGGCAAAGTGGTTTGTGACAACGGAAGAAATTTGTTGGTGGCATTGCATTTGGGCAAGTTGACACATGTGCCGTGCATGGCACATGTGTGTAATCTGATCGTACAACGCTTTGTGCATAAGTACCCAGGCTTACAGGACGTCCTGAAGCAGGCCAGAAAGGTGTGTGGCCATTTCAGGCATTCCTACACGGCCATGGCACACTTTTCAGATATCCAGCGGCGAAAAAACATGCCAGTGAGGCGCTTGATTTGCGACAGCCCGACACGTTGGAATTCAACACTCCTAATGTTCGACCGACTGCTCCAACAAGAAAAAGCCGTTAATGAGTATTTGTATGACCGGGGTGCTAGGACAGCCTCTGCGGAGCTGGGAATTTTTTTGCCACGTTACTGGACGCTCATGCGCAATGCCTGTAGGCTCGTGCGTCCTTTTGAGGAGGTGACAAACCTAGTCAGTCGCACCGAAGGCACCATCAGCGACATCATACCATTTGTTTTCTTCCTGGAGCGTGCCCTGCGAAGAGTGCTGGATCAGGCCATAGATGAGCGTGAAGAGGAAGAGGAAGAGTTGTGGTCACCATCACCATCAGAAACAGCCTTATCAGCATTGCTTGCTGGACCTGCGGCAACGCTGGAAGAGGATTGTGAGGAAGAGGAGTCAGAGGAGGAATGTGGCTTTGAGGAGGAGCAAGACCAACCACAACAGGCATCCCAGGGTGCTCGTTGTCACCTATCTGGTACCCGTGGTGTTGTACGTGGCTGGGGGAAGAACATACCTTCATTGAGATCACTGAGGATGAGGAACAGGACATGAGTAGCTTGGCATCCAACCTTGTGCAAATGGGGTCTTTCATGCTGTCGTGCCTGTTGAGGGACCCTCGTATAAAAAGGCTGAAGGAGAATGACCTGTACTGGGTGTCCACGCTACTAGACCCCGGTATAAGCAGAAAGTGCCTGAAATGTTACCGAATTACGGCAAGTCGGAAAGGATGCAGCAGTTCCAAAATCAATTAAAAAGTATGCTTTACACAGCGTATAAGGGTGATGTCACAGCACAACGGGAATCTAACAGGGGAAGAGGTAAAAGTAATCCTCCTCCTCCCACAACCACGCCGGCAAGGACAGGACGCTTTACAGACGTGTTGTTGATGGAGGACATGCAGAGCTTTTTAAGTCCTACGAATTGCCACAGCCCTTCGGGGTCCACCCTCAGAGAACGACTCGACCGACAGGTAGCAGACTACCTCGCCTTAACTGCAGATATTGACACTCTGAGGAGCGATGAACCCCTTGACTATTGGGTGTGCAGGCTTGACCTGTGGACTGAGCTATCCCAATTTGCGATAGAACTTCTGGACTGCCCCGCTTCAAGTGTCCTGTCAGAGAAGTCGCCTAGGTCAAAAAAGTCTAGATTACCTCACCTTTATTAAGATGAATGAGGGATGGATACCTAAGGGACTGACAGTGGGCGATACATTAGACTAAAAAAGGCCTGATGAGGGGGACGTAACAGGGTGTTGCGGCTGCCGGCCAGCCGCGTGATATTTAAATCTCTAGCTCACCCTAGTACCTTGCCCTGTCGTGGTTTCCTGTTCCTGGTTTCCTGAGAGTGCTTTATCATTGTGAATCTGATTTCCTGGTATCCTGATCTTGGCTTTTCCCTGGTTATTCTGAATTCTGGTTTCCCTGACTTGGCTTGTGTAAACATTATTGTGTATTTTCTGGCTTCCTTGACCTCGGCTTTCCCTTTGACCATTCTCTGTCTCTAGCGTATTAGTCCGGCCATTCTAAGGTCCGGTTTACGCTCTGTCCTTTTTATTTTCCTTTTCTTGCCTATGTATATGTTTACATAGTTTCTGCGTGCTGGACCACACTAGAAGTCGTGACATTGGGATTAAACTGATAAGAATAGTACTACTTAACACACCATGCCTATTTGGTGGCACATTAGATTGCACGCGCAGTGCCCCAAATTTGAAGAAGGAGGACCGACCAAGCATCTTTTTCCATCTCCCGGTTCCTAAAATCGATGCCATATACACGTCCCTGATAGGGGACGTAACAGGGATTAAACTGATAAGAATAGTACTACTTAACACACCACTCCTATCTGGTGGCACATTAGATTGCACGCGCAGTGCCCCAAATTTGAAGTAGGAGGACCGACCAAGCATCTTTTTCCATCTCCCGGTTCCTAAAATCGATGCCATATACACGTCCCCTGATAGGGGACATAACAGGGATTAAACTGATAGGAATAGTACTACTTAACACACCTTATAATAACGCAGAGAGAGGCAACGCAGAGAGAGGAGTCTGAAGAAGAGGAGTCAGAGGAGGAAGGTGGCTTTGAGGAGGTGGAAGACCAAACACAGCAGGCGTCCCAGGGGGCTTGTTGTCACCTTTTTGGACCCTTGGTGTTGTACGTGGCTGCGTGGAGGAAGAGACCTTCAATGACATCAGTGAGGACAAGGAACGGGACATGGCTAGCTTGGTATCCAACCTTGTGCAAATGGGGAGTTTGTGGTTGTGCAAATAGACTGTTTGCGGTTGTTTGTGGTGCGTTAAACGGGGAGTTTGGTCTGTCACTGTGAAGCAGGCGTAACCCTTACACTATTTTTGTGTAGTATTTTACTTAGCACATTTTATACAATCATAAATTCATTTAAACTAGTTCTTAAGATTATACATAAATAGAAAGTAATTGTTTACCATTAAAAAGGTGCTAAGTAAAATACTACACAAAAATAATGTTTTTCCAATAACTGTCCGTCCAAAACAGAGAAATGTGAAAAGAATATGCCACCTCAGTAATGAAATAATCGTTTATATGCTCTTTAACTTATTTTTAATATCTATGATTGAGAGAGACTGTATTAGACCGTAATAACCACAGTGGAACGCACTGTGGAACGCATAGCCATGAAAATCGCCGAAACCGGAAGTGACGTATCGGCCGAGAAACAGGAAACAGGAAGAGACCAGAATGAGGCTTGGAACGCAAGGAGAAAAACCCGCGAAAATCTGAGCACAGACAGCTGTTTCCACACAAGAAGAAAGGTATTTAAAGCAGGAAAAGAAGTCCAGGGATACATCACTGAATTTAACCAGCTGAAGAAGCCACCTGGCGAAACGCGTTCTGGAAAGAAAAGTGAGCACTGAAAACTCCTTTTTTTGGACTTTACTGGACTCTATTAGCCTCATAAGTGTTTTATAATTTTTTTTATATATATATTTTTAATAGAATTTTTATAATGTGTAACAATAATTTTTTATAACTAATAAATATACATACTTTTTGACACACTTATGGCTTTTTTCCTGCTAATATAAAGGAGTGTGGTCCTAAAACCACATATGCGCATTGAAGTGAGCCTATAGACTGGCTCTGGGTTTGTGAGTACCTCATTTATCACTTTTATATACCCATAATAATATCAACTATACTACACTATATACCTCCTCCTGTATCCATATAGGACTGGACTAAAGAAAGGAGAAGAAGGGAGAGGGTCGCCTATACGGATCCTAAAGCACTAAAATTCTGAGCTAGATTTATAGCTCAGAAAATTGTTGCCATTTGGCTTTTGTTTTAAATTAATTTTTGCATATTTACATACAATCTGCACTATGTTATGTATTTTTTCTCTGTTTTACCTTAAGGTTAACAAGAAATAATTGACTAACATAGAAGGAAAAATTGGGTAAAACTTTCTTTCATATTCAATTTTGCACATAAGCGCTACACCGGTACCACTTACTATTTTCTATCACTCTTTAAAAGATTCTCACGGTGGTTAGCAGCTGTTTAGATTATATATAAATTTAAGACTTTATACTCAAATAGCGCTTATATTTTCTTGTTTTGTAACCCTTACACTACCTGATCGATACAACATCATACCTGATGTTTTAAAGCACGTTATTACAAACAATTTAGGAATGTTATGTGATTTATGCCCTTTATGGATTAAAACCAGACTCTGCATCAACTATGTAATTTTCCATGGGAGTTTTGCCATGGATCCCCCTCCGGCATGCCCCAGTCCAGGTGTTAGTCCCCTTGAAACAACCTTTCCATCACTATTGTAGCCAGAAAGAGTCCCTGTGGGTTTTAAAATTCGCCTGCCTATTGAAGTCTATGGTGGTTTGCCCGGTTCGCGAACATTTGCGTAAGTTCGCGTTTGCGAACCGAAAATTTCATGTTCGCGACATCACTAATAATGGACTAAATGTACATTGGGGCTTCTTGGCGCACTATAGACATTTATATTTTTACTTTTCTCCATCTCATTGAGCCGCTATATATGTTTTACACTAAAGCCATACTGTCAATGTATGGGTATGCATATATAACACACAGATTTGTGTATTAGTTCTCCCCACCCATAATTTGCTATTTCCTAAAGAGATTCTATAGTGCTAGGAATACAGATCTGTATTTCTAACACTATATTGCCCTCTTGTTACGCTATCCCTCACAACCCCGCCCCCTCGGGCATACAAAGGGTTAAAAAAATGTTTATTTACTCACTCTATTCCCATGATGATTTACCTCAGCACTGCGTTGGTTCTCCATCTCCTGCAACGTCATCCGAGGTGGGTCCTAATGTGCATGTGCGGTGAGTACTGCAAGTGCATTAAGCCTTCCTCATAGGAAAGCATTGAATCAATGCTTTCCTATGGAGATTTCACTGACGTTGGATGTCCTAGTGCAGAGTTTGAGTACGTCCAGTGTCAGTCAGAGTCCGGTAAACTCCCAGAAGTGCCACTAGTGGCTGTCTTAGTACTTCAAGGTTTGTTTTACATTGCAGGACTAAGGGGCACAGGGACACTTCAATGAGCTGAAGTTGTCTGGGTGACTATAGTGTCCCTTTAATTTAACTATTGTCTTCTTTTCCTGGTTCTCCCACCCCAGAGCAGATTTATGATACCCTGCAATAGTTTGTTTGCTGCCTTACCCTGTGCATTACAGCTATCATACCTTGCGTGTTTTATTTTTGGTTAGTAATGCTTTAGACTTGAGAGAGGGAAGAATTCCCAAAAGCTCATCACTACGCATTTCTGTTAGTTCAATAAAAAAAGTGTTAAAATAAACTGCAATACCACAACATGCATTTGAAAAGATGTCTTCAAGTGATAATCTTTACATTGGAACATTTACTAATCTGAACTTTGCAGACCACCTCTCATGCTTAGTGGGCCGTATTTTATATACAAGGCTTCCAAGCTCAGTGGTAGGTACATTGAAGATAGCTTTGAACAGCTGACTTCTGGGAAAAAGAAATCTTATCCCAGAAAAATGGGGACAAAAGGTGTCAGGAGTCCTACAAACAACAAAGATTAGAGTATAGCATGTGTGCACGCAGCATGACCAAAGCTGGCTCTAAAGAAAGAGCTGCCAAAGACACAGTGTGATCACACAGGCCTTCTTTTTTACAGGCCTGTACTCACATGAGAAAAATAGATCCTATACCATGCGTATGAAATCCATACATTCAGACTAGGTTTCATCCATGTTACTGGATGGTCTACCACAGTGGTTTTCAAACCAGTCCTCAAGGCAAGCCTACCAGTCCAAGATTTAGGGATTACCCACTTCTGTCAAGGTGTTTTGTTTTAGTTTTTTTTTTTTTACTATGTCACCCCCTCACACTATGTCACCACCCTCTCACACTAATGTCACCCACTCTCCTACACTGATGTCACCCATCCTCTCACACTGATGTCACCCCACCTCTCTCACACTCTGTCACCCCCTCCAAACACACTGACACCTCTCTGCGCACACACTGGGACCACTCTCCGCACACACTGACACCACTCTCTGCACACACTGGCACCCCCCATCTATACAAACTGTCAACCCCCCATACACATTAGGGATATGCATGGGGAAAACATTCGGTTAGGTTCGGCATTCCAAAATTCGGGACTTCAGCACTTCGGCACTTCAGAACTTCGACACTTCGGGACTTCTCTTGCAGCTGCTTAGTAGATAACTCCCTAATTCCCACGGTATTAGGGAGTTATCTACCAAAAGGCTGAAAGACCTGAATTCGGCACTTCGGGATTTCTCTTGCAGCCGCTTAGTAGATAACTCCCTAATTCCCACTGTATTAGGGAGTTATCTACCAAAAGGCTGAAAGACCTAAATTGGTCTTTCAGCCAAATTTACTAATACTAAGTAAAAATTACTCGCTATACCGCTATAGCCTGTGGCTGCTCACTGTAAAAAAACAAAAAACAAAAAAAAAACATGCATTCACCCATCAGCGGTGGGTGGGAGCCCTAAGTAAGAATAAGGGGGGGGACCTATTGTCCTCCCCCCCGTTCCTACCCTTGAGCGGCGGGTGGGGGTCCTAAATATCAATTGGGGGGGACCTATTGTCCTCCCCCCTGGCCCCCACCCCTTCAATCCACCAATCAGAGAGTTATGAGTCAAATTACACAGCGTGGGAAAATTCCAAAGAACTTTCCCACGCTGTGTAAAATGACACAGAGCACTCTGATTAGTGGATTTCAAACCAACCAATCAGAGTGCTGTGACAGGTAAATGTAGAGACTTACCTGTCAGTCTCTTCATTTACCTGTCAGAGAACTCTGATTGGATGGCTTAAACCCACCAATCAGAGTGCTCTGAGCCTAATTGCAGGGTGGGGCAAGGCTTTATAATCCTTCCGCCGCCCTGCAGAGCTCAGTCTGCACGGAGCCATCCATGGGTGAAGATGGATTAATTTTTTTTGCGCTCGTTTTTGGCAAGTTATTTTTTTACATTTTTTTTACAGGTATCTAGCTACACCCTGTATCTAGCTACACCCTGTTCTAAATTATTATGCAAATTATATTTTTCTCATTTACCTAAATAATTGATGTAAATAACAGTCAGCATAATTCTCATGTTATCAACTATTAAGAGTACAATTCAAATTTTATTGAACAAACCTCCTAATGATAACAGTATTTTTTTTTAAAACATAAAAACTTACAATGCACTGTTATTACGCACAGTAGGTTGTAAAGAACTGATACTTGTCATTTGTTGTGTTTGCAGTATATTTACTGAAATCAAAAGCTATTTCAATCAAACTTATCACATTTTAACTTTTTAAACATTTTAACAGGTCACGTTACATTTTAACATAGGACCCCTTGTTTGATAGCAGCTTCACAAGTCTTGCATCCATTGAACCTGTGAGTTTTTGGACAGTTTCTGCTTGAATTTGCAAGATGTCAAAATAGCCTCCTAGAGCAGCTGTTTGGATGTAAACTACCTCCCACCCTCATAGATTTTTTGCTCCAAAGGTTCTCAATAGGATTGAGGTCAGGGGAGGATGGAGGCCACCCCATAACTTTCTCTCCTTTAAACCCCATAGCAGCCATTGATGCAGAGGTATTCTTTGCAGCATGAGATGGTGCATTGTCACGCATGTAGATGATTTTATTACGGAAAGCATAGTTCTTCCTTCTGTAGCGGGAAGAAAGTGGTCAGTCAGAAACTCCACATACTTTGCAGAGGTCATCTTTACACCTTCGGGGACCCTAAAGGGGCCGACCAGCTCTCTTCCCATGATTCCGGCCCAAAACATGATTCCACCACTCCCTTGCTGACGTCGCAGCCTTGTTGGAACAGGGTGGCCGTCCACCAACCATCCACTACTCCATCCATCTGGACCACCCAGGGTTGCACGGCACTCATCAGTGAACAGGACTGTTTGGAAATTAGTCTTCAATCTTCATGTATTTTTCTGCCCAATACAGCCATTTTTGCTTGTGAGCATTGGTTAGTGGTGGCTTAATAGATGGTTTATGCACAGTTGCAAGACTCTGAAGGGCTCTAAACCTTGATGTCCGTGGGACTCCAGAGGCACCAGCAGCTTCAAATATCTGTTTACTGCTATGTAATGGTATTTTAGCAGCTACTTTCTTGATCCGATGCATGGATCTGGCCGAAATCTTCCTCAATGTGCCTTTATCTGCACGAACCCATGTGTGCTCTGAATCAGCCACAAATCTCTTAATAGTGCGATGATCACACTTAAGTTTTCATGAAATATCTAATGTTTTCATACCTCATCCAAGGCATTGAACTATTTCACTCTTTTCGGCAGCAGAGAAATCCTTTTTCTTCCCCATATTGCATGAAAATGGTGCTCTGCTTAATAATGTGGAACACCCCCTTTAGTAGTTTTTCCTTAAATTGTGCTCACCTGGTAATCTAATTATCACAGGTGTCCAAGATTGTTTTCAGTGATCAAAAGAGCCCTGAGACACAATGCCATCCATAAGTTAAACTGAAAAACAAAATATTTAATCTTTGTGACACTTAAATAGAATTTGCATAATAATTTGGAACAGGGTGTATTTTTAGGGTGAGGGGGGTAAGTAGGGGTTATTATATTTTTGGGAGGGGGTGACTAGGGGTTTGGGGACCCCTAGTCACCTGGGGGGGTTACATTTTTATTTAGGGCCCCCATCCGCCACTCAGGGTGGGGGCCAGGGGGGAGGACAATAGGTCCCCCCTCCCTTATTCGAATTTAGGGCCCCCACCCACCGCTCGGGGTGGTGGCCAGGGGGGAGAACAATAGGTCCCCCTATTCTAATTTAGAGCCCCCACCCACCGCTCAGGGGTGGAGGCCAGGGGGGAGGACAATAGGTCCTCCCCTTATTGGTATTTAGGGCCCCCACCTGCCGCTCAGGGGTGGGCACAGGGGGGAGGACAATAGGTCCCCCCTTAATCTAATTTAGGATTTAGGATTCAAAACCCACCGCTCAGGGGTGGGGTCCGGGAGGGAGGACAATAGGTCCCCCCCACTTTTATTACTTTAGGGCCCTCACCTGCCGCTCAGAGTGGGGGCCAGGGGGGAGGACAAACTGACTGTGTTAAGACTTTAGCTCCATGGCGATTAAACTGTATTTGTGTGGTCTGAGCGCCATTCGCTTAATAATGTGCACTCAGACCTGAGCTATGTGGGGATATGTTAAATGTATGCTTTTAATGTTATGTGTCTCACATAGTGTATTTTAATAGTAATTCCTGTGTTAGTTTCCCCACGTGCATAATGGCGATTTGCCTTTGTCTTGGGAGATAATTGAATTACTTCTCAATTATCTCCAAGGCAGAGGGGAGGAAGCCAGGATGCATTGTGGGAATACAATGTGACTGTGTGTCCTATTTTGCTGATTGTCTGTCCCTTGTCACAGGCTCCCATTTGGTCCCCTAGGGGAGTGTCCACCAGGTGGGAGACCTGCATAAATACTGGGCAGGTAGCCCTCATTAAACAGACCACTGCTTGACCCTCAACACGGAGCCTTGTCTTTGGGGGGATTTACTGATAGAGACTGATTGCTTGGAGTGTAAGCCGCTTGGATCCTATTCGTCTGCTAGCAGCAATTCGTATGGTTCCTGTTTGTGTGTTTGGAGTGCTATATTGGATGCCGTTCGGGAGTTTGGAGCATTCCCTTATTGGCGGTTCGTGTGTTTGGTGTTCTACAATAGTTGTGCCTGCATCTCTGGAAAGGGGGACGATCGCCTAAACGGGTTTTACCCCTTGTGTGCAAAATGGTCCGTTACACAGCACTTACCCTATAACATAGATCCCCCTAATCCTGTCACACTCATCTTTTCTCGCACTGTCACATTCACCTCCCAACACTATCTCTCTACTCCTTTCACCCTGTCACAATCACCCTGTCAAATAAACCCCTCCAATCCTGCCACGCCCACCTCCCCTCGTCCTGACACACTCCCTCCTCCAACTGTGCAACACTAATCCCCAGAGTTGTCAACCCCCATCCTTTCCACACTCACCCTCTCACAGTAACACCTCTAAACCTCTAAATCCTGTCATACATACCTCCTATCACCCTGTAACACTCTCTCTTCAAACCCTGTCACACTCGCCATTCCTCATTCTGCCACTCTCACACCCCAACCCTGTCTTATTCACCCCCTAGCTCTTTTACACTCACGCTACCACAGTTACCCTTTTACTCACCCTGTCACCCCCTGAAGGCAATCATTATACACACCATCATAAAACATAGCTTTGTCTATTTCTGTTTCCAAAAACCCCTTCACACCAGCACTTATGTGTACACAACTGCCAGTCTATGCAACCATAACCCGCAATTGTGTATAAACAATTAGCATAATTGCACATTTAAATTTGTTTATTGCAATTTATGCCATAACTACAGTCAGAGAGCTCACAACACGGCGGCACAGTGAGCCGCAGCAATGCAAGCCTCTGAATGATGTATACAGAAACTAGCTCTCTATATCCAATGCTGCAAGCCCCCCTTCAATATATTTACAACTTCTTATACACACACAAGTCAACCACAATTTTTTTCCACTAATGGCCTTGTCAAGTCTAGAGCCACCACTGTGGACAGGGGTCTGTAGAAGGGGGTAGGCAGGGTTTTTTGTGAATGGGGGTGCAAGGCTAGGGGTAGGTGGGTAAGGGGGTGCAGGTGGTTTGGAGGGGGGACAGGGTTTTGGCCGAGGGGGTGAGCAGGGGTCTATAGAGGGGGTGAGTAGGTGTCTTTAAAGGGAGTGACCAGGGGTCTGTAGAGGGGGATTGGGCAGGGGACTGTAGAAGGGGGTGTTCAGGGTTTTTTTTTTTTAAAGGGGGGTGCAGGTGCTCTTTTTTTTAGAGAGGAGCGCAGGTTTTTTTTTTTTTTTAAACAGGGGTGCAGGATTTTTGGAGAGGGGACAGGGGATATGTAAAAGGTAGACTGGGCAGGATTTTTTGTAGAGGTGGGGGTGCAGGGGTTTTGTAGAGGGAGCAGAGGTTTTGTAGAAAGTAGGGTTTTGTAAAAAGGGGCATGGGCACTCCCCTACCCACTATACAGCCCCTCTACCTTCTATACAGCCCCCCTACCCTCTATACAGATCCCTACCCTCTATGCAGCCCCTACCCGGTATACAGCCCCCCCTACCCACCCCACTATACAGCCCCCACACTATACAGCCCTCCCCTACTCACCATACAGCCCCCCCTTCATACAGCCCCCCACTATACACAGATCCCTACCTCTATGTTCCCACCCGTATACAGCCCCTACCCACCTCATACAGCCCCTACCCACTATACAGCCCCCTACCCACTACATACAGCCCCTACCCACTATACAGCCCCCCACCACTATACAGCCCCCCTACCCACCCCCACCACCACAGCCCCCCTATTCACTATACAGCCCCCCTACCCACTATACAGCCCCCTACCCATCTCACACAGCCCCCACCCTCTATACAGCCCCTACCCTTCCACAGCCCCCCTACCCACTATACATCTCCCTACCCACATCACAGCCCCCTATCCATTATACAGCCCCCCTACCCACCTCACAGTCCCCCTACCCACTCATAGCTCCTGTCCACCTTACAGAACTCCTACTCACCATACAGCCCCCTTCCCACCATACAGCCCCCCTAGCCATGTCAGGGAGTTTTGTAGAGGGGAGCAGGGGATTTGTAATATGTAGACTTGGCAGGGGGTTTAGAAGTGGGGGTTGTAGAAGGGGGACTAGGTAGGGGATTTGTAGAACGGGGACTGGGCAGGGTTGTTTGTAGAGGGGGCAGGGGTTTTATAGAAAATGGGGTTTTGTAGAAGGTGAACTGGACAGTGTTTTTTAGAAGGGTTGACTGGGAGACAATTTAAAAATAAATAAATAAATAAATAAATAAATAGAAAAAAAGTGTTTCTTTTTTTACATTTGAAAGGCAAAGGGGGCGGGGAGGGGGGGGATGCCAAACACAGGATTCACCCAAGGTGCCAAATGTTCTAGGTACGCCCCTTGTATGAGTATTCCATAAAGATTTTATCTTATAAAATACTCATTTTGCAGGGGGTAGGAGGAGTTGGAGGTAGATTGACCAAATCCACCATGTTTTCTGGGACACATATCACATATACATATTGATGGGCAGCACATGAAAAGGGTGGCCCTGTAGTATGTAGAATTCCGAAGAAGGTATATTAGGAAATGAAAAATGGTGCAATCGAGCAATTAGGCAAAAGGCGAGAATGCTAAATAGCATTATATATACTACAGGGCAAACCTTTTAATGCATTTTCATAAATATGAGGAACTTATATATGTCCTTATAAAGAGGGTGGATCTGGCCACCGTGAGAATGGGGTACTCTCCAGAAAACATGAGAAATTAGAAAAAATGTGGAATGCATTCATAGAACAGGAACAAGGCCAGAAAGAGGTTAACATGTTGTAAAGATTAACAGAATGAAAGGAGAAGGAAGAAGAACCCTAACAATGTCAAAAAGACTCTTTTTTTACTCACTGGTCTCAATTTAATACATTTTCCAATTTATTTATCTACAGAAGTCACCATGGTCTCTCTGAAGTTTTATAGATAAATCACAGGGAACGTTTTTCTAAAGGTATAGAATCATTTGAAAAGCTTATTAAATCAAGGCCACTGTGGGCACATGTAAATTCATTAGTGTACCCTGATTGTTTTACACGAGGGTCTCACTATGAGAATCATTCATTGATAATCAAGTCAACCTGAAATTGTGACACTGCATCTTGTACTGCACCAGCAAAGGATCATCTTTAAAGGGAAAAGAATCGTATTTTAAATTGTGTAAAATACATGTTCTGAAGTCAGTGGCGGACGGTGCACATTTGAGATGAAGGTTTATAAAGTCGTCTTCAGTGTTATCTTGTTATTATTGGCAATAAAAAACACTGTGTGTTTTGGGGTCATTTAAATGGCAGATACATTATCTTGTTTCTCAGCTGTGAGTGTTACACATGACTTTGTGAGTTTGCATCACCAGTACTAAATGATAACAGGTCTTTCATCTCAGTGCTGCTCCAACACAGCTGGCTCTAAATGTGCTCTTTGTTATAAGTACTGACGGGAGCAACCAGGAGACATCAGTTTGAATAGAGCTTGCTTAGAAAGAAACATTAATGATTCGACATCAGGCCAGCTGATACAAAAGAACATGTTTATGAAAGTTCATATATATATATATATATTTGAAAAAGTTGTGAAACAGGTCTATTTTTATTTTTATTGCTCCTGGAAGACTACATATTATAGCAGACAATAACGCAATCTCATCTGTGTGTTTTGTTATCGCTGACCATGAAATCAACTTAATGTGGACTGTTGGAAGAAAACAGACAGTAACATTATTGGGAATGTTATGTCTTTACTCTACTTGCAAACGTGTGTACATTAAGCTTCACAAGACAACAAAGATAAAAAGTTAAATATGTTCTACCTGTTAAAACTTAATGTACTAAATAAAAAAATTAAAAAAGAATATTAAAAAAATGCCACCAACATACACACTTCAACATGCACACATTCACTGGCAAATACATTCAATGATAGACAGAAACTGACAAAACACAGAACATACAGAGCCATTGGCACACATTATGACAAACACATGCATTCACACAAACATAAACTCAAAGACACACACACAGTCTAACTGACTAACACTCTTAATGACACACACTTGCTGCTCAACCTCATGTAAGATCTTCATGACCTTACTAGTCGCTGCCTAGACTCTTACTGGTCCAGCCTTACAGGTCTAGCCCTAGATCTGGTGATTCAGCCTATATTATGTTGACCTTCTGAACAATACTGTGCAGATTGCAATGCAGCTGCCTCTGCTCCTCACACCTTCCCATTTCAGGCCCCATCCTTCCACTCCACTGCGTACCAAGGAGCTTTCACAAACCAAATGGCCATATTTTAGCAGCAGCCAACCATAGGTCAGAGCAGCTCACTGAAAAACTCCTTGTTTCCTGGTCATTCAGTCTGACCTGTAGAACAATGAAGTCACTTTATCCTTTCTAGGTAGTCTTGTTGTCCTAATTGTGTCCTCAATATAAGTTACAGCGCCCCACTTGTTTCCTCAACCACCTCTTACATTTGCACTTACCGTTTTCACGCTGAAATAGGAGGAATTTCTTGACCACTTTACTTCTGACCAGGATCATATTCCCAATTTGTAAACATGATTTTTAAAATTCTGTCCTCATGAACTGGGTGAACGTTTCACCAATGACACCTGTTCTCCTCTGTTCCTTAATAAGTGTGGGTTCTCATACAAATATTTTTTCTTGTGAAACAGAAACTCGTGCCTCAGGCTCTAAAGTGCCTGCCTTTTATCTACCCTCTTTAAAATATATGAACTGAGGGGCGTGGCACATATGTGAAGCTCCCACAGCTAATGTCTTAAGGAGCCAAACTAGTTGGAGTTACGAGCATTCTATAGCTACAAAAGCATATACTCAGAGAAGTAAGAGCAAGCTTTCTCAGGCAGACAAAGCCTCATTCTTCCTAGCGTGAGCACTGGTGGCGTAGAGCAGAGAGGGCCGCAGCCCAATCCAAGATGGCGGGGATTACTGCTCGGGAGATGCGTCACCCTTTCCCCCAGCTTCTCCAAGCTCCATCTTGGAAGAGGGGCCCCTCACTACAACAGGGATGAAAACCTTGATGTCTGAACTTACAAACACAATGCAAGCCACTATCAAGACACAGATTGAAACTCTGACCACAGACCTCCGCAGGGAACTGCTGTATAATGTGCACAGAACATCGCAAGTCAAACAGAAAATGGACAACATCGCATTGGTCCATAAAGATCTGGCGGACAAGCTCCAAGAGATGGATGCCATGCTGGAAACACAGAAGAAGGATCGCCAACTTGGAGAACAGGTCCAGGAGAAATAATCTCCACCTCAGAGGTATACCGGAGATGGTCCAAAACTCTGACCTAGTCAACTATCTGATGGATCTTTTCCAAGAGCTGACACCAGCTACAGACCTAGATCAACTGGTGATAGATAGGGCCCACCACCTTTGCAGACCAAGCCACTTACCTGCCATGGTCGCGCGGGACGTGATAGAGCATATTTATTTTTACAATGTGAAAAAGAGCATCAACAAGGCACTCTGGCGCACATGGAGATCTCGTAACCCATGTTGATTGTAATTTCATGTGTACAATACGGACCTAATCTTGACCTTACCTGCTATGATACTGGAGCGTGCCATTTACATCTCCTACTTCCAGCATCTACGTAACATGTTGGCAGCAAACAGTAGTTGAAACTCCATTACTTTACTGTAAAGTGTAAATCAAGCTCAGCCGCTCAGTTGTAAGAGTAATGCACTGTACCAAAGATGTCTCCCCTCCACCCACTTTTTGTTTCTGTACCAATTCCCTATCTTTATTTGAAATGACAATAAAAATTTTAAAGGAAAAAAAAAATATGGGAACTGAAAAAATACATTTAGAATTTTTCCATTTACCCATTTTGCTCTAAAATTTGCAATTACCTTCCCAAATATCCTCAACTTAATGTTTGTGTGGTTTGTTTAAATTAAATTTTAATTGACTTGGGAAGAGAAAGAAAGGGAAAAAAAACTGATTCATGAGCGAGAAACATGCATGAATTAATAAGCTATACAGGAAATAAGTGAATACATTTTACGAGAGAAATGTTTGATAAATAATTTAAAGTAAAATTGCAGGTTAAAAGTGTCACAAACTGAAAACTGAGGGGAGTCAATTAATTAGTAAGTGGATGTGCTGAAAAATAGATGAGCAGCTGGTTTTCTTAGAAAGAGAAAATGGATTAATAGAGTCAGAAATGCTTGATTAAAAAGTAAGAAGCACTCGAAACAAAGAGAGATAACTCCGAGAAAAATACAACATAATGAACATTCATTACTTTTATCTAGCTTACAAAACCTACGATTCCTGAAGAATAAAGACTTGTTTTATGTGGTCCATGTTAAAAATAACTTGGCAGAAATATCTCTCTTTTCTTCCTTTGCAGTTCTTTTCAAGGTTAGGTTTTTATCTAACACAATACAGAATATGACTAAGGGAAAGTATTGTGTAAAACATAAAATACACGATACATTGACAAGGTATAAAAGGGAAGGGGTATGGAAGTTGACTAAAATAGATAAAACATAAAACATTAAAACATGGATTCAATGGTTTTTGCTCAACTAATTGCTCATCTTAAAAAGTCATTATGCACAGCATGACAATGTTGAACGTGTTTGTTACATCTCAAAGTAAAGCACTGGATTCAGTACTTCGCTGTGAGAAGTATCGGATTGGTAGAGAGCGTCGATTGCCACACATATGCTTCTCAGAGACAAGCATTTGATTGGAATGAGATCATCAAAGTTGATGATCTTAGTGGAGGCAGAGTGGCTGCTGAGAGGAGAAACACCGCTAGTGTTGGAATATAGGTAAAATGAATGATGTTCATTTGCAGTTTTTTTTTACTAACAATTTATTAACACTCTATTATATTTATTTTTAACTTTAGATTGTTCCTTTAATTTTTTTTATTTTTTTTTATTTTAGCTTAAAGGAACACTATAGTCACCTAAATTACTTTAGCTAAATAAAGCAGTTTTAGTGTATAGATCATTCCCCTGCAATTTCACTGCTCAATTCACTGTCATTTAGGAGTTAAATCACTTTGTTTCTGTTTATGTAGCCCTAGCCCCACCTCCCCTGGCTATGATTGACAGAGCCTACATGAAAAAAAAACTGGTTTCACTTTCAAACAGATGTAATTTACCTTACATAATTGTATCTCAATCTCTAAATTGAACTTTAATCACATACAGGAGGCTCTTGCAGGGTCTAGCAAGCTATTAATATAGCAGGGGATAAGAAAATCTTAATTAAACAGAACTTGCAATAAAGAGAGCCTAAATAGGGCTCTCTTTACAGGAAGTGTTTATGGAAGGCTGTGCAAGTCACATGCAGGGAGGTGTGACTAGGGTTCATAAACAAAGGGATTTAACTCCTAAATGGCAGAGGATTGAGCAGTGAGACTGTAGGGGCATGTTCTATACACCAAAACTGCTTCATTAAGCTAAAGTTGTTCAGGTGACTATAATGTCCCTTTAATAGAATATGTTTAAATACTGTATTGCAATTCCTTTTAGGGAAGTAGTTGGTGGAAAGCACAGCGAGTTTTGTGAATGTAGCCTGGGCCTTTAATAATGTGTTTGATAAATGTATCAATCATGAAACAGTCATGTATGCCATTGCTTTCTAGCGGTCAATCATGTCAAACCATGTTGCTATTGTTTACTAGCTATCTATCAAAAACAACTAAGATACCAGCCACACACATATTAACTCCTCTCTGGTAAAACATAGAAACACACTCTGTGTGAGTTGTTACCATAGCAACCATACCTTGCTGGTACATAATGCTCGCCAATGTATACAATGTATTAAACTGTGATTTTGTGCTATGCCATGTACTTATTGATATTACTTTTTGGTCTTTTCGTTAATCATATTCCAGTTCAATATAGCTTAATATGCTTTGATATGTATTCAGTGTAATGTCATTTAGCTAACATGTATATTTCCGATACCAGTCCAGAGGTTTATGTTAAGCTTTGAGGGTTAGCAACAGCTGTTAAACAGAATCCAGTCACTAGGTAGCGGTTAGTGGCCATCGGCTGGCGTTATATAGCCAGAACTCCTTACCACTATAACAGTAGCAACAGGGAGCGTTAAAACGGAGGACTAACCTGGTAGCTGTAACCAGGAGCACAGTTTACATGGAAACTCATAATGTGGTGCCTCCACTCTCGGCCGAGACTGAACAAAGAGACTAGGCAGTGGCGCAGCATGGCAGCAATTAAGCACAGATCCAGAGGATTGGAATGGCAGGTCATGGCAGTTTCTCTCTCCTCATTCCCTCTCTGTATGTGACATAATGATGAGATGTTTGCAGCCGCTGGCCCTGCCAACAGGTGGGGAAACATGGAAGAAATATTTTTTATTTTTATAGTGTACCTGTATGTGTATGACTATGTGCGTTGTGTGTGTACCGGTATGTGTATGTCTGTGCATGCCTTTTGTGTCTGTGTATGTCTGTCTGTGTGTGGCCATGTCTGTGTGTAAGTCTGTACCTGATTATGTCTAGCCTGTATTTGTGTGTGCATGTGTCCTTGTATGCTTGGGAATGTGAATGCCTATCTGTTAATGCCTGTGTCTATGTGTGTGCTGTGTCTGTACCTTCCTCTCTGCGTGCCCATCTGTGTATGCCTTTGTCTGTGCATTTCTCTGTGTGTTCCTGGCATTATATATGTGTTTCCCTGTGTATGTCTGTGTTTGCATAAGCCTGTGTGTGTCTGTGTCTGTCTGTGCCTACCTTATTGTGTATCTGTGTCTGTTTTATAAATATAATTCTATATTAATATTATTATTACATACACAGCCCTGACACAATCACACTCAGCCAGCCCTCGCACATAATCACATTCAGCCAGTCCCACACATACACACAATTGCACTCAGCCAACTTTACAAATACATATCACACTGAGTCAGCCACCACAATCACACTAAGCCAAGCCTCAAATCCAGTCATACTCACCCAACTCTCACACAATCACACGCACCCACCACACCCATTCCACTTATATCTACTGCTAAGGGGGGAGCAAGGATGGGCAACAAGGGTGCTCGACTTTGAATCTTGCCCTGGGCCCAACAGTTCCTGGTTAGGCCCCTGACTTGGTCCCAATCAACCTAGTGTGAACCTTAGATAAACGGTGTTACAGAACTCCGATAGAAATATCCCTGATATTCAACATCCATGTATTGGATATTAGATGTTAACATTGATTTCCCAGAGACAATCAAACAATTATCAATGTGGGATCTTTTTATTTTACTCTCCAGTAATCATTAGGTTCATACCCAATGTCACACGACGCTTATTAATACGATCTAAGCTGCATTGCCTCCAATTAAAATAATAGGCCCACTGAGACAGTTTCTGCTGTACTTAAGTTAATATGACCTACAAGTTAATATAATTAGCTTAGTTGTAATGTTTACAGGGAACACACACTACTAAAGATAAGCTACCCCAAGGGATCCAGCTCTACCATTTCCCTTCGGTTCCTTACGGATGTTGCTAGAAGGTAATTAAATGCTTAGATTCTTGTTCTCCTAGGTGGCTTACTAAAACTAAATACCTGCACAATTTGGACTATTCAGACTTGGATTTGTATTCAATAAAGCTCAAGAAGGTTACCCAGTGCAGGCATTCCATATCCCAAGGGGTATATTTCGTAGGTTACTGTAATGGATATAGTCCTGTATGAACAAACATTTTAGCCTTCTAAAAGACGTTGATGTTGGATGCAGTTGTCACAATATGTGGCAGTGCAGAAGTTTGAGCACATTCTATATTCCTTTTCAACTGTCCTGATGCCACCATATAGCAAAAATATCCCTTTAGAAAAAGTCTGTTTAAAGGACCACTAAGGTCACCTAGACCATTTCATCTCAATTAAGTTGTCTGTGTGCAGTGGCACTGTACTTTCAACCCTTAATGTAAAACAATGTCCTTTTGTAAAAATTGCAATGTTTAAAAAAACAAGGATAAAGAAAGCCTCTAATTGTTGTCTTCCTGACAGCCACTAGAGGCGCTTCCATCTATCAAAGTATCAAAGTGATCTGTTGGTCTTTGGAGATTTTAATATTGATTGGCTGAATCCTGAAAATAATAGTTCTTGCACACTGTTTAAGACTTTGAAGCTAACACAATTAATCTCCTCCCCAACTCACATAAACATTAAAAGCCATTACCATACCGTGCTAGATTGGATTCTCTCCACTTCTCCTGATAGAATCCAAGAGGCCGGTGTTCTCCCAAACACTTTCAGTGATCACTGTTTAGTGTACTGCGTGCGCAAAATAAAGGCTATTAAATCCTCTCCCAAACTTAAAATAACTAGGTCCTTCAAAAAATGTAATCTTGAATACTTTCTAAATTACATTACATACATTATCCCAGATCTAGACTGTGCTGTTGAATTATTTCAGTCTGAACTCCTACAAATTTGGAATTTGCATGCCCCGCTGCATAAGGTGAGGGTAAAAGGAGCATATATGAACGGGATCACAGCTGACCTCATCCAAATGTACCAGTTTCGGGATTCTTCGTGGTCAAAATTTAAGCGTACTGGCTCTATGAATGATCACTGTGCATATAGACAATGGCGAAATATATGCACAAAACAGACAATATTGGCCAAGGCCCAATATTTCTATGAAAATCTGAACAATAACATCTCAAACCCCAGAAACTTTTGTAAAGTCATAAATAAACTACAAACTCCCCCAATCCACTCCCAACCCTCCACTGTCAAAGTGGATAACCAAACCCTGCAACTTCCCTTAGATGTAGCAAATGCCTTTAACAATTATTTTGTCGGATGCTCTACTGCCCTGATTGCCAAGCAAATAAATGACAAGCATCCTGAAACTACAAATGTGGATCAGGTCCCACTAAATTTGCAAAGGCCCAATAGAGACAAGTTCATTTTTAGACCTGTACCTGTTAGTGTCATTAAAAAAATCTTAATAATCTAAAAATGAAAAACCAGTCCAAACCTGATCAAATCCCAGCAATGCTGTTGAAGCTCAGTGCGCCGGCAATTGCTAAACCCGTCGCAACTCTAATTAACGAATCCTTGGTGTCTGGATACATACCCAAACTTTGGAAGACTGCGAGAGTAGTGCCTATCCATAAAAGTGGTGACACTACTTTGGTTTCTAACTATCCCCCAATATCATTGCTCCCGGTATTGTCAAAAATCTTAGAAAAATGTGTCCATACGCAACTATGTGAGTACTACCAACAATCAAACTATCTGACCCCTGATCAATCGGGCTTTCGCCAGAATCACTCCACTACAACTGCCCTCTTAAAAGTTTGCAATGACATCCAAACTGGCATGGAACAAGGAGACCTAACTGGAGCTATTTTCCTTGATTTTGCTAAGGCCTTTGACACAGTAGACCACGACATTCTACTGCACAAACTCAAAAACTCAGGTATTGGTGATCATTCGCTAACCTGGTTTCGATCGTATGTATCGGATCGCTCGCAATATGTGTCCATTTCTGACAGTGACTCCCTCCCTCTCCCAGTCACGTGTGGTGTTCCCCAAGGTTCCATTCTCGGCCCCCTACTATTTACATTATTTATAAATGATCTGCCTAATGTCTGCAAATCCTCAACTGTACACATGTACGCAGATGACACGGTAATCTATGCAAGCAAATCCGATCTACCGCAAGCTTGAGGCTGTGCTCAAAGACCAGTTTACAGAGGTAGAAAAGTGGATCGCAAAAAAAAAACTCTTCCTGAAAACACTGACAAAACTGTCACAATGATCTTTGGAACAGTACCTAAATTACACAAATTACACAATTCCCACCTATCCATCAAAACAAATTCAAATGGCACACTGACCGCAGTCCACTCTTTTAAATACTTGGGTATGATGTTAGACCCCAATCTATCTTTTGGCCTGCACATAGAAAAGCTTGCA
The DNA here is from genome assembly GCA_933207985.1 of Pelobates cultripes. Taxonomy (NCBI): domain Eukaryota; kingdom Metazoa; phylum Chordata; class Amphibia; order Anura; family Pelobatidae; genus Pelobates; species Pelobates cultripes. Next base: position 28,384,457 of record OW240917.1, read on the forward strand.
TCTAAACTTTATCCAAAACTAGGTGCCCTGTACAGAAACAAATCCTGCCTAAGCCCTACAGTGAAGGAAAAGATTGTACAGCAAATGCTGATGCCAAGCATTGATTATGGGGATGTAGTATATGCGTCTGCATCGCAATCCCACATTAATAAACTCAACACATTGTATAACTCATTCTGCCGATTTGTGCTACTATTACAGGACTCACCATTGTGACATGCTAAAAGAACTAAACTGGCTGTCGCTGGAATCTCAGACGTACCCTTCATCTTTCCAGCCTTGTGTTTAAAGGACCACTATAGTGCCAGGAAAACATACTCGTTTTCCTGGCACTATAGTGCCCTGAGGGTGCCCCCACCCTCAGGGTCCCCCTCCCGCCCGGCTCTGGGGAGAGGAAGGGGTAAAAACTTACCTTTTTTCCAGCGCCGGGCGGGGAGCTCTCCTCCTCCTCTCTGCCTCATCTCCTCCCTTTCGGCTGAATGCACACGCGCGGCAAGAGCTGCGCGCGCATTCAGCCGGTCTCATAGGAAAGCATTTACAATGCTTTCCTATGGATGCTTGCGTCTTCTCACTGTGATTTTCACAGTGAGAATCACGCAAGCGCCTCTAGAAGCTGTCAATGAGACAGCCACTAGAGGATTTGGAGGCTGGATTAACCCTATTATAAACATAGCAGTTTCTCTGCTATGGGTCCTGGCACCCAGACCACTTCATTAAGCTGAAGTGGTCTGGGTGCCTAGAGTGGTCCTTTAAGAGCTTTTCTGGGAAACTCCCACCCTACCTGAACAAAATGGTTTCCCCAGCTGTTCCCACTTCCTATAACCTCTGATCCAGTACCAACACTTTACTTAGTCTACCTCAATACAAAGAGAAATCTCAATGTATCTTTCCTGGTAAAATATATTTTTTTAAATAAATAAATAAATATGCAAAGGCTAATACCTGTCCAAAAATAAAGAATAGTTTGTTAGTTCCTTTTGGAACTGTATGTCCTTTGTTTAATTTTTCAGGGATCCCAGTAACAGTCTTCAGACTGTTGGGTAGCTGATTGGTCCCTGTAGCCCTGGAAAAGTAAAAAAGAAAGCTAGACCTGAGACCCACAAGTGACTTTATAAAGGCAGGAGCTAATCACGTTATAGGCAGAGCTGTGGGTACCTGCCTGGAAGGAGAATTGCAGAGGAATGAGCAGAGGGGACTCCCTGGAAGGAGAGAGTTGCAGTCTGGTCGGGTGGAAGAGCTCTGGAGAGGCCCAGTCAAGTTTCGGCAATTCGGGATGAAGTGTTCCAGGGTCCTTGAAAGCAGCTAGGTAGCAGACTGGGCGGAGATACTCATTCGGAGTACAGGAGCTTGTTCATAACAATAAGGTATTAAAGTAGGTGTGACATCACAAATAGTGATTCTTTAATAGAGATCAGTGAGTGATTAGCTGGTTTTACCTTCACAAGAGTGTATTTTCTATATGTGTTAAAGAATGTGGAACTTCTCCTACAGCCATTCCTCTATTAATATGAGTGTATGTTTTTGAAAATTATATTGGTGTAAAATTTGGCTCCAGTTGGAGATGTATGGCCTCTACAAAAGCACACCTTGAATTTTCAAAATATATAATTAATGCTTGTTAAATGCAAGCTGTTATTAAGAATGCAGTGTTTCACTCACCCACCACCATGATTAATGGTTGCTGTTCAGACTTCTACCATCAGATGCAACATTTTTTATGAAGGATTCATAATTCTACCCTTGAATTTTCTGTTCAGAGAATATTGTTCCAAATGGCATGAGATAAACAAATTCTAAATCAGTCAGACTGTGCAATAAAGGAAGTGTAAACATTATATCTCTCCTTACAGGAAGTTTTAGGAAGGCTGTATAAGTTACATGCAGGGAGGCATGGCTATGGCTGCATAGACAGAGTGAGTTAACTCCTTTTGGTGCTTATAGTATCTTTTTAAAAGAAAATGCAACCTCTATAGTGTCCCAGCTCCTATACATCTAGTGTTTTCTTACTTCACATTGTAGTTTACAGTACATTACAATTAGTAAAACTCTATTATCTTTATGTTATAACAATTCTGAAACAAATGCTACACAGATTCTGTTTTCATACGTTACTAAAATATCTGCCCATTTTTTTTTTTTAATTCTTTATTTCTTGTCACGACTGGTAGAACAACATTTACATGTAAAGACACAGTAGCATCAATCAAACATAGGTCAAATTTTAGTGAAGCAGAAAGGTGCCGGAACAAAACTGCACATTTTTATCTTTTATATCTAGATCAATACGAAACATTTGCTCAGTTTTAAAATAATATGAATGAAAGAAATAAATAATGGGGTATAATAAAGTGATAATCAGGTGGAGATTTTGTAAAATCCCTGCTTGTATGGTTAGCCTCGCAGCAGGAGTGCACCGAAATTTGCGCAGAGATCACGGGTGTGATTATTATTAAAGCTCCGTAGGTCTCACATAAGTGACCAAGTGGAGGTTCATCTGACCATTTTTTAAGGTATTAGACGGTAGCAAAATCTAGGTTGATGCATTTCAATTTAGAAAATGTGATATAAGGTAGCACAAACAAAATAAAAATAATTTTAAGTTTGTAGTAAAAAAAGAAAAATAGAATAAAGCAAACTTTGTTAATTTGTTTGTTTTTTGAGCACCTCATAATACAACAAAGACAGAAAACGCATATATTAAGGGAAAACCATGAGGTCGATGTCTGGCTGTTTAGCTCTACCTCGAAAATGACACAATGACAGCCTTATGTCTAAACTGGCGAAGTTTCATTGGAGACATGTGGCCCCGGCAGCTGGAGACGTACATGGCAGCCACTCCTGATTTAAATATAGAATATGCCACATGAAAGTGGCTAGCCTGAGTTGTGACCGTCAATAAATCACTCGTTTCCTCTCAGTGTAGAAACATAATAACCAGTTTCCCCTACGGATTTCCAGTCTGGTTTGTGTAAAAACATCTGGAGACAAACTACATTTCCTTTCCTGGTATCTACTCAAGCTGTGATTTCTATTAAAGAAATAAAAAATATGGTTTTGGGGGGACATTTATTTATTTTCTAAATTATTTATTTTCAGAATTATCTGAAAAATAAATAAATATACATACACACACAACATTTTAAATAGGACTGCACTCAAGGTCTTCAAACAAAAAGTTTGGTTTATGAGGTAAACATATAGTCCAAAGAGATCAACATTTCAATCCCACTCCGGGACTTTCATCAGGATCAGAATGTCCTGATCTTGATGAAAGTCCTGGATGTGGACCGAAATGTTGATCTCTTTGTACCATATGTTTACCTTAGAAACTGAACCTTACATTTGAAGACCATGAGTAAAGTGCTATTTACACCATTGTATGTTATTTTGTAACTTCAGGACAGATCCTGAGGACGTGGGCAAATATAGCTAGATAATGGGCATGTGTGGGTAAGTGTAGGTGTTACATGGGAGGAGTGGTAGAATAGGGGAAGGGGGTGTAGCAAATGTAGACAGGCATCTAGCCCTCTTGCCTCAGCCATCTTAGAAAATCCTGGCTTGGTAACAGCTTCCTTCCCGTCCATCCTTGTTGGATGTTATTATGTTTGATGTCAATATCTTTTCTTGTCGCAGCTGGTGGGTAAGGTCCTTGCCAATTGGGGTTGGATCAGGAGTACACGAGAAAAGAAGGTAGGTCGGGGCTGATTACTCCCCTAAACTCTGGTAAATGGTTTGATTAAATGGACATGCCCATTGAGCCAAAATGCTGGCTAGTGGTTAGCATTGTGGCAAGGGAAGTCCATTTGGTGGTTAGGATGATGGGGGAGGTGCACAGAATTATTTGTGATTAGTGGTAGGATAAGTTGGCAAGGGCAGGTTTGCAGCTAAATTGTATTTTATGTTAATATGTTAATTTATATGTTGATTTATGGTTAATGATATTTGTTTAAATTGTAAATAAAAGATGTGGCCTGTTTGTACCATAATTATGTCTAGGATTTTTATTGGAAGGAGGATGGATGGAATTGGGGGGCTTGGTGTCGCACTGCACAGTACCCACTACCTGTTCACATGGCACCCAGCAGTTTGGACAACACAGCCTGAATGCAAGGATACAACAATTATTTTATATATATATAATATATGTATATATGTATATATGTCACGGCACGAGCACTTTATTCTGCATGATACAAGCACATTTTCTTGTAGGCTCCCTAGGACATGAGATGTGAGTCGATGTCATGACAACGGCAGCACATGTAAGGACCACGTTGGGGATGGGACACGTTTATGAAGGCGCACTCACTGTAGAGCATGCTGGAATAAGCACACCTGGGGTAAGTTAGTTCGTCACATTTTCCTCTATTTATGGCTAAATTGGTTAAAGAGCAGTTTTTATTTTTCCTGAAGAAAGTCGGAACGGGGACTGAAACGTTGATTTTTACGTACCGGGATACTTAAACTTTGATATGAAGAACAAAAGCAATCCATTAATAAGACAGTGAGTGCTGATAGCTCTACAAACAAATTTATTTAAGGCCACTATCTAGCACCGGGCACAGTTATTTAAAATTTGACAATAGTGCAAGGTTATTTACTAATATATATATATATACACATAAAAAATAATTATTTTCCCAGATAATTCTTTTGATTCAGCAGCTGATACAGCAGCTTCCGAATACATCAAACTCTTCAGTTTTTATCTTTTTATATCAGTTTTTGGATGCTACTCAACACACATAACTGACATGTTTTGAATAATATATAAAGAGTAAATCTGTGTTAAAGTTTTAAAAGCTCTAATAAACATAAATATTATATTGGTTGTCATAGTGATTTTTCCACTTTTTAAGTTTTCTCTGTAATTGCCATTAGCTATCGTATGCACACACTGAGTCATCAAATTATATGGGATTCATTCACCAAACTAGGATTATAGGCACATTAACAAAGAATCTGCAAATTACAGGGTGAAATTGCCAAGATGGAAAAATGTTAAGATTTTTTCGGGCCTATATTTTGCGATCTTCTTCTTTCCAGGAATAAACCATAGTGTGGATCCAGCTTTGATTAATACCAAACACACTCAATTGTTATTTATTTATTTATTTTTTTAATCAAGAAAAAAACAACTATTATTAGAATTTCAAACTAGTAAGTCTGACACCAGTATTAGAGAAATGGAGAAAGGTAGTATACAGGATTGCATGTTTATAAGGAGCCATCCAATTTTTGCTGTAAGAAAGCTCAATGTAATTCCTTTGTCCAAATGACTGTGTCAACCAAAGGTTTGCCACACAAGACTTGTTCTTCTATTCACAAAACACTGTTTTGGTTATTTAAGCCAAATTTGCAAATCTATTCATATTTAATTATTTATTTATTTAAATGGTGAGTTAATCCCACAGGCGTTCAATGATGCTAGCTTAATTTAACAATTTCTGCCAGCTCAAAGGGCTCTCTCTCTCCAATTTGTACATTAGGGCTATCATAACATAGGGTATGTAAAAAAAGTGTTTAAATTACACACATAGACAGGCTGGTCCTAAACAAAGGAATCAGCCTAAGACACAGCATGTGTATGGCAAGCACTCCCTGCCACACTGTATCTCGAGCAATATCTCCCATTGCTCAGATAATGAAACCACATATCCCGTGGGTAAGCGTGCTGGGTTAGAAACGCCCAAGTCCATACCTAAGCATCTAATGGGTATCCCATTGAACCAAATATAAATAAACAAATATATAAATAAATTAATATAGAGGAGAAGAGGAAAAAATAAAAGAAAGGAATGTGATGGCATCCCCGTCATTCTGCCAAAGAACCCTTAGGACATTACATTATAGTGTTCTGAACATCACTTAAATGTGAAGTGTTTATTATATGTTTCTCTTTCCATAATCTCTAAAAAACAAAAAAAACTATTAATTCCAATTTGTAATCGTGTAGAGGTCTAATTGACCCTCTATACAATTTTTTCCTCCTATTTATTCCCTCACCATCTTGTGCCATTTATCTAATTTCACCTGGTAAGTAAACCATTCCATATAATTTATTATTTTTTAACTTTACAGTGCTCTTTTCTTTTCTCCGTCATCATTTTCACTTTTTTCACTTAGTTATATAAATCTTTATGACTCTCTTAATACCTTGTGAGTATGTTGAGTTTCATAATTAAATACGTATTAACAACTCAAACATTTGGTCTGTATTAGTTAAATTGTGACTCTTCTTCCTCCCCCCTCCTCAAAAAACCCCCCTCTAATTTCTTCACATCACCTGCTGTCTGCCAGTTCTAAATATATTCATTTTAATTCTGCTAGTGTACATACTTCCTCTTTATATTGTGTACATCTATAAATCATCATTCATCACAACTACAAAAATAAATAAATAAATTAATAAATCTGCAATGCCTTTCCTTCCCCTTTTCCTCCCTTCCCCCTCTCTTCTCCCCTTTCCCTTTCCCGTCCTCTCTTTTTACTTAATTTCTCCTATTTCTCCCCTTTTTTCTCCACTCTCCCCTCCTATTTCCTAGCAAAGTTGTTATTGATCTGTTGATTCTTTATATCTCTTTACTTAGAGTCAACCATCTTTTAAGATCTTCTGCCGTATTGAAGCTTAAGGTCTTGCCTTCATGCAGTATAAAGATATTTGTGGGAAACCCCCACCAATATTTTATATTCTTGGATCTGAGTTTTATTGTACTATCTGCAAAGGACGTTGTCTTCTGTCTAGTATTCCATGACAGGTCCTGGTAGACCTTAAGCGTTTCATACTCTCCTGAAAGATTGATCTTTTTCAGTGATCTCAGGATCTGGAACTTGAGTTTAAAAGAGGAACAGCAAACCAACATATCTCTTGGTAGGTGGTCTGGTACGCCTTCTGGTTTGTTAACTCGGTGACATATCCCATTCCATTTTCATATATTTAAAAAATTCTTCTATATATGTTTCCAATTCTGGTGTCTTTATTCGTTTGGACACACCTCTAATTCTTAGGTTGTTCCTTCTTGATCTGTCCTCCAGATCTATAAAAAAAATTCCAGATCCGCTATTAGTCTTTCCAGAATGACATGTTCTTCCTGGTGGGATTTTCTCACATGTTCGATCATCTTTAGTTTTTCTTTAATACTTTGGATCCTTGGGATTAATAAGGAAAGGTCTCTCTTGATGTCCCGTGTATTTGCTTGCATTTCCACCTTTATTTTTTTAAATTGTGTGTCTAGATGACTAATCGTTCATATAGGTTTTCTTTCTGTCTTTCTTTCTCCGTTTGTGTGCTGCTCGTTTCTCCTTCTATTGGATTAGTTATCTGGTGTGACACATCTAAATGTTGGCGTGAGAAGAAAGACAAACGTTTTTCTAGCTGACCTTCCATTCTTTGTTCTTTCTTCAGGTGCTTGCCATTTTGCGTCTTTTTGGGGGCCATGTTGTCTTCTCCCTTTCTCTCCCTTTCTTCTCCCCTCTTTCCCCCTTTTACTTCCTTTTTATTTTTTCTTATACTTTTTTTCCCTTTTATTTTCCAGGGGTTTCTTATAATACTTTTGGGTACTCTTAACACAGTCTCTTCTCTTTTTTCCTTTCCTTTTTTTCCCCTTCTCTCCCACTTCTGTGGTCATGGGTTCACAGACTCTTTCCTTTCTTGTTATCCTTTCCCTTACCTCTTCCCTCCCCCCCTTCTTCTATTTTATTGTTTCCATCCTTTCTTTTCTACTTCTCTTTTTTCACTATCCCCCACCTCACTGCCTTAAATCTCTTGAAGGTCCCAGTCTCTTTCCTGTATATTACCAGTATTAGAATAGTTGTAGGAGGCTATTCATATAGTAAATGCCAAAAAGAAAAAATGAACTTAAATCGAATGCTGCCCCTTTAAGGAGCGCTATCAATTCACTGGTATCGGTATAACGGACATACCAAAAAATAGAAAACCAAAAATACCTATGAACTCAAGTGGAGAGGATATAAAATAGGGTAAGCAAGTATCAGAACGATGTACACTGAGTATGAGGTGTGCAACAAAGTATCGTGGCTAAACTAATGTTTCAGTTAAACTTTATTACCGTTTGCCAAAAAGAGATACAGTGCACTTTAGAAAGTAAAACTGCTGCAACCCTATACGATCATTGGAGACTGCTTAGGGCAAATGAAATAATAGTATTTGTTTATAGTGATGTCGCGAACCCGAAATTTTCGGTTCGCGAACGGCGAACGCGAACTTCCGCAAATGTTCGCGAACCGGCGAACCGCCCGAAACGCCATTGACTTCAATGGGGAGGCGAATTTTAAAACACACAGGGACTCTTTCTGGCCACAATAGGGATGGAAAAGTTGTTTCAAGGGGACTAACACCTGGACTGTGGCATGCCGGAGGGGGATCCATGGCAAAACTCCCATGGAAAATTACACAGTTGATACAGAGTCTGGTTTTAATCCATAAAGGGCAGAAATCACCTAACATTCCTAAATCACAATGAATATGGATTGACACCTGACATATGACATATTGACACCTTGACATATGGATTGACACCTGTCCTCAGAGCCCCTGATGCACACGGACACAGAGCAGAATAGAGACTGGTCCCCCTACATAGGGTCACTTGGCAGATATGGATTGACACCTGTCCTAAGGATCCCTGATACACACTGACACAGAGCAGAATAGGGACTGTTCCCCCTACATCGGGTCACTTGGCAGATATGGATTGACACCTTGTTACAAACTGCTATTTGTAACGGGCCCTTTAAATGGCAAATTGCCCTGTTTCCCTGGGTTGTGGAGAAGCCTCTTTGCCAGCCTCCTCCCGCATGACTATGGCCCCTGGGAGATTGTGAAAATGTATGCACTTTTATTTGGTGTGTATGGCCCTTTAAGACTGTCGGTGGGCATATTGGGGCTTATGGACTCTTTATGTGACTGGTGCTGGCCCTTTAAACACCTTTTTTGGGACATCAGGAAGATTGGGACACTGCCCCTTTAAGGCCGTGTCCCCAGACTTGTTGGGGACACGGCCCCTTTAAGACGGTGTCCCCTGTGTCCCCAGACCTGGTGCAAACCCTTTGTGCCTGCCTTGCTATTTCCCACTTGGTTCAGTAAATGGGAAATTATTTCAGCTGCAGAGACTAAGTCCCATTCGGCGATGGGACTTAGTCTTTTTTTCAGCCGTTTTTTTCAGCCTTATTTCAGCTGCAGAGACTAAGTCCCATTCGGCGATGGGACTTAGTCGTTTTTTCAGCCTGAAATAGACCGACCTCACAGCCCAAATCTATGGAACTGTTTTGGGCAGGAAAATGTGCTTGCGGTCGGTCATAAAGGGACCTCCAGCTAACTTTTTAACCCCTGGATGGATTTGGCTGATTTTTGGTTATGTTTATGTTTTAAGTGTGCTGATTCCAAATATGTAATTATGAAGATGGGATGTGTAGTTTTAAAGTTACAGGGTATGGCTAAAAACTGTATTTTTACTGCCTGTGTTTAATTATGTTAATCTCTTCCCAAACGTCATTTCGTTCAAAGTGGAGAGAATGTTAAAAAAATATATTTTTGTTCGGAGTGTGAGAAATGCTTTTCAGCCGCTTCTAATCTTAAGCATCATTTGAGGAGCCATACAGGAGAGAAACCTTATTTGTGGTGTGTTTAGTATTGTTCTGATCAGTTTAATACCTTCCGCGTCTCCTATCAGTGGACGTGTATATGGCAGCCATTTTAGGAACCGTACACCTGGGACCCGAGCAAGGTCACCTCGTTCAACAGGCGACAACATTTGTCCCTGGAAAACTATCCTGGACATTCTGTACAATTTGTATGGATATGGCAGTGATTTCTGTAACAGGGAGATGGAAGAAGATGCTTGGTCGGTCCTCTTGATTCAAATTTGGGGCACTGCGCGGTCAAGCTAATGTGCCACCAGATAGGAGTGGTGTGTTTAGTATTGTTCTGATCAGTTTAATACCTTCCGCGTCTCCTATCAGTGGTCGTGTACACGGCATTGATTTTTTTAACAGGGAGATGGAAGAAGAGGCTTGGTCGGTCCTCTTACTGCAAATTTGGGGCACTGCGCGGTCAAGCTAATGTGACACCAGATAGGAGTGGTGTGTTTAGTACTATTTTTATCAGTTTAATACCTTCCGCGTCTCCTATCAGTGGACGTGTACACGGCATTGATTTTTGTAACGGAGATGGAAGAAGAGGCTTGGTCGGTCCTCTTACTGCAAATTTGGGGCACTGCGCGGTCAAGCTAATGTGACACCAGATAGGAGTGGTGTGTTTAGTACTATTTTTATCAGTTTAATACCTTCCGCGTCTCCTATCAGTGGTCCTGTTACACACTGACACAGAGCAGAATAGGGAATGTTACCCCAACATCGGGTCACTTGGCAGATATGGATTGACACCTGTCCTAAGGATCCCTGATACACACTGACACAGATCAGAATAGGGAATGTTACCCCAACATCGGGTCACTTGGCAGATATGGATTGACACCTGTCCTAAGGATCCCTGATACAC
>OW240917.1:28395075-28446233 GCA_933207985.1 Pelobates cultripes
CTTCCGCGTCTCCTATCAGTGGGCGTGTACACGGCAGTGATTTTTGTAACAGGGAGATGGAAGAAGAGGCTTGGTCGGTCCTCTTACTGCAAATTTGGGGCACTGCGCGGTCAAGCTAATGTGACACCAGATAGGAGTGGTGTGTTTAGTACTATTTTTATCATTTTAATACCTTCAGCGTCTCCTATCAGTGGTCGTGTACACGGCAGTAATTTCTGTAACAGGCAGATGGAAGAAGATGCTTGGTTGGTCCTCCTAACTGGAGACTGTGTTGCTGTACAGGTGGCAGGTGGAGCCATTTATAAAGTACACACTGCTTTATAAAGCCATTTATAAAAGTACACACTGGCGGCTTGAACCCTAGTTGGTGGCGGATAAGTCGCATGATCAACAGGCATTCAAGAGCTAAAATACAGCAGCGTGTGGACCATTTTTGTAAGGCAGCTCATCTCATCAAGGCCTTTTTTACATAGGGTCACTTGGCAGATATGGATTTGACACCTGTCCTAGCGATCTGATACACACTGACCTTACAGATCAGAATAGGGCTGTTCCTCCTACAGCCGGGTCCTTGGCGAATGTGGATTGACACCTGTCCCTAAGGTTCCCTGATACACACTGACACAGAGCAGAATGAGGGACTGGATCCCTACATCCGAGGTCACTTGGCAGATATGGTTGACACCTTGTGTACAAACTGCTATTTATACTTGGGCCTTTAAATGGCAAATTGCTTCCCTGGGTTGTGGAGAAGCCTGTTGCCAGCCTCTCATCAATCCTTTAAGGCCGTGTCCCCAGACTTGTTGGGGACACGGCCCATTTCAGACGGTGTCCCCTGTGTCCCCAGACCTGGTGCAAACCCTTGTGCCTGCCTGGCTATTTCCCACTTGGTTCAGTAAATGGGAAATTATTTCAGCTGCAGAGACTAAGTCCCATTCGGCGATGGGACTTAGTCTTTTTTTCAGCCGTTTTTTTCAGCCTTATTTCAGCTGCAGAGACTAAGTCCCATTCGCGATGGGACTTAGTCGTTTTTTCAACCTGAAATAGACCGACCTCACAGCCCAAATCTATGGAACTGTTTTGGGCAGGAAAATGTGCTTGCGGTCGGTCATAAAGGGACCTCCAGCTAACTTTTTAACCCCTGGATGGATTTGGCTGATTTTTGGTTATGTTTATGTTTAAGTGTGCTGATTCCAAATATGTAATTATGAAGATGGGATGTGTAGTTTTAAAGTTACAGTGTATGGCTAAAAACTGTATTTTTACTGCCTGTGTTTAATTATGTTAATCTCTTCCCAAACGTAATTTCGTTCAAAGTGGAGAGAATGTTAAAAAATATATATTTTTGTTCTGAGTGTGAGAAATGCTTTTCAGCCGCTTCTAATCTTAAGCATCATTTGAGGAGCCATACAGGAGAGAAACCTTATTTGTGGTGTGTTTTAGTATTGTTCTGATCAGTTTAATACCTTCCGCGTCTCCTATCAGTGGACGTGTATATGGCAGCCATTTTAGGAACCATACACCTGGGACCCGAGCAAGGTCACCTCGTTCAACAGGCTTGCAGCGTATCCTCCAGGAAGAAGAGCCTGAACCCTTACCGGCTGCACGTGTCTTACCTGTACATGGAAAGCTGCTATGGTTCCTTGATGAGCCAGCTGCCCGTGAGTTAACATGTCCCGTGGAGAAGCACTCTGTCCTGTAAAGCCTCACCAAAAAAAAGGAGTGGTGTGTTTAGTATTGTTCTGATCAGTTTAATACCTTCCGCGTCTCCTATCGGTGGGCGTGTACACGGCATTGATTTTTGTAACAGGGAGATGGAAGAAGAGGCTTGGTCGGTCCTCTTACTGCAAATTTGGGGCACTGCGCGGTCAAGCTAATGTGACACCAGATAGGAGTGGTGTGTTTGGTACTATTTTTATCAGTTTAATACCTTCCGCGTCTCCTATCAGTGGTCGTGTACACAGCAGTAATTTCTGTAACAGGCAGATGGAAGAAGATGCTTGGTTGGTCCTCCTAACTGGAGACTGTGTTGCTGTACGGGTGGCAGGTGGAGCCATTTATAAAGTACACACTGCTTTATAAAACCATTTATAAAGTACACACTGGCGGCTTGAACCCTAGTTGGTGGCGGATAAGTCACGCAAGTCAACAGGCATTCAGAGCTAAAATACAGCAGCGTGTGGACCATTTTTAGCCCAAGGCGGCTCATCTCATCAGGCCTTTTTTACATAGGGTCACTTGGCAGATATGGATTGACACCTGTCCTAGGGATCCCTGATACACACTGACACAGAGCAGAATAGGGACTGTTCCTCCTACACCGGGTCACTTGGCAGATATGGATTGACACCTGTCCTAAGGATCCCTGATACACACTGACACAGAGCAGAATAGGGACTGTTCACCCTACACCGGGTCACTTGGCAGATATGGATTGACACCTGTCCTCAGAGACCATGATACACACTGACACAGAGCAGAACAGAGACTGTTCCTCCTACATAGGGTCACTTGACAGATATGGATTGACACCTGTCTTCAGAGATCATGATACACACTGACACAGAGCAGAATAGAGACTGTTCCTCTACATAGGGTCACTTGTGGCAGATATGGATTGACACCTGTCCTCAGAGCCCCTGATACACACTGACACAGATCAGAATAGGGAATGTTAACCCAACATAGGGTCACTTGGCAGATATGGATTGACACCTGTCCTAAGGATCCCTGATACACACTGATACACACCTACTTGAATGGTATAGACATTTTTAGTAGCTCCTGGCCCGAACACCTGACCCACATAGGAGCCGTAATAGACCGGATTAGGGAGTCCGGACTGACCCTAAAGCCCAGTAAGTACCATATAGGAACGTGTAAAAACCTCCCCAAGATAGTAGTATGGGCCCCAGAATGTGAACAGGCCTTCCAACAGCTCAAGACGGCGCTCATTAAATCACCTGTACTTTCTTCTCATGATCCAACTAAACACTTTCTCGTCCATACAGACGCTTCTATGCTTGGATTGGGAGCAGTATTGAACCAAGTCGGAGCAGATGGTGGCTAGCAACCCGGGGCTTATCTAAGCCGTAAACTTTTGCACAGCGAAGTATATTCACTGCCATTGAAAAGGAGTGCATAGCGGTGGTGTGGGCCTCAAAAAGCTGCAACCTACTTGTATGGACAACCGTTTACCTTACTCACAGATCACAACAAATTTGGGGCACTGCGCGTGCAATCTAATGTGCCACCAGATAGGAGTGGTGTGTTTAGTACTATTTTTATCAGTTTAATCACTGTTACGCCCCCTATCCGCTGATGTAGACAAGGCGCTGGCAGCAGAAGAGGACTCAGCCGAGGAGGTTATGGAAGAGGGATGGAGTAGGAGGGGAGTAAGGGGAGGTGGCAGCACATTGCTGAGTGCAGCTGTGGGGCTGACACACCTGCTTGAAGATAACTAACTGCTATTCAATCTATAACAGTGAAAAAGTTTTTGTTTTTAAGTCAAGCTATTGCTTGACACCAGTGAGTGAGTGGTGGCACTGGAGCTGTATCCATGAGCCTGACACACCAGCTTTGAGACAACTAACTGCTATTCAATCTACCTGGTGATGTTTGTTTCACAGGCAGAAGGGTGCCCTAAAAACATGGCCCGGCTTGAACCCAAGTTGGTGGCGGATAAGTCACGCAAGTCAACAGGCATTCAGAGCTAAAATACAGCAGCGTGTGGACCATTTTAGCCCAAGGCAGCTCATCTCATCAGGCCTTTTTTAATCTAATGTATCGCCCAGTGTCAGTCCCTTCGGGATCCATCCCTCATTCATCTTAATAAAGGTGAGGTAATCTAGACTTTTTTGACCTAAGCGACTTCTCTTCTCAGTGACAATACCTCCTGCTGCACTGAAGGTCCTTTCTGACAGGACACTTAAAGCGGGGCAGGCCAGAAGTTCTATCGCAAATTGGGATAGCTCAGGCCACAGGTCAAGCCTGCACACCCAGTAGTCAAGGGGTTCATCGCTCCTCAGAGTGTCGATATCTGCAGTTAAGGCGAGGTAGTCTGCTACCTGTCGGTCGAGTGGCTCTCTGAGGGTGGATCGAGAAGGGCTGTGGCGATGCGTAGGACTTAAAAAGGTCCGCATGTCCTCCATCAACAACACGTCTCTAAAGCGTCCTGTCCATGCCGGCGTGGTCATGGGAGGAGGAGGATGACATCCACCTCTCCCCCTGTTAGATTCCCGTTGTGCTGTGACATCACCCTTATACGCTGTGTAAAGCATATTTTTCAATTTATTTTGCAAATGCTGCCTCCTTTCATACTTGTTGTAATTCGGTAACATTTCCGCCACTTTCTGCTTATACCGGGGGTCTAGAAGCGTGGACACCCAGTACAGGTCGTTCTCCTTCAGCCTTTTTATACGAGGGTCCCTCAACAGGCACGACAGCATGAAAGACCCCATTTGCACAAGGTTGGATGCCGAGCTAATCATTTCCCGTTCCTCCTCCTCACTGATGTCCATGAAGGTATTTTCTTTCCCCCAGCCACGTACAACACCACAGGTACCAGATAGGTGACAACGAGCACCCTGGGATGCATGTTGTGGTTGGTCTTGCTCCTCCTCTTCCTCCTCCTCAAAGCCACATTCCTCCTCTGACTCCTCTTCCTCACAATCCTCTTCCAGCGTTGCCGCAGGTCCAGCAAGCGATGCTGACAAGGCTGTTTCTGGAGGTGATGGTGACCACAACTCTTCCTCTTCCTCTTCACGCTCATCTACGGCCTGATCCAGCACTCTTTGCAGGGCACGCTCCAGGAAGAAAACAAATGGTATGATGTCGCTGATGGTGCCTTCGGTGCGACTGACTAAATTTGTCACCTCCTCAAAAGGGCGCATGAGCCTACAGGCATTGCGCATGAGCGTCCAGTAACGTGGCAAAAAAATTCCCAGCTCCCCAGAGGCTGTCCTAGCACCCCGGTCATACAAATATTCATTAACGGCTTTTTCTTGTTGGAGCAGGCGGTCGAACATTAGGAGTGTTGAATTCCAACGTGTCGGGCTGTCGCAAATCAAGCGCCTCACTGGCATGTTGTTTTAGCCGCTGGATATCGGCAAAGTGAGCCATGGCCGTGTAGGAACGCCTGAAATGGCCACACACCTTCCTGGCCTGCTTCAGGACGTCCTGTAAGCCTATGTACTTATGCACAAAGCGTTGTACGATCAGATTACACACATGTGCCATGCGCGGCACATGTGACAACTTGCCCAACTTCAATGCCGCTAACAAATTTGTTCCGTTGTCACAAACCACTTTGCCGATATCCAGTCGCTGCGGAGTCAGCCACTTTTCCACCTGTGCGTTCATGGCGGACAGGAGTGCTTGTCCTGTGTGACTCTCTGCTTTCAAGCAAGTCAAACCCAAGACGGCGTGACACTGCCGTATCCGGGATGTGGAATAGTACCTGGGGAGCTGGGGGTGTGCCGTTGATGTGGAGCGATGCAATCTAATGTACTTACCAGATAGGAGTGGTGTGTTTAGTACTATTGTTATCAGTTTAATCACTGTGCGTCCATTATCCGTTGATGTGGAACAAAGGTAGCAGCAGCAGAAGAGGACTCAGCGAGGAGGTTATGGAAGATGAGCAGGAACTGCTCAAGGCGAGAGACGGAGGGGCGGATGGTTGAGAGGGGGCAAGGAGGACAGCAGTGGTTAACGTGGCTGAAGATGCTGGACCAGGAGGGGGATGGCGGCTTTGAGTTTGTGTGCTGCTTGTACTCATGTGTTGATCCCATAGGCGTTTGTGATGTGCGATCATGTGCCTTCGCAAAGCAGTTGTACCTAGATGGGTGTTGGACTTTACGACTCGGTTTCTTTGGCACAGGTTGCAAATGGCATGTCAGAGGCAGACACACAAAAAATTCCACTGAGCTCTGCAATGGCGAAGCATTCTGGTAAGGTGGACACAGCATCGTTGATTGGCATGCTGTCGGGCTGACCGGGTGTCGATGCATGCTGTCTGGCTGTGCCATAGCTCCTTAAACTGACCTCCCTGCTTCCAACTCATCTCCTCCTCCTCCCTGTCTCCCATCTGAACTTTCGCCCTGTTCTTCTTCTTGACGAGCGGGCACCCACGTGACATCCATGGACGCATCGTCATCATCAACCGCTTCACTTGTATCTGACAACTCAGCAAAGGAAGCAGCAGCGGGTATAACATCATCATCATCATCACACCGTGCGTCCATGTGTGTAATGCTGCCTGCCTGAGACATATCCCTGTTATCTACATCCTCTGGCAATAATGGTTGCGCATCACTCATTTCTTCAAACGGATGTGTGAATAACTCCTCTGACATACCAACTGAAGCGGCTGTGGTGCTAGTTTTGGTGGTGGCGGCAAGCGGGTGAGTGGTATCTTGAGAGGTGCCTGAAGCTAAGCTGGAGGAGGATGATGCGTCAAGGTTCTGAGCGGAGGCTGTAGAAGATTGGGTGTCCTGTGTTAGCCAGTCAACTATGTCCTCAGAACTTTTCAAGTTCAGGGTACGTGGCCTCTGAAAACTGGGCATTATTCTAGGGCCAAAGGGAATCACAGCACCACGACCACGATGGCCCCTGCGGGGTGGCCTGCCTCTGCCTGTCATTTTGTTGGGATTCTGAGTAATTTATTATGCGTGCAAGCTACTGTGGACCAGATATAGTGGCAATGTGCACTGGTTGGTAGAGCACAGGCTGTAGGCCTGACACCCGCTTGAAGATAACTAACTGCTATTCAATCTATAACAGTGAAAAAAAGGTTATTTTTTTTTTAAATCCAAACTGTGACACCAGATCTAATTAGTGGCACTTAATTCAGCGTATCCACTGTTAGCGTAACACCCTTTAAGGACACTGACTGCTATTCAATCTATAACAGTGAAAAAAGAGTTTTGTTTTTTTAAATCCAAGCTATTGTGACACCAGATCTAATTAGTGGCACTGGTCAGCGTATCCACTGTTGGCATAACACACCCGCTTTAAGGACACTGACTGCTATTCAATCTATAACAGTGAAAAAGATTATTATTTTTTTTAAATCCAAACTATTGTGACACAGGATCTAATTAGTGGCACTTGTCAGCGTATCCACTGTTAGCGTAACACACCCGCTTTAAGGACACTGACTGCTATTCAATCTATAACAGTGAAAAAAGATTATTATTTTTTTAAATCCCAAACTATTGTGACACCAGATGTAAGTGGTGGCACTGACTGGGAAATGGGCACAGTATGCACTGTGAGCCTGACACAGAAGCTGGCAGCAGTGGCAGACAACTGACTGCTATTCAATCTATAACAGTGAAAAAAGTTTTTTGTTTTTAAATCCAAGCTATTGTGACACCAGATGTATTTGGTGGCACTGACTGGGGAAATGGGCACACTATGCACTGTGAGCCTGACACAGAAGCTGGCAGCAGTGGCAGACAACTGACTGCTATTCAATCTATAACAGTGAAAAAAGTTTTTTGTTTTTAAATCCAAGCTATTGTGACACCAGATGTAATTGGTGGCACTGACTGGGGAAATGGGCACTGTGAGCCTGACACAGAAGCTGGCAGCAGTGGCAGACAACTAAGTGCATTTACATTAGATAGAAAAAAAAAATCCAAAAAAAAAGCATACCCTTATCCCTAACCTAGCTATGCTTTTCCCTATCTTATGAACAGCAGCTACACTTTCCCTCCTCTTACTAAGCATGCAGCTTGAGAATGAATCTAAAATGGATGCTGTCCAGTAGGTGGGAGGGTCTGCTAGGGAGGCTGTGCTGCTAATTGGCTGGAATGTGTCTGCTGACTGTGAGGTACAGGGTCAAAGTTTACTCAATGATGACGAATAGGGGGCGGGTCGAACCGCGCATATGTTCGCCCGCCGTGGCGAACGCGAACATGCTATGTTCGCCAGGAACCGTTCGCCGGCGAACCGTTCGGTACATCACTATTTGTTTATAGCTCGGTATTGTAGCCTCACAGGGACCGAGACTAGTAATCCAGCCCTCTTTGAATAGTCCTCCCAATAATTAAGGTGTAATATATGGGAGACAGAAACAATAGTATTATCTCCCTAGTAGACACCTATAATAAATATGAGCCGGTAGGTAGAGGGGATAGAAGGGAACAGCAACAAAAGCGAAAACAGAAATCTCCCTCAGCATATATGGACATCTAAAAGTAATAGCCCATAAGCCATAAGATCGGACTAAATAAGTAACTACTAAGGGTGCTACTATTCTGTTTCCCTACAAGCTCCTTATAACACCTTCGTGGGTGTTCTATGCTAGAACTAGCACTAAAAGGAATGTCCCTAGCTACGAGCTACCTGCTCATAATCCTACTCCAAATAATACATTGTATAATTGAGAAAAGTAAAAGTGAAAAATATTGAGCAAAACAATAAGTGCCGTTAGGATTCCCTTAAGTGCATAATAAGTGCATCGTGAGTGCTCGAGTAAGGTGTCGGGATATCCTAGCAAAAAACCCGACGCGCGTTTCGGAGTTCAAGACTCCTTCGTCAGGGGCTGAAATTTGCTTACCCTATTTTATATCCTCTCCACTTGAGTTCATAGGTATTTTTGGTTTTCTATTTTTTGGTATGTCCGTTATACCGATACCAGTGAATTGATAGCGCTCCTTAAAGGGGCAGCATTCGATTTAAGTTCATTTTTTCTTTTTGGCATTTACATTAACCGGGTCCAAGCCCATATTAGGTGGAACTGGTACCACCTTCCTGACCTTTTTCCCTGATTCCAGGCCCACCCTACGGGCTAGCCAAGGAATCTAGGGAAATTTCTCTTTTATTTTCATTAAAGTTTGATTAAGGGTTTATGACCCATTTTTTTGGTCAGAAGAGAGACTTAATTTAATAGATTGATTAATGGCAGGCTTTTTAGCAAACAAACCCAATGCCACTAAATGGTGTCAAGATGCTGAATTGATATTTTCTGAATCTGATTTTCAACCGGATGATTTAGACTACTCTTTGACATCAGGCTTTAACTCCCTCACACAATTATATAAACAACAAATAAGGATAAGCTGGGAAATAGCCTCTCTAGAAAACTATTTAAAAAAAAGTCTTATACCTAGAGGCTTAAGAATACCAACAACACCCAGCTCACATATAGATGAAGAGGACTTTATCAAAGAGTGGGAGGAAGCGGCAGGACAATGTTCAGCACGTTTCATGCAGATTATATGTAAATTTGAAAATAAAAAATTAGTAGAACTGGAGAAAAAGATTGAGAGTGAAGTGGAAAAAATACAACAACATAAAACAGATCCCGCCTTTGGTCCTAATGAAAACAAACTTCAAACTAACTTAGAAAAATATCAAACTATAATTAAACAGAGGAAACATCAAAAATTTCTAAGGGACCATAAGGACTTCAAAACTGGGAATATTTACAAAAGGTTCAATAGGAAAAAGAGGGTAGATAGTGATCAGGTCTCAACCTCAGAATATGAGTCTAGTGAATCAGATATTGACACACAAACAACCCCCTCCACCTCAGGTGAACATAATAGAGGGATTCTTAAGAGAGGTGTCACTTTTTTAGACCATACACAGGGGGAAAATCGCCCTTTTCTGAGACCGAGACCCAAAAGACAATACAACAGAAGGAACCGTTTTTAGTAGACAGACAGATTGTCAATTTATCTAGTTATATACCAACGCAATCTGAATTAGATCTATTGGCAAAAGGCTTGTCCTATATTCCTATACCCAGACTGGACAAATTTACTTGGGTAAAAGACATCCATTTATTTGCCCGAAAACTTATCCTGCATAAAAATTTTCTTCTGAATGAAGAAAAAAAGGCTAAGAATTTGGGCTTGGAAATCAAAGACTACCATATGAGCATGATTCTAGCTAAATTATTAGAAGAGAGCGACAGGACCGAAGGAGTACATTATCCCCTGACTAAGCTTAAGAACAAGAGCCACTATTGTCCTAAATTAGGAGATTCCAAATACGTTGAAACTTTTGTAGAATTGGTGTGTGAGGAGATCGAAAAAATCTCACCAAGCGAAATCAACCCCAGGCCCAACTCAAATTTAACTGTTATGGAACAAAAGGCTTTGAAGGATTTAAAAGAGAAAAAAATCAATAACAATAAAACCCTCCGATAAAGGAGGGAATATTGTTATTTTAGATACCACAAAATATGTAGAGATGAATAAAAGAATTTTGAATGACCAGACCACCTATAAAGTTTTAAAACAAGATCCAACCAAAATATTCACTGATAAGTTGAGAGGCATTCTACAGCAAGGCTTTGATAAAGGAATAATCTCAAAAGATGAGTATAATTATATGTTTATAGGGAGTCCCCGAATCTCCACCTTCTACAGCCTGACAAAAATCCATAAACAATATAATGTCCTCACAGGAAGACCCATAGTATCGGGCAATGACAATATAACGCAAAATGTTAGTATCTATTTAGATCACATCTTGAAACCTCTAGTAACTCAACTCCCGTCCTACCTGAGAGATACTAAACAAACTCTTTCAGTGTTAACTCAAATTAAATTACCAGTCAATTCCATGATTTGTAGTTTGGACGTTGAGTCCCTATATAGCTCCATTCCACATCATTTGGGAATTAAACATACCGAGTACTTCCTACGGAAGAGAGGAGCATCCTTTGACAAACATAGTGATTTAGTATTAGACCTATTAAGGTTTGTACTCACACACAACTTTTTCCTATTTGACGGGGTGTACTACCACCAGGTGCAGGGAACTGCTATGGGGACGTCTTGTGCGCCCTCATATGCTAACCTGCACCTAGGATGGTGGGAGGAGCAAGTGGTGTTCGTTTTCCCCTCAACAAATCCCCTGACCCAGTACATACACCTTTGGAAAAGATACATAGATGATATTATAATCATCTGGACTGGGTCAGGGGAACAATTTCTCCAATTTGTACAAGATCTAAATGTGAATGATCTCAACCTTAAATTTACGGCTGAAATTGGAACTCCTTCACTAAGTTTTCTTGATCTCATTGTATCTCCAGAACCACAAGGCACTATAAAAACAAACCTATTTCGGAAGAGTACCGCCACAAATAGTCTGCTGAATTGGAGGAGTCATCATCCAATTCAGCAGAAGAGGGGAATTCCCATAGGCCAGTATCTACGCCTCAGACGAAACTGTTCTGACTTGGAAGATTTCAAGCTTCAAGCAAAAGAACTACGTCTAATGTTTAGGTCAAAGGGATACCCCAATAAGTGCTTGAAGAGGGCATACCATAGAGCCCTCTTAACTGAGCAAGAAAGTCTTCTGAGGGAACATACGACTCCCCCGCTTTTACCAAAGGATGCAGTACAGACACAAATTAGATGCATTGCAACTTTTGATGCAGGATGGGACCAAGTAAAAGCAATTATGAATAGGTTCTGGCCCCTCTTAAAACAGGATGCACAACTAAGGGATATACTTCCATCATACGCATCCTTAACAGCAAGAAGAGGCCAAAACCTAAGAGATATGCTGGTGCATAGTCATTTTCAATCTAACCAACCCCCAACACACTGGCTGTCAGAAAAAATTAAAGGTACTTATAAATGCGGAAGGTGCAAAGCCTGCAGATATATAAGTCCAAATTCAAAAAATTTCAGTAACAGTACTAAAACCGACAATTTCAAACCTTTGTCCTTTTTCAATTGCAATTCGAAAGGGGTGGTCTACTTAATCACGTGTCAATGTCATCTTATGTACGTGGCAAAACCTTTAGACCTCTCAAAAAAACGAATTCTTGAACATATCAATTCAGTTAAAACAACAAGGAACATTGACACCCCCGTCTCAAGACACGTTAAGGTAGTCCATAAAGGGGACCCTACTGTCCTGAATTTCTTGGGTATCGAGTTAATTAAACAAAATCAAAGAAAAGGCAATTGGGACCAACGTCTGAGAAGACGTGAGTGCTATTGGATTTACCGTCTTCAAACGCTATCTCCCAGGGGTTTAAATGAGGGATTCTCTTATACCCCATTTATCTAAAGTCTCTAATATACAACTTATGGACATTAGAATTTTGTTACTTTACAACCAATATACCCTCTAACCATTTATGTGTAATTCTTTCTTACCACTTATTCAACGTTCACACATTTTTCACTCGAGGACATTACTAACCCTCAGTTCTTTTAAAGTAACTTCCTTTCCCTTTTCCCTCTCCCCCTCCCTCCTCTTACAGATATCTACCTACTTAATAGATATCTTTTATTCATCATCCACTTTATTTCAAACTATAGAGATTTACAGTGACCTTATTACCTTAGAAAAATTTTAGAGAAATGAATGAATATCTCTCTAACCAAAATTCACTAATCTTTGGTCTATCTCACGTTTATCCATAACAATAAAAATATACATATAAAAAAAACCTCAGGTTTAATGCATCATAATATGCCTGTGTTCTTAGCTTAATAGGTATTTTCCATTTACCATCTGTTCATTTCAAGTTATAGAGATTCATAATATTTAAGAATTTAGAGTGACTTTGCTATTCTAAGAAATTTTAGAGAAATCAATGGATATCTCTTTAATTTGATTTATCAATTTTTGGTCTATTTTATGTTCATTTCTAAGAATAATAATATAAAAGATAACAATAATATTTTTGAAGAAAAATCTTCGGATTTTATACCATAATACGCTTGTGTTTTCAGCCTAATAAGTGAATATATAATGACAAAACAACTTTATGTTCTTATGATACTCTATAAGTCGTACTTATAACTATAGATATCCTTTTTTAAGCGATATTGTGGACAAAGCGGACATCTAATATAGTTTGAAATCACTATGCATACTTTGAGAGGGAGCGTTTTTCAAGCTGCCAATCTTGTGATGTAAGCACTACACCCACAATATCCCCACGTGGTACACAATCGAAACGTCACTGATGACGGATTTGGGCTTTACTGCATGATTGGCTAAACTACCTTTAAAAACCGGGGGGGATTTGGGCGGCAAATTTCAGCCCCTGACGAAGGAGTCTTGAACTCCGAAACGCGCGTCGGGTTTTTTGCTAGGATATCCCGACACCTTACTCGAGCACTCACAATGCACTTATTATGCACTTAAGGGAATCCTAACGGCACTTATTGTTTTGCTCAATATTTTTCACTTTTACTTTTCTCAATTATACAATGTATTATTTGGAGTAGGATTATGAGCAGGTAGCTCGTAGCTAGGGACATTCCTTTTAGTGCTAGTTCTAGCATAGAACACCCACGAAGGTGTTATAAGGAGCTTGTAGGGAAACAGAATAGTAGCACCCTTAGCAGTTACTTATTTAGTCCGATCTTATGGCTTATGGGCTATTACTTTTAGATGTCCATATATGCTGAGGGAGATTTCTGTTTACGCTTTTGTTGCTGTTCCCTTCTATCCCCTCTACCTACCGGCTCATATTTATTATAGGTGTCTACTAGGGAGATAATACTATTGTTTCTGTCTCCCATATATTACACCTTAATTATTGGGAGGACTATTCAAAGAGGGCTGGATTACTAGTCTCGGTCCCTGTGAGGCTACAATACCGAGCTATAAACAAATACTATTATTTCATTTGCCCTAAGCAGTCTCCAATGATCGTATAGGGTTGCAGCAGTTTTACTTTCTAAAGTGCACTGTATCTCTTTTTGGCAAACGGTAATAAAGTTTAACTGAAACATTAGTTTAGCCACGATACTTTGTTGCACACCTCATACTCAGTGTACATCGTTCTGATACTTGCTTACCCTATTTTATATCCTCTCCACTTGAGTTCATAGGTATTTTTGGTTTTCTATTTTTTGGTATGTCCGTTATACCGATACCAGTGAATTGATAGCGCTCCTTAAAGGGGCAGCATTCGATTTAAGTTCATTTTTTCTTTTTGGCATTTACATTAACCGGGTCCAAGCCCATATTAGGTGGAACTGGTACCACCTTCCTGACCTTTTTCCCTGATTCCAGGCCCACCCTACGGGCTAGCCAAGGAATCTAGGGAAATTTCTCTTTTATTTTCATTATTCATATAGTAATTTAACTGTTAGCAAAATCTCTTAAATACATTTCGGAATTCAGCTATTCACTAATAGCTTAGATGCAACCTACTAATTCTCTTAATTTCTTTGACCACCATCCCCCTGATATAGACAAGGAGACTTGTATTCAAACCTAACCCTATAGCATACAAATATAGTAAATAAACATACTTGCATAAGACATGAGTTTTTATAACAAACCTTCTTTTATACCACACAACACCCCACTTCAGATAGGAGTATTCTAGTTTAGCCCGAGTTTATAAGTTCTATATATGAGGAATCTGCACTTTTATAAATTAACTATGGACCTCCCCCCTCCCCCCCCCTGCATCACCCCACTGTGGCTGTCAATAAAAAAAGCTTGTTGCCTTCTTCCATTTTCTTTTGTAATTAAAATATGAAAAGAATTGTAATGCAATGTTAAGATGCGCTAGTGATGTTACTGACCTTGGATGTCAAAACAATTATATTTTTGTCGTAGCTAGACATTATATGTAAAAAGGAAAAACACACTTTTAATTGACAAGGCTTGCTCTGGAAGCATGCCAGGCATACTAAGTGCACGCTTTCTTAGACGTGCAGAAAATCTAGCCAATGGTTTAATTAAACATATTTTTCTTTCTCCAAAGTATATTTACAAAGTGTTATATTAGTGATATTAATATTAATTAGGTAAACCTTCTGCCTCTGGTATCCACTCCTCCCCCATTTTATGTTAAACTACCTTTGAGCAGCTAAATGAGCTGTAGGTACCCTGCATGGTCTGGCCCCTGATCAGCATTTCAGAGGTTCCTCGTACCGTTTGCATATACTCTACATAAAATGATAATTAGATAGTTTAGTCTAATAAAACAAAATTGAGGGGGAACTCTACTCCCTCTTGGAAGCACCCAAGCCATGTCACCGTTGCACTTTTGTACATGGAAGAAAATCTCTAGGCATCTCCAGGAGCCAAACACCGCTCTGGCTAATCAGCATCTCCTCATAGAGCCGAGCACGGAGATGCTGGACATTGGTGGCCATCTGAGAAATTTCCACTAGAAGTGTTACCAGGCTGTAATGTTAACTTTGCCTTTTCTCTGCAAAGGCAGTGTTTACAACAAAAAGCCTTCAGGGACATGCTATAGAAACCACAACAACTGCATTAAGTTGTAGTTGTTCTGGTGACTATAGTGTCCCTTTAAGTAGCCTTTTAAGATTTAAAATTGTATTTGTGCATGTTGCACTGTTTCCTTACAGAGTATTTTACCATAGTGTACCAAAGTGGTACTCTATCTTATGTATATCTTTTTATTCAGATTGAATTTCATTATAAAACTCTTGTAAAACTCCATTGTAACAGATTCATTTTAAAGGGCTGAAATCAAAGACTATTTTGAGAAAACAATAATATTGAAAATCGAATGTAGCTGTCATTAGTTCATCATGTTCTTGTAAACAGTAGTGACACGTTTCCAAATAGGAAAGCTAATTTCCTGACTTGCTCTGTTCCTGTTAGAATTTAGAAAATAGCTTGGATCTGACAGCTCACAGTATAAAGCTAAGGCTGTTCTAATTCTGTCTTGGCTGGGTTACAAAAGTGTTCTTTGTGTATTGAACAGAGCGCTCGGGGAAGAAAGAAGAAAGAGAGTTTCTTCCTCTCGTGTCAATGGAGAGTGGAACACAGAAATGATCAGCTGTCCTTGTTCCCAGGTTATTCTAAGTGCCAGACTATTGTGAAGACTAATGCTGCATCATTGTACCAGCCTTAGCTTGGTTATACGGCAAAATATTGTGAGCCAATATTACAAAGTAATCTTTCCTGTTAGTTTTAATGCAGAACTGTCACTACTCGAAAAGTGATGGTTCCTTGTTCTCTCACCCCAGGAAATGCTATTGAAGCAATTATTGGAGTGAATAAGACAATGCACTTATTTTATGGCCCCATGACGTCTTAGTCTTGATAAAGAAAGCTCAGGCCTCTACACAGATATGTCATGGGTGTGCATGCGCGTTCAGTACTACAGGGATTCACATTCAAAATACAGTAAGCTAGATACATGTGATTTTTTTTTCTGAGCATTCTATTCACCTGATTTTATGGTAGTGCTACTATAATTCTTGTCAAACCGTTTTCAAGTGATTTGAGCAAAACGGTGGGTTCCTAAGGCACCTGCCGCACACTGCCTGCTTGCAGAAGTTGATCATTAGCAATTTCGATTTTCAAGTTTGCAATTTCGATTTCATACTTATTTGGATGATATTCAGTGGCTGAGCACGTCAGCTAACATGCTCAACCAAAATTGATATTGCTATGCTAATGTCGTAGTGAAACTTCCACATTAGCAATTTTGGTAAGAAAGGGCTGGATCGCAGGCGCCTTGGAGACCCCCGATTTGGACAAACCACACAAAGAATTTATCCAAGAACAAGGGATGGTGTCTGCATCCTCATGGCACCATAACAATACATGAGCATGGCATATAGTGGTTGCAGTAAAGGAGGAGACTATATTTAAAAGAAGAAAAACTACCACAACAAGAGGACATAGTCTTAAATTAGAGGGACAAAGGTTTAAAAATAATATCAGGAAGTATTACTTTACTGAGAGGGTAGTGGATGCATGGAATAGCCTTCCAGCTGAAGTGGTAGAGGTTAACACAGTAAAGGAGTTTAAGCATGCGTGGGATAGGCATAAGGCTATCCTAACTATAAGATAAGGCTAGGGACTAATGAAAGTATTTAGAAAATTGGGCAGACTAGATGGGCCGAATGGTTCTTATCTGCCGTCACATTCTATGTTTCTATTTTATGTTTCTATGTTACGGTGTCTAGACTGCTCCTTAAAAATTTAAGATATACAAGCCATTTTCACTACAGTTTTATGTTCAAAGTTATTTAAAACACATTTTTAAATCTAGTACATTTTCAATTTCAATTCATTCATTCTTCCTATACATAAATAGTCAATGAGTTTGTTAGCTCTCACGTGGATGCACTGAGTAGGCTAGATACTGAGCCATGAGGAGCAGAAAAGAACTGTCAAAAGACCTGCGTAACAAGGTAATGGAATTTTATAAAGATGGAAAAGGATAAAATAAGATATCTAAAGTCTTGAAATGCCAGTCAGTACTGTGCACTCACTTATTAAGAAGTGGAAAATTCGAGGATCTCTTGAAAAATTTCAGTCACAACTGTCAGAAGAATTGTTCGGAATACAAAGAAAAACCCCACAGGCAAACGCAGGAGAAATACAGGCTGCTCTGGAAAAAGATGGTGTGCTTGTTTCAAGGAGCACAATATGACGCTACTTCAATAAAAATAAGATGCATGGTCGAGTTTCCAGAAATAAGTCTTTGCTGCACCAATGCCACAACAAAGTCCAGTTACAATATGCCCAACAATACCTTGATACACCTCACAGCTTCTGGTAGATTGTAATTTGGAGTGACGAGACCAAAATAGAGCTTTATGGTCACAATCATAAGCACTATGTTTGGAGAGGGGTCAACAAGGCCTATCGTGGAAAGAATACCATTCCCACTGTGAAACATGGTGGTGGCTCACTGATATTTTGTGAGTGTGTGAGCTCTAAAGGCAAGGAGAATACGCGCAGACAATTTGCATTCTTCTGCACGAAGGCTGCGCATGGGAAGCTCTTGGACTTGACAATGACCTTAACACAAGGCCAAGTTTACCCTTCAGTGGTTACTCCAGAAAAAGGGGAAGGTTCTGGAGTGGCCATCACAGTCTCCTGACCTTAATATCATTGAGCCACTCTGGGGAGATCTCAAACATGCAGTTCATGCAAGATTACCAAAGACTTTGCATGACCTGGAGGCATTTTGCCAAGACGAATGGGAAGCTATACCACCTGCAAGAATTAGGGGCCTCATAGACAACTGTTGCAAAACACTGCACGCTGTCACTAATGCTAAAATGGGCAATACACAGTATTAAAAACTAAGGGTATGCAGACTTTTGAACAGGGGTCATTTCAATTTTTTCTTTGTTGACATATTTTGTTTTATGATTGTGCCATTCTGTTATAACCTACAGTTAAATATGAATCCCATAAGAAATAAAAGAAATGTGTTTTGCCTGCTCACTCATGTTTTCTTTAAAAATTTTACATATGTTATCAATTCTACAAAAGGTATGCAAAGTTTTGAGCACAACTGTATGTCATCCCTTTTCTATTTCAGAGTCTGAAATATATGCATGCAAATACGAAAAAAAAGAAAATTGTCACAAATAAATAAATATGGTATAAGAAAAAACACGTCATCTGTACTGAGGGTGCAACTTCCCATTCACAAAATTACAAATATCTCATTATGTGCTGTGCTTCAAGCTGAAACACAGCACATACTGACTCCTACCACCATGATCACTTTAAATCACTGAAGTGCTCATGGTGCTTAGAGTAACCCTTTAACCAATCTAGTTGTAGTCACATTACGGGAAACTGACAAGAGGTTCTAATGTGTCACTTAGCGTGACACTTTTACAGACTGTTTGGCAAACCTATCTGTCCTCATGTAACCCTAGCAGATACCAATGTAATGATCTCTACGTGATTACAGGTTATTTAGTGTAAGTGACTTACCAGTGATTATCCAAAGTCTGCTCATAAATCCTTCAACTTTAGTCTATGAGTTGTACGTGAGGACAAGGAAGGATTGGTAACAGCGTGTTTACAAGATCAAGTGATAGCTACTTTTTTAACACCTGGGTTATTTGAAAGTAAGCACTCAAGGTTGCTTAGGTTCATGAGTGCTGCTCTCCACTGCCTGCCAAAGTCCCACTACCTGAGGAAACACCTACGGAATGCACTTCCACTACCTTTTTAATATTAAAGGAACATTCCTTTTATATTCCAACCTTTGTCTCTCTAGAGAAATTACATCAATTTGCACTACCCAAATAAAATCCCCCGCTATAATTGATATATCCAATTTATCCTCCGCTTGCATCTCCATATAGTTCTCCCACTTCATCAAACCATTGCTATATTTCCTCAAATGTCTTTTTCCCAATGTATCTACCTAGAGTTATTCATCTCTCACATCCATAGTCCATCAATATTACCCCTTCCCATAATTTATCAATATCATTAACTTCATCTCCCCCAAGAACATTCCTACCTATTTCTTCCATACATGTGCTATTATGCCTACCGAATAGTATTGGACTGATACAAGTCCTTATAATCCTCACAGAATATCTGCACACATCTGTCCACAGTAACCTCATCACACCACTCCACAATATGCCTAGCCACATTCCTTGACAGAACCTCCCTACATCCCTTCCTAGTTCATCTGAAGACACTCTCCCAGTGCATTCTGCCTCATCTCTCTTGTAAACTATTCTAGTAGAGGATATGAGAACTCTGAGAATGGACACAAGCTTAGAGGAACTAAGTAGCTTGCCCTTCGGTAAATCATTGCTCAGGTCTCAAAATAGTTTTTGCTCACTTGTGCCACTAAAGAGAGAACCATATCCAAGGCATATCAGACTAATCCCACCCATAAGGGCAGTCCAGAACCGAACTGCCCGAAGGTTTTATCTGCACACGAGACATAACAACCCTGGACAATTGTTTCTGCCTCCTTTGGGTCTTGACATCTTCAGTAAACTATTCTAGTAACCTAGTAGTGACAATAATGCTCAAAACACCCGTGTGGTATCCCCTATACCAGCAGAAAGGAATACATACAGTACAAACACAATGGATGGAGCATATATACTGTTTCCTCTCTTCTCGATTTGTTGCTGTGGAGATAGAGAGGTACACAAAATAGTGCAGATAACTTAACAATAACAGCTTAAAAATAACATGTGTACGAAAGCACTCACAAAATTAGAGCCAATATAGAACCTGGCTCTGGTATTGATGGCCTCAGGATCTATTCCAGGGTGATCCTAATCCCTCTGTGGGTGGTTGGTATATCCAATAGAAGTTGGTCCCCAATAAATTGCAGAGGATCCAATGGATGGAAATA
Organism: Pelobates cultripes; assembly: GCA_933207985.1. NCBI lineage: Eukaryota > Metazoa > Chordata > Amphibia > Anura > Pelobatidae > Pelobates > Pelobates cultripes. The sequence continues at coordinate 28,415,144 of OW240917.1, forward strand.
TCAAAACTAAATTTATTAAATACTATGACATAAAAATATATAAAACAATAGAAAGATTAAATATTAGTGTGACCAATACGCGTTTCGCCTCATGTGGCTTCCTCAGTTGGCTCTGTAGTTTCAAAAAAGTCCATGTCCGTTATAAATGTTCTTACAAATTGAAGTTTGCGGGGTTTTTCTTCTTGGAACGCATTAGTGCATTCCATTACTCTATCGACATTCACTTCCTGCTTCCGGTCACGTGAAATATGCCGATGTCACTTCCGGGTTTCTATGTGCAATCGCGAGTGGAACGCATGGTGCGTTCCACTCTAAGTTACTTCCTAGTTCCAGTGTATGTGCCCTCCGGACCTCAATCCCCAGTCTGTACTCATGAGTGGAACGTATAGTGCGTTCCACATCATCTTACTTCCTGGCCTTGATATTATAATTCCGGTCACGTGCCGTTTTTAATGGGCAAGAAAAGAGTCAGAAGCTCCAGAGTATTATTGTTTCAACAGTCTTTAAAATAACAGTGCAAATTATGTCTCAACAATCTTTAAAGACACAGTACAAATTATGTAGGATTGACTGATAGATATCTTAAATAGTATCTCTGCAATCTTTAAAGTGACCATGCACATTATATAGAATTGACTAGTAAATATTTTAAGAGGTATCCCATAATCCACAAAGAAAAGAAGTAGTGCATATCTTATAACTCAATGAAATATAAAATAGTTCAAATAGTTTAAAATAATGTAACATATTTTTACAATATCTTTCTAATTATAGAGGGGGGTGGAATTTTAACTCAAAAATAGTATTTCTTACAAACTGATCAAGAAAAAACAAACAAAAAAATTTTTTTATCAAATAGTTAAAACCAATATTTTGGAATGTAAAAAATTATTAGTAAAAATATCTTATAAAAATATATAAAAAAATAAAAATAAATAAAATAGGATAAAATATATATATACAAACCTATGAAAAGTGACATAGCTCAAAATCCTGATTGAGACCATGTGGAATTTATGATTTAAAATTATAAATACATTTCATCTCTTCTTCTCCTATCTTCTTGTTAAAATCTCCCCCATTAAATCTTTTTGTACTACTTTTATTGCATAAAAGAACATATTTTTTGGATCTTTATTATGATGGATTTTAAAGTGGCTTGAAACACTATGTGTTTCTAAACCTTTTTTAATGTTCCTTATGTGTTCCGCAATTCTTATATGTAAACATCTGATAGTTCTTCCCACATATATAAGATCACAAGGGCATTTAAGAATGTAAATAACATTTTTAGAAAAACATGTTAATTGATTTTTAATTGTGAATATTTTGTCTTTCTGATAGTGGAAAGAAGTGATTTGTCTTTTTTCTGATTTGTTTCCGGATCACCGGAAATGTAAGAAAAAACAATAAAGAGAATAAGACCCAAAGACTACATTTTAAACAATCTTATTATTGGAAAGCAAGACAAAGAAACAGTTCCTATGAATCACAACAAATCTCCAGAAATAAAAATTATGGTCGACCAATAGAAACAAATAGATCACAAGCTTCTAGAGAAGAAAGACCAAAACGAGATAACCAATATTATAACAGAACTTACAGTGAGGTAGTTAAGTATCTAAGAAAAGACTACTAACTCCACTCCATCAAAAAATCGTTAAAAACCCACTTCTTCATAAAAGTGTATCAATTAAACTGTTAATAGCTCCTGACTGATTCCTCTTCTGCAACTGTCATTAGTCTAATACTATCCTTACCTTTTGTGTCATTTTACCTCACTCACTCTAGCATGTAAGCTCATTGAGCAGGGCCCTCAACCCCTCTGTTCCTGTGTGTCCAACTTGTCTGGTTACAACTACATGTCTGTTCGTCCACCCATTGTAAAGCGCTGCGGAATTTGACGGCGCTCTATAAATATCATAATAATAAAAATAACAAACAGAATATAAACAGATATCCAGAGTAGAAAATAAATATCCACACTTTACTAATCCCAATGAAATACCTCTGACAAAAAGATTTAAAAGTCTAGAAAACCAAGATCAGGATACTTTTTTTCGACAAGACCCAATTCAACATCACCGCAAACGGTTTCAACAGATAGGGGAAACACCAGGGAAACGATCGAGATTATTGGAAGAAGGAGAAATAGAAGAAGAAGAAGAAGAAGAAGAAACACGGGGAAGAGAGAAGAGGGGCAGAAATTAAACACAGAAGGGATTTTTAATTTGGCAGGATCTTTACTAAAAGAAGAACAAACCAATACTCTAAAGAAGGGTTTGAAATTTGCCCCCACTTCAGATTTCAATGAATTTAATTTTTTTATTGATATCAACAAATTTATTAGACAATTATCTTTGAAAAAAAATATTTTTTACTAAACAACCTAATAATATTATCGAGAGAGAATCAGAATACATACAAACAGAATTAAAACCAAAATTCCAATTCTTTCCTAAATTTATGATTTCTGATGAAATGAAAACCTTTGAAAAAATGCTAATAAGAGACGCACAAAAGATTAAAAAATTAAATAAATTTCAAAAAAATCTTACTATGCCAGAATTTAAAGCTATTAAGAATTTAAGGAACGATGAAAGTGTTATAATTAAGCCAGCAGACAAAGGTGGAGGAGTTGTAGTATTAAAAAACAATAGTTATATCTATATATGGAAAGAAGTGATTTGTCTTTTTTCTGATTTGTTTCCCTACAAGCTAAGCAGGATCCACACCCATAGAAACCTTTGTTTCTATTTAGGAAGTGTTCTGTTTGTTTAGTAGTAAAGCTACTTTTAACCACCATCTGTTTTAAATTCTTACATCCTCTGTACACTATCATCGGTTTAGGGAGTATGATCTGTTTTAAAATAGGATCTTCTTGTAAAATTGGCCAGTATTTATGAATAATTTTCCTTATTTTCGTATTATTCCCACTATGGTTACATATAAAAGGAATCTTTGGTAGGCTGTCATTTTTTAAATCTGTTTTCTTCTTTGATATATTACCTTTATGTCTAATAAGTTCATTTCTTTTTATCATTTTTATATCTTCCATGCATGCTGATAGTTCTATTGTGTTGTAGCCTTTTTCTACAAATTGTTCTTTATTTTTTTTGCTTGTGTTATATAATCACTATCTTGTGTACAATTTCATCTTATTCTTAAGGATTGGCTTTTAGGAGCATTTTTTCAACCAGGGAGTATAGTGACAGCTTTTTCTCTCAATTTGCATCCACTTCTTTAAAATGATTCCTTGTATGTACTTTTGACTCTGAGATAAAAATTTCCAGATCTAAAAAGTTGATCTGATTATTACTGCATGTGGATGTTAAAATAATACCCCACTCATTTTTATTTAAAATGTCTAAAAAATTATTAAGATGCATCTCACCATCTTTCCATATAAAAAAAATATCATCCATATAACGGCGATAGGACACCAGGCTCGCAGCTTGTGTATTTCGTGATATAGCTAATTCTTCCCAATATGCCATGAACAGATTCGCATAGCTTGGTGCGAACTTGGTGCCCATCGCCGTACCTGTGATTTGTAAAAAGAAAGAATCCTTGAACCAAAAATAATTGTTTGTTAAAATTAATAAAATACCTTCTACAATAAAATCTATCTGTATTTCTTTAAAATCAGATTTAAAAATAAATAAATATTTTATTGCCTCTATTCCCAAATGATGAGGTATAATGCTGTACAGAGAAATGACATCACATGTTACTAAAAGATAATTTTCTTGCCATTCGATTTCTTCTAGGGTTTGTAGCATATGAATAGTATCTTTTAAATATGAAGGATTTTTAATGACTATTGGTTGTAACAATTTGTCAATATATTACAAAACGTTTGAAGAAACCCTTGAAGAAATCGAATCTATGCCTGAAATAATTGCCTGAAATATTTTTATGAACTTTTGGTAAATAATAGAAAATCAGTGTTTTGGGGTGTGCGATTGATAGGTATTTCTTTTCATCTTCTGTTAGAATTCCTAAATCAACTCCTTTTTCAATACAACTTTTACATTTTTCTTGTATATTCAGACTTGGATATGTACTTATTATCTTATATGTATTATTATCCAATAGGATTCTTTCTGCTTCTTGTATATAACTATCGGTTTTTAATACTACAACTCCTCCACCTTTGTCTGCTGGCTTAATTATAAACAAACAAAGAACAATACAGGGTAGTGAGCAGAAGATCAAAACACTAAATCCAAAAAAGGAAAAATGCTGGTCTGCGCTCACAAACCTGTGTACCGCACGGAGACTCCACTTTATGATCTCCCTGATCCTTAGGGCAGATTTAATACACATTCACATACTTGCTCTACCCCTACATGCTATATATATATATCCAGGTGATGCTTAGGGTCTCAATTTTGGTTCTCCATTGAGACCTATAGCATTTTTCTCTTTCTATTTGGCTTAATTATAACACTTTCATCGTTCCTTAGATTCTTAATAGCTTTAAATTCTGGCATAGTAAGATTTTTTTGAAATTTATTTAATTTTTTAATCTTTTGTGCGTCTCTTATTAGCATTTTTTCAAAGGTTTTCATTTCATCAGAAATCATAAATTTAGGAAAGAATTTGGATTTTGGTTTTAATTCTGTTTGTATGTATTCTGATTCTCTTTCGATAATATTATTAGGTTGTTTATTAAAAAAGAATGTTTTCAAAGATAATTGTCTCATAAATTTGTTGATATCAATAAAAAAATCAAGTTCATTGAAGTCTGAAGTGGGGGCAAATTTCAACCCCTTCTTTAGAATATTGGTTTATTCTTCTTTTAGTAAAGATCCTGTCAAATTAAAAATCCCTTCTGTGTTTAATTTCTGCCCCTCTTCTCTCTGCCCTGTGTTTCTTCTTCTTCTTCTTCTATTTCTCCTTCTTCCGATAATCTCGATTGTTTCCCTGGTGTTTCCCCTATCTGTTGAAACCGTTTGCAGTGATGTTGAATTGGGTCTTGTCGAAAAAAGTATCCTGATCTTGGTTTTCTAGACTTTTAAATCTATTTGTCAGAGGTATTTCATTGGGATTAGTAAAGTGTGGATATTTCTTTTCTACTCTGGATATCTGTTTATATTCTGTTTTTTAGTAGTCTTTTCTTGCATACCTAACTACCTCACTGTAAGTTCTGTTATAATATTGGTTATCTCGTTTTGGTCTTTCTTCTCTAGAAGCTTGTGGTCTATTTGTTTCTATTGGTCGACCATAATTTTTATTTCTGGAGATTTGTTGCGATTCATAGGAACTGTTTCAATTGTCTTGCTTTCCCATAATAAGATTGATTAAAACGTAGTCTTTGGGTCTTATTCTCTTTATTGTTTTTGCTTACATTTCCGGTGATCTGGAAACAAATCAGAAAAAAAGACAAATCACTTCTTTCCACTATCAGAAAGACAAAATATTCACAATTAAAAATCAATTATGTTTTTCTAAAAATGTCATTTACATTCTTAAATGCCCTTGTGATCTTATATATGTGGGAAGAACTATCAGATATTTACATATAAGAATTGCGGAACACATAAGGAACATTAAAAAAGGTTTAGAAACACATAGTGTTTCAAGCCACTTTAAAATCCATCATAATAAAGATCCAAAAAATATGTTCTTTTATGCAATAAAAGTAGTACAAAAAGATTTAATGGGGGGAGATTTTAACAAAAAGATAAGAGAAGAAGAGATGAAATGTATTTATAATTTTAAATCATTAATTCCACATGGTCTCAATCAGGATTGTGAGCTATGTCACTTTTTATAGGTTTGTATATATATATATTTTATCCTATTTTTTGTATTTTTTTTTTTTTTAAATTATATATTTTTATAAGATATTTTTACTAATAATTTTTTACATTCCAAAATATTGGTTTTAACTATTTGATAATTTTTTTTTTCTCTTGATCAGTTTGTAAGAAATACTATTTTTGAGTTAAAATTCCACCCCCTCTATAATTAGAAAGATATTGTAAAAATATGTTACATTATTTTAAACTATTTTAACTTTTTTATATTTAATTGAGTTATAAGATATGCACTACTTCTTTTCTTTGTGGATTATGGGATACCACTTAAGATATTTACTAGTCAATTCTATATAATGTGCATGGTCACTTTAAAGATTGCAGAGATACTATTTAATATATCTATCAGTCAATCGTACATAATTTGTACTGTGTCTTTAAAGATTGTTGAGACATAATTTGCACTGTTTTTTTAAAGAATGTTGAAACAATAATACTCTGGAGCTATACACTAAGTTTACATTCTATCTCTTTTTTTATTCATATAATGTAATTTGCTTATAATTTTATTTGCACTGTATATTCTATTCTCTCTGCATCTGACTCTTTTCTTACCCATGAAAAACGGTACGTGACAGGAATTATAATATCAAGACCAGGAAGTAAGATCATGTGGAATGTACTATACGTTCCACTCGTGAGTACAAACTGGGGATTGAGGTCCGGAGGGCACATACACATGAACTAGGAAGTAACTTAGAGTGGAACGCACCATGCGTTCCACTCGCGATTGCACATAGAAACCCGGAAGTGACATCGGAATATTTCACGTGACCGGAAGCAGGAAATGAATGCCGATAGAGTAATGGAACGCACTAATGCGTTCCAAGAAGAAAAACCCCCGCAAACTTCAATTTGTAAGAACATTTATAATGGACATGGACTTTTTTGAAACTACAGAGCCAACTGAGGAAGCCACATGAGGTGAAACACGTATTGGCCACACTAATATTTAATCTTTCTATTGTTTTATATATTTTTATGTCATAGTATTTAATAAATTTAGTTTTGATATTTCCATCCATTGGATCCTCTGCAATTTATTGGGAACCAACTTCTATTGGATATATCAACCACCCACAGAGGGATTAGGATCACCCTGGAATAGATCCTGAGGCCATCAATACCAGAGCCAGGTTCTATATTGGCTCTAATTTTGTGAGTGCTTTCTTACACATGTTACTTTTAAGCTGTTATTGTTAAGTTATCTGCACTATTTTGTGTACCTCTCTATCTCCACAGCAACAAATCGAGAAGAGAGGAAACAGTATATATGCTCCATCCATTGTGTTTGTACTATAATTGTAACCTACTTTATTTACATAAAATACTTCTACCCTTACGTCCTATGCCAATTTACCCCACTCCCTCTAGAATGTAAGCTAGTTTGACTAAGGCCCTCAACGCCCTATTTCCCTGTGCGTCCAACTCATTTTGTTGCAGATACTCATCTGTTAGTCCAGCTATTACTGCGTAATTTGTATAATAACAATAATACATTTCAGTACATCTCACTACATACATCTTCAGCATGCTTTGGCATCTGCAGAGACATTTAATTTCTTTGGATACATGGTTGGCCTTTCCTTTAGTAGTGCGGCAGTCCAAACTGCAAGGTTTCAGTTACTTGAATGGTATGCTCTGCCAATATCATGCATACAACGCAAATTAAATAATTAAAATTAATGCAAAACTTTAAAAGAAAACACAACACATAGTTAATTCATGAACAAATGTAAAACTTGCTACAAATGCAAAGATATGTTAAACATAAACACAATTCTTATATTTACAGACTTTTGACAAAGTTTACCATTTCAAAGTAGATCCCACTTCCAAAGTCCAAACTGTAGCTTTTGAAAATCTTTGTCTGTGCTTGTAGCAAAGTCACTGAGTAAGGCATAATGACCGTCTGCAAAGTACAAATGCAGAAAATAGACAAAAGAGCACTTACAATTAAATAAATACATATCTAGACATCGGTGCAATATAATGACTGTGCAGCCTAACTGTATGAATAATACAAGCATAAAAAGTTCACGGCATGCTATTTATAAAAACACTTGAATTTTATGTTTTTTGAAAGCTTGTTTAGTACTTAAAAAAGGACAACTTGACTTTAGAGCCTTGTTCTCAGAAAACTGCTATAAAAATATGTTTGTGAAGAACAAAAATTATTCACCTGAAGTGCCTTTCATTTTTCTGAAACATTCATAATGTACTGTAAGTGATGTTTTTCAGCTGAGGCAAATATATAACCCCATTCGAGTCAGGACTTGCTTTCCAGAACAAGGGGTTTGCCTACCTTGGGCACTGTAGGGGTTAATAGTATTGCATGTTCTATCCTTTGATCTCAATCCCATTTGTCTGCTGCAAATTACATTATTATGGTGCACTATGCTTATATAATAAATTTAATTAGCTTAAACATTAAATGCACTGGGTTCAGATTTATTTGAAACTTTCTACTATCTTAAAGGAACACTCCACAATCCTAAAGCACTTTATTTTGCTGAGCGTGTCCTCATATTTAAATTAGGAAAAAGTGTGATTTTGATCCAAATTAGCATAAAAAATTAAATTAATCTTGTTATACCACCCGGGCGGTCAGTAAAATAACTGGTCCTGTTACTTCCTTGTAGTTAAGCCCGGTCGAGCTAAACTCAAGAGGCAGCAATTGCCCAGAGCACCCGCCTTGCAAAGGCTTCACATTGAGCAGCATTGGGGAGTCTGTGATTGGACAGCCCCAGAAAGTCTGGGCGGGGTTAGAAGGGGAGGTCATACAAAGGCTCCAGACACGAGATCTGCAGCTCTTGCAGGCTTTTTTACATATACCCCGAATGAAAAATTGCATAATAAAATAAATGCATGATAACTGGGGTATATATACTAAACAGTAATTTTAATTTATTTTTTTGCGATTGGGCTGTGGAGTGTCCATTTAAGACTTAACATCCCCAAAAAAGTGCATATGGGGAGAAATGGCATGGTTCTGACATGGAACCCACACAAATTCTTTGCTATTGCTTTAATCGGTCAAAACAAAGGACTGTTCTTGTCAGTTAGAACAAAGGGCTATTTATGTGTCCAGTTTAAAATGAATCTACTGTAACATTAAATCGTGTATATATAATTTTTTTAATGAATAGTTATAATGTCAGCTATTTAGACAGTTTATCTTCCCCGAAGCGGGATGATGAACTTTGCACATTATATCAATTTGTATTGGTAAAATATCGCATCTTCCATGACCGAGCAACAGTGCCTGGTCATATTCTGCACTATCTTATGATGATTAATTCATGCAAGATCACTATTAGTGGTTTTAAAATAAGTAAGGCAGAGTATATTATGTCAGTTTGGATTAATCACAAGAAACTGGGAAATGTCATGAGCCAACCCTGGATCCTTCAAATATTGACCCGTGAGTCACCTTTTTTAGTATTTTAAGTGTAAGTCACATTTTTGACAGCTACATTTTTATTAACTATATTAAAATACCAATGAAGTGTTAACAGGGATAACATGTACATGGGATACAAGCACAAACACGCTTACCTTCTCTGCTGATCAGACTGGTTCCCACGTGCTACCATTTTGAATTAATTTTGCGATCATTTTCTACATGGACTAAAACGAGAATTCAAAGTGAATTTCAAAACTAAGGTCAAAATAGTGAAACTAGAAACATGTGCTTCCATTTCAGCTACTTTGGCCTTACATTTGAAATTCACTTTGAATTTACTCTGAAGTCTAACTTTAGTAAATAAAGCCAATCTGTGTTCTTGTTTTCCGCATAATGTCAGATCTCTGTTATATGTAAAGAATCGGGAGAAAATATGGCATTGTGATGGCCTATGTAATTTTTGTGTCTTTTCAGCTAGGCATTTGAGGAAGTCTACTTTTTAACAGACATCCGCTGACATTGAGCCAAAACATGACTGTAGTGATGCAGAGCAGTAGTTCCCAACCTTGGACCAAGGCAAACTTCAAAAAGAGAACAATTTTCAAGGCACATCTTCTTTTTCAAAATTTTTATCTTCATAAGCAGGTCATAAAGAAAACATCTACTCAAAGCCTTACTAGAGAGATGTGCGCAACACTAGTCAAATTGACCCATTCATTTATTAATTGCCCATCTGGCTATCTGCCACGTACTTACACTTGTCTTTTACCGGGAGAAAGGCTGGTAAAGTTGGCTGTCATTGATTTTTACCTCACACAAGGTTTTTCTTATTCTGTCATTTTTACTGACTATCTATTCTGGCTGATTGCAAATACTGTACTTTTTGCTTCTAATTTGTTGGCTTTTCAATTGATATCCTTTGCAGGTAGGAGAACACTGTCTGTTAGCGTTGCTACATGTATATATGAGCCAAATGTAGTGAATATTTTTGATGACAGAGACAGTCATCCTAATTTATTTATGTAACTTTTTGTATTTATTTTTGTCTTGTTATTCCACACCCTCCCCTGTCTGTTACCTTTAAATAGCCTTTGGAATGAAAGACTTTACAAACTCATAGTCGGTGACCACATAGGCAGGATGTGATTAAACCCTTAGAGTGGTTTACCATAAACTGTTACATTGTAGTACTTTATACACAGTGCTATTTAGTTTTTCCAACTTAGGACTGGATACTGATTTCACTTGATGTTTTCTATGGTTGCACTGCACAGACATTGAATCAATTTTAAAGGGAGTTGCTATTTAGGAGTTAAATCTCTTTTGTTTCTGTCCATATAGTCATAGCCACATCTCCCCTGACTGTGACTCACACAGCCTGCATTAAAAAAACAATCAGATGTTAGCTTTAGAAGTTTATATCTTCTGTTCTGTAAAGTGAACTTTAATAACAACAGCATGCTCCTGCAAGGTCTAGCAAGTTATTAACAGAACAGGAGACAAGACATTCTAAATTAAACAGAATGTGTTATAAAGGAAGTTTAAACATTAGATCTCCCTTTACAGGAAGTGTTTAGGAAGCATGTGTATGTCACATGCAGGGAGGTGTGGCTAGGGCTGCATAAAGCACACATTCATTTAACTCTTAAATGGCCAAAATTCGAGACTACAGGGGCATGATCTATACACCAAAACTGAAGCTGAAGTCGTTTTAGTAACTATAGTGTCCCTTTAATGCAGGGATCAATACATTACCAGGCAGGATGGTCCTTTCATTTTTATGGGACTAGTTCACTTCTTTCTGTCTCTTATGCCATTGGGAGAAACTGTATAGCAACATCAGTCAGTAGTAAACTCCAAAGTAGAACAGCTATAAAGGTAAATTGTATGTGTAAGCAAAACTACTATGTTTAATGGACCATTCGTTTTACCTCTGAGCTGAAAAACATTGCTATTGATTCAAAGTCTTAACTTGGACAGAGTACGCAATGAGATGCTCTGTATGGCAGCTTCATTGGACAGTTCATTGTGGGATTTATTTATTTATTTATTTATTTTTTTTTAATTTATTCTTTTGTCACATCACAACATCAAACAGACAAATTTAAACATTCAAAAAAATGTCATTAAAATAAGTTTGTATACAGCAGTAAATACCATACAATACAATGCAGCATTATCTAAGATTAACTCTGTTTATTTCTCAGACATTTGTAGAGGAGTATTTCATGTTTTAGCCTCTCTGGTCATCTGCTTTATGTTAAAGACTCCTCTATTTACTACAATATTTTACTCAATAAAACACATAACTATTCCCATGCCGTCGGGAATACTGGGGGACCCTTCATTTCACTCTTAGTTTTCCACAAATGTTTTTTGTTTTTTGATATATGGATGAGACTCCCTCATAAGGGTTATCTCATCTGTTCCCTCAGGATCTGCCTGACCTTCTCTTTACATTTTCCCCAACCAAAAGGCATTATGTACCTTCTTTGGGTCTCTTCCATGTATCCTATCCAGCTGACTTTCCATTCCAAGTTGGAACTTAACTTGAATTATTACCCTATCTAGGGCAAATAGGGAAGAACTCTTCCAATTGCGTGCTATAATCATCTTAGCCGCTATCATAAAATGAGTATAAATTACCTTATCTTTTTGTAAAAGAGGGTCAATGTTAAGATGTAATAAAACATTTTCTGGTAATTTTGGAATAGACACACAAAGCATTCTCTCTAGGTAATTGAATATTTCATACCACAATTTTGCTACGATCTCACATTCCCACCAAATATGCAAGAATGAACCCAAGTACTTCTTACATCTCCAACATATTGGTGAATCTGAGCTATACATTTTAGCAATTCTTGTGGGCGTGAGATACCATCTGTTGATGACTTTAAACAAGATTTCCAATATGTTCAGACAATGAATAGTTTCACAAGCTCGGGGCATTATTACGCACCACTTTTCCTTATCTATTGTAATATTTAGATCTTTCTCCCATTTTTGCTTTGCGACAATAACCTGAGGAGCCTCCAATTTCAATATAGCACTCATTGCCTTGGAAGAGACCCTGTCTACCTTTTTGTGATTAAGAAGTGCACAAATCAATTTAGTTCCTACTAGGGGGTGTCTTATAGTATTTTGAGTTAAATAGTTTTTCACTCTCAAATATGTAAATAATTCCTTATTTGATAGTTGGAATTCTTGCGTTAATTGTGAGAAGGTTTAAATTTTTTCATTTTTGTATAGATATTCTATTTGAGTTATCCCTCTTTGGACCCAGCTTCTAATGTTTAAATCCTTAATATAGTATGGAAGTAGTTCCAATTTAAGATTAGTTGAAATATTGTTCTCCAAATTAGCTGTTCTTATTATTACTTTCCAAAAATCCAATATGGAGTCTATACATAAGTTAGAATGTCCAATAATACGCAATTTCGGATCTGCATATCTATACCAAAAAATTGAACTCAAATCTCTTACTTGACACCTCTCACTTTCCAAAATATACCATCCCTCCCTTTTTACACTATCCAATTGGGTTCTATATATATGGAAAAATTCATTGGCAAGATAAATACCCTCTATACCTGGAAAACCCAGGCCTCCGTCTTATTTTTTGAGCCAAGAGCCCTTTGCTAATTCTCGGTCTTTTATTCTTCCAGATGAAATTATTAATCATTCTTTGAATCATATTCAACCAAGGTTTAGGAATTTTTAACGGAATCATCCGAAACATATAGGCCCATTTGGGTAAAAGGTAGGCTTTTATAAGGTTCATTCTTCCCCACCATGTGATTTCAATTTTTTTCCATTTATTCAATGCATTCCTCATGTTTCTAAAACAGCTTAAAAAATTAACCTGCACTAGATCAGAAGCTTTCTTTGTCAACAATATTCCCAAATATGGAATACTAATACTGGTCCAATTAAATTTATAATTATCCTTTATATTATTTCTGCTTACTGTATCCAAGTTAATATCTAGAATTATAGATTTATTTTCATTTAATTTATAATTCGAAGCTTCACTAAACTTCTTAACTACTTCCATAAAAGCAGCAATAGATGTAGTTGGCTTAGTTAGGGTTAATATCAAATCATCTGCATATAGTTTTAATTTCAGCTCTCTTTGATTCGTTGTAATTCCGCTTATTAGATTATTTGTTCTTATATTTATCGCCAAAATCTCCATAGTTATAATATATAAAATTGGAGACAGCGGACATCCTTGTCTTGTCCCATTGTGGAGATTAAACCAATCAGCACATATATTAGGTCCTACTGTCCTAGCCGAAGGACCAAGATATAAGGACATTATAGCTCTATGGATCCAACCCTGATAACCAAATTTCAGAAAAGACTTACTCATAAATTCCCAGTCAACCCTATCAAAAGCCTTTTCTGCGTCAACTGTTAAAATTATCATAGGTATTTCTGTTCTATTCGCTAAATCTATAATGTCTATTATACACCTTGTATTATCTGAAGAAATTCTTCCCGGAACAAACCCTATTTGATCAGGGTCAATTATATTGTTTAAAGTGGGTTTTAATCTATTTGCTATTATTGCAGAAAAAATCTTTACATCGGTATTTATAAGAGAAATTGGCCTATAGTTTTCCACTTCCCCCTGGTCTTTATTCTGCTTTGGAATTGGTAATATGTTTGCTCTCAACATTTCCTTTGGAAATTGTCCTCTATCTACAATATTATTGAATAGATCTACCAGTTGTTTTATAAGTAAATCTCCAAAGGCTTTATAAAATAAGTTTGAAAATCCGTCTGGGCCAGGGGTCTTGTTATTCTCCAGTTTTTTAATAACTTCTTCCACCTCTTGAGCCGTTATTAGAGTATTAAGACTTGTTTTTTGCTCCTCTGATATTACTGGAGTATTAATACCCTCTAGATATTTATCTATCTCCTTATCCTGGGTTGAAAGGGAATATAATTCACTGTAATATGAGTTAAAACATTGACCAATGGATTTGGGGGAAATATATGTCTCTTCATTCCTCTTTATTCTAGTGATTTTTTTGGAGCCAGTTTTTTCTCTCAACTTCTTAGTTAAAAGTTTATCTGCTTGTTACCTGTACTGTATTCTTTCAACTTCAATTTCCCCATTATCTTTGTATTTTTCTCAATTTTTATTTGGTTAATTTGATTTTGGATCTCAACAATAACCTCTGAGTTCTCTCTAGAAGGAGTTTTTTTATTCTCTTTAGATTTTTCCTCTAATTTATCAAGTAAGGGAGTTAGTTCTTCTCTCTTAGATTTTTTAGAGTACGCTTCCATACTTATTAAGCTGCCTCTTATTGTAGCTTTAAAGGTACACCAGTTATTGGAATGTGTAGTTTCATTAGGTTTATTATCTTTAAAGAATCTATCTATCTGGGTTCTAAGAACCTCTTGATTTTTTTTATTATGTAGTATATAATCGTTTATTCTCCAAGTTGTTCTATTTTTAATGTTCCACTGGTCTTTCATAGTCCATATATTAATACTATGATCCGACCATGTATTATTCCTGATGTCAATTTTCTCTAAATTTTCTAAAGCATTCATATCCCCCCAAATCATATCAATACGTGAATATGAATAATGGACTCTAGAGAAAAAAGTATAATCCAGTTTCTCTGGGTAAGAAGATCTCCATAAATCAAAAAAAATCGAACTCGTTTTTTATATTTCTAAGGCTTTTTGCCATTTTAGCTACTGAGCTGTTCACTGAGGTCTTAATGCTAAGTTTCTTATCTAAAACTGGATCCAACACACAATTGAAATCTCCTGCAATCAAACATACTCCAGTCTTAATCATTTCCACTTGTTCCAAAATCTTTCTTAAAGTAACCACAGGGAAAGAATTTGGCAGGTATATATTGACTAGAGTATATTTAATTTCATTTATTTTACAAATAACAATTAAAAATCTACCTTCCCTATCCGCATATTGATATATTAGTTCGAATTTCACCGTATTGGCCACCAATATAGCAACCCCCCTTTTTTTACAATCGTTGAGCGAAGCCTGGAACAAGTGTGGGAATCTTTCTCCTCCCCATTTTACCTTATCGATCAGTCTCCAATGTGTCTCTTGCAGGAAACCAATCTCTATCTTTTGATTAACCATAGAGTCGTATACTAATGCTCTTTTAGAGTGAGATTTATTATGAAGCCAGGTTGAAGTATTGTAGTGATGTATTGACAGGTCGGACTGACAGGCTAGAACAAAAACCTTTGACTAGAGGTACTGAGAGTGCGATTGAGAGGTAGAATAAAGAGCCAATGAATGGGCTAGGCCTAGTGGCTTACAAATGAAGAAAACACGGAAAGTACAAATATACCTAGCCCACCAACTAATAGGAAATAGGCAAAAGTACTTAACTGTGGTGTAAAATAGGTGCAGCTTTCCAAGAGGTTTCCCCCAAACGAACCTCAAATACAAATATGCGAATAAACAAGAATGGAATACAGATGAAAACAAAAAAATACATAGCACATAGTGAAGTACAATTATAGCAATTGGATATAACCCCAAATGGTTGCACTCACGAAATAATGTAGACTAGTGCGCCTTTAAGCCCACAATGGGTCTGGAGAGGTGTTCACCTTCCACGAATAGGGACTTCTGTCTTCAAATGAAGTGGGAATACAGCAGTTTAAATAAAAATATATTTATTAAGGCAATGCAAAGCCTTAGTTAAAAATAGAATAAAAATGAATAAAATATAACTGCAATCTAACGCGTTTCGTCCACATATAGTGGACTTCCTCAGAGATAATGACACAGTATAAGCATTGATACAATAAAAAATCAAAGTATGCATAATTCCCACCCCCAACAAAGTCCCTTTAAATAGAACCAGTCCATGTGTTGATTGAAGAAAGTTCATGTGGAAATGCCCGGGAAACCTTCTCTCTCTTTGATTAGGGTACATTCTAACCAGCTGGTGATGGATTTTGAAAAATCGCGGCATAATTGTGTGATCGCCGGTCCGTTTGCGTTCCATCTATGCGTTCCACGAGGTACTTCCGGTTGCGTTCCACATACGTATTTCCGGTTTCGGGTATAAACGGAAGTCATGGGCGCTGGAAATAACGTTCCATGGCTTCAAACATATGCGTTCCAGATAGCCAATATGGCTTACAACTTGATAAACTAAAAAAAGAGCTCAAAATAGCATAATAAACATCTTTATACCATATATCACATTCAGGCATATATAACAAAATATTCCCCCATTATTATTATTTTATATTTTGTTATATATGTCTGAATGTTATATTATATGGTATAAAGATGTTTATTATGCTATTTTGAGCTCTTTTAAACGGAGACTGAGAGTGCGAACCATCACTTGGGATATCTTTATATATATATAATGTCATATATTAATATATTAATATAAAAATAAACTTAGAGTAAAATTACACACGTGTATATATATATATATATATATATATAATATATATATAATAACTTTATGTAGTGTATATATATTATTATAAAAAATAAATAATAATCAATTAAAAATAAATTTAAACAATGTAAAAATAATAAAATAAATTTAATATATATATATATATATATATGTAATTTTATTCTAACTGTATTTTGATATATAAATATATATATATGTATATCAAAATACACTTAGAATGAAATTATATATATATATATCTATGTATATATATAAATAAATAAATAAAAATAATACAAAATATACCGTATTTTTCGCTCCATAAGACACACTTTTTTTCCCCTCAAAAGTGAGGGAAATGTCTGTGCGTCTTATGGAGCGAATGTGAAGCTTTACTTACCTGTCTTGGAGCGTGGGCCGGCTTCACAGCGCGCTCCGCGGTCCAGGAACTTCTATTTCAGGTTCCGGTTTCCGGCGGGACTGAAAGGAAGTTTGCACACTTCCTTTCAGTCAGGCCAGAAACCGGAACCTGAAATAGAAGTTCCTGGACCGCGGAGCGCGCTGTGAAGCCGGCCCACGCTCCAAGACAGGTAAGTAATTATGGGACAAGGGAAGGGTGGGACACTATGGGACAAGGGGGGGGTGGGACACTATGGTACAAGGGGATGGGGGACACTATGGGACAAGGGGATGGGGATACTATGGAACAAGGGGAGGGAGGACACTATGGGACAAGGGGAGCGGGGGACACTATGGGACAAGGGAGGGGGGGGACACATGGGATAAAGGAGGGAGACACCTGGGACAAGGGATGGGGGGACACTATGGGACAAGGGGAGGGAGACACCCATGGGACAAGGAGGGGGACACTATTGGACAAGGGGATGGGGATACCATGGGACAAGGGGATGGGGATACTATGGGACAGGGGAGGGGGGGAGGGGGGACACTATGGCACAAGGGGAGGGGGGACACTATGGGAGAAAGGGAGGGGGAGACACTATGGGACAAGGGGAGGGGGACACTATGGGACAAGGGGAGGGGGAGACACTATGGGACAAGGACGGGGGGACACTATGAGAGGGAAAGTGCACTATGGGACAATGGGGGGGACACTATGGGATCAGAACACTAATGAACAAGGGGAGGAGGGGTTAAAGAACACTATGGGACAGGGTAGGAGGGGTTAACAATCACTATGGGACAGGGGAGGAGGGGTTAACAATCACTATGGGACAGAGGAAAGGGGGGTTAAAGATCATTATGGGACAGGGGAGAAAAAAAAATATTCTGAACAAACTGTCCCATAGTAAGAAACACTATGGAACAGTTTGTTGAGAATATTTTTTTTCTGGGTTTCCTCCTCTAAAAACTAGGTGCGTCTTATGGTGAGGTGCGTCTTATGGAGTGAAAAATACGGTACATATGTCCATATACATAATGAAATAAATAATTTCATAAATATACACGTAGACTTTAAATATATAAATATGTATATATATTTTAATTCTATGTCCATATTTATGTAATATTTTTACATAATTAAGTAAATTTATTGATTGCAATTTGGGGGACCTGCCTGACAACCCTGAAAGTCCAGAGAATTTAATTTGCTAGCACTGTATTTTACCCTGTAACTTTCCAAGACACCCTAAAACCTATACATAGGGGGTATTGTTTTCCTCGGTAGACTTCACTGAACACAAATATTAGTATTTCAAAACTGTAAAAAATATCACAGCGATGATATTGTCAGTGAAAGTCACCTTTGTTGCATTTTTCACACACAAATGACATTTTAAAACACTAATATTTGTACTCAGTGAAGTTTCCCGAGTATAACAGTACCCTCCATGTACAGGTTTAATATTGTTTTTGAAAGTTACAGGGTAAAATATACGGCAGTTTTTTCACATTTAAATTTGCCAGATTGGTTATGTTGCCTTTGAGAGCATATGGTAGCCCAGGAATGAGAATTACCCCCATGATGGCATACCATTTGCAAAACAAGACAAACCCAAGGTATTGCAAATGGGGTATGTTTTTTTTTTTTTTTTAGTAGCTACTTAGTCACAAACACTGGCCAAATTTAGTGTTCATAATTGTTTTTTGCATTTTTAACACACAAACAAAAATAAATGCTAACTTTGGCCAGTGTTTGTGACTAAGTGGCTACTAAAAAAGTCTGGACATACCCCATATTGAATACCCTGGGTTGTCTACTTTTAAAAAATATACGGTTTGATGGGGGTAAATTACATTAACCGGCTTCAAAAATGCCCCAAATATGACATGGGTGCATGATGCATGATGACCAGCTGTGAAAATTCCAAGTTTGAAAACTGGAATGCGCACCCTCCAAATAAGGTCACACCTAAAGATGGGTGGTATCACTGTACTCAGGAGATATTGCTGAACACATATTGGGGTGTTCTTTGGCAGTAACCCTTAAAGTTCTCAGTACATGTATTCTTAAATTGCTATGTGTGTAAAACAAATCACCAATTATTATTATTATTTTTAATTTTGCATAGATTGGTGGTAAATTGGTTACATGAAGAGAGTCAAAATACCCCAAGTTTAATACATTAGGTTGTCTTCTTTTATAAAATATATACATGTGAAGGGTTATATATATATCAGTGTTACAATGTAACTTGCGTTCATTTTGGAAAAATAAATGGTTTGGAAATAGCAAAGCGCTACCTGTACTTATAGCCCTATAACTTATCTAAAAAAGCTAAGTACATGTTAACATTGGGTATTTCTAAACGCAGGACACAATTTAGAAACTATATAGCACTGGTGTTTTTTGGCAGTTGTAGATGTGTAACAGATTTTAGGGGTCAAAGTTAGAAAATGTGTGCTTTTTTACATTTTTTTCATCATATTTTATAATTTTTTTAATAGTAAATTATATGATATGATGAAAATAGTGGTATCTTTAGAAAGACCATTTAATATTGAGAAAAGCAGTATATAATATTTGGGGGAACAGCAAATGAGTAAGGGAAAATTACAGCTAAACACAAACACCGCAGAAATGTAAAAACAGCCCTGGTCCCAAACGGTAAGAAAATTAAAAAGCGGTCTGGACACTAAGGGGTTAAATATAGTCTCCTCCTTTACTGCGTTGATTCCCTTTATGTATTTAAATGTTTCTATGATATCTCCCCTGTCTCGTCTTTCCTCCAAGCTATACATGTTAAGATCCTTTAACCTTTTCCTTGCTCCGATCCCACTTGAATTTCTGTAAAAATATAGATTCCAGACAAGTAGTTGGCAATGAGTGAACCTGTATTAAAGCACATATTACAATGAGGTATGTAAGCATGGAGATGACATGTTCAAACAAAGAGGCTATTTACAATATATTGACAGAGTAATAATGTATTATTCAAAGCAGTGAGATGAGATGTCAAGCAACCTGACAAACTATAAGCATCAGCTAGACCTGTCAATGAAATTAAAGATCCTTTGTTGTTTTTCTGCACAGCACAGGTATCTCCATGAAGCCAAATGTCACTGTTTCCAAGATTGTGCTGTTTGCTACGCTCTGCCTGTGGTTAATCAGTTGTGTTTAAAACTGAAAATAACAGCTTGTTTGCAGTTATTTTGCTTTTTTTTTTGTTGTAGGCTGTAAAATCCTTTCAGAGCTGACGTTGCCAGAATTAACACTCAGCTGCTCCAGATTGCGAATGGATTAGCGGCTTGTGTCACACGGTGGCTTTGCCAGACCACAAAGTTCTCTGCATGTTCTCCAGAAACTAATTCATGACTCATTCTGCTCGTGTTGGCCTTGTACAAGGCACCAACAAATTGCACTGCAGAAATAAACATAAAAACAACTGGAACCGACATTCAATTCGTAACTGCTGAATAAGCCGTTGGATGTTCCGACAACATGGAAATGATGTGTTTAGTCATGTTTCCAACACTGCTACATTGTATTGCACTAACAAGAAGGAAGTATGGGCTGTTTCTATTTATCAGCACGCAGCCAGCAGACATATAGTTAAATAAACAAACAAATAAATAATTAAATAAAACAAAGAAACAATGGTTGCTTGTAGAGACGTGCCAGGCGAAAGATTTTTTGTTTCAGTTTGTATTGTTTAAATTTGTTAATTTTCAAATTTTTGGTTTAACATAATATTGTTGGGTAAGCTTTCTAAATTAATTAATATTTTTGGATTAAGTGTTAAAATTATTTAATATTATAAAACATATTAAAATGTTCTAAAATTTTAAAATTTTGATGTTGATATAGTTTTTTTAATATATGATACATATATATTTTTTTCTATTTTAATATGTTGAAAAAAATATTTTAAAACGTTATTCAAAAATATTAAATCACTTGGAAAGAATATTTAACAATATTGAATATTGATTTGGAATGAAACGAAATTCTGAAATATTTGAAAACAAAATTTGCCTTATTTCCAATTATTCCAAGGAATACCAAATTAAGACGCTGTTAAGCCAATAGCTCTCTAATTTGGTGTCCTTAAAAATAGTAATCCTACATAAGAGTACCAAATTATGGATCTACAAAACAGCTGCCTGAAAGGTTAGAATTATTAAAGGGTTTTGGGTTTTTTTTCTGTAAATTTGACCTTTCAGCTATTTAGTAGATTGCTCCATAATTTGGTATCCTTACCTGGGATTGCCCTTAATTAAGTCAATTCCACAGATGGATGCCAAATTAGGGAGCTATCTACTAAACAGCTAAAAGGTCAAAATTAAGAAAAAAATAATCATTTAAATTCTCATTTTGCTACTTCAGTTGCTTAATAGACATGTCAATAATTTGGTTCATTTTGGTTTGAAATTTGGAAATTCAAAATTGCTGAATTCCAAATTTGATATAGAATGAAAGAATTTGCACGTCTAGTTGCGAGGTCCCCTTATTAACTATCAGTAAAGTAATACTTCCTGATATTATTTTTAAACCTTTGTCCCTCTAAAAATCGAGTCGGCCTTGATTTTTAGAGGGACAAAGGTTTAAAAATAATATCAGGAAGTATTACTTTACTGAGAGGGTAGTGGATGCATGGAATAGCCTTCCAGCTGAAGTGGTAGAGGTTAACACAGTAAAGGAGTTTAAGCATGCGTGGGATAGGCATAAGGCTATCCTAACTATAAGATAAGACTAGGGACTAATGAAAGTATTTAGAAAATTGGGCAGACTAGATGGGCCGAATGGTTCTTATCTGCCGTCACATTCTATGTTTCTATGTTTCTATGTTTCTAAGTACCTGGTGATATTGTCCCTCACATTCTCTCAATTTGAGTAAAATATTAGTACAATAAAGTATTGCATGTCAGTACCTTTTGGAACTCCGTGTCCTGTGTGGATTTTTAGAGAACCCCGTAAAAAAGTATTCGGCCTGTAGGCTTGCTGAACGATCCCTCTAGCCCTGGGGTAAATCAAGAGAGCTAGGCCTGAGAGCTGCAAGTGCCTTTGTAAAGGCAATAGGAATCACATTGCAGGCAGAGGTAGAAGAAGGGCTGCAGCGGAATAAGCAGAGGGGACAATACCTGCCTGAAAGGAGAGCTGCAGCCTGGTCGGGTGAAAAAGCTCCAGAGTGCGCTCTGAAGCATTCCAAGGTACCGGTAAGCAGCTAGGAAGCAGACTGGGTGGAGGTACTCAGTCGGAGTACAGGAGCTCTGTCACAGTGGTCTTCTGTGCCCTCACATTAAAGTATTTTTATTCCCCTTGATCATAGAGCCCAGTGGAAGGAGGAGAGAATATATTAACAACATAACTTGCTTAATAGGAGGTCCATGGGATTCTAGAGCATTTATTGCTTAGTGTATCTTATAAACAGAAATCAACGTCACCAATTCTATGCATCTCTATAGGAGTTTATGAACACTAGTAAATGCCATTTTTGCCTAACGTTTAACCTGGGACTAGATATTTTTAATGTTAGCCTCTAATAAATCGAGTCCCAAGTACTCCTTATTCCATACTTAAGGTAGAAAGTGTTCCCTATATTCCTTCTGGAATGCTGAGGTTAATGGGTTAGCCACAGATTATCAACTACAGAAAGGAAACCTCAGATTATCAATTGCATTTTATAAACCACAACGTTTCAGCCACAGAATTCCAAGAATGGCATGTTCAATTAATGACTCGTTTATGAAGAAAGAGAATCAAAAGTGAGAAAACCATGGTACACCACTGTTCCACATCTATAATATGGTTGTACATGATGTGACCTGTAGCCTAACAAAATAAGTATTACTGATCATTCAGTTTAATAGAAGGAATCCTGGAAACAAGGTTCTCACTGGAAAGCACTTTTAAATAAATTCAATTTTTAACTATATCATGAACAGCACAATGAGGTTTAATATGGTAAACGGCCAAATTCCACAATAATTCCTAACATTGCCAAACAGAATGAAAGGCGGGTATCTGTACCTTACTGTGCCAAGCAATTAATCTACACTGTGACTATTTAAAGGTTTAAGGAGCTTTTCTGCAAAGTAGGCTCAATGCCTGAGAAATTAATCATGCCACCTAATATGATTATCGCCATGAGTTTAGCAATTAATTGCATAAATAGGAAGATTATAGTGTTTGTGATTAATATGATGCAACAAACTGAAAATTAATTCCTTAGATCTGTGTTTGTTTTAGAATGGAGTCTTAAAATCTGTAGAACGAAAAACAACGTGTAGGCAATGCTACGGATTTCTGATTGCAAAGTAATTTTCTTGATTGCAGTCAAACAATTAAACTGGAGGCTCCAAAGAAAATCTGTTCGTATTGTATAAATAACAATGGTTGCCCAGCAATGTGTTACCCTATTGCAGATTATATTTGTATTCCAAATAGTGACAAGTAATTGTGCTTTTTCAATTTTTTTAAAGCTAACAATTTGTGAAGAACACTTGCTATTCGGATAGTTGTGATCAACCATTTCCAGTATGGATATCAAGCCATTTTTTATATAGATAAAGATAATCAGTTTTCAATAGTATGTGTCATTTTCTCAGAAAATAACCTTAAAAGAATATCCCATTGGCATAACAAGAACAAATAGAAACAGCTTTCACACTTAAGATACAAATACAGAGATATCCATATAGACAACACAGAAAATTAGGTTTGGAGGGTCGGGGGGAAGGGGGATATAATAACAGGCAATAAATGAATAATCACAATACACAGTACATAGCATTAAATATAAATTATGTATGCATGGGTGATATCAAGTAACTTTTACCTTTCGGATAGATTCCTGTTTAGATATTAAGTAATAAGCTCCTCACTTACATTAAGGAAAAAATTATAAGCACTTATGTAACCCCTCAAGAGTCTGGATCTTATTACATTACACAGAGTCTCAAAATAATGGTGAAATGTAATTCATGCACATGAGCGACCAGCAAATTATACATGGTGTATGTGCATGTACACCACTCCAAAAATTAACTCATTTACATGAAGTGCTAGGTTTTTCCAAGTTTATGAGATACAACCTTCTCTTGATGTCAAAATAGGATGAATTCCTACCTATAGAAGAAAACTGAGACTTAGAACAGGGACAGATAATTTCTGGTCCATGGGATCCAATACACAATCAATATGTGTATTGTTCGAAAAAATTATTTTAGAATATATAAGCAGTTATAATTTTTTGTCTAATTTCCTTCATAAAATATAAGGATTATTCAGGATTATTTGCTATACCATAAGTGGAGATTTTTTTACCAAAGCCAAATAATGGTAGAAATTTGGTCCTCCTGAGCAAATCTGCAGCAATCTCCCAGATGCAATCCGTGTCCGGATTAAAATAGTTGCTTTCACATACAAATCTCATATGGGGATGGAGCCTGTGAAATAACCCCTGAGCATTGGGTGTGGGATAAATTACATAAATAATGGGAGGGGACATAGGTCACCACATGCCCCTGCCCATGACGGTCAGCGGGTGGGTGGGATTATACTCTTTATGGGGAGGGTTCCCCCTAGCCATTGGTGTAAAATAGGTCCTTGCCTTTACTGTTATCACAAGGATATTTGGTTTCAGTAAATTATTTATGAGATTTGGCCAATACATCTGCAGACTGGAACCAGTAATACCTGAGAAATGGCAGTTAGAAAGGTCTCTCCAAAAATTAAAAATGAAGATAGACTTGTTTGCATTACAGAATTTGCAGTTTTCTTCCAGCTTTATGGAAATGGAATTGAACACCTTCTTACATGACTGGTCAAAGAATCACTGTACCATATTATTAAAAATAATATCAGGAAGTATTACTTTACTGAGAGGGTAGTGGATGCATGGAATAGCCTTCCAGCTGAAGTGGTAGAGGTTAACACAGTAAAGGAGTTTAAGCATGCGTGGGATAAGCATAAGGCTATCCTAACTATAAGATAAGACTAGGGACTAATGAAAGTATTTCGAAAATTGGGCAGACTAGATGGGCCGAATGGTTCTTATCTGCCATCACATTCTATGTTTCTATGTTTCTATGTTCCTACTTTTTTCATTGTTGGCATGAGCATTCCAACTGGTTCAGAAACAAAAGGCAATTTAAAATCTCATTACATTTTAAACTAATCAACCATGATTTATCCAGCTCTTGGGTATGTCAGTAGATGCTCTGAGGTCAATCCCATGTTTCCTGCTACTCCTCAAGGATTCAGAAGAGAATAGACACAAATTGATTCAAACAAATGGACTACAACTTGTGGTGTGGATAGCATGCAATGACTTTGGTTAGTCAAAGGAGTTTTGGAAACAACTTTACTCTTACTTAAGGGGACGTGGGCACTGGGAACCAGAAAATCAGGCCAGAATATATATATAGACTATTTGGTGGTTGAAACAGGATTTTGTCTTCACATTAGCTCTTGTAATTTCTACAGTGCTGTTTCTGACTTCTTTATTTAAACAAGTGGAGGCATATCAAACTATTCACATATGTTAGTGATTTAAGTGGGCCACAAGGGTTTGGAGAGATCTTCTGCTGGTAAACAGTTGACTACTCATTGCTTCATGAAAAGAGCACGAAACTCAAGACCACTTTTGCTGAGATATCATTGCATTTGGGATTAATATTTTGGGCCCAATAAATTAAATCTCATGCAATGTTAAATTTCAGCCACACTGGTGGTTCTTCTCTTCCTGATCGCCAAAAAGAGTCTCGGAAGAAAGAACTTTGGATTTTGAAACATGTTCCTATAGTCCAGTAGGAGTTGAGACCAAAATGACAAGAACTTCCATCAAATCAGTTTTTACCAAGTTTTTCCAGTTAAAAAGAATTTCTGTCCAGTGACATTTATGACTGCAGTCAAAAATAAAACTTCATGTGCAGCCTGTAAAGAATAAAATATTACATCTACCTGTCATCCCAATCTGGTCCCTAAAGACCTTCTGCCAGAATAGAATATTTTAATTTAGCTTTGCCAGGTGTAGTTGTTAAGTAAATGGAATATTTAATTTTTAAATAGAATCTTTAAAGAACAGGTTGTTATAGGTACAATCATTAGACTATCTTCATCTGGTCTATTAATTATTTTAGAGTGACAAACAGATAATGTTTTAGTAGAGCACTTATAAAACCTATATGTGAGAAAACAAAAATAATTATTTTTTCAACTTAACTTATACTTCCAGTCACTAGTTATGTCCAAACTGTGACCTTTAAAAATAAAAGCAAAAACCACAATGGTGCAGAACTTTTTGTAATTTAAACAAAATGAAAAAGTGTCTGTATAGACACACTCACATTTACCAGAGCTAATAGACCTAGCTCTGGTGATATTTTGATCAATTAGGTGACTACTCCCTCCATTAGGGCTTCAGAAGCACTGACCAAAACTGGTGCCATGCTGACTCACAATGCCGTAACTGCAGTCCAATGTTACATACAGTTAATGCCTACTAACCAGGGGGGCACACTCTAATGTAATATGCTGCACTGTTTATGACTGTTTGTGTCATTGAAATCACTTTTTTTGTGTTTTCTTTCTTCCTGTCTAAAAAAACCCTGTTAGTTAGCTCAGATAGTGAGATAGTTGGCTTTGCGCTGCAATTTAAGCATTTAAACTCAAAAACGTTTGCTACCACTTGTCTAGGGAGTCGACTTTAAATCCGTGGAGCATTTCTCTTCTGTTATTAATAAGCTTTCAACGTGCATAAGATAAGACTGTGTTTTATAATAGAATTATAGGATTTAACTGTCACGTCAGAAATTCGTGATTTTATTAAATACATAGAAGCGAGTATTATGCTATCCTCTCTGATGTGAAGGAGTTCACCATTCCCAAGATTAAAAGCTGTGTGATTCATGTTTTCTTTAAATTATAACATGATTGATTAATATGCATTCATTCTATGTTGTCACAATCTGGTTTTATATTCTGACAGCTAAAATGTGTCATATAATTGACATTATATAGTTTTTTCAGGGTGTCATCATTTTTTTCTTTTCTGTTGTGGAATTAAATAACTCAATTTCTTTGATCTGTTTTTCTGGTCATAAGACCTCTGTCTGTTAGACAACTTTAGTTCTGAACTAAGTAATGATTTCGCGTTTTGAACTAGCTGGAAGATAGAATTTTCACAAACAGTGAGGCGTACAGAATATATGTGCAAGAAAGACAGAGTTTATGGAGTCGGTTGCAAACTGAGTGGCAAACAAAGAACGGTGTCATCTATCTTATTAATGTTTTTTTGTTGAGAAATTTTTTTATTTACTTTTGAGGTAAAGTAGAGTAAGGATAATACAAGCCTATGTGCCTTTAATAAAACCATGACCATTCTTCAGGAGAAACCTGATTTCATCCCCTTTTTATTTCTCAACTTGATAAACGCCAGTTGGTGTAAAAGGAACACTATAGCATTAGGAATACAAATCTGTGTGTCCCTTTCCCTAATATTTTTAATGTCCCCCTCCTTAGTGCAATAAAAATTGTAAGAAAATAGTAAGATTGACTTACCTTTTTCGAGGCTGTTAACCTCTTCTGCTCCAAAAGGGCTTCCTCTACCACCGATATCCAATCCGAAACTCCTCTATGAAGAGCATTATGGACTTAATGTGCAATGCATGATGAGCGCCACACATACATTCAAGATTCCCTATAGGAAAGCGTTGACATAATTCTTTCCTATAGGGCTTCCGCATCATGTGACTGAGTTTTACTCAGTCAGTGCAGCGGAAGCTACTCTAGGGGCTGTCATACTTACTTAACCCTCTGTTTAAACATTCCAGATACCTGAAAACTACAATACATTGCAGGGATAAGAGGACAGGGACACTGCACCCAAACAACTTCATAGTGAAACGAATTCCATCCCCACTGTGAAGCATGGTGGTGGCTCACTGATGTTTTGGGTGTCTGTGAGCTCTAAAGGCACTGGGAATCTTGTGAAAATGTATGGCAAGATTAATGCAGCATGTTATCAGAAAGTACTGGCAGAGGATTTGCATTCTTCTGCACGAAGGCTCCATTGGATGCTCTTAGAATTTCCAGCATAGCAATGACCTTAAGCACAAGGCCAAGTTGACCTTCCAGTGGTTACAGCAGAAAAACGTGAAGGTTCTGGAGTGTCCATTACAGTCTCCTGACCTTAATATCATCGAACCACTGTGCGGAGATCTCAAACGTGCGTTTCATGTAATACGACCAAAGACTTTGCATGACCTGCAGGCATTTTGCCAAGACGAATGGGCAGCTATACCACCTGCAAGAATTAGGGACCTCCTAGACAACTATTAGAAAAGACTGCAAAATGTCATTGCTGCTAAAGGGGGCAATACACCGAATTAAGAGCTACGGGTATGCATACTTTTGAACAGGAGTCATTTCATTTTGTTCGTTGTTGCCATGTTTTCTTTTATGATTGTGCCATTCTATTATAACCTACAGTTGAATATGAATCCCATAAGAAATATAGGAAATTTATTTTGCCTGCTCACTTATGTTTTCTTTAAAAAATTTTACATATATTACCAATTCTCCATGGGTTTGCAAACTTTTGAGCACAACTGTATATAACTATATATAAATATAAAATAAATATAAAAAGGGAATATTTGTGACATATAACAACAATTTAGCATTATACCTAGAATTCTAATCTCTGACAATTTGCTAAATAATTTGAAATGCAGGAGAAATCTTCAATGTACATTGGACTGTCTGTATAAAAAGCAATTTTGTTCTAATGAAACAATTTCGTAAAATAGTAGCTATTATTATTATTACATTTATAATAATACATTTAATTTAAGTTAGAATTTATCACACTATCACAAGATCAAAATGCAATCATTGCAAGGTTTTGAAAACGAATCAATTAAATTATAAGCCTGGAATCCTATGCGTCTTGTGGCCTGTGGATTACACTATGAAAACCCCACACATACAAATGCATTTCAGACACATGTAGTATTTGTTTTGCTTATTATTATTATTATGATGATGTTATTTATATAGCGCCATCAAATTCCGCAGCACTTTACAATGGGTGGACGAACAGACATGTAATTGTAACCAGACAAGTTGGACACACGGGAACAGAGGGGTTGAGGGCCCTGCTCAATGAGCTTACATGCTAGAGGGAGTGGGGTAAAATGACACAAAAAGGGAAGGATAGTATTAGACTAGTGACAGTTGCAGAAGAGGAATCAGTCAGGAGCTATTAACAGTTTAATTGATACGCTTTTATGAAGAAGTGGGTTTTTAACGATTTTTTGAAGGAGTGGAGACTGGGTGAGCATCTAACGGAGGAGGGAAGCGAGTTCCACAGGAACGGTGCAGCCCTTGAGAAATCTTGAAGGCGAGCATCAGAGGTGGGAGTACGGACAGAAGATAGACGTAAGTCTTCAGCAGATCGTAAGGGCCTAGACGGGACATACTTGTGTATAAGGGAGGATAGATAGGTGGGAGCAGCATTATGTAGTGATTTGAAAGCAAGAACCAGAATTTTAAATTGAGCTCTATATTTTATAGGAAGCCAATGTAAGGACTGACAGAAGGGTGAGGCATGGGAGGTGCGGGCGGACAGGAAGATGAGCCTCGCTGCCGCATTCCTTATGGACTGTAACAGCTCAAGTTGAGAGCACGTAAGACACTGAGAAGTGGATTACAGTAGTCAAGGCGAGAAAGGACAGTGGAATGGACCAACACCTTAGTCGCATCTGGTGTTAAGTAGGGGCGGATGCGCAATGTTTTTGAGATGTTAATGACAGGATTTGGCGATATATTGAACATGAGGCTTGAAGGAGAGGTCAGAGTCAAAGAGAACACCTAGGCAGCGAGCCTGGGTGTTGGAGCTGATGGTAGCACCGTTGACTTGGAGGGAGACAGACACAGGAGTAACAACACTTGTTACCAGAATTTCAGTTTTGGTCAAGTTTAGTTTAAGGAAGTGGGCAGCCATCCAGTTAGAAACAGCAGAGAGGCAGTCAGAGACACTAGTCAAGAGGGACGGGGAGAGATCAGGAGAGGACAGGTAGATTTGCGTGTCATCTGCATAGAAATGATATTGAGAGCCAAAGGAGCTAATGAGTTTAACAAGGTAGGCAGTATAGATGGAGAACAGTAGGGGACCAAGGACTGAACCTTGGGGGACACCAACAGAGAGGAGTTGGGGAGAAGAAGCAGAGCCAGAGAAAGAAACACTGAAAGAGCGCTGGGAGAGGTAGGAGAATCACCAGGAGAGAGCAATATCTTGTAGACCGATATTGCGGAGGATGAGAAGAAACTGTTGATGATCAACAGTGTCAAAAGCCGCAGACAGGTCAAGGAGAATTAAAAAAAACTTATGAATAAAACTGAACAAAAATGATCAAATTTGATCATTTTTGGGTTAATAGTAAATTTATTGAAAAGTGTTTCAATGTTTATCTCTGTCCTTGCACTCCTACTGTGGGGTCTGACTTGTGTTTCAGGAAACATAATGGGTGATACGTGTGTTCTGTGCGCATGCTTGAGATTTCAAGCACACACCTACAGTAGGGTAAACTGCAAACATCACTAAAAGAGAAAAACAAAAGAGCGCCACATGGATATTGGGATCTGACTTTAATAAAGCCCTCTTAATTGGTGAGATGTGTCAATATTATACTATTACCCTTTGTTTTATTGTTTTTACTGCTTTGATATACCCTTCAATAAAATTAGTGAATTTATAGTATCCCTGGACCATTCTGTTTTTCCTGACATCTGGAACTCGAATCCCTTGGTGGGGAACGTCCCACCTATACATTGTGGATTGAGGAAAAGCTGTTCTTTTGCTCTAGATCAGTGAGTACGTTTTCATTTCATTTGCACCCTAATGACTTACAGTGAGTACTATATATTCGATTTCTGTTGTTATTCACATATCACCTCAGTGAGGACTTCAGCCACCAATTTACCCAAGAGTGGGGATGATACCACACCACGCTATTCACTGAGAGCC
>OW240917.1:28456812-28493375 GCA_933207985.1 Pelobates cultripes
ACTGATTGTTTTCCTGGCACTGTAGTTTCCCTTTAATTCCTATGTATATTTTAACAAATGGAGGTCATTTAGTTACTCCAATGGCCATTGGAAGGAATGCCCGTCTAGGGGGTCTGCCTTGATGTTGGCAGGTGGGCATTCCTTCCAATGGCCATTGGAGTAACTAAATGACCTCCATTTGTTTAAATATACATAGGGATTGAGGAGAGAGTGTAGGAAACATGCAATTTGCCATGATGCTGTGAATTTACCAAATCTAGGAAAGGTAAGAGTTCTACTGATCTTACCATATATAGCTAAATCACCAATGCCTAGTGAATGTCTACAAAAATGTTTAGCATGATATTCATTCATGAACATGTAGAAAGAAGGTTGGCAAGAAACTGATCCATATTCATACTTACTGTACCATCAAAAGTCTTGTTTATGTTTAAGTGTTTATGTACATATTATTAAATTACCAGCTTTGACCATGCTATGATACAGCTTTCATTCAAGCCTTCAAATGGTTACTTCAAGCACCATAACCACTTCAATGTTTTGAAGTGGTCATGGTGCTTGGAGTCTGTATGTGCAGCATTTCTTTTTGAAACGCTGCACATTGTGCAACATTTATCTTTAGCCCTTCTGCCGCTGGAGGTGTAATGATGTTGGAGTGTCATCAGCCAGCCCAGAACTAGACTTACGGGCTGGCTAATGTCATTCATTGCACAGAATGTCAGTCATTGGCTGAGAGTGGTCACCTGACGCTCTCAGTCAATGAATTGTGATGGCCACGGCTTCTGGAACTCTGCAGAAGTTGGAGGTCATCACCAGACCACCAGCCCATCAGCCCGACACTTACACAGGTAAGGTGGCAAACTGGTGCCCCCATTATTGGGAAATCAGGCCAGCATACTCCTGGTATAATAACAACTACAGCTGGCTGTAGTGTCTATAATGCTTGAAGTAACCCTTTAATGACTGTTTTCTATGAAGTGTGCATTGATCCAGTTGTGCTCAAAAGTTTGCTTATCCTTGGAGAATTGGTAATATATATACAACGTTTAAAGAAAACATGAGTGAGCAGGCAAAACACCTTTCTTTTATTACTTACGGGATTCAACTGTAGATTAGAACAAATGGCATAATCACAAAGCAAAACATGGCAACAAAGAAAAAAATGAAATGACCTCTGTTCAAAAGTCTGCATACCCGTAGTTCTTAATATTGCCACCTTTAGCATCAATTACTGCTTGTAATAGTTGTCTACGAAGCCCCCAATTCTTGCAGGTGGTATTCTTGCAGCCCATTCGTCTTGGCAAAATGCCTCCAGGTCATGCAAAGTCTTTGGTCGTCTTGCTTAAACAGGATGTTTTAAGATCTCCCTAGAGTGGCTTTATGATATCAAGACTGTGATGGCCACTCCAGAACCTTCACCTTTTTCTGATGTAACCACTGGAGGGTGAACTTGGCCTTGTTCTTAGGGTCATTCTCATGCTGGAAAATCCAAAAGTGTCGGATGCGCATCCTTCGTGCAGAAAAATGAAAATTGTTTGCCAGTATTTTCTAAAAACATGCTGCATTCATCTTGCCATCAATTTTCACAAGATTCCCCATGCCTTTTGAACTTACACACACCGAAAACATCAATGAGCCACCACTATGCTTCACAGTGGAGATGGTATTCTTTTCACTATAGGCCTTGTTGACCCCTTGTTAACCATAAAGCTCTATTCTGGTTTCACCACTCCAAATTGCAGTGTGCCAGAAGCTGTGAGGTGTGTCAAGGTGTTGTCGGGCATATTGTAACTGGGCTTTTTTGTGGTGCAGTAATAGCTTCTTTCTGGCAACTCAACCATGCAACTCATTTTTGTTCAAGTATGATCGTATTGTACTCCTTGACACAACCACACAGTCTTTTTCCAGAGCAGCCTGTATTTTTGTTTCTGAGGTTAGCTGTGGGTTTTTCTTTCTATCCTGAACAATTCTTCTGGCAGTTGTGGCTTTCTTGGCCAACCTGACTTTGGCTTGGTTTTAAGAAAACACAACATTTTCCACTTCTTAATAAGTGATTGAACAGTACTGACATTTTCAAGGCTTTGGATATATTTTTATATCCGTTTCTATCTTTATAAAGTTCTTATTACCTTGTTACACAGGTCTTTTGACAGTTCTTTTCTGCTCCCCATGGCTCAGTATCTAGTCTGCTCAGTGCATCCACGTGAGAGCTAACAAACTCATTGACTATTTATACACAGACACTGATTGCAATTTAAAAAGCCACAGGTGTGGGAAATTAACTGTTAATTGTCATTTTAACCTGTGTGTCACCTTGTGTGTCTGTAACAAGGCCAAACATTCTAGGGTATGTAAACTTTTGATCAGGGCCATTTGGGTGAGCTCTGTTATCATTATGATTTTAAAATGAGCCAAACAACTATGTGATAATAAATGGCTTCACATGATCACTATCCTTCAATACAATATTTATTCAGTCATATTTTCAAAATCAATGCAAACTTTTGAGCACAACTGTATCCTGAGTGTCAGGGACTGTTGTGATTTTACTGTTGCTTTTATTTTTTTTTATTTTTTTTAGCTCTTGCAATTGTTTTCCTGAAGATTATAATATTTATATGGGTACACTAAAAACTGCAAGCATATATTTCTAAATATAAAAAAATAAATTGCTCAAATATTTCAAAACACAATGTCACTAGGGTGTGCACACAATTGTTTTATTTAAAATTGCCAGCTACATTTTAATGAAAAAAGTTATGGCAGGGCCTGACCACCATACTAATTAAACCCCTGCAACTATATGCTTATATTATGATAAACTATATTTTGCCTCCTGGTGACCCTCAGAAACAGGTTATTCTGAAAAGGCGTGACTGTTCTTTTTCAAGACACTAAAAATCAAGATTGGGACCATTCTAATTTGCCAAATTTGAAGATTGTATGTCATTATGATGAGATCTAGGAACTGCAGCTGGATAACAGAACCAGACAGGAAAATAGATAATCTTCCAATACGGTATGTCCTTATTCATATCCTGGGTTGCAGGAGTTATCACTAGTTATCAATATAATATATCATACTAGTTATCAATAGTCTTTGGAACACTGGCCTCAGCAGAGAGCTGGGATACCTTGATATGTATAATTTTCAACAATCTAAGGAAAACAAGTTCCTAAATGACATGCACTCGATACCCACTGCTAAGCCTAAGCACTCTACAGCTGCATCATCTATTTGTAGAATTCTGGAAAAAGTTAGGACAGCTACCAATTCCTGGCAACTCCCAATTTAGTGCACAATAAGAAGGAGTAAATGACTGCCACCTCAGAGGAAAAGAAAGCTCTAAATACACAGTCACCATCTTGTGTGTCAGCCATTTTGGCAGGTATTTCAGACCACGCATTGTCTTTGAGTGAGATAAAATTTTCACATTGCCCTCACGTCCCTATATAGTAAGCGACTGCTCAATTCCAAAAGCCTGTTGCCTGACTTGTGTTTTGCGACATGGTGTGATGCTGTGAAATGTGGCAACATAGAGAGTGCAGCGGGCTACCTCAATGAACTGCAGTCTGGCTTACAGGGACATTGGGACTGGATTCAATGTGATGGCTTTCCTTTTTCTGCATTTCATAGGACCAGGGCCAGATTAAGAGCCCAGTGGGCCTGGTGCTGACAATTATGACGGGCCTAATTACAGAATCATATCGACCAAAAACAGTAAAACACTCATAAGCATCATGTATCTGATGGAGATGGTGCTGGAGAGAAAGAAAACAGCAGCTATAAGAAAACACATAGCCTAGGCTAATCTCTCTCTAATTTATGTTTTCAGCTTTCAAGTAAATCCATAACCCCTAACAGCAACGTCCAATCAAGCAGGAAGTCAATGGGCACGGTAAAAGGGTTTGCCACTGACACAAATCACGTAACCTGCCAAAACGGGCAAACATGCCCAAAAAGAGGACATTTCTGCTCAAAGAATTAGAAGGCCAGCCTGACATGAATGCATGTCAGGCTGCCTGCCAATCATGCAGCTGCCCAACTAAGGGCATACTATGCAGACAACACCCTGAGCTTGGCATAAATGCATCTAATGATGCGCTCACTCAACGCTTTCTAAGGACTGTCCCCTAGCACTCGCTGGTCCACTTGTCTCCTTACCTTCTTACTAGCAGGCAGAAGATCCTGGTATATGGTCTGGGACAGAGTAAAGCTGTATGTAGTGAGTGTAGAAGAAAGGGAACATGCCACAGTGTTAGAGACCAAAGTCAGCATTACCTTAAAGGATCACTATAGGGTCAGGAACACAAACATGAATTCATGACCCTATAGTATTAACACCACCATCTAGCCCCCCTGGACCCCTCATGCCTCCATAAATATAGCAAAATCTATATTCAAGCCTGAAGCTGTAACTCGGCATGCTGTTAGACTCATAAAAACAAGCAGTCTGCTGACATCATTAGAAGTGGTGGCCTGATCCAATCACAGTGCTTCCCCATAGGATTAGCTGAGAATGACAAAGAGGCAGATCAGGGTCAGAGCCAGTATGATTCAAACACAGCCCTGGCCAATCAGCATCTCCTCATAGAGATGCATTGAATCAATGAATCTCTATGAGGAAAGTTCAGTGTCTGCATGCACAGGGAGGAGACAGTGAATGTTTGGATGCATTTTAGGCAGCCATGACCCAGGAAGGATCTCCAACAGTCATCTAAGGAGTGGCCAGTGAAGTTATCACTAGGCTGTAATGTAAACACTGCATTTTCTCTGAAAAGACAGTGTTTACAGCAAAAAGCCTGACGGTAATGATTCCACTCACCAGAACAAATTCAATAAGCTGTAGTTGTTCTGGTGACTATAGTGTCCCTTTAACTATATTCATTGTCAGCCAGTCCACACAAGTTTTGTTCCCATACATCCCACTTAAGTTTCCATACTTAAGTAAGAGTATGTGAAAAGTAGTTAGAGTTGCCACCTTTCTTGGAAAAACATACCAGCCTTACTAATTTGCATAATTAAATATGTATGGATGACATCACATGATGTAAATCACAAGGAGTGATATAAGAGAAAATGCTGTAAAATCACCAAAAAAACTACTTAGTTTGATTCTGCTGTATAGATGGATTCCTGCCAGTGCCCCCATGTCTCCCAGTGCCCTCGTGACTCAGTGCCCCCATGTGTCGATTACTCCAGGTCTCAGTGTTCCTATGTATCAGTGTCTCAGTGCCCCATGTCTCCCAGTGTCCCTTAGTGTCTGCCATAATGTCTCCCAGTGTCCCTTAGTGTCTGCCATAATGTCTCCCAGTGTCCCTTAGTGTCTCAGTGTATGTCTCCTTGCAGCCTTTCCCCCCATCCCTTACTTCCCTGAGCTGTAGGCTGTCTCTGCAGGGTGGGAGTTGCTGTCTGGACCCTCTGTAGCTGCACCCCGGCAGATCAGTGAGATAGTCAGGGAGGGATATGCTGGAACTTCCTATCCCTGCCTGTCTCCACACACACAGCGACCCCTACTGGCCAGTGCTGGTATTGCAGAGTAATCTCTTGTTTATACTGAGAAAAATACCAGCATTCTGATTGCCAGTATAACTGCAATATTGGCACCAGCCAGGCAGCCTCAAATACTGGCTATGCCAATAAAATAAAAGCCAGATGGAATCCCTAAGAGTAGTGTGAAAAAAAAAAAGTAAAAAAAAAAAAAAATTTTTTTTTAAATCAATGGGCCTATTCCATGGGCCTGGGCCTGGAGCTGCAGCTCCATCAGCCCCTATGTTAATCCGGCCCTGCATAGGACAGTGCTTGACATTCACTTATTTTATTACACTGGGACAGCAGAGGACATGTGCATGTTTCTTTCTGTCTAGTATAGTAAAGCTTCTTAAATTGTTGAGGCTGTATGTTTCATACGATGAGTTCATTTCCTTTCATTCTTGTTAGGCTGATGTCGGCATTAATCTTTTTTGGTTATTTTCTGCTCAAGCTGATCACAGTAGAGGAAGGGGATCGCCTGCATTCCATCTTTATAAAAAAAATAATTCTCCTGCTTACTGTTTGATGGCATATTTCCTTGCTAAACTATACCATACAAATTCATTTTATTTAAAAAAAAATCAAAGCTAAAATAAAAGGTAAAAAATATGAGTTTTTTTTTCTCAATGATAACAAGTAATATGTAAAGATACAGATAATCATTGTACTTTTTGTCTCTGCCAAATTTATAAATAATTTACCCATCTTAGTTGTGCTCATGTATGCAGACGATAGAATAGACCATACAAAGAGCAACTTATCACAGCTCAAGGCTATAATATTGCTTGATTACAGAAGGGCTTAGAGACCACTTTCCAAGAATAATCCATTCAGAAAGACCGATAACAATGGGGGATATAGATTGAAGTGTTCTGGAAAGTGGAAGTTGAATTCCATGATTATCTTGATCATATTTAATCAAGTGATCTAAGAAGTAATGGTTTTTCTACATAGAAGAGTATTTCTTTTTTCAAATATCAGAAGACTGCTCAATTTATTTTGGCAAAAAAAAAATTGTTTCACTTTTCTGTTAGAGATGTGGCAGAAATATTCATAAAATCATTGCGTTGATGACAAAATGGCGCATATTAGGAAAATGATAGTTAGGGTTCAACATAAATGTAACTGTTCGCTTATTACTTAAATCCTTGTTCAGCACTGACTGCCACAGGCGGTAACTTTCTGCCTTCCTCTTGGTTCCATGGGGAATGTTTGATCATCAGACCCCTCTCCTTCCTCTAGTTATGGTGGCAAAAGGCTCTCTGTGATTC
The DNA here is from genome assembly GCA_933207985.1 of Pelobates cultripes. NCBI lineage: Eukaryota > Metazoa > Chordata > Amphibia > Anura > Pelobatidae > Pelobates > Pelobates cultripes. The sequence goes on from OW240917.1 coordinate 28,463,617, forward strand.
AACATTCAGATGCAAAGCAAGCCAGCAGCACCTCGTGGGAAGGCGATTGTTACTGAGGTTTTTCTAAAGTTTAAAGTTGCACCCCTTGGCAAGCGGAGCGAGGTACGCAGTAAAAGTGCATTGTCTATAAAAGTATATATGTTCTTAGGCATAAATTGAGTCCATATTGTTAGTTAACAGATATGCTGTAGATAATCCAAATGTTTGTATATTAAGTACTGAAATCCAAATCCTTTTACAGATAGTCATGTTTCCTTAGCTGTTTAATGTAATTTAGATATGTGTGCAGACAACTGAACTCCATCTTGTAACTCCACATTTGTAATTCTGTTGTAACCCCCTTTTGGTGATCTCTGTAAACAAATGTATTTTCACAGTGCTTATGGTTCACGGTGCTCAAGGTGTTAAAGAGATTAACGTTGGTGGTGTTCAACCCTCCTGAAAACCTTTGATGCAAAAGAATAAAAGTACTGCACCCGTCAGATGCTCTCCTCTCATTATGTGATGCCAAAGGGGCCGTTACAATGAAAAAACAGCTAAAAAAAAAATATGACAGATTTAATAAATTGTCCCAGAAAAATTTACTGAGAATTAGACAAAAAAGTGTTGGCGATACTTTGAAATATCTCCGCCATTGTCTTAAAGGTCAAATACTGCTTAGTACAAAGCAGCAATTAAACTAGACAATCCTAACTTAAACATTAAAAGAAAGTCAGATTAAGCCTTGACCCAGTTAGCTACTTTCACAATCTAGGTTTGTGGATAGTCCCTGAACTATCATTTGGACTTCATATTACTACATTATCCCAGAAATGAATCGTGCTATTAATGCCAAAGCTATTGAGTTACTCTCTAGATGTAGCTTATGCATATTCAACAAAAATCCATCTCAATAGATTAAACAATAGATTTATAACTCATTAAAGCAGCAATATTGCTGCATTGCAGGTTTTGCATTTTAATTAATCATTCTAATCCAACAGGAGACCATAAGACATAATGGTGTCCAGGAAGAAAAAATGCTAAATATAAATAAAGGCAAGAGGCAAGAGGCAAGCGGAGAGATTGTGCATACCAGGGGCACAAGGGAAAGGAAAACCAGATGGGGAAAAAATGGGAGTGTTGCTTTAATTCCATCCTTTGTTGACTGTCATGAAAGAGAATGACAGACACAATTTCTTGATGAGAGAAAATAGTATATATGCAATACCTCTTATTTCACTATAATATAGTAAGAAAAAGGATTAGTATCCAAATATACTTATCTGAAATGATCAATCAAAACAGCCTCTCAAGGTCGTGGCCCAGTTCCTGACCTTTTACAATATACACTTGAATACAAAGAAAAATGAGATACGGCTGTGTACAATCTAGAACAGGAACAGAAAAAAACACAGAGTCTAATACAGTAAAACAAATATTAATACGTTGGGATTGTAGTACACTCACAAGATCAAGATGAATAATGCGCCCAAGTGGTGCCTGCCCCGATGAATTTGGGCGGCTAAGGGTCTCCACTCCCCACAGGGAATCCAAATGGACCAAAAAACGAGACTCCAGTAGGAATAAGTAAGATAAATATGCAAAATTTATTGTAAAAAGGAGGCTATATATATTAGCCACATAAGATAAATTAAAAGAAAAGGTCCTACGCGTTTCGTTCCTATAATTAGGAACTTCCTCAGGGACCAAAGTTTAACAAAACAGCAATAAAAACAATCAATACAAAAAATGCATACAATATTCCCCCCCTCTGAGTCCCTATAAATAGGGCTATACCCTCAGTTCATTGGTGGATCCTGTGGGAGTTGCTGGCAATCCTATGGTCCTATTCAGGTGTGAAAAGTCCTGTAATCCCCTTCAGGTGTGGAGTAGGTGTTCCCTTGTCTCATCTGGGCGCGAAGAGATGAAAACCGGAAACCGGAAGTGACCTCTGTTATGCACTTCCGCGTTCCACATGCGTTCCAATTCGGTCAGAAAAAACAAAAATTCATATTGCCACCTAGAGGTCGCCCAATGTATGGCTTCTTAATAACAGAAATGAAAGAAAAAAAAAAAAAGGAAAACACTTGTTGGCAGAAAAACCCCTAGCAGAAAGAAGGGAGATTAGTGATAATCATACAAAATCCTTAATGTTTAATTAAAGAGAGGATATATACAATTCTAAGATTTGATTATAAAGTTATATACAAATATATGTGAATGTCAATTCATAGTCTTTTCATAATCTTTAACTGTGTAGGTAAAATATGTAGATAGAAAAGAGGATATTTACAGTTCTAAATTTCACATTACTGTAATTCAATTGTAAAAATATGTGGGTATATGTGTAAATGTAAATTCATCATCTTTAACTTATCAAGTAAAAGTGTATCTTGTGATCATAGGGAAGCCTCATAGATAATTCTATTTATATTCCTCTTTAGTAATTTATAAATAAATTGTAAATCCAATATATGAGTGCCCATAAACTTAAACTTAAAACCCGATATGTTTTTTTTTTTTTAATATTATATATTACATAATTGTTAATATCTTCTTTTCTCTTTCCCCCCTTTTTTCCTTTTTCTTAACACCTTCTTTTTGCTTATTCCCCTACTAGGAGGTTTTCTGCTTGTACCAAAGGATTGTATGCATTTTTTGTATTGATTGTTTTTATTGCTGTTTTGTTAAACTTTGGTCCCTGAGGAAGTTCCTAATTATAGGAACGAAACGCGTAGGACCTTTTCTTTTAATTTATCTTATGTGGCTAATATATATAGCCTCCTTTTTACAATACATTTTGCATATTTATCTTACTTATTCCTACTGGAGTCTCATTTTTTGGTCCATTTGGATTCCCTGTGGGGAGTGGAGACCCTTAGCCGCCCAAATTAATCGGGGCAGGCACCACTTGGGCGCATTATTCATCTTGATCTTGTGAGTGTACTACAATCCCAACATATTAATATTTGTTTTACTGTATTACACTATGTGTTTTTTTCTGTTCCTGTTCTAGATTGTACACAGCCGTATCACAATTTCTTGATGACCTGCTGCTATGGAATGCATTAATTTATATATTTATATATAGTTTAGATTGTTAAAACTGTTACTGAATTCTGGTCTTTAATGTTCCTTTCAAATGTTAAAGATAAAATGTCACAAGGAGAATAATGTCATATACCTGTCACTTCCTAATTAATTATCCCATTTCACGTCTGCTGCTGCAGTCTGTCTTCGACAATTGTCTCTTAAGAGCGAAGACCATTGTGTGACTGCTTTAACTATAGAGCATAAAATTATTCATTAAACTGTCAAAACATTGGCAAATAGCTAGAGATATGAATTATACTTCTGGCAAGAACAAGTCATTGGAGAACATAGTTGTTCAATATCTGATTTCTTATATAAAACACACACCTTGGACAAAGCAAGTATAAATTTAAAAAAGAAATCTGTTGAAATATTTTTACGGCTTCACTATATATAAACAATGAATGACTGGGTCTAATCAGCAAGCTCTGTAAATCAAGGAACAGCCAAAATTTTGGTATCTTGAAACAATGTCATTTTTGTACAGATAATGTCTACCTGTATTTTCATATTTCCCAACAAGCCCAACTAGTAAGAAACAGTCTATGTGTTCCTGTCGAACCACCCCTGGTCTATACTGACTTGTACTGGCCAGTGCAGCTGCTGGTCAACTTGGTAAGTGTGCATGTCACCTTTTGGCATGAGACATTTTGGAGATGTCCATCCCTTTTTAGAAACTGCTTTGTTTTAATATGCTATGGCTTTTAAAAAAATATTGTCCACTTCCAGTTTAGGTTATGGTGTTGTAAGCAACCTATCGTTATCTCCAAACATCCTGTTGTTATTATTTATAAAGCGCAAACGAATTCCGCAGAACTTTACAATGGGTTGACTAAAAGACGACTTGGGGTTGAGGGCCTTACTCAATGAGCCTACATGCTATAGGGACTAGGTTCATTATCATGGCTAAGACTTTCCAAAATTATAAACATTATATTGTTGTCCATTGAGTGAGATCTTAGGGAAAATCTATCCTTTCACATCACTGATTGGAAGGTCTGCTGCTCAGCAAAGCCACTCCCTGTGATTTAGATCAAAGCAAACTTTGATTATTTGTCTATCTACTCCTTCCAAATTGATTAATTAATGCGCGCATGCTCTTCCTAGAAGTAATTCACACCGGAGACAAAGTTTCTGATTAGGGAAAAACATGAGGAATGCTTTATTCCTCGGAGTGGGAGCCCCTTTTAAAGCAGAAATACGTCATGTACAGAGTCCCAGTTAACATACAGTATACATTCAACAATTGGTTAACAGTCTAAGGGGTCTTGTCTAAACCCACCCTACAGGATGTAATATCATCATTACAGAGTTCTCCCACCCACATTCCAGCTCCATCTTGGTTACACGATGGGAGGGGGAGTGAGTAGTTACTGAACAGAGAGGGGCTGAATGGGAAACAGTTGCTTTAACAGCGATTCTCCATTTTGTTACACGTGGCACATAGCTGTTAGTTACACAAAGGAAGTGGGGGAGGAGTTAGTAAATGAAGCTGTTCTTTTAACACAGGAATTTGTTACACGAGGCTTGCTCGATGGGAAAGGGGGATGGTAGCCGGATGCCAAAGGAATTTACAGAGGAAATAGTTACTGAGCACACATGTACAGAGTAAAAAATACATTTTATCCATTCAAGTATTTTGTCCATAACACCTGGTCTCTGCAAACCCTGGGTATCAGTAAAAAACCACACACTTCCAGAGGTTAGAATCGTTATTTTTTAATTTGCCTTTCTAAATTTCAATTCATTTTTTGTGTGTTTTTTGTTACCGAATTATATCTATAATGTGTCAAAAATCAAGTCAGCTGCTTGATCTCTGTTTTTAAAAGGTGTTTGTCAGAGACACCAATAAGCTAAGACAAAAATACAGAAATCCTGGACATATATTTTCACCTATTTTTTTTTTTAGCAATTTAAAGAAATTGTCTGGGCACCCAAACTACTTCATATCAATGAAATGGTTATGGTACCAATAATTCCCCTGACATGTTACTTTCAAGTGTAAAAACTTCATACGTTGTACCTTCCTCTCCTCCACTGCTCTCCTGGTCTGGCCTTTCCTCTTGCACAGCTCAAGAAGTGTGGACGCATTTGTTTGAGCAGCAGTGATAGGCTGAGAGGGACCACCTATGCTCTCAAACTATTACCAACTGCCCCTAAAGCATGTAATGCTTTAGAAAAGTATGTGCATTTCTGAAACATTACTCACTGTGGGTGGCCATTGATAAAGCAGCAATGACAGTCTATAACTACTATTCAAACAAATACTTTCACGTTTGCCCAGAAAGGCAGGACAGGAAGACAGACATGCGTTTAGGGGACTCCATTTCAGTGTTAAACATTTCGAAAATGGTTTAACACTTCAAGATAAAATAATGCTTGGGGACTCTGTGCACTATAACCACTTAATTAACAAGGACTAGTTTTGGATCCTGGGCTGTTCCTTTAAATACTAGGACTGTGTGTAAAGTATTGCTGAAAGGGGAATAATATAATGCAGACACACTTCCCCTAATAGGATTATATTAGGGATTGTTCTGGTTTCCAGGAGCATCATGAGTGTCCTGCATTCAACTCATACCAGCTGCCTTGGATCTGTTAAATGGATGAAAGTAACTGCATGAGATTACAGACAATGAAAATGATCTAATGGAATAAATATGAGAACGCATAGGATCAAGGATTCAATTAGCATAGCAATTATAGTGTACCACGTTAGGCTTGCTCAAAAGCTAGTTTTACCATCTTTTCATTATCTGTTAACATAGAACAGAACAATTCTAAAATGTTGTATTGTACCACAAAGCAAATCAGACTCATGTCAATATGAACACACTTTTAAATGAACACACTATGCATTTACTCTCAATCTATTTTAAAATGTTATCACCAAGGGATAAACTGGGCAACTAGAGCAACATTCACTACTAGTCTACATAATGCAAAGTATGCAGTATAAACTAATATTGGCTTATTTCACATTTAATTGATTCTATATGTGTCTCCTTGAGTTCATATAGGTACTTACTCCCACTCATGTTTACTCACAGGGTGATCTGCCCCTTCTCAAAAAGGTTTTAAATCCATGGGGGGCAGTGCGTGGTTAGCAGCCGATGAAGATGGCTGCCTTAGCTTTGAGCTCCTCATGGACCTCACATTTAACAGATTTTGTTAGTTTTTTAAAAACACCTAATCTAGGCAAAATATAATGGGGGTTTAGTTACATTATATGATTATACATTGCATAAGACTGCCACAACATCAATGTACCCCATCTTTGGCAGATCTTACTCTAACAGCCTAATGTCTGCTTCATGAGCTACTTACTTAGGGAAAACAATCCATCTGGAGTTCTCTGCAGTACAAGGCTAAATAGGGCCCTGGGATGAGTCAACTATGACAGGGAGGGGTGCAAAACCAAGGAGTTGGCTAGACTCCAAAATACATATATATATATGAGAAACCAGGGGGCTGGCTGCACACACCTGAACATGCATTAATAGGGTGCTGCTGGGAGCCAATTTATACAATAAAAAAGAAAATCCAGTGCATTATCCACTAAACCCTCCTGAAAACTCTGCTGTTTTTTCTGCCTCTTGAGACTCAGTTGGGACCAGAATTAAGGTTGGTACTCTGCACTGTGGGGTTGGTTATCCAGTTGGGTCTTATCCCTTATTCTGGCCAGGGTGAGCCCCCTTTTACGCGCTGCTGAGCTGAACCTGTTGATGCAGGTTCTATTTTCCTGGGTGAGCCCCAGTGATAATTACTCCACTCTGTTTACAGGTCTGTGGCCTACGACTAGTGATACAGGTTTCCCTCGCCTGTCTGCTTACCTCCCCTCTTTGTCCCCAAGACTTTTTTGGTTTCAGTGTCCCACTTTCCTATATTAAGTCCCCATGGAAAACTCCCAAGCGCCAGTAGACATCCAGGCTATGATTGCAGCGGCAGTAGCTGCCTCTATGAAGAAGGCATTCTCCAAGGCATTTCCAACTGAACACGGCCCCGCCCAGTCACTATGTCGCAGATTCTGAGGACTCTGACTCCTCCAGAGACCGCTCTTGCCCAAAGAAGCACCACAGGAAAGGTGAAAGCTCCAGGGCTAAAAAATCTAAGGGCAGGGCACCTGTAAGACAGTGTAAGAAACCGGCACAGTCGCAACCAAAACCGTCGCCTGTAGTCTCCTTGGATGAGGAACTTGACCTCCCTCAAAAACTGTCCATCTTGGATGAATGGCAAGCGGAGGAATCTGATTCAGATGAGGCAGCGTGGGGCTCTACGCCACAGTCAGACTTGGCTTTTGTCAATGAATCACTCCTGGGTGAGCCCCAGAGTAAGAGTGTTAGGGCTGAAGGACTTGGAAATTTTCCTGGATACCACCGGTCAACTAATGTTTGACCTTCAGCACATACACCACCCTCACTCCTGGTCACCCCGGAACATCTAGAAAATGTTGTGCATTTTTGGTTGTGAAAATCTCACGACAAGACGTACATAAACGCATGAGGTCCGAATGCCCTTGCCCCGGCTTAGCCAACAAAGTCGCTGCAACCCCTGAAGTTGACCAGCTAGTGCTGGCATTTATGGCTCGCGGAGGCCCTGATCCTCGCAAAGTAGTCGAACGGGGATTCAAGGGAGCGCAGGATAAATGCCTGGATTCGATCAGGCCGCTGGCCAGAGTCATGTACCTAGCAGACGATGCTTATGCCAGAGCGGAGGAGTTTGATTCGAACATGGTGCACGAATGGGTGCACGATATCAGAGAGTGGGCACAATGGTGCTTTTGCTTTATCGGAATTGTGGCCCTCTCTTCGATCATCAACCTGTGGGAATTGAACGTTCGGGTCGTGTACAGACACTTCAAGATGGAAGGCATTCACCTCCTCTGGGACCTCCTTCAAGATGGAGATTGGTTCACTCCTGGTCTGGACCTCAAGAATGCATACCTCACTATCCCCACGTCCAGAGCTATCCTATGTTTCCTTTGGCATGGGAACGTGGCAATTCACCTTCAGCCCCAGCTTGGCCCTGTGGTGCATCATGAAGATGCTGAAACCGGTGGTCGCATAATTCGTTGTATCATCTACTTGGACAAAATTCTCCTCTTCGGTGGAGACAAGGGAACGTTGCAAGATCATACCACCTACACCGTCCAAGTGCTGGAATCGCTGGGATTCATGATCAACAGACTCAAGTCACTCACTCGCCCGGACTAGTGTTGGAATCAGACGCCAGACGCTGGGGCACCAATGGAGTGGAGTCCACAGGAGGCTTTTGGACTCCACAAATGCTTTCCATGCTCATTAACTGCCTGGTACATCTGGCGGGATCATTCGCAATCCGCAGTCTAATGTAAGACAGATCGAATTGTTGCCTCCTGCTTCGGATGGACAACTTCTCCACGGTGCACTATATCAATTACCTCGGGGGAACCCGCTCACAGGCACTGGCGGATTTAACGAAGGAGATCTTTGAATACTGCCTCCCTCGCAAAATCACCCTGATGGTGGAACACCTACCAGGAGAATCCAATCTCACTGCAAATGGGTTTTCATGACATTGAAGGGACGGCAGCGAGGAGCAATTGGACCCTCAGATTTTCGCATCACTGGAGTACCGGAAAGGTCCACTCCATCTCGACTTGTTTGCCTCTCGCAACAACCGCCAGCTAACGGAATTCTACAGTTGGCTACTGGACCAGTAGGAGCTCCTGGACTGTACGGTGGTGGATGCTTTTCTGCAGACATGGCCGAGTCAGGGAGCCTATGCCTTCCTGCCCTTCGCGCTGATAGTGAGGGTTCTGCACAAGATCCGCCTACAATCAGTGGCGGTACTTCTCCTTGCACCACTGTGCAGAGTCAACCATGGTTCCCGTACCTACTTGAGCTGTCCCACTAGGACCCCCTACTACTGCTGGACGAACAGAAACTTCTCAGGAATCCGAGCAGGGAACCACATCCTATGTTCCTCCTAGTGGCTTGGAGTGTTTCCGGAGTTCCTGACGCACCAGAGACTTATCACAAATGGCTAAGGACCTGCTGTGGGACTCATGGCGCCTGGGACAAGGAAATGTTACCTCTCCGCCTGACAGTCTTGGTCCAGTTGGTGTGTGGGATGGGGCCTCAATCCCTTTACTGCCCCTACTTCTGTGATTCTATACTTCCTATCCTCTCTTTTTTCCTCCAGTAAGTCTTACCGGTCTATTAATGTAGTCCATTCGGCCATCTCAGCTGCCCATGACCCGTCACAAGTGACGCTTGTGGGCCTAAATATACCCAACTCTGGGAATTTAGCTGTCCTCCGGTTTTTACGCGAATGGCTGGCAAATTATAAACTCTCACTGCGTCAGCTCACAGCGAAGTTTACTACCCTTCTCTGCTTGGTCTCTTTTCGGAGAGTTTCAGATGTTGATGCTTTCGATGTGGACGCGTTTTCCTTCTCTCCAGAAGGAGTCACGTTTCAGGTTTCCTGTCGTACAAAATCAGACTCGGTCTCGGTTTTCTATCCCTTTTTCCCTGCTGACCCACAACTCTTTGTCATTGCAGCGCTTCGTTCCTACGTTTAGGCTACCGCAACACTGCAGCCGTCTACATTGCATCAGTTACTTATCTCATATATTCGCCCTCATGGCCCAGTTTTGGTCACTACTTTAGCCAGGTGGGTTCATTGGCTCCTTTTGTTAGCCGGGATTGACCCCAGGTTCGGGGCACATTCTGAATGCAGTGCGGCGGCCTCCTTGGCCGACATTCTTCGAGCTGCAGATTGGACGCAAGAGTCCTCTTTTCGTACTTTCTACTTTCGACCATCATCGAACGCAGTCTTTTCTCTTCTCTCTCAGCATGGAAATTGCAAATATGAAGCCTCCTGAAGATTATGCTAGCTATAGTCTACAGGAGGCGAATATTTCCCACCCAACTTCTCAGTTCTTCCCACCCTTTCATGCTGTGTTTTTTTTTCATATCATTCTTACTCTCTGCTTTCTGTGTTTTCCTCCTACTCAGGGACGGGGTTAATCAGTCTCCAATGTTTTCGCTAATATTGCAGTTTGGTGGGGTTCTGGTTTACTGTCATACTTAGTTACATTAGGTGTTTTTGTTTTTTTATTCTTTATTTTTGTTGTGCGAGCTTTACATCTTGCTTGAACAGCCACAACAGCTAGGACAAGCGCATCTATAACATATATCACATCAGTATGGCATTTGTAATTACTGCACATTTTTAAATGGTGATAGTCAAAACATAAAATAAAACATCAGCTTGTAAACTTATGAAAAGATTTGTTTCGGCATGGTCTATGGGGTTAATGCAAGCAGTGGTATTGTGGGGAATACTATAAGCCCGTATATGTGTCTATGGGACGCTATTAATTGCTGCTTTGCAGGGCCTACTCCCGTGAGGTAGGGCAGGTGTACCCTTACTATTAGGGTGCAGGGAAACAATGGTAATTGGCCATCAGAGGGGCCTGTAGGTAGTGTATGTAGCAGGGGCTACGACATGGCCTAGACCAACATAGGCAGTTAAAGAGGGATATGGTGCCTGTGTGGCATGTAATACAACTCCTCATTGTTAAACTGGAACATACAGTGAGCAGTTTGGAGTTGGGGGGTTGGTTGGTATACTGGAGCCAGCTTCCTGGGTCAAGCACGGTGTCTATAGTGGTAGCCCGTGGGCCCTCCAAATAATAACAAAAAACAGAAACAATAGTAAAGACATATTAAACTTGTTAAACTGGTTAGACTGGGGGTGGTGGTTCTTGATGTGTTCTTCCCCGATGCGCCCCCTGATCCGGGATAAACTGGACAACATTGGCTGGGTCCCAGGTCGTTGTGGTTGGGGGGGTTGTAAGGCCCAGTTTCGCCATTACAGTGTCCATCTCTGCTATGTCTGTCACTCGGTGTTCAATGTCCTGGTGCTGTATTATGAGCACGTGTGCCGGTCCCCAGCAGTATGTCACCCCTCTGGCCACCAGCGAAGTCGTCAGAGGACGAAGGGATTTCCGCCATTGCAGGGTAGTGCAGGTAGTTCTACGTAAAATGTTATGTCCATGCCCTGAAAGCTGTATGGATTCTTCCCTTTGATGGCACTCATGAGTGCTGTTTTGTCTTGCACCTTGTGGAGTTTGACCAAGAGGTCACCTGTAGTGTTGCCAGTGAGTTGTGGTGGTTTGGGTAAGCGAAACATGCCATCTAGCTGTATCCCCTTTGCTTGCCTGGGAGGCAGCAGAGTAGCAATTAGCCTGCGGAGGAGATGGGGTAACTCAGCTGGGGTCACCATGTCAGAAATGCCTCGGATTTTAATATGCTTCCATCTGTGTTTATCCTCCATGGCAGCTAGTTGGTGGGACAGTGCAGTGTGGGCTGTGGTGAGCTCTTTCACCTGTGTCTAGAGGTCTGTCACCTGGGATGCATGTGTGTGAGTAAGTTGTTCCATGGTGCTCAGGCGGATGGTAAACATCATCCCTTACTTGGGAGATCTCAGCTGAAAGAGTCTGGTGCAAGCCTGAGAGGAGAGAGGTAAGTATCTCTGTGGTCACCGGGTGGCCTGCTGTCGGTTGTGCTGCTTAGCCAGCTCTCTATATCCAAGAGTCTCTGGGCAGTGTAGGGAGATGTCGTCTGAGTTGACATCCTCGATGTCAGCCACCATCTTTGGCCCCGCTGTGCCATGCTGTCGCCTCAGTAGATCGCCTATGTTGGCGGATTGCCGTGACCGATCCGGGCGCTGTTTTTTGTTTTTTTCCCCATAGGGTGCCGTTATGCTGCTTGCTGTGCTGTTGGCAGCTGTTTTGGGCAGTAATTGAAGTTTTAGGGCCTCCGATCGTCGGAAAGCTGCGGGCATACGACTGATCGGGTTGAGTGCTGGCTCTGCCCCCCAGGTGGGTTTTTTCTTATTGTTTATCGTTTTAATTTATAATTATCATAGATCAGCTGTTTGTGATTGTTTCTTTATTTCTCTTGTTTTTTTCTTTGCTCCTGTGGAGTTAGTGAAGAAAGTTAAAGCAAATATTCGCCATCTGTCATTATTAAAATTAAGATTATAGGTACACTAAAGCTAGCATAATCTTCAATTACCCTACAACCAATACAGACTTTGTGACAGTTTCCTTGTGACTCTGTAACGAACGTCTCTTTTGTTGTAACCTTGAGGCTTACCCAGAGGGCAGCAAGAGTTAGACAACCCCAAAGAGGGTACACTATCCTTTGGGGTGAACCTGAGGGCTACCATTGCGACTGCTGGGTGGCCGCTGTGGCTCTTCCGCTTCCCGGATTCCAGTCCAGTTACCCCCTACTATCCACTTTCTCAGGATTGCCCAGAGTTCTCTTAAAGTTCTTTCCTGTCTTTCTCTTTTTCTACTCCTCCCTTCCCCCTTTTTATATCTCTATCCAGCTCTTCTGCCACTTGCTTCCACTCTTCCTCCCCAACTCAAAAAGACCCAGTATCCGCCCGAATACAGGAAAACTTGTATAAACTATTTACAAGGTGATATCTGACCCCGACGGCTCTACATAGAAGGGACCCTATGGTGCCGGATCAGTGCTGGCGGTACAGAGAGAGGAACATATACTCACATTTGGTGGTCTTGTAGGTTTGATAGGCAGGCTTTTGGAAGAGCCTCCCCCAATGGAAGCAGTGACCTACTTTCTGCACCACACAGAGGTTGCAAAGCAAAGTTAAAAAATGCTCTGTGATCCTGAGACTATTAAACGAGGCGAAAGTAGTGATTCCCATATATTGGAGACAAATGGGTACACCCTCATTATGCAGAGAGATACACCCAGCGATGGTACTACTGATTGGAGTTTCTGTACTCTGACAATTTTACATCAACTCGCTACAGGAGTAGCCCAGATCTGTAGACCAGTGGGGCCCACCGGCGGCATTGACCCACAGTGAATGGTCTCCACTGGAGCCCCCCCCCGAGGAGTTTTGTGGCTGGATCCCTCCCCCTCTTCCTTGCCCCGTCTCTTCTACTGACAAGTCATGCTCCTCGGTTCCCTTCCAGTTCCCCCACTTTTTTTCCCCTTCTTCTCTGCTTCCCCTTTAGACCCTTTAGTCTCTCTTTTCTTTCATTAGTTCTCACTCAACTTCGCATTCCTCTCCTGCATTGATCGTATTCATGCAGATACACCCCCCCCCTCCTGGGTTGCTCAGCAGTTGTGTAATTTGCCTTCAGGCCTTGGGCCCCCCCCATGGGGGGTATGGCCTGCTGGGGTGCTCTTCCAAAGCATCTCCAGAAGGTGCTGGGACCTGCGATCCAATATGCCTCTGCTTGAGCGGAACCAATGGGAGCTCCACTGCAGGCCAAGTGCGTGCTTATTGTGGTGTGAAACATGTAGTTAGGGCATCAGTGCCGCCACCTCAGTGGAGGTAAACTCAGGAGTGAGGTAATCACTCAGAACACTTACCTTGCTGTATAGGCAAATCTGTGATTGGATACTTACAGAAAGTCTGGACTGGGGAATAGGGGAGGGCTTGCAAAGGATGCAGTCAAAAGATCTATAGCTTTTTGCAAGCTGATTAATATGTACCTCCAATGGAAAAAAAAACATAGTTAAATGTATGCATATTTTCACGAGTATATCTACTAAATAGTTTTTTTTTCTCTAGTTTCAGCAGTGGAATAGAATAGGGGAAATGTTGATAGTAACATTATCTAAGTCAGCTATGCGTTTAGTTCGGCTACTTTGATCTTAAATCTTAAATTCACCTTTACTGAATTACCCTGAATAGATTTAATGTAAAACCAAGTTTAGACTTGGTTCATAAATACATATATTGATATTGTACAGTACAGGCTTTAGTACCCAGTGGCTATGGAGCAGGGATACAGTTGATTATTATTTACCGTTAATTTTTGTTTAGCATGTAACACTATTTTTTATCTTATCGCCTTAGCCTGCTTATATCAGCACAATATATTTACACAATCTTGGAGGCGCGTTTCTCTACTTGCCGGCTAGCTCGAAGAGGGACTGATACCTGGGGGACCCCAGAGGACTTTAGTATAGTATTTGTTTATTATGATTTGGTTTATTCAGCTGCCGTATCACTTTACTGCTCATCATTCCACAGTTTTTTCCAGGCACCAGCACATCCATGCTGTATGATTTCTTATCTTTTTAGTTGTTATTTATGCAACTCACCTTGTCTTGTAGCACTCAAACCTGCACTAGTCTTTATAACCTCACGCAGCATGTTTAGTCAGTGTTTAATATGTGACTAGCAGTCTACTGCTCAATACCCTAATCTGTATGTGACTGAGGGAGAATGCCTTGATAGTTTACTCTACACAAAAATAGAATCAATGCAGCTTACCTTCTGTTAACACTCCAAATGAGCAACCGGCTCTCACACACGATATAAATGTCAGGTAAGCTACTACCTGGTTACTAGAAAATGGGCCTTCCATGCTACATGTCTGTCTCACATAACGCTACTTACTCAACTTAACTCACTAGCACACCGCACGCACGTCTCACTACACTCTCTGACCCAGCTACTCAATCCAAGACACCACAGACTAGCTACAGAAGCTACTATAAAATTAAAAATGTGCAAATTTTCCATGCCACTGTTTAATCTTTGTACCTATGCATATGTATAACTGTACGCTGTTGTGGCGTTGACATTGCTCTGTACTCACCTGCACAACAACAACAAAAAATATTCTTATACATTTAATATCACATCGTTCAGTAATCTTACAGTTATGAGAGTATATTCCTCATAAGAAGAAAATTATTCTTTCATGTCAAAACTGGGTACCTACGTCAGACAAGTCTGGAGCATTTTATATTTGATTACTTATTTATTTTGGTAATATTATGAACATAAAGTAACCTAAAATAGAGTAACAGAGAGATATGAATGGAAATTAAATGACTTGTATAAATCTAAATGCTAACATATTCTGCCACTTAGGGGCCATTCCAGGTACTGCATCATTCATTTAAAAACAAAACCTGCAAAGTGACCACAGTGCAGCTTAAGGGGTGAATCCTGTGAGACTGGTGAGGCGTTGAGAGCTGGTTGGAGACACCTTGGTGGACCTTGCAGATAAACCAATGAAAAACAAATGCAAAAACTGATCCAGGTGAGGCTTGAACTCAAAACCTCGGCATTGCTCAACAGATACTGCCTTATAAGTCCCACGTGCTACATGTGAGTTTGTGGGACATGATGACGTGTGTACACGCATGTGTAGGTGCGCGAGCATGGGGGAGGGGTGGTGAAGAAAGGAGCCGGATCGAGAGAGTGATTGATCAAGAGCCAGTCTGGCGTTTGGTGGTAGAGTTAGGAAGTTTAGGTAGAGCGATTGGAACAAGGACAGAAGTTCAAGTTGGCCGAAGGAAGGCACTGAATGAATGCACAAACCAGGAAGCTCAGATAAGTAAACGATAAATGTTTCTGCATATTCTATGATGAGGTTTGTAGGTTAAAGGTGGGCCCTTTAGATCTGCAAAAAATAGTACAAAGCTGCTTTGACATACTGCCGCAGGTTGAGAAAGCCCCCATGCAAAATATATATCAAAAATATTAGGGCCATCAAGCCCATTACTGCAGAACTGAAAACAATTGGTTTAAATAGAATATTGGGATAGTATCTTCATACCATAATTTTGTTACTTAAAAAAAAAGTTTTCTTGAGTCTGAGAAGGAGGAGAATAGAGAAATGGCCTCAAAAAAGGTAATGAGACAAAAAATGGGAGGAAAAATAAGGAAGAAAAAAAGATGGATAAAACTCAAAATAAATCACTTTTTTTATTATTTATTTTGTGTTTATTGCTTTTTTACAGTGTTACATTCCAGTAAAACATTTCTTTATGCGTGAGTACAAACAATTGTTCAAACATGAGTACTGTAGTGCGTACATATTTGTATTAGCATTTAAATCCAGGTACGTTCTCTACACGTTCTCGGAGGGAGGTGATAGACATGGTGTCTCCAGGTGTAAGACGGTAAGGTTTAACGTAGGTGATACACAATTTACGTTGAACATTATCAAGAGGTATGACATGGCTACCATTTAACCATATCTAGCAGTAAGAATTAGAACATTTATAACCACTGTTTGTCACAACAGTAATGTGTGTAGGTATGATGTTTTATAGCGAGGGTTTATCCTCTCCTTCAGTTAGGCGTGTATGAATGTGTCTGTTGTGTAGCCAAGTTACAGCACTTTTCATAGTGCCAGTCAGATTTTTCCCTATTTCCCTTTTGTGGGGATTGTTCAGGTGTTGTGTCTGTGGGGGTGTTCCCTACATCTAGGTCGTTGCCGGCTCGCCCTGTCCCCTCCTTGATCTGTCCTTGCAGAGGATCAGATTTGAGCCTATATTCCTACCAGGGCAGTTTGAGATCTATAATGATGAGATCATTGGATCCATGGGTCCCATGTGCCCGGGTATCTAGTTGTGCGACGGGAAAGGGAGTACCCAATCTCCTCCATAGATCTGATACGTTCTACCCTAGTGAACCATTCCTCTATCGGGGGTGGGGTTTGTTGTTTCCAGTACTTGGTAATAAGGGCCTTGGCTGCTGTCCACAGAAAGAATTCTAGAGAGTTGCGGTAGACCTTGATAGGCCTTGGGGACAGGTGCAGCAGTATTTCTGAAAAGGAGTGTGGTTTCGGTATTGTGGCTAAGGTGGTTGTCACTGTTATTATGGTGTCCCAGTATGGGCGCAGTAATGTACATTGCCATCAAATGTGCAGCATACATCTGGAACCTGCTGATAGACGCGGTGTAGCCGTGTGGGTGTCCTATACCATCTACTAAGTAATTTGTAGTTAGCTTCAATTAGTTGAATGTTTAGTGTGTTCATGTGTGTGATGGTAAATATTTTGTGTCAGTCAGAATTCGTAAATGTGGTTCCCAGTTCATGGGACCAGTCCTCCGTGAATTTTGGCAGGGTTTTGCAAGCCATGTCCTGTAGGAGTGAGTGGAATGTGGAGAGTGATCTCTTTATGATTCGTGACTCCGAGCACAGGGCCTCAAATGTGATTGGGGGTAGCGTTATAGGTTTCTTCTCTGTCATGGTGATGAATTGTGTGAGTTGGTGATTCCAGAACGTGTCCATGAATGTAGGCTGTTCTCGGGGGAATAGCTCCGCGATTGGTCTGACTTTCTCCTTATCAGTCACATCCATAATGTGTACATAGGGGAGTTGTGTGGGCTTGGGCCATATGGCCCCACGCACGCTAGGCGGGAATGCTGGGTTGTGGGAAATAGGTAGTAGCAGAGAGGTTGTGCCTATCAGGTGGTGTTTACGGGCAAATTTCCTCCAAAGATATATCAGAGGGCTTATGGTGGGGTGTTGCCTAGGGCAGATATTAGATGGCGCCACCGTCTGCCACGGTATGGAGGCCAGTGGCACCTCCACCCATTCTTGTTCCAGTGTTTTCCACTGTTTGCCGCTATCTGGTGAATTGAGTTGATAAAAAGTATTGGAAGGGGTCGGGCAGTCCCAGTCCTGCCTTGTCTTTAGGCCTAGTCAAGGTACTGAATGACAGCGTGGGTCTTTGACCAAGCCATATAAATTTGATGACTATCCTCCGCACGGAGGTCGAAGAACGAGGGGGGCACTTCTATGGGCAGTGTTTGGTACAGATAGAGTAGGCAGTGGTTGGCGTTCATTTTAATAATGTTTATCCTGCCCAAGCAGTAGAAATGTGGTTTGTTCCATCTTGCGGTATCTCTCTCAAGAGTGTAAAGTTTAGGGTGTATATGTCTTGTAGATTTGGAGTGATTTTTATCCCTAGATATTTGATGTGTTGTCAGGCTATTTTGAAGGGGAGTGTCGTTGTGATTTCAGTGAGCATTTGGTCTGCAATTTTTACGTCATTGTTGATGAGGGAGATTGGTCTATAGTTGCTGCATTTAGTGTGGTCCTTGTCTGGCTTTGGGATCAGGGTGATTGTGGCTTCCAATGCCTGGGGGCTAAATGTGTTTGCTGACTTCAGTGAGTTAAATGTAGTCAACATGTGTTGGCCTAGTTGGGGGGTGAATATTTTATAATATTTGTTTGAGTACCTGTCCGGGCTTGGGCTCTTACCATTGGGGGGTGCTTTAATTGCCGCAGTCAGTTCTTGGTGTGTGAATGGGTTATTGAGTGAGTCATACATGTCTGGGGTTAGTCTGTTCGTTATGTGCATGCGGATATATTCCTGTCTGGTGGAGTCCATCATTCTGGGAGCTGGAAGGCCATATAGTGCTGCGTAATATTGGTGGAATAAATTAGCTATGTCAGCCGTCAGTTGGTGTGTTTTGCCCTATGCATTAGTGATTTTGGGTATGTATGATTTGATTAGCCACTGTCGTAGGGCGTTCGCTAGTAGTTTAGCGCTTCTGTTCCCATGTGCATAAAAAGAGTGTTGTGTGAGTGTCAGGGCTCTTTTTGCCTTGTGATGTAGGAGCGTAGAGAGCTCTTCTCTTGTGTGTGTGTGAGCGTCTTGAGTGTGTTGGGGTCCCCATCGACCTTATGTGCGCTCTCCTGTATGTTTGCCACGAGGGCTTGGATTTTGGACTCTCTTTCTTTTTTAATTCTAGTCCCTAATTGAATGAGATGTCCTCTCATTACACATTTGTGTGCCTCCCAGGTGGTCTGTGGTGTGGTGTCCGTGGAGGGGTTCTCGTGGAAGTAGTTTAGGATCAATTCCTGTAGTTGGGTTTTAGTCTGTTGGTTGTCAAGTAAAGAGTCATTGAGTCTCCAGTTCCATGTGCGGGGGGCTACATTAGATAGTTTAATAACGACATGAACTGCGGCATGATCAGTCCAGGTGATCAGTCCTATGTATGATTTGTGGATCAAATGTAGGAATCTATGAGGTATGTATACCGAGTCTATGCGCGTATATGTTCTGTTGGGATGGGAGTAGAAGGTAAAGTCATTAGCAGAGGGGTTAGCATACTTCCAGCAGTACATTAGTTGATTTGAGTGGAAGGACTGGAGACATATGTTTCTGTGTACTGAGTTGTATCTAGTGGGATGTTAAAGTCCCCTCCGCATACAAGGATTCCAGTGGTAAAGCGTGCCAGTTTAGCTAGGGTGCATTTCAGGAATGTGCCTTGTTTGGTGTTGGGGGTGTATAAGGAGGCGAAGGTGTACCTGCCCTGAGGATCTGACATTTGGTCCCCTGGGATGAAGGGTACATGAGCTGCGAACAGAATAGCAACCCCCCTTGCCTTGCCACCCTCATAGTCCCACAAAAAGTTAGTTAGTACAGTGTGCAAGATAACAGAACGTGAAATTAGATATGCAAGCACTGTAAAAGTTCCGCCTGCGCACCTGTCGGGTGGGAAAGTGAAGTGTCAACGTGACGAGAGTTGGAGATTCGTGACTACCTTTGGGGTATAGGATAGGAATCCCCAGGTTTAATTAATTTGGCATGGCTCCTAGGGGCTTAAAGGGACACTCCAGGCACCCATACCACTTCTGCCCATTGAAGTGGTCTGGGTGCCAACTCCCACTACCCTTAACCCTGCAAGTGTAATTATTGCAGATTTCAATGCTTTCCTATGAGAAGATCTAATAAGTGTGCGCATTAGGTCTACCCTGCAGGCAGCCACACATGCGCAATAGGTCTCCCCCGCCAGATGACGCGGCGCTGGATACAGGTAATGGGGGGACCTGCAGTGCCTGGAAAATGGTTTGTTTTCCTGGCACTGGAGAGTTGCTTTAAAGTCCAGCAGCCACTGGTGTTATGGTCAAGTAGGGGGATGATTGGTCATCACTAGAGCTCATGCAGAGCTTGGTATATTTTATATTGCAGCTCTGTTTACTATTGGTACATTGGTGTTGGGGGGTTAGAGTGGTAAATTAAAAGACGTACTGCTTGTTTAGTTTTTTTGGCTGGTTGTGGTCTCGCATTACCATTTAGTTTGATTAAGCGATGTCGCCCAACGAGTGGATCGGTGGGTGAGACCGCTGGGTCAGCGCGAACCTTGCAACAAATTAAGAGCATGTCCGTCTCTTAGAAACTGAGACCTAATACATAAAGGATATTTAGTGAGTTCATGCAAGCGTTTAGTAGGTAGTACTATTAAGTACAAAGTGCGCTGCGATGGTGCAGCAGTGTTACAGAGTGACCTGATTAGGTCCAGTCTGACTGTCCTTGTTGCTTAGCTTGTGAGGTGAGGGGCACCGTTTTGGTTGGAGTTGTGTGTCTCCTGTGTCCTGTCAGCTCTCTTCTACGTTGTGGTTGGGGGGCTGTCATGGGGTCCCCCATCTCGCCGTACCAGTCCTGTATGGGGACGTCGTGGAGCTCCAGCGCCTGGATGAATGTTGGGGCATCTTCTGCAGTGGTGATGGTGGCTGTTGTGGTGTGCGGTAAGGGCAAAGACAGATATATCTGATCAGTCTTTCTCTCAGCTGGCTGGTAATCGGTTGTAGGGCCCTGTGGATTTGAAGATTGTATCCCTGAGAGCGTAAGGCAGGTGAGTTCCTAGCATGTTTTATGATAGAGTCCTTTATTGAAAAGTCATGAAGACTCACGGGGTGACTGTGGCCTGTGCTCTATCAAATTTAATGGGTGCTGCTGCAGGGCGCTCTAGGAAACAGTTTATTCAGTAGTTGTGGTACATTTTCTTGGTTTGTGTTGGATTCAGGGAGTCCCCACACCCTAATGTTATTCCTCCTACCCCTGTTGTCAATATCCTGTTAATATTGCCGCAATGGCTGTGGATTGTGCTCTGCCGTGGTTGGAGCTCAGGGCTTAGGCGTCTGCTCGCATGGCCGTCCGGACAAGCCCCCAAAATAAATCACTTATATCATATTATGCGTCCCCGGATCCTGAAGAAAAAATAACAAATAGGAGAAGAATAAGCTCCCCACCAAAGCAGACAAAAAAAAGTAGAAAAGAAAGCAGTAAGATAATACTTCAACCAACTGATAATGTGTATGAAAAAGAAATAACAGGATCACTTGAACAAGAAGCTATCACCAGATAATTCCTAAGTAAACTATTAGAGGAACATAGAGATACAATAAAGGTTGATTTCCTGGCCTCTACCAAAGAATTGAAGGAGGAAATTAAAAGTTTAAACCAAAAACTTCAGGAAAACCATGACAATCTAGAATCCTTAAAATGTGACTTATTAAAGCAACAGGAGGAGTATGACATGCTAAACAATATTTTTTGTTTTTTGTTGGAATGCTTCATGTATTATGAATATCATATATATACAGATTACTGAGAACTTCCCCATCTTGTATAAAAACGCCTGCTAAAGGTCGTTAGACCGTTTTTTGTTCTTATTATGCATTGCAAAATGTGGGAAAATGCATTAGCCAATATCTCTTGGGTAAATGGAGAATTGTTTTTTTATGTTAATTGTTATTTGTTATGGATGGTAAAAAATAAGCGTTAATTTTGATTAAAATATCTGACAGTATGCTTCAGAGGGAAGAGGAGAGATGGGAGGAGTAAATAGGAGAGATGGTTAAGTTTTTATCTCTGAATATTCAGGGATTGAATTCACCCAATAACAGATCACTTCGTATCAACTTATTATGGAAAGAGAAAATAGATATATGCATGATCCAGGAGACGCATTGGCTAACAAAAGATCTGGATAGAATGAAATTTCAGGGATATACAGTTTTGACGAGCGCTTCAAGAGCAGAAGGGAAAAAAAGAGGAGTTTCTATATTAGCCACCAATACATTAGCAGTAGAAATACTGTACCAAGAAAATGATGTAGATGCAAAATATAATCTTCTTGTATGCAAGATAAACCAAATAACAATAACGCTAATAAATTTATATGCCGCAGCGGGTGAACAGATAAGTACCTTAAATAAAATAACTGAGATGAGTTATCTTGCCGGGAGATTTTAATATGGTCATGGAACCCTTCTTACATAAAGTATTACCCAAAGGCGCTGAATTATCATGAGAGGTAATTAAGCAGGCACAAAGCCTTAGTAGATTTGTTAGAAGAAATGGTCTCCACGATGCTTTGCGCACTTTTCACCCAGATAAAAGAGATTTTACGCATTTGTCTAGGGTGCACAATTTGCACTTCCGAATAGATTTGGTTCTCTGTGATTATATAATTTTACAGAAGATAAATAAGATTGGCCTCATCGAAATAACCTGGTCAGACCATAATGCAGTCTTTTGGGATTTAAAGATCCATGGTGAGTCGAAGCTCCGTACATCTTGGAGACTTAACGATACCCTTCTGCAGTCAGAAGATAACTGTAAATATATAAAGGAAATAACCAAATTCTTTTTTGAAGAAAATATGACTCCAGGTATTTCCTTTGAAAAAAATATGGTGCACCTATAAATGTGTGGTCAGAGGTCACCTGATTAAAATGGGGACAAGAGCAAAAAGAATTATCATCACGAATTGGGAAGATTAGGGAAGATATAAATCAGAAACTTTTAGATAATGTTGAGGTTGCCTTAACAAAACTAAATCAAACCTATTATCTGAAAGGAAACAAAGCAGATAAAATCCTGATGGCTAAATTAAAAAAGCGTACTGCTACTGAAAGAATTTATAAAATATTCAATAATGGGAAAACCATATATTCTCTATTCGAAATCAGGGAGGCTTTTGGATCCTACTATCTGAATATGTATAATTTCAAAACCTATAAGATGAATGTAGAGACCTGAGAATATTTAAATAAATGTGGTCTATCTGTTCTTACAGAAGATCAAACTAGGAAATTAAATCAACCAATGACAGAAGAAGAAGTGGCTTTAGCCATATATAAAATTTAAAAAAAATAAAGCCCCTGGTCCAGGTGACTTTCCTGGAATATTTTACAAAATTATGAAAGATGATATATGTAAACATCTCATAAAATTATTTAACTCCTTTTCAGATAACAGTGAAATCGGTGCTGAATTACTTCAGGCAAACATAATACCTATTTTTAAAAATGATAAAGATCCTTCCCTGATTGAAAATTATCGTCCCATATCACTTATCAATGCTGATATAAAATTATACTCTGCTGTTATAGCTGATAGATTGAAACATATTATCCCATCTTTAATTCATCCAGATCACACAGGTTTTGTTGTCTGAAGATTTCCCTCGGATAATATAGAGTCGCAGACCTGATTGATCTGACAAATAGAAGATCTGATCAAACTATTTTACTCTCGCTTGACGGAAATAAAGTATTTGATCGCGTAAGTTGGAATTTTATGTTCCAAACATTGATCAATAGAGGCTTTAGTGGCTGGATCTTTAGGGCCATATCTGCTCTGTATACTAACCTCCCAGCCAGGATTATTGGCTCAGGTATTACTTCTTCTTGGTTTAGAGTTTGAAACAGGACTAGGAAAGGCTGCCCCCTCTCCTCAATGTTATATATACTCACCTTAGAATCTCTCTCCCAATACATTAGAATGAATGAAACTATTAAGGGAATACAGCTTGACCATAGAGAGACAAAAATAAGCCTATATGCGGACGTTGTCATACTGACATTAACAGATCCGGTAATTTCCATAAGCCACCTTTTTAAGGAATTAGAAATCTATGGAAATATGTCAAATTATAAGCTTAATACATCTAAATCAACAATTATCAGCTGGGATATAAATAAGGCTACTAAGGATTTATTACGGAGAGAATATACTTTTAAATGGGAAACAGACAGCATTAAATACCTAGGCATAGTTCTCACCTCTCATGCAAAGAACTTAAGCAAGGATAATTGAGAGGTACTGCTAAATCAGACTACCAGATTGCTTAAGGAATGGAAATCTCTGGAACTCTCATGGTTGGGACGAATCAATGTCATAAAATCTGTGCTTCCAATATGGAATTACCTGTTTGGGGTGATCCCCTTATGCTTATCCAGATTAAATTTACTTAAAATCCAAAGAATTTTCTTGGATTATATATCCAAAGGGAAAAAAACAGGAATAAAAAGAAAGATATTGGAGAAAAGAATAGATAAAGGAGGCTTAGCCATCCCTAATATTATAAAATATCACGATGCTGCTATGCTTAAACATATCTACAAGTGGTTTAAAATAGAACCTTAAGACTCCTGATATGATCTTGAAAAATCCATGTTGGGAATCCCTGATCTTTCCCTTTTATTATGGATTAATTAAAAAAAAATGGGCATTGCGAGGAGTTTAGATAAATCTGGGAAACATTTTTTTACTTGTCAAATCCTAAAATTTTGGCCCAGATTTAAGAGAGAATATAACTTAACATGGGATAACAGTATTAGAGCCAAGAGCAGCGTGAGTCTTTTGGAATATAATATGGAAGATATTAACTTATCTATATGGAAAAGGAACGACAAAGGGGCAATAACAGATATTTTTGATGGCGCCTACATTAAACCTTTTCATGAACTAGCTCTAGAATTTAATTTACCTTCAAAGGACGTTTTTTCATACCTCAGGGTTAAAACGGATCTGGAAATTGAGATCCAATTATTGGATTGGTACAAGATTATTCCGACAGTTAAGAAATCTATACATTGCCTAAATCTTATAGAATTACAATAAATCTTATAGAATTACAATATAAGGTAGTAACTAAATGGCATTTGGTTCCTAAGAAAATCAATAAGATGTTTCCTACAAATTCCTCTCTGTGTTGGCATTGGACCCAACAAGAAGGCTCCTATATCCATATTTGGTGGAATTGTCAAAAAACTAAAGCCCTTCTGGGAATTAACATACAAATTATTGGAAAATCTGTAAACTTATTATTATTGGAAAAGTATTGTAAACTTCTGGAAGCAGAAGGAGCCTCCAACATGGGTAACACTTAAAACACAAATGTCTTTCCAATTAAAAATGGAGAGAGAGCCCTTGCCTATAACCAAATATGGATGGATTTTATGGAATAACTTTATTCAAGAAGTATAGTATAACATACAAAATTGGATGAGAATTCCCTGAATGGTTTGGTGTTACTTTCTACTCCTCCTATGGGACTATATTCTGGGGGCCCATGATATAAAAATTGTATTACACATGTAGATATAAAACGGGAACCTCCTTTCGCTTTTCCAAATATATTTTAATGCTTGAGACCATCATGTTTCTGTTTTTGTTTTGTTTTCATGTGATGTAGTATGTAAAGGCTTTGGAGGAACTGGATTTATAACAGATTGGTAATATGTGTTTTGAATAAGAAGGATATGGGATAAATGGCCTTTAGGAGACTATTAATGTACTGTATCTTGATGATTTGGGATTGTATCTCTTGTTTTGGTACACGTAAAATACTTAATAAATATTATAAATAAAAAATTAATAAAAAATAAATGCTAAACAATAAATATAAAGATCTTCAAAAGAAATTGGCAGACCTAGAAGACAGGTCCAGGAAGAACAAATTGAGAATAAGAGGGGTACCGGAAGATATAAAAAGTCAAGAAATAAAGGACTACCTATATGACTTCTTTAAAGAAATAGCAGGTGATATAGGAGAAAAATAAATTCTGGTCAGGGTTCACAGAACCTTCCAACCTCAAAAAGTCCCTGAGCATGCCCCGAGAGATATAATCGTCTGCTTTCACAATTATATTTACAAAGAAAAAAATTGGAAAGCAAAAAACAATCACCCCAACAATGAAAAATGTAAGAAATTTAGATTTTTAAATGATCTTTCAAGCTATACTAGACAACAGAGGCTTAAGCTAAAACCTGTCACAGATATCCTAGAAAAAGAAAATATCAGATTTGCCTGGGTATATCCAGCTAAAATATTGCTGACATATACAGAAGAAAAAAAAATGCTATACATTCTAAGGAACAAGGCCTTCAACTGCTAAAAAAAATTGAATCTCAGCTCCAGACTCCAAGAGTTAGAAAGTTTGGTCTCTTCACCAACAGAAAATCCTAAAATCCTAAACATAATGTAGGAGGAGTCCTTCATGTTCTTTCTTTTTTTATATATATATATATTTTAGTCATTCCCATTTATACCTAATCTCCTGCTTAAATACCTATACTTGTCAGCTTCAAATAGGAACTTAGTTAACTGCAGAAGATTTGGATAGATGGGTGTGTTAATCAAGGTAGGGTTAAGGTCACAGATTATCCAAATGTATGAATGGTATGAGTGTGTTAGGAGACAGAGGTCTGATGGATGGTAGTATAGGGGGCATGGTTGTGTAGGACTTGTGGACAGGAGGAGAAAGGGTAAAGTAAAAGTTTCTAGGAAGACTTTGTTAATGTTTACGCCCCAAATGATAATTCAATAAAAAAATTTGATGTATAAATAACATAAGTAAATAAAATTTCATAAGGTAAATTAGTAATAGGAGGTGACTTTAACCTAATCAGTGATGTGGATATGGCTAAAAAATATCAAAAAATTGAAAAATTTAAATAGTAAGCACAGAACAGTAGCAAAAATATTTAAAGATTTTCTAATGAAACATAGCCTTCTGGATGCTTGGAGAACATTAAATCCAGAGAAGAAGGATTACATATTTTACTCTATCCCCTTCCTTTCTTATTCATGTATAGACCTCTTTTTGGTTAAAAATTCTCTATTTGAGGAAGATTTGAGTTGTAAAATCTTCACAGCCTTCTGGTCAGATCATGCATCAGCTTTTTTTAATATAAAGGCAAATAAAAAGGTGGTAAAAAAGGAATGGAGACTGAACGAGTCCTTATTGAAATTGAGGCATGTTTAACAGGAAATCTTAAAGAAGAAATGACAATAACCAAGTATCTATCTTTAAAAATCTTTAAAAATCAAATAGGAAATCATCTAATGGATGCTTTTATTGATATTATTGAGAAGGGGGAAAGGCCAAACGACATACTGGCAGCTAACATCTCTCCAATTTTAAAACCAGGGAAAGATAGGACACGTTGATTAGACCTATTTCACTAATCAATGTGGACACCAAGATCTATTCAGCCATATTGGCCAATAGGTTGAAAAAATTAATACCAAGATCAAACAGGATTTATACCAGGTAGAACTGCAGAAGATAACATAAGAAAATATATAAATGTAATGCAGTATATTGAGTCCAGGGGTGGTACCATGCTAGCCCTGTCGTTGGATGCCAAAAAGGCCTTCGACAGGGTCAGCGGTGCCTACATGGAAGAAACATTAAAAAAATTTGGAATTAGAGATCAATTGTTGAAAGCCATATGGGCACTATAAATCACCAAGTGCACGTATTGTATTCTCGGGGATAAAGTCTCCTTGGTTTAACCCCTTAAGACCGGAGGGCGTACTATTACGCCCTATTATAGGCGGCTCTAAACGCGAGGATCTCACAATCACATGGCCGGGATAGCTGGCTGCAGCATTGCCAGCAGGGGGGCTGCCTGTAATGACAGGTGGTCCCCCTGCTGGCTGGAAATAAAATCAAATAAATTAAATAGTGTAAAAAAAATAATAATATATACTTAGATCATATATATATATACATACACACACGTACACTGTCTAGGTGTATTTTACTATTAATATATATATAATTATATATATATATATATTAATATCAAATTACACGTAGACTCATACTGATTAAATATATATATAATTATTGTTATATATATATTTATATATAATATAAAAAAATTAAATATGTAAATACGTTAAAAAATAAAATAAAAAAATAATAAAAAATAATTAAAAAATATATAGATATGTGTTATTTCGTTCTAACTGTATTGTGATATTAATATATATATATTTATATCAAAATACACGTAGAACAAAATAATATATATATCTATATACATAAATATATACGTATATATCACTATATATATACCTATATATAAATAAAAATATTTAAAAAAAATTATATATATATATATATATATACATACATATATATTCACATACGTATATATATATACATATATTAATTCTACATATATATTTATGTAATATTTTTACATAATTGGGTATCTTAATTAATTAGAATTAGCGGGACCTGCCTGACAACCCATGCCGAAATTAGCGGGACCTGCCTGACAACCCATGCCGAAAGTTAAGGGAATTTAATTTGCTAGCATTATATTTAACCCTATAACTTTCCAAGACACCACAAAACCTGTACATGGGGGGTACTGTTCTAATCAGGGGACTTTGCTGAACAAAAATATTAGTGTTTCAAAACAGTAAAATGTATTACAACTATGATATCACCAATAAAAGTGAAGTTTTTTGCATTTTTCACGCACAAACAGCACTTACACGGATGATATTATTGCTGCGATACTTTTTACTGTTTTGAAACACAAATATTTGTGGTCAGCGAAGTCTCCTGAGTACAACAGTACCCCTCATGTACAGGTTTTATGGTGTTTTCAAAAGTTACAGCGTCAAATATAAGGCTTGTGTTTCATTTTTTTCACATTAAAATTTGCCAGATTGGGTACGTTGCCTTTGAGACCCTATGGTAGCCCAAGAATGAAAATTACCCCTATGATGGCATACCATTTGCAATAGTAGACAACCCAAAGTATTGCAAACGGGGTATGTCCAGTTTGTTTTAGTAGCCACTTAGTCACAAACACTGCCCAAAATTGGCGTTTTTTGCATTTTTCACACACAAACAAATACTAACGCTAACTTTGGCCAGTGGTTGTGACCAAATGGCTACTAAAAAAGACTGGATATACCCCATTTGCAATACCTTGGGTTGTCTACTATTGCAAATGGTATGCCATTATGGGTGTAAATTTCATTCCTGGACTACTATTAAGTCCCAAAGGCAACGTAACCAATCTGGCGAATTTCAATTTCAAATGTAACGTGCTATATTTGACCCTGTAACTTCACAAAAACACCATAAAACCTGTACATAGGGGGTACTGTTTTACACGTGAGACTTTGCTGAATAAAAATATGTGTATTTTATTGCAGTAAAAGCAAACAGTATTATGACATTGACCGTTAAAATGTCATGTAGAGCTAAAAAAATAAAAATAAAATCTTATTTTCTCCCATTTATTTCATATTAAATTATGTTTCATAGCTAAATATTTGATATTAAATGAAAGCCCTGCTTCCCCTGAATAAAATGATATATAATAAGGGTGGGTGCATTTAATATGAAAGAGGTGAGTTACGGTTGGACAGACATGTAGCGCAAATGCCAGGTTTTGTTTACATTTTGTTTCGTTCACAACGTGTACATTTGGCTCCGTCCTTAAGGGGTTAAAGTTTTTTAATGATACAAGGCGTGGTTGCCCCCTGGCCCCAATGCTTTATTCCTTATCCTTGGAACCTTTCGCTCAATATGTGAGGGAAAATTGTCCAGGATTTAAAGTAAATTTTAAAATCAAGTCCAACTCAACTGAACTGAAGGTATACGTAACTTGGAGAAAATTGTCCACTTGGGCCTTTAAATTGAAATACCCAGATGCTTGTCATCGAATCCACACACAATAAGCTCAGTGTCTGTAACAATATCATTTCTATTGCACCTACAGTGTCACGCAGCCAATAGGCAAGGTTCTTTAACCCCTTAAGGACGAGTGACGGACGAGGTCCGTCACTCAGGTGAAAGAGTTAATGACGAGTGATGGACCTCGTCCATCACACGTTAAAATTAACCCCTGATCGTCGCAGTGCCGGCGATCGCGGGGTTAATGCTGTTGCTGGGTGCCTCCGCTATATATGTGTCGGTGCAATAAATTAGTAAAATGCAAATTGCAGTTGAACGCAAACAACAAAAAATGCTATTGTCATTAAGTGAAAGACAAGCTTCTGAAG
>OW240917.1:28493475-28509646 GCA_933207985.1 Pelobates cultripes
CTCTGTCCTTAAGGGGTTAATATAGTGAAACTCTTTAGTTTTCGTTTGTTTGTAAATGGAAAAAAGATGTGCATCGTGGTGGCAGCACAGTTTAAGAAAACTCAGGTCATAAAAATGGAATGTTCCAACCATTGAGCAAGAGGGCTGCAAAGGCAAAACAAGTACGACATGCAACTTTTTTCTTTTCAATTTTCTTTTCCTTATACCCCTTGTATCTTCTACTATCCACCTTACCACTTGCCTCAATCTGTATTTATCATGTTTTCTCCCTTGCGCCGACTCTCAATATTTGGGCACAGCTATTTTGTTCTCCTCTGTCCGTGGTGTATGCAGTTTGTCCTTTTGTTGGATTCTTTTCACTGATGGATTTTCAGTAAATCCGCTTAGCAACCGAAGTGGAACTTTGCTTAAGCTCCGCCCCTTGGACAAAAATTGCCAAAGATAACACTTCTCATAAGAAAATGCAATCCCTAACCAAAAATAGTAAGATGAATTTAAGTGCAAATAAAAACAAGGGCAAACAGAAGAACACAATAGAATCCCTTTACATCCTGTAGGACTGGTGGGGCGTTGAGAGCTGGTTGGAGACACCGTGCCTGACCTAGCAGATAAACCAATGAAAATCAAATGCAAAAACTGCTCCAGGTGAGGCTTGAACTCACAACCTTGCCTTATAAGTACCACGCGCTAACCGATTGCGCCACGGGAGCTAGCTGCTTGTTCTGTGACTACTGTGTTTTCACCCAAACCTGCGCTGTCAAAGTGTTCTCAATTAGCTTCTAATGAGTTGAATGCAAGTTTCATGTAGCAATTTCATAATCGTACAGATATATTCACTATAGAATTGTCAAGAATTTAAAGTGAATTTTAAAATCAAAGTCGACTCAACTGAACGTAACTTGGAGAAAATTGTCCAATTGGGACTTTAAATTGAAATACACTTGGAATTCCTGATCATTTTCACTTTAGTGAATAACCCTGTTGGGTTTACACAACTGCTTGTCTTCATGATTAAACCTCATCAGTGAATAAAACTGTACATTTGGTGGCGTCTAAATTTGAGTGACTTGCTCAAAGTAAACCCCAACTTGGTGCACCCCAGATGGGACTTGAACCCACAAGCCCTGGCTTAGGAGGCCAGTGCCTTATCCATTAGGCCACTGGGGCTTGACATGTAGCTTTCTTTTTACAGTAAAAAAAACAGAAGCTTGTCATAGTATCCACACACAATAAGCTCAGTGTCTGTAACAATATCATTTCTCTTCCACCTACAGTGTCACGCAGCCAATAGGCAAGGTTCTTTACTATAGTGAAACCCTTTAGTTTTCGTTTGTTTGTAAATGGAAAAAAGATGCGCATCGTGGTGGCAGCACAGTTTAAGAAAACTCAAGTCATAAAAATGGAATGTTCCAACCATTGAGCAAGAGGGCTGCAAAGGCAAAACAAGTACGACATGCAACTTTTTTCTTTTCAATTTTCTTTTCCTTATACCGCTTGTATCTTCTACTATCCACCTTACCACTTGCCTCAATCTATATTTATCATGTTTTCTCCCTTGCGCCGACTCTCAATATTTGGGCACAGCTATCTTGTTCTCCTCTGTCCGTGGTGTATGCAGTTTGTCCTTTTGTTGGATTCTTTTCACTGATGGATTTTCAGTAAATCCGCTTAGCAACCGAAGTGGAACTTTGCATAAGATCCGTCCCTTGGACAAAAATTGCCAAAGATAACACTTCTCATAAGAAAATGCAATCCCTAACCAAAAATAGTAAGATGAATTTAAGTGCAAATAAAAACAAGGGCAAACAGAGGAACACAATAGAATCCCTTTACATCCTGTAGGACTGGTGGGGCGTTGAGAGCTGGTTGGAGACACCGTGCCTGACCTTGCAGATAAACCAATGAAAATCAAATGCAAAAACTGCTCCAGGTGAGGCTTGAACTCACAACCTCGGCATTGCTCAACAGATACTGCCTTATAAGTACCGCGCGCTAACCGATTGCGCCACTGGAGCTAGCTGCTTTTTCTGCGACTACTGTGTTTTCACCCAAACCTGCGCTGTCACAGTGTTCTCAATTAGCTTCTAATGAGTTGAATGCAAGTTTCATGTGGCAATTTCATAATCGTACAGATATATTCACTAAAGTGAGAATTGTCCAGAATTTAAAGTGAATTTTAAAATGAAAGGCCGACTCAACAGAACTGAAGGTGTACGTAACTTGGAGAAAATAGTCCACTTGGGCCTTTAAATTGAAATACACTTGGAATTCCTGATCATTTTCACTTTAGTGAATAACCCTGTTGGGTTTACACAACTGCTTGTCTTCATGATTAAACCTCATCAGTGAATAAAACTGTACATTTGGTGGCGTCTAAATTTGAGTGACTTGCTCAAAGTAAACCCCAACTTGGTGCACCCCAGATGGGACTTGAACCCACAATCCCTGGCTTAGGAGGCCAGTGCCTTATCCATTAGGCCACTGGGGCTTGACATGTAGCTTTATTTTTACAGTAAAAAAAAAAAACAGAAGCTTGTCATAGTATCCACACACAATAAGCTCAGTGTCTGTAACAATATCATTTCTCTTGCACCTACAGTGTCACGCAGCCAATAGGCAAGGTTCTTTACTATAGTGAAACTCTTTAGTTTTCGTTTGTTTGTAAATGGAAAAAAGATGCGCATCGTGGTGGCAGCACAGTTTAAGAAAACTCAGGTCATAAAAATGGAATGTTCCAACCATTGAGCAAGAGGGCTGCAAAGGCAAAACAAGTACGACATGCAACTTTTTTCTTTTCAATTTTCTTTTCCTTATACCCCTTGTATCTTCTACTATCCACCTTACCACTTGCCTCAATCTATATTTATCATGTTTTCTCCCTTGCGCCGACTCTCAATATTTGGGCACAGCTATTTTGTTCTCCTCTGTCCGTGGTGTATGCAGTTTGTCCTTTTGTTGGATTCTTTTCACTGATGGATTTTCAGTAAATCCGCTTAGCAACCGAAGTGGAACTTTGCTTAAGCTCCGTCCCTTGGACAAAAATTGCCAAAGATAACACTTCTCATAAGAAAATGCAATCCCTAACCAAAAATAGTAAGATGAATTTAAGTGCAAATAAAAACAAGGGCAAACAGAGTAACACAATAGAATCCATTTACATCCTGTAGGACTGGTGGGGCGTTGATAGCTGGTTGGAGACACCGTGCCTGACCTTGCAGATAAACCAATGAAAATCAAATGCAAAAACTGCTCCAGGTGAGGCTTGAACTCACAACCTCGGCATTGCTCAACAGATACTGCCTTATAAGTACCGCGCGCTAACCGATTGCGCCACTGGAGCTAGCTGCTTTTTCTGCGACTACTGTGTTTTCACCCAAACCTGCGCTGTCACAGTGTTCTCAATTAGCTTCTAATGAGTTGAATGCAAGTTTCATGTGGCAATTTCATAATCGTACAGATATATTCACTAAAGTGAGAATTGTCCAGAATTTAAAGTGAATTTTAAAATGAAAGGCCGACTCAACAGAACTGAAGGTGTACGTAACTTGGAGAAAATAGTCCACTTGGGCCTTTAAATTGAAATACACTTGGAATTCCTGATCATTTTCACTTTAGTGAATAACCCTGTTGGGTTTACACAACTGCTTGTCTTCATGATTAAACCTCATCAGTGAATAAAACTGTACATTTGGTGGCGTCTAAATTTGAGTGACTTGCTCAAAGTAAACCCCAACTTGGTGCACCCCAGATGGGACTTGAACCCACAATCCCTGGCTTAGGAGGCCAGTGCCTTATCCATTAGGCCACTGGGGCTTGACATGTAGCTTTCTTTTTACAGTAAAAAAAAAAAACAGAAGCTTGTCATAGTATCCACACACAATAAGCTCAGTGTCTGTAACAATATCATTTCTCTTGCACCTACAGTGTCACGCAGCCAATAGGCAAGGTTCTTTACTATAGTGAAACTCTTTAGTTTTCGTTTGTTTGTAAATGGAAAAAAGATGCGCATCGTGGTGGCAGCACAGTTTAAGAAAACTCAGGTCATAAAAATGGAATGTTCCAACCATTGAGCAAGAGGGCTGCAAAGGCAAAACAAGTACGACATGCAACTTTTTTCTTTTCAATTTTCTTTTCCTTATACCCCTTGTATCTTCTACTATCCACCTTACCACTTGCCTCAATCTATATTTATCATGTTTTCTCCCTTGCGCCGACTCTCAATATTTGGGCACAGCTATTTTGTTCTCCTCTGTCCGTGGTGTATGCAGTTTGTCCTTTTATTGGATTCTTTTCACTGATGGATTTTCAGTAAATCCGCTTAGCAACCGAAGTGGAACTTTGCTTAAGCTCCGCCCCTTGGACAAAAATTGCCAAAGATAACACTTCTCATAAGAAAATGCAATCCCTAACCAAAAATAGTAAGATGAATTTAAGTGCAAATAAAAACAAGTGCAAACAGAGGAACACAATAGAATCCCTTTACATCATGTATGACTGGTGGGGCGTTGAGAGCTGGTTAGAGACACCGTGCCTGACCTTGCAGATAAACCAATGAAAATCAAATGCAAAAACTGCTCCAGGTGAGGCTTGAACTCACAACCTCGGCATTGCTCAACAGATACTGCCTTATAAGTACCGCGCGCTAACCGATTGCGCCACTGGAGCTAGCTGCTTTTTTTGCGACTACTGTGTTTTCACCCAAACCTGCGCTGTCACAGTGTTCTCAATTAGCTTCTAATGAGCTGAATGCAAGTTTCATGTGGCAATTTCATAATCGTACAGATATATTCACTAAAGTGAGAATTGTCCAGAATTTAAAGTGAATTTTAAAATGAAAGGCCGACTCAACAGAACTGAAGGTGTACGTAACTTGGAGAAAATAGTCCACTTGGGCCTTTAGATTGAAATACACTTGGAATTCCTGATCATTTTCACTTTAGTGAATAACCCTGTTGGGTTTACACAACTGCTTGTCTTCATGATTAAACCTCATCAGTGAATAAAACTGTACATTTGGTGGCGGCTAAATTTGAGTGACTTGCTCAAAGTAAACCCCAACTTGGTGCACCCCAGATGGGACTTGATGGGGCTTAGGAGGCCAGTGCCGTATCCATTAGGCCACTGGGGCTTGACATGTAGCTTTATTTTTACAGAAAAAAAAAAAAACAGAAGCTTGTCATAGTATCCACACACAATAAGCTCAGTGTCTGTAACAATATCATTTCTCTTGCACCTACAGTGTCACGCAGCCAATAGGCAAGGTTCTTTACTATAGTGAAGCTCTTTAGTTTTCGTTTGTTTGTAAATGGAAAAAAGATGCGCATCGTGGTGGCAGCACAGTTTAAGAAAACTCAGGTCATAAAAATGGAATGTTCCAACCATTGAGCAAGAGGGCTGCAAAGGCAAAACAAGTTCGACATGCAACTTTTTTCTTTTCAATTTTCTTTTCCTTATACCCCTTGTATCTTCTACTATCCACCTTACCACTTGCCTCAATCTATATTTATCATGTTTTCTCCCTTGCGCCGACTCTCAATATTTGGGCACAGCTATTTTGTTCTCCTCTGTCCGTGGTGTATGCAGTTTGTCCTTTTATTGGATTCTTTTCACTGATGGATTTTCAGTAAATCCGCTTAGCAACCGAAGTGGAACTTTGCTTAAGCTCCGCCCCTTGGACAAAAATTGCCAAAGATAACACTTCTCATAAGAAAATGCAATCCCTAACCAAAAATAGTAAGATGAATTTAAGTGCAAATAAAAACAAGGGCAAACAGAGGAACACAATAGAATCCCTTTACATCATGTATGACTGGTGGGGCGTTGAGAGCTGGTTAGAGACACCGTGCCTGACCTTGCAGATAAACCAATGAAAATCAAATGCAAAAACTGCTCCAGGTGAGGCTTGAACTCACAACCTCGGCATTGCTCAACAGATACTGCCTTATAAGTACCGCGCGCTAACCGATTGCGCCACTGGAGCTGGCTGCTTTTTCTGCGACTACTGTGTTTTCACCCAAACCTGCGCTGTCAAAGTGTTCTCAATTAGCTTCTAATGAGTTGAATGCAAATTTCATGTGGCAATTTCATAATCGTACAGATATATTCACTAAAGTGAGAATTGTCCAGAATTTAAAGTGAATTTTAAAATGAAAGGCCGACTCAACAGAACTGAAGGTGTATGTAACTTGGAGAAAATAGTCCACTTGGGCCTTTAAATTGAAATACACTTGGAATTCCTGATCATTTTCACTTTAGTGAATAACCCTGTTGGGTTTACACAACTGCTTGTCTTCATGATTAAACCTCATCAGTGAATAAAACTGTACATTTGGTGGCGTCTAAATTTGAGTGACTTGCTCAAAGAAAACCCCAACTTGGTGCACCCCAGATGGGACTTGAACCCACAATCCCTGGCTTAGGAGGCCAGTGCCTTATCCATTAGGCCACTGGGGCTTGACATGTAACTTTATTTTTACAGTAAAAAAAAAAAACAGAAGCTTGTCATAGTATCCACACAATAGCTCAGTATCTGTAACAATATCATTTCTCTCTTGCACCTTACCTACGGTACGCAGCCAATAGGCAAGGTTCTTTACTATAATTGGAAACTCTTTAGTTTTCGTTTGTTTTGTAAATGGAAAAAGATCTCGCATCGTGGTGGCAGCACAGTTTAGAAACTCAGGTCATAAAATGGAATGTTCCAACCACATTGAGCAAAGGAGGGGCTCTAAAAGGCAAAACAAGTCATTACCCCAACTTTTCTTTTCAATTTCTTTTATACCCCTTGTATCTTCATATCCACCTTACCACTTGCCTCCAATCTATATTTATCATGTTTTTCTCCACTTAAGCTACCAATATTTGGGGCTTTAGCTATTTGTTCTCCTCTGTCCGTGGTGGCTATGCGGTTTGTCCTTTTGTTGGATTCTTTGATGGATTTTCAGTAAATCCGCTTAGCAACCGAAGTGGAACTTTGCTTAAGCTCCGCCCCTTGGACAAAAATTGCCAAAGATAACACTTCTCATAAGAAAATGCAATCCCTAACCAAAAATAGTAAGATGAATTTAAGTGCAAATAAAAACAAGAGCAAACAGAGGAACACAATAGAATCCCTTTACATCATGTATGACTGGTGGGGCGTTGAGAGCTGGTTAGAGACACCGTGCCTGACCTTGCAGATAAACCAATGAAAATCAAATGCAAAAACTGCTCCAGGTGAGGCTTGAACTCACAACCTCGGCATTGCTCAACAGATACTGCCTTATAAGTACCGCGCGCTAACCGATTGCGCCACTGGAGCTAGCTGCTTTTTCTGCGACTACTGTGTTTTCACCCAAACCTGCGCTGTCACAGTGTTCTCAATTAGCTTCTAATGAGTTGAATGCAAGTTTCATGTGGCAATTTCATAATCGTACAGATATATTCACTAAAGTGAGAATTGTCCAGAATTTAAAGTGAATTTTAAAATGAAAGGCCGACTCAACAGAACTGAAGGTGTACGTAACTTGGAGAAAATAGTCCACTTGGGCCTTTAAATTGAAATACACTTGGAATTCCTGATCATTTTCACTTTAGTGAATAACCCTGTTGGGTTTACACAACTGCTTGTCTTCATGATTAAACCTCATCAGTGAATAAAACTGTACATTTGGTGGCGTCTAAATTTGAGTGACTTGCTCAAAGTAAACCCCAACTTGGTGCACCCCAGATGGGACTTGAACCCACAATCCCTGGCTTAGGAGGCCAGTGCCTTATCCATTAGGCCACTGGGGCTTGACATGTAGCTTTCTTTTTACAGTAAAAAAAAAAAACAGAAGCTTGTCATAGTATCCACACACAATAAGCTCAGTGTCTGTAACAATATCATTTCTCTTGCACCTACAGTGTCACGCAGCCAATAGGCAAGGTTCTTTACTATAGTGAAACTCTTTAGTTTTCGTTTGTTTGTAAATGGAAAAAAGATGCGCATCGTGGTGGCAGCACAGTTTAAGAAAACTCAGGTCATAAAAATGGAATGTTCCAACCATTGAGCAAGAGGGCTGCAAAGGCAAAACAAGTACGACATGCAACTTTTTTCTTTTCAATTTTCTTTTCCTTATACCCCTTGTATCTTCTACTATCCACCTTACCACTTGCCTCAATCTATATTTATCATGTTTTCTCCCTTGCGCCGACTCTCAATATTTGGGCACAGCTATTTTGTTCTCCTCTGTCCGTGGTGTATGCAGTTTGTCCTTTTGTTGGATTCTTTTCACTGATGGATTTTCAGTAAATCCGCTTAGCAACCGAAGTGGAACTTTGCTTAAGCTCCGCCCCTTGGACAAAAATTGCCAAAGATAACACTTCTCATAAGAAAATGCAATCCCTAACCAAAAATAGTAAGATGAATTTAAGTGCAAATAAAAACAAGGGCAAACAGAGGAACACAATAGAATCCCTTTACATCCTGTATGACAGGTGGGGCGTTGAGAGCTGGTTGGAGACACCGTGCCTGACCTTGCAGATAAACCATTGAAAATCAAATGCAAAAACTGCTCCAGGTGAGGCTTGAACTCACAACCTCAGCATTGCTCAACAGATACTGCCTTATAAGTACCGCGCGCTAACCGATTGCGCCACTGGAGCTAGCTGCTTTTTCTGCGACTACTGTGTTTTCACCCAAACCTGCGCTGTCACAGTGTTCTCAATTAGCTTCTAATGAGTTGAATGCAAGTTTCATGTGGCAATTTCATAATCGTACAGATATATTCACTAAAGTGAGAATTGTCCAGAATTTAAAGTGAATTTTAAAATGAAAGGCCGACTCAACAGAACTGAAGGTGTACGTAACTTGGAGAAAATAGTCCACTTGGGCCTTTAAATTGAAATACACTTGGAATTCCTGATCATTTTCACTTTAGTGAATAACCCTGTTGGGTTTACACAACTGCTTGTCTTCATGATTAAACCTTATCAGTGAATAAAACTGTACATTTGGTGGCGTCTAAATTTGAGTGACTTGCTCAAAGTAAACCCCAACTTGAATCCACAATCCCTGGCTTAGGAGGCCAGTGCCTTATCCATTAGGCCACTGGGGCTTGACATGTAGCTTTCTTTTTACAGTAAAAAAAAAAACAGAAGCTTGTCATAGTATCCACACACAATAAGCTCAGTGTCTGTAACAATATCATTTCTCTTGCACCTACAGTGTCACGCAGCCAATAGGCAAGGTTCTTTACTATAGTGAAACTCTTTAGTTTTCGTTTGTTTGTAAATGGAAAAAAGATGCGCATCGTGGTGGCAGCACAGTTTAAGAAAACTCAGGTCATAAAAATGGAATGTTCCAACCATTGAGCAAGAGGGCTGCAAAGGCAAAACAAGTACGACATGCAACTTTTTTCTTTTCAATTTTCTTTTCCTTATACCCCTTGTATCTTCTACTATCCACCTTACCACTTGCCTCAATCTATATTTATCATGTTTTCTCCCTTGCGCCGACTCTCAATATTTGGGCACAGCTATTTTGTTCTCCTCTGTCCGTGGTGTATGCAGTTTGTCCTTTTATTGGATTCTTTTCACTGATGGATTTTCAGTAAATCCGCTTAGCAACCGAAGTGGAACTTTGCTTAAGCTCCGCCCCTTTGACAAAAATTGCCAAAGATAACACTTCTCATAAGAAAATGCAATCCCTAACCAAAAATAGTAAGATGAATTTAAGTGCAAATAAAAACAAGGGCAAACAGAGGAACACAATAGAATCCCTTTACATCCTGTATGACTGGTGGGGCGTTGAGAGCTGGTTGGAGACACCGTGCCTGACCTTGCAGATAAACCAATGAAAATCAAATGCAAAAACTGCTCCAGGTGAGGCTTGAACTCACAACCTCGGCATTGCTCAACAGATACTGCCTTATAAGTACCGCGCGCTAACCGATTGCGCCACTGGAGCTAGCTGCTTTTTCTGCGACTACTGTGTTTTCACCCAAACCTGCGCTGTCACAGTGTTCTCAATTAGCTTCTAATGAGTTGAATGCAAGTTTCATGTGGCAATTTCATAATCGTACAGATATATTCACTAAAGTGAGAATTGTCCAGAATTTAAAGTGAATTTTAAAATGAAAGGCGACTCAACAGAACTGAAGGTGTACGTAACTTGGAGAAAATAGTCCACTTGGGCCTTTAAATTGAAATACACTTGGAATTCCTGATCATTTTCACTTTAGTGAATAACCCTGTTGGGTTTACACAACTGCTTGTCTTCATGATTAAACCTCATCAGTGAATAAAACTGTACATTTGGTGGCGTCTAAATTTGAGTGACTTGCTCAAAGTAAACCCCAACTTGGTGCACCCCAGATGGGACTTGAACCCACAATCCCTGGCTTAGGAGGCCAGTGCCTTATCCATTAGGCCACTGGGGCTTGACATGTAGCTTTATTTTTACAGTAAAAAAAAAAACAGAAGCTTGTCATAGTATCCACACACAATAAGCTCAGTGTCTGTAACAATATCATTTCTCTTGCACCTACAGTGTCACGCAGCCAATAGGCAAGGTTCTTTACTATAGTGAAACTCTTTAGTTTTCGTTTGTTTGTAAATGGAAAAAAGATGCGCATCGTGGTGGCAGCACAGTTTAAGAAAACTCAGGTCATAAAAATGGAATGTTCCAACCATTGAGCAAGAGGGCTGCAAAGGCAAAACAAGTACGACATGCAACTTTTTTCTTTTCAATTTTCTTTTCCTTATACCCCTTGTATCTTCTACTATCCACCTTACCACTTGCCTCAATCTATATTTATCATGTTTTCTCCCTTGCGCCGACTCTCAATATTTGGGCACAGCTATTTTGTTCTCCTCTGTCCGTGGTGTATGCAGTTTGTCCTTTTATTGGATTCTTTTCACTGATGGATTTTCAGTAAATCCGCTTAGCAACCGAAGTGGAACTTTGCTTAAGCTCCGCCCCTTTGACAAAAATTGCCAAAGATAACACTTCTCATAAGAAAATGCAATCCCTAACCAAAAATAGTAAGATGAATTTAAGTGCAAATAAAAACAAGTGCAAACAGAGGAACACAATAGAATCCCTTTACATCATGTATGACTGGTGGGGCGTTGAGAGCTGGTTAGAGACACCGTGCCTGACCTTGCAGATAAACCAATGAAAATCAAATGCAAAAACTGCTCCAGGTGAGGCTTGAACTCACAACCTCGGCATTGCTCAACAGATACTGCCTTATAAGTACCGCGCGCTAACCGATTGCGCCACTGGAGCTAGCTGCTTTTTCTGCGACTACTGTGTTTTCACCCAAACCTGCGCTGTCACAGTGTTCTCAATTAGCTTCTAATGAGTTGAATGCAAATTTCATGTGGCAATTTCATAATCGTACAGATATATTCACTAAAGTGAGAATTGTCCAGAATTTAAAGTGAATTTTAAAATGAAAGGCTGACTCAACAGAACTGAAGGTGTACGTAACTTGGAGAAAATAGTCCACTTGGGCCTTTAAATTGAAATACACTTGGAATTCCTGATCATTTTCACTTTAGTGAATACCCCTGTTGGGTTTACACAACTGCTTGTCTTCATGATTAAACCTCATCAGTGAATAAAACTGTACATTTGGTGGCGTCTAAATTTGAGTGACTTGCTCAAAGTAAACCCCAACTTGGTGCACCCCAGATGGGACTTGAACCCACAATCCCTGGCTTAGGAGGCCAGTGCCTTATCCATTAGGCCACTGGGGCTTGACATGTAGCTTTCTTTTTACAGTAAAAAAAAAAACAGAAGCTTGTCATAGTATCCACACACAATAAGCTCAATTAATGCTGTAACAATATCATTTCTCTTACACCTGCAAATTGTCACGCGGCTAAGCCAGGCAAGGTTCTTTATATAGTGAAACTCTTTAGTTTTTCGTTTGTTTGTAAATGGAAAAAGATGCGCATGCGTGGTGGCAGCACAGTTTAAGAAAACTCAGGTCATAAAAATGGAATGTTCCAACCATTGAGCAAGGGGGCTGCAAAGGGAAACCGAAACAAATCCCGACAGCCAACTTTTTCTTTTCAATTTTCTTTTACTTTACTTGTACCATCACTTTTACTTTTTCTAGGTGTCTTCATAAAAAGCGACCACCGACGACTGACTTTGTTATACCATAGGACATGCGTGGGTTTAAGACGGTTTCCGGATAGGCAGAGGTTTGGACTTTAGCAAAGCTCCGCCCCTTGGACAAAAATTGCCAAAGATAACACTTCTCATAAGAAAATGCAATCCCTAACCAAAAATAGTAAGATGAATTTAAGTGCAAATAAAAACAAGGGCAAACAGAGGAACACAATAGAATCCCTTTACATCCTGTATGACTGGTGGGGCGTTGAGAGCTGGTTGGAGACACCGTGCCTGACCTTGCAGATAAACCAATCAAAATCAAATGCAAAAACTGCTCCAGGTGAGGCTTGAACTCACAACCTCGGCATTGCTCAACAGATACTGCCTTATAAGTACCGCGCGCTAACCGATTGCGCCACTGGAGCTTGCTGCTTTTTCTGCGACTACTGTGTTTTCACCCAAACCTGCGCTGTCAAAGTGTTCTCAATTAGCTTCTAATGAGTTGAATGCAAGTTTCATGTGGCAATTTCATAATCGTACAGATATATTCACTAAAGTGAGAATTGTCCAGAATTTAAAGTGAATTTTAAAATGAAAGGCCGACTCAACAGAACTGAAGGTGTACGTAACTTGGAGAAAATAGTCCACTTGGGCCTTTAAATTGAAATACACTTGGAATTCCTGATCATTTTCACTTTAGTGAATAACCCTGTTGGGTTTACACAACTGCTTGTCTTCATGATTAAACCTCATCAGTGAATAAAACTGTACATTTGGTGGCGTCTAAATTTGAGTGACTTGCTCAAAGTAAACCCCAACTTGGTGCACCCCAGATGGGACTTGAACCCACAATCCCTGGCTTAGGAGGCCAGTGCCTTATCCATTAGGCCACTGGGGCTTGACATGTAGCTTTCTTTTTACAGTAAAAAAAAAACAGAAGCTTGTCATAGTATCCACACACAATAAGCTCAGTGTCTGTAACAATATCATTTCTCTTGCACCTACAGTGTCACGCAGCCAATAGGCAAGGTTCTTTACTATAGTGAAACTCTTTAGTTTTCGTTTGTTTGTAAATGGAAAAAAGATGCGCATCGTGGTGGCAGCACAGTTTAAGAAAACTCAGGTCATAAAAATGGAATGTTCCAACCATTGAGCAAGAGGGCTGCAAAGGCAAAACAAGTACGACATGCAACTTTTTTCTTTTCAATTTTC
This sequence comes from Pelobates cultripes, assembly GCA_933207985.1. Taxonomy (NCBI): domain Eukaryota; kingdom Metazoa; phylum Chordata; class Amphibia; order Anura; family Pelobatidae; genus Pelobates; species Pelobates cultripes. The sequence goes on from OW240917.1 coordinate 28,506,776, forward strand.
TTTTCCTTATACCCCTTGTATCTTCTACTATCCACCTTACCACTTGCCTCAATCTATATTTATCATGTTTTCTCCCTTGCGCCGACTCTCAATATTTGGGCACAGCTATTTTGTTCTCCTCTGTCCGTGGTGTATGCAGTTTGTCCTTTTGTTGGATTCTTTTCACTGATGGATTTTCAGTAAATCCGCTTAGCAACCGAAGTGGAACTTTGCTTAAGCTCCGCCCCTTGGACAAAAATTGCCAAAGATAACACTTCTCATAAGAAAATGCAATCCCTAACCAAAAATAGTAAGATGAATTTAAGTGCAAATAAAAACAAGGGCAAACAGAGGAACACAATAGAATCCCTTTACATCCTGTAGGACTGGTGGGGCGTTGAGAGCTGGTTGGAGACACCGTGCCTGACCTTGCAGATAAACCAATGAAAATCAAATGCAAAAACTGCTCCAGGTGAGGCTTGAACTCACAACCTCGGCATTGCTCAACAGATACTGCCTTATAAGTACCGCACGCTAACCGATTACGCCACTGGAGCTGGCTGATTGTTCTGCGACTACTGTGTTTTCACCCAAACCTGCGCTGTCAAAGTGTTCTCAATTAGCTTCTAATGAGTTGAATGCAAGTTTCATGTGGCAATTTCATAATCGTACAGATATATTCACTAAAATGAGAATTGTCCAGAATTTAAAGTGAATTTTAAAATGAAAGGCTGACTCAACAGAACTGAAGGTGTACGTAACTTGGAGAAAATAGTCCACTTGGGCCTTTAAATTGAAATACACTTGGAATTCCTGATCATTTTCACTTTAGTGAATAACCCTGTTGGGTTTACACAACTGCTTGTCTTCATGATTAAACCTCATCAGTGAATAAAACTGTACATTTGGTGGCGTCTAAATTTGAGTGACTTGCTCAAAGTAAACCCCAACTTGGTGCACCCCAGATGGGACTTGAACCCACAATCCCTGGCTTAGGAGGCCAGTGCCTTATCCATTAGGCCACTGGGGCTTGACATGTAGCTTTCTTTTTACAGTAAAAAAAAAAACAGAAGCTTGTCATAGTATCCACACACAATAAGCTCAGTGTCTGTAACAATATCATTTCTCTTGCACCTACAGTGTCACGCAGCCAATAGGCAAGGTTCTTTAATACAGTGAAACTCGTTTGTTTGTAAACGGAAAAAAGATATGCATCGTGGTGGCAGCACAGTTTAAGAAAACTCAGGTCATAAAAATGGAATGTTCCAACCATTGAACAAGAGTGCTGCAAAGGCAAAACAAGTACGACATGCAACTTTTTTCTTTTCAATTTTCTTTTGCTTATACAAGTACGACATGCAACTTTTTTCTTTTCAATTTTCTTTTGCTTATACCCCTTGTATCTTCTACTATCCACCTTACCACTTGCCTCAATCTATATTTATCATGTTTTCTCCCTTGCGCCGACTCTCAATATTTGGGCACAGCTATTTTGTTCTCCTCTGTCCGTGGTGAATGCAGTTTGTCCTTTTATTGGATTCTTTTCACTGATGGATTGTCAGTAAATCCGCTTAGCAACAGAAGTGGAACTTTGCTTAACCTCCGCCCCTTGGGCAAAAATTGCCAAAGATAACACTTCTCATAAGAAAAGGCAAACCCTAACAAAAATAGTAAGATGAATTTAAGAGCAAATAAAAACAAAGGCAAACATAGGGACACAATAGAATCCCTTTACATCCTGTAGGACTGGTGAGGCGTTGAGAGCTGGTTGGAGACACCGTGCTGGACCTTGCAACCTCAGCATTGCTCAACAGATACTGCCTTATAAGTACCGTGCGCTAACTGATTGCGCCACTGGAGCAATTTGCTTGCTCTGTGCCTACTGTGTTTTCACCCAAACCTGTGCTGTCAAAGTGTTCTCAAGTAGCTTCTAATGAGTTGAATGCAAGTTTCATGTGGAAATTTCATAATCGTACAGATATATTCACTAAAGTGAGAATTGTCCAGAATTTAAAGTGAATTTTAAAATGAAAGGCTGACTCAACAGAACTGAAGGTGTACGTAACTTAGAGAAAATAGTCCACTTGGGCCTTTAAATTGAAATACACTTGGAATTCCTGATCATTTTCACTTTAGTGAATAACCCTGTTGGGTTTACACAACTGCTTGTCTTCATGATTAAACCTCATCAGTGAATAAAACTGTACATTTGGTGGCATCTAAATTTGAGTGACTTGCTCAAAGTAAACCCCAACTTGGTGCACCCCAGATGGGACTTAAACCCACAATCCCTGGCTTAGGAGGCCAGTGCCTTATCCATTAGGCCACTGGGGCTTGACATGTAGCTTTCTTTTTACAGTAAAAAAAAAAACAGAAGCTTGTCATAGTATCCACACACAATAAGCTCAGTGTCTGTAACAATATCATTTCTCTTGCACCTACAGTGTCACGCAGCCAATAGGCAAGGTTCTTTACTATAGTGAAACTCTTTAGTTTTCGTTTGTTTGTAAATGGAAAAAAGATGCGCATCGTGGTGGCAGCACAGTTTTAAGAAAACTCAGGTCATAAAAATGGAATGTTCCAACCATTGAGCAAGAGGGCTGCAAAGGCAAAACAAGTACGACATGCAACTTTTTTCTTTTCAATTTTCTTTTCCTTATACCCCTTGTATCTTCTACTATCCACCTTACCACTTGCCTCAATCTATATTTATCATGTTTTCTCCCTTGCGCCGACTCTCAATATTTGGGCAAAGCTATTTTGTTCTCCTCTGTCCGTGGTGTATGCAGTTTGTCCTTTTATTGGATTCTTTTCACTGATGGATTTTCAATAAATCCGCTTAGCAACCGAAGTGGAACTTTGCTTAAGCTCCGCCCCTTTGACAAAAATTGC
>OW240917.1:28509746-28617964 GCA_933207985.1 Pelobates cultripes
ACCCTTTCCATAGCACACACTCTAGGAAACCCTTTCCATAGCACACACTCTAGGAAACCCTTTCCATAGCACACACTCTAGGAAACCCTTTCCATAGCGCACTCTGGTAAAACCGTTACCATAGCGCACTCTGGTAAAACCGTTACCATAGCGCACTCTGGTAAAACCGTTACCATAGCGCACTCTGGTAAAACCGTTACCATAGCGCACTCTGGTAAAACCGTTACCATAGCGCACTCTGGTAAAACCGTTACCATAGCGCACTCTGGTAAAACCGTTACCATACCCGAAAACCGCTACCATAGCGCACCTGGTAAAACCGCTACCATACGCACTCTTGAAATGCCACCATAGCCACTCTGGTAAAACCGCCATACCATAGCTTGACCTGGTAAAACCGTTACCATAGCGCACTCTGGTAAAACCGTTACCATAGCGCACTCTGGTAAAACCGTTACCATAGCGCACTCTGGTAAAACCGTTACCATAGCGCACTCTGGTAAAACCGTTACCATAGCCCACTCTGGTAAAACCGTTACCATAGCACACACTGGTAAAACCGTTACCATAGCACACTCTGGTAAAACCTTTACCATAGCACACTCTGGTAAAACCGTTACCATAGCACACACTGGTAAAACCGTTACCATAGCACACTCTAGTGAACAGTTACCATAGCATACCATTTGGCTGCCAGTACAGCTACCTTCGGTCCTTAGTGAATTACCCTGTAAATATATTTAATTTTGTTAATAAATAGCTAAATAATGCTTAAATATGGCACAAAACAGAAAACAAAAATTAACAGAAAGTATGCATATAGTGCAATGTCTCAAAAGACCTTACACCCACAAGGTAGAGGGGCCTACTCTAAATATAAGAGAGAATAGACAGAGACACCGTCAAGATATAGTAGCATCAACCTTTCAGTTACATCTGCAACTTTACTTAAAGGAACACTGTAGTCACCTAAATTACTTTAGCTAAATAAAGCAGTTTTAGTGTATAGATCATTCCCCTGCAATTTCACTGCTGAATTCACTGTCATTTAGGAGTTAAATCACTTTGTTTCTGTTTATGCAGCCCTAGCCACACCTCCCCTGGCTATGATTGACAGAGCCTGCATGAAAAAAAAAACTGGTTTCACTTTCAAACAGATGTAATTTACCTTAAATAATTGTATATCAATCTCTAAATTGAACTTTAATCACATACAGGAGGCTCTTGCAGGGTCTAGCAAGCTATTAACATAGCAGGGATAAGAAAATCTTAATCAGAAAAATCAGAATGTTCAGGCAGCATGGATGCTGAGAATCACGACAGTTCTGGCCACTGTAAACAACAAACACAGCACTCTCACACACAACACACACACAGCACTCTCACACACATACACAGCACTATCACACACAACACTCTCACACACAGCACTCAGCACTCTCACACATCACTCTCAAACACATAACACTCAGCACTCACACTCAGCACTCACAACACTCTCACACACATCATACACAGCACCCACACACACAGCACCCTCACACAAATCAATCACATAGAGCACACACACAGCACCCTCACACAGCACCCACACCTCACACACAGGATCCATCACACACACATACTGCACCCCTCACATACACACACAACCCCCCGATACACTGCATCAAACACATACACAATACTTCCAAACATATTTATATAATATATATACACATATAAATATACACACAGCACCCCTCACACACACACAGCACCCCTCACACACACACAGCACCCCTAAACACATTTCATTCCAGACACACACTAGATCCTCTACCCAACTCTGGATCATCTACACACATACACACACTAGATCCCTATATACACTCTGAATCCATTATATACGCACGCTCACTAGATCTCCTATACATATTCTGGGTCCTTCAAACACACACACACTCTGGATCCCCTTTACGCACACTAGATTCCTTGTAAGCAAACACATACTACATTCCCTGAACACACACTCTCTACAAACACTACATCACCTACACACACACACACACACACTATAGCCTGTATACACACACTTGCTACATCCCCTAAACACACATTCTCTAAAGCCCCTAGCCACATATGCATTACACCACAAACACAACACGACTAAAACCAACCTTATTACACAATACCACACCACGACCAGCTCACTCTGCACACACGCAATACCCCAAGCAGGCTCCAAACACATGCACAATACTCTTTCCTGGCCCTTTTGTCTCCTGGTATCCATTTATAGACACAACAGAGACAAGTTGCAAGGAAACACAGTGCAAGCATGTTATTAAATTTGCTTGCACTGCGCAGAACAAATACAGGGCTTTTTTCTCATGCTAGAGCTCTTCAGCAGAGCTCTGTGCATGGTCTGCCCTGGAAGAGCATTGAACCAACATGCTCACTTTGATGACAAAGTGATGACAAAACACACCCTCTCTGCCCCGCCCCCTTCTTAGTGGGCCGCTGTGATAAAAAAATGCCCGGACGAATTTTTTTCCCAGTCCGGCCCTGACAATGAAGGTACATTTTTTTTTCATTTATTTTGTTTAGTTCAATTAAAATATAAGTCAAAATTAGTTTTTGTCATTTTGATAGTTAAAAGACATTCAAATACATGTCATTTGGATAGCTGAAAAAAGACATTCAATAATGACAAATGGGTTCTTTCCTGCCCTTCCTATACAATATGAGGGCCGTAGGTATGACATTTATTTGTGGTGGAAATGGCCTTGGGGAACCTTGCGCAGGAGCTTGCCACACAGGCATGACAGTGTCACTTTAAAGATGAATAACTAATTAAATAAAGAATTAGACCTCTATTAAAAAATATTGTAACAATATTTGTATTGGATTTTTCAACTGCACAGGTCTACAGTGGTATAGGTTTTAGTATAGGTCATACATTATAAACTACAAAAATAGGTTTTATAATCAACAAAGTTCATACCACACCATAATAGTGCTGATCACAGATAAAAACAGAATGAAAAGGAATATAAACAGCAACGTGAAGTAAAAAGTATAACTTTTATACTATATATAAAATGCAAAAGAGTCTCATGGTTATTGAATAGACAAAAAAATGCCATATGATTGATTGGCTTCCATATTTGGTCCTCATTTATTTATTACACTTCATCTCAAAGACCGTGGAGTGAAGGAAGGAGCAGAAGCCACTCATGAGGTCCATACCCGATATTACTCCCTTTCTCCCTGCCACAAACAGGTTGAAAGAAGATGAGAGGCCACTTGCCTGGCCTCTTCGGCAATTAATGTGTGCCTTGGTTTATTTTAAGTTGTTTTAGGAGGTAGAGCAAAGGAGCTGTGCAATGAATAACACATTTCTATTATTGTCAAGGATAAAGCAGTTTTTGTCTACTGTTACTTTTTGTTGTGCCATAATATACATTTATAAATAAGCCAAAGTCGAACAAATAAAAGTTACATAATATAATTCCAATGCAATGTGAATAAACATACAAACAATCAAACAAAGGACAGCAGAAAGAAAAGAGAAAAAAATATATGCCTGTAAAAATATGCTATGTACAGCACAGAAACAAGGGGTAAGTAAGACAGATTGCAGGATTAGGTACAATGTGAATTGCCGTTTACCCGACTCATATTGTTGCCATAGAAACCATGTCCCTTCAAATTGATCAGAGACTGTTAGACACGGCTGATAATTTTTCCATCAAGCATCCTCTATTAACGCACAAGATAATAGCTTTCAGGAAAGGTCAACTTGACGCCATTGAGAAAAAGTATAAATTACAATAACCCTAATACATATCTCTGTTAATACAATAATTATATACGACCTCATAGTATATTAGTTAATAGATCATCCTACATCCCAGGAGGAAATTTCTGTTAAACAAGACTCTTAATTCTAATGTTTAGTATACCTTTATCTCATTCTGCATAAACAGGGTCCAACCAGTCAGACTGTAATATGACTTAAACAGACCAAACGTCATCGTAATATTTTTTCCGTTTTGCAAAGGAGAATTGGTTGAGGATTTGTCTTTGAGGTTATTTGAACATCATTGTTGCCAGTGAATGCGTCAAATGATACCATGTCCTTTGAGATGGCACTTATATACCTTACTACCCATGCTGGATTTTCAGGTAATTAATACAAGAATCCTACGATTTTTTTCCTAATTATTTTCTGAGACCCAGTTGCCACTGCAGAATTCCAAATGTAACACCACGTGTATAATTTGTTTTGCAAATAATGCACTTATTTAATATTCCATATTACAAACCAAAACTGCAATCTCCCCAAAAATAACTAAAAGTAAACTAAATTTATTTTTGTGGTGGAACTAGCTAGCATAACACAGATTTGGATGTATCACCGCTTCAGGTTTATAAAAATCGCAGAAAAAACACAATGTTGTGTCTGTATATATATATATGTTTCTCATTCCCCAGGCCACCCATTTGTGTCATTCCCCCAGCCCCTTGATGTGTTTCCTTTCCTTCCCTCCCTCTATGTATCTTACCCCCTCTCCTCCCATGTGCCAGCATACCTCCCCTGTGTAGAATGGCTGAACTGCAAACTGCAGTAGAGGAGCTCCCGTACCCTCTACTCGGTCTGACAGGAAGAAGTTTGGATCTCAATTAACTCAAGGAGCACTTCCTGTAAGACCGGATAGAGGAACAGAAGCTTGTCAGCCATGGTCTCTGCTCAAAAATGCTAAGTGCAGAGTTCGGCAGGAGTAGAGCACTATGCTGTGTACTTTCCTCCTGCTGGTCATCCAAAAAATGCGCCCCCCAGGTAGGTGTGCCCTAAGGCCATCTGTGCAGCCTTATGGTAGGACCAGCATTGCCTACACCAGAAACATAGCCAATAGTGCTGCTTTCTTAAAATTTATTTCTATTGTTGATTCATTATTTCTAAATATATAATTTGGGCTTTAAAATGCACTGCAACCCCAGATTTTCTCCAAAATTGGGGTGGGGGCAAACTACAGTCAAACAGCAAACATTTTGAGGATAATACCTGCAGTAGTCAGTGGAAAACAATGCTATTTGCTTGATTCTGTTATAATTAGCGAAATTCTAAATACTAAATTGGATTAGAGCCCCAAGGAACCATGAGAGATTACTGCATTCCACGAACACATGTTGTCGAAGAGATAAAACAGGATTTCTGTGCAAGCCTCTAGGCAAAACACTTTGTTGCACAGAGGTATTGATATGATCAGAGGGATCTCCATTTCTCTCTGGGTTTAATCTGATCAAACACTAGAACACATATACTGTACAATGCATTGCTTGCAATAACTAGAGGACAGGCAGATGCAAGAATCTTGCTTTAGATTTAACCGTTCGATACCAAGTGATTTGCATAATAAAAAACAACCAGCAGAAACCAGTTTGTTTGTGTTCTGTAAAGTGTGATCGCATGTTTGTTTTATTTTGCATAGATGGAACATTATTTAATAGAAACCAAAACAAATAATTTGGCTGAACTGGAAACATTTTAAAAATAATATACCAATTAACAAGGTTATGGGTAAGAAAACAGCACTGTAAATAAACTTTCTAAATATTTTACAGTGACATTTTTCACAACAAACACTATACTCCTCTCACATTGTTCCCATGTATTCCTTATTAAAATTCTCGCATATGTACTCATGTAGTCCACACACACTCTTATACACGCACGCACGCACGCACACACGCACGCACACACGCATACAGTAACACACGTTGACACTCAGAGACACTAATGCATTTTAATGAAATTCAATTATTATTATTTTCGAAAATGACACTATTTATATCTGTCTGAGCAGCAATGTTTGCACAGACTCTACTGTTATCTTACCAAATGCTGCTCAACCCAACTTCCCTGCTGCTTCAGATCCACACGGAGCAATTACAGCAGTTAGTAAGTTAAAGGGACACTTCAGGCACCAAAACAACTTAATTTAAATGAAGTAGCTATGGTGTCAGGAGGTCCCTGGGGGTACAGTTTCCTCAAGGGTTTAAACCGATATTGAATGGTTTAAACCCAAAGTTGCATACAGCAGCGATGTCCACTCCCTCCATGGCGGCATCCGCCTTCTGAATTTTCAGATTCAGGAAACGTGGTGTGACTCCGTGCAGTGGTGCTGCTGAGAGCGGTCAGCCATACTTTCAGTTAATCAGTGACTTCCCATTCACTAAACTGGCTTGGAAAGACAACACATAGAGAATACATAAAGAGTGCCTCCAGGAGTCTACTGGTACCATAACAACTTCATTTAGAAGAAATTGTTTTAATTCCTAGAGTGTCCCATTAAAGTTGAGAAGCAATTGATAAGATAACATAAAAGTCTGGCCTAACATGACTGCTCAGCCAGGAAAAAAGAAACATTTTCACACACACACAAAAAAAATAATATACATTATTTTCCAAGTCAGTTTTATGAATGGGAGTCACTGATTGGCTCTCAGCTAACTGCTCTCAGCCAATCTGCGTGCTCCTGCCCGGCGGCACTCCGCTCTTCCGGGGGGGGGGGGCAGCTGAGAATTTTGCTGGAGACAACTTCGAAGTTAAATCATTCTAAAAGCAGTTTAACCCCTGAAGGTAAGAGTGAGATCAGGAGAAGTTGTCATGATGCCAATTCTGTACCTTTAACTGTTTTCTTAAACCAAGAGCTTCTTGCAATTTTTCAATTGCCTTGGAGAAATGTTGGCCCACTCTTCTTTGTCCACTCTTTGGAGGAATTTTGGTAGACTTGCCACTCCTGGGAACGTTCACTACACAATTTTATGATATCTCCACTTGGAGATTATGGTTCTTACAGTGGTTTCCTGGCACCAAGAGACTTTATATTTTTAGCTGGGTGTGTCTGCTCTTATTTAATCCAATGATTAAGGCAATTACATAATTTTGCTTAATGGGCTAATTGAGTAACTAAGAGGACATTTACTTTTTCACAGACGGACAGTTGACATTGGGTAACATTTATTCTTACATAATTTTTTTTTTAATCTGGATTTTATGTTTAGCCAGATTCTTTATGTCTTCTATTACATTTCATATGAAAATCTGAAAACATTAAGTGTGACAAATATGCAAAAAATATAGGACACCAGGAAGAATTAATGATGGCACTTAATTACATAGTTACATAGTGTGACTGATTGCCCAGTCATTTTATCTAACTGGAGCCAGACTTTAGTCACCTCCTCCACAATAGAGCTATCAGCGTATTGTTAAGGTTATTATTGTTAGGCCCCCTCGCTTCTGGTAGGTAATTAAATTGTCTTGTGCTAAGTCAGCTATGTCCCAGACACCAAAAAAACCGAGGTTGTGCAATGCATTGTTTTTCATAATGACCTCCTGTTGGGAATGTGTGTATATATACCTGTCTTTTATAATAAACTCAGACCTGTTTTACCCTTCATCAAGCCTCGGCTTATGTTTGGGACAAGCTATACTCACTCTAGCTGCTCTGTCCCAGGGGAAAGGGACAAGGTATAATGACTTTGGCTACTCTGTCCGAGGAGAGAAGGGATACTAGGTGGAGATACTCAGCCTGAGTATAGGAGATCTGTAACATCTGGTGGCAGCGATGGGAAGCCCTTCTCTCTGGGAGGATCCAGGAAAACGAACTGCTGGAAGCTGCAAACCATCCAGTATAATAGTGGATGGAGAAACATTATAAAGGCTGAAGAAGAATACCCTTAAGACTTGCTGGATGCAAGGGGCCAGCTAGCCAGCAATAGGCCAAAGGTTACCATCGTGGCTGAACTAATGGAGGGAGATTGTGCCAGCACTGTGTTCACTGGCTTAATCAATGAAACAGACTTCCAGAGGGAGATGAGGACCCGGCTATTATCTTATAGACCTAACCCCTCCATAGAGATCATCCGTACCATCATGACAGAGGTGTCCTTCAGACACAAAAGGCCGGCAACAATAACTGGCATAACTTCAGCATCTTGGGAGAGCCGTGACTGATACTCTTTGAAAGAAATTTGAATCAAATGTTAAAAACCTCCAATAGCACTCCTGAGACGCTTTTTGACAGTACATCGGCTTTTTCCATTGGTATAATATCCAACAGGTCCGATTCTTATTTGATTCTTGTTAATGTCCTTTTGGACATTATATCGATTGAAAAAGCCACTGTACCAGTGAAATGCATTTCGGGAGTGCTACTGGAGGATTTTATCATTTGATTTATATTTCTTTTAAAAAAATTTTTATTCATTTGTAATAAATAGTATTTTTCATCCTTCCTATGGACTCCATCCAACTATTTGGTAAAAAGTGATAGTGCTTTGATGTATTTACTCACAGTGCAAATTCATACATCTGCTGTATATATATTTATATACCTGTTGTATTGTATGAAAATTATAATGAAAGTGATATTGCTATCCAAAATCTCCTCAAATATATACCTGTGGTCAACTCCAGCACCACGGACAGAGCCTTGTTGCTTTAGATGTGGCCAGCATAAGCATGTACAGAGCAATTTTACCTTACAGCAGCCCCACACTACTTGGAACAGCCCTACCAGGGCGGCTGCTCACTTATGTTTAGGTAAAGGGACCTGTGAACTCTATTGCAACTGGTGTAGGGTTTGATACTTTTCATTGACAGTAATACTGGGGACAATTACACGAAGCTAATCCAGTACAAGCTGCTGCCACTGAAAACCGAAGTCACCATAGGCAAATAGCGTTTGTTAACAGGAAGTCAGCTCAAGGATAAGAGGATACCAGGGCAACTCTAACCCTGGTTGAAAGACACCTAGCCCGGGAGACAAGAGAGTACCATATGCTTGGTGTTGGTTCAGGTTGCTGGAGGTGCAGTATATCATTTACCCACAGTGAAAGTCCATCTTGATTGGAGCGCTGGATTCAGCAATGTGAAAGTCTGGATAATGAAAGACCTACCCATAGAAATACTGGGCAAGCTGGCCTCTGTATACTCCACCCCACCAGCAATGGAGGCACACCCATTAACAATCTGGCTGCAGTCACACTCGACATAGGCTGGACTAGGCACGCATTAAGGTCTGGGAGCTGTATTAAGCTACGTGTGGAACAGACGACGGAGAGCATCCTGTGGCCTATATTTGCCAAAAATTGTTGCCTCGGGAGGTGAGCAATGCAGCTGTGAAAAAAGAATGCCTGTCTCTGGTCTGGGCAGTGAAAAAATTACAGCTAATAAAGGACCACAACCTGTTGGTGTGGCTTAACCGGGTGGCTAATGACAATGGCCGGTTGTTACGGTGGAGCATAGTCCTTCAGCCGTATGACTTTAGATCCTCTATAGACAGGTAGTCCAGACAGAGGGAGCTGGGGAAATAACTGTTTGCGCTCCGGACATTCCCAGACCCATTAGGGTCAGACTGTGTCCGCCAGAATTTTGGTCAAGTAGGAGCAGGACTGGGCAGTCTGTCACCCATAGTTACATAGTTACATAGCTGCAAAGAGACATCAAGTTTAGTTTTTTTTGGTGGCTATACCCATCCAAAGAACTCCCTTTCGAATGGTTCAAAAAGAGGTGACATATGACTATCTGGTTGGAGACACCAATGAAGTCCAAGTTTCATGCCCTACATCCAAACAAAGGTGCACTATAATATTAAAAATGGTATATATATCCAAAATTCATTAACATGGACTAATAGTGAGAGAAAAAAAAACACAATATCGTAAAGTGCACAATTAAAAGTGCATGGTGAATTAAAGTGCACAATTATGACCAAAGTGCAGGTAAGTCTGCTCAAGCTGTCAAGGCTCCTCTCCACCACCATACAGCATTCAGCTTCCTCTTGTGGGGTGGACCAATCTTGTAAAAGATGTGCACAGCCAAAGAATATTGATCTTCCAAAATCTTTATTGCCACAATAAAAGATAAAAAGCTGAAAACTGGAGTCCCCAAATAGCAGTCTCTCACTTCAGGGACTCCAGCCTTGACAACTTGAGAAGACTTACCTGCTCCTCATTTGTAAGTGCATATAGTACCACTTATATATTGTACTACAACAGTATCACACTATATTTTGTTTTTATGTTTTCTCTTTATATACAGATCAGTGGAAGTCTAAAGTAGTATGTAAGTTATGTGAGATAGATTTGTATATTAGGATTGCACAAGGTTGCGATTTTTTTATCAAACAAGTTTACTGTTTTTGCACTTTATTTTGCAATTGCACTTTGGTCATAATTGTGCACTTTAATACACCTTTAATACACTTTTATTTATGCACTTTACGATATTGTTCTTTTTTCTCTCACTATTGGTCTATGTTAATGAATTTTGGATATATATACCATTTGTAATATTATAGTGCACCTTTGTTTGGATGTATTGTATTTATTAGTGTATATTGGGTTATTGCACTTGGGAGGTACTGCTTTTATTGAAATATTGATTGCTTGTCACAATTTTTAGCGCCATATTTTACTTGTTTTTGTGTGTGTATCAAGATTCATGCCCTGCCATGCATTTCACTCTCTTGCAGAATGCTTTGTAATCAGTTAAAGGGACACTAAAGTCACCCAGACCACTTGATCCCAATGAAGTGGTCTTGGTGTAGTGGTCCTGTCATTTGAACCCTGAAATATATAAAACTGCAGTTAAGTAGAAACTGCAATGTTTACGTTGCAGGGTCAAATACACCTCTAATAGCAGTCTTCACGGCAAATAATTGACAAAGCAACATTGACAGGCACAAGAGATGAAGAGGGCCCTGCTCAACTGAGATTACAATTTGGTTTACAAATGGGGGGTGGGGGGGGGGGTGTTCATTTGCTCACCCAGTCCTCAATGGAAGGAATAAAAACTAAATTTAATATAGTCATCTCTGTGTTTTCCTTCACTTTTATTTGACTTTGCAACCATTTAACATGTAATCAGTTGACCATAAAATATTATGAGTACATATTGTGTGTGATTTATATTGCTCTTAGTATCAAACTCCAAATGATAATTTCACAAGAGTAATAAGATACTTAAATACTGTTATCGCGGACTCAACCTTATTCCTTTCCAATGTATGAAATATTAAAATATTGCAACATGAAGAATCATTGTTGTGTAATATATTAATAATTTGGAACCTTAGCAACAATTTATATGTAATATATGTTATCGTCATCGTAGGTGTACACAAGAGGTGCTCCAGGTGAGCTCAGATAAGGTACATCATGATTTTAGAACATTACATTTTACCTTAATTTTTGCATGTGTTTTTAATTGTTCTCTAGTTGTAGATAAAAGCACAACAATTGATTGTATCTTCAATTATTCCTTTTTTGCATATCAAAGAGTAGCCATTTTTGTCATCTCATTTTTTTAGTTTAAATGTTATAAATAAAAGGTAGCTGGTAATTTTAAAATAAACAATTGTATGTCACAACTTTTTTGCTTTTTGACCCACACTCATTAATTTAGCATTGTCCATTCAGCTATCTCCATTCCACTCTGCTGAACGCTCTCCTGTAAAAGACATACATGTCTGGGCATGATCAAGCACCGAGTCACTGCTGGCTGCAGATATAGAACTTCTGCCATCCAATAAGTGGCACACGCAGATACAAATCACACATTCAGCTCGCATGGAATATTGGCCTTTGGCTTAAGGCAATAATATAATGATTAATTGCCTTTGTTGGCAAAATTGTCATTTCTGTCTTGTTCTGGAAGCATTAATTGCAATATTATTTTCTGAGTCAAGGGGCCAGACTATGAATTCCTGTGCCAAGTGGGAACCTTATAAAAAGGGCTGATGTTGAGAAATATGAACAAAAATGACCCTAAACTGCCCATCTTAAATTAGTTACAGACTCAATAACCATTTATGTAAGAAACCTGGTTAACTAATTCACTTTAACTATACAACTAATCTAACTGTAAAGATTTTCCAATATTCTCAATCTGCAGCTTGATTTTAAAGTGTCTAATGTCTCCTGATTGGAAGTTTTTAAACCCCTTAACTACAAATGTGCATTAGCATTTTGTAATACATTTCCCCAGAAAATATAAGCAGCAATCTCAGTGTAAGTAAAGAGACAGTGTGTGAAGGTAGTGGGTACTGTGTAGATGTGAAGACCCTTTAAGCTATCAACATCTTACCTAAAATAACAGACGCAAGCCGTGGATGGTGACAAACAGGCCACAACTTTATTAATATCAGTAATTATCATTAACTTATCATATTAACATAATACATTAACATAATGTACCCGAAAACATTTGAACTCTGACCTTGCTAAACAATACCACTCATCCCGGGGGACCTGATATGTATTGTTTTGACATGACATGTGCACAGTCGTTATTTGGCATGTGCCATAACTACACCCAACTTCCATTAATAAAACACAGACACCAGTTATTCTGTTGGAAATATAAAGTCCACAGCTTTATTTAATTATCATCATAAACTTAACAAAATTAGGGTCATTGCCGAATAATGATATTTTAATACAATCTCCCTCAGTACATAAATACCTCTGGCAATGACCCCATACCAATGAACAATATATAACAGTATAAATAACACATAATATAAAACAAGGCCTACCAAAGAGGCCATATCCAAATGCTTAAACTGTAGGGGTGTACCGAGACACCTCTACACCCCCCAGGTTCGGAGCCACAAATGAGCTCGAACCTACCAACCAATTGAACACTTTGGCCTAATCCAGCCTAAACCTTGCCATGACCACTTCATACTCCACCTACTTCCCATTTAACCTAGCCCTTCCCCGCTGCTGTGACCAAACGGGAAACTACCTCTAAACCACAGGGATGGTGGGAGGGACAACTAACAGGTAAGTGAAGGCTTGTAATTTAAATGGCCACTTTTAAATGGCTGCTCTATATTCCCCTAGTCTCCACCCCCACAACCAAATTACTAAACTCCCGCCCATAATTATTACAAACCCACATGCCTACTCCATGGCCCTGTCAAGGCCCACTCCCCTATCTGCGCTGTTCCATGGGCTACAATTTTGATTCTCAAGTTACAAAGCTGTGTTTTCCATTTTTTGAGTTACTAAGGTATCTGATTAAAAATTTGCACTGAATTTACTTGCTAGCTAAGCATGCCGCATTTCAGTTAAAGGACCACTCCAGGCACCCAGACCACTTCAGCTTAATGAAGTGGTCTGGGTGCCTGGTCCAGCTAGGGTTAACCCATTTTTTTTATAAACATAGCAGTTTCAGAGAAACTGCTATGTTTATGAATGGGTTAAGCCTTCCCCTATTTCCTCTAGCTGCTGTCTCATTGACAGCCGCTGGAGGCGCTTGCGTGCTTCTCACTGTGAAAATCACAGTGAGAGCACGCAAGCGTCCATAGGAAAGCATTGATAATGCTTTCCTATATGACCGGCTCAATGCGCACGCAGCTCTTGCCGCGCGTGCGCATTCAGCCGACGGGGAGGAGAAGAGGAGGATCGGAGGAGGAGAGCTCTCCGCCCAGCGCTGGAAAAAGGTAAGTTTTTACCCCTTTCCCCTTTCCAGAGCCGGGCGGGAGGGGGACCCTGAGGGTGGGGGCACCCTCAGGGCACTATAGTGCCAGGAAAATGAGTATGTTTTCCTGGCACTATAGTGGTCCTTTAACTAATTTGTTCACATATACACAGACCTGTATTGATTTGGTAATTAAGCTGCAAAATTCAGGTTAAAATATTCAAGCTATAATCATGATTATGGCTAAGTAAGAGATTTCTTTCAAAATCAGCTATTTTTGGTCTGCATAACCTAAAATTGTGATGTGGCAAAGCAACAACTTTGCTAAGCAACCTATTGTTTTTCTTATATTATTATTACTTTAAATATTATTCTGACACTTATTTCAAATGTTCAGAAAAAGCAAGTTTCTTGTCGAAAACCCTTTAAGCTTGTTTTGATGTTAGAGGCACATCATACACTAAATGTTTTGAAATTAAAAGGTCACATGGTCTTGATTTTTTTGACCAATTTTGCACTATATATATATATATATATATATATAAAATCAGTTCCAACACATAATTGTCAAAAGCAGTTGAGGGTCAAAGGTCACTAAAATCAGCTGCCATTAATTAATAAATAAGCAAATACAATAACTCTGTTAGGTACACTGAAAACTTCCTTTAATTTGCAAAGCCTTCTGGATAAGAGTGCTATATAAGAACTGTAGACCAGCGTTTCCCAATTGGTGTTGCGAGGGACCCTAGGTTTCCGTGGGAATAAAATTGGGGTTCTGCGACGATTTGCCTGTCAGGTGGCCCAAGCATTTAGGGCCACCCGATGGGTATCGCTAAACAATGGTCTGGTATGGTCATCTAAGACCGCAACCGCACTACTGTAATATTGGATGCTGAAAGGAAGTGACAGCATTTCCTCCCAGACAGAGCGTGCCACCTGGAGGGAGAGAGGGAGCAATAGGGGCTGAGCAGCGCACCAACCTCAACCAGCAGCACTGAAGATCCTCCTGCAGAAAAAAGGTAAGTGATAGCAAATTTAAACATATGTTTGTGTAAATGTGTCTATGTGTGTGTGTGTACCTGTGTCAATGTGCCAAAGTGTGTGAATCTGTGTGTGTATGTGTCTATGTGTGTGTATGTACCTGTGTCAGTGTGTGTATCTGCCAATGTATGTGAATCTGTGTGTGTGTGTGTATGCATCTGCCAACGTGTGTGAATCTGTATGTGTATGTGCCAGTTTGTGTATCTGTGTGTCAATGTGTGTCAATGTGTGTATCTGTGTCTGTGTGTGTATGTGCTCAGGGCCGGACTGGCCCACCGGGATACCGGGAAATTTCCTGGTGGGCCGTCGGCACCTGGGACCGGGCAGGCAGCTGGCTCACCTGCGGCCGCCAAAAGAGCTCCCTCTGGGGAGCTGGCTGTTCTGGTGGCCGCATGGGCAGCTGGCTGTTCTGTCTCTGCTCCCCCTCCCCAGCGCGCCGCTTAATGAGACCGAGGCCCGAATATGACGTCACACTCCGGCCCCGGCCTCATTAAGCGGTGCGCTGGGGCAGGGGAGCAGAGACAGAACAGCCAGCTCCCCCATGCGGCTGCCAAAAGAGCTCCCCAAAGGTAGAAATTGTGTGTCAGTGTGAGTGTATGTGTGTGTGTGTCTCTGTCTGTGTCATGTGTGTGTGTCTCTGTCTGTGTCATGGTGTGTGTGTGTGTCTGTCTGTGTCATTGTGTGTGTCTGTCTGTGTCATGGTGTGTGTGTCTGTCATGGTGTGTGCGCCTGTCAGTGTCATGCAATGTGTGTCTGTGTCATGGTGTGTGTGTGTCATGTAATGTGTGTCTGTCTGTGTCACGGTCTATGTGTGATGTTTTGTGTGTGTTTGTCATGGTGTGTGTGTGTTTGTCATCGTGTGTGTGAGTGTCTGTATGTCATGGTGTGTGTGTGTCTGTGTCATGTAATGTGTGTCTGTCTGTGTCACGGTGCGTGTGTGTCTGTGTCACGGTCTCTGTGTGTCGCGGTGTGTGTGTGTCATGGTGTGTGTGTCATGGTGTGTGTGTCTGTCTGTGTCGTGTGTGTGTGTCTGTGTCACGGTCTGTCTGTGTTATGGTGTGTGTGTGTGTGTGTCAAGGTGTGTCTTTTTTAAGGTGTGTGTCTGTCATAGTGTGTGTGTGTCTGTCATGGTATGTGTGTGTCTCTGTCATGGTGTGTGTTTGTGTCTGTCTGTGTCATGGTGTGTCTGTCTGTCATGGTGTGTCTGTGTTTCTGTCTGTGTCACGGTGTGTGTTTCTGTCTGTGTCACAGTGTGTGTGTGTCTGTGTCACGGTCCGTCTGTGTCATGGTGTGTGTCTGTCATGGTATGTGTGTGTGTATGTATGTTTTTACTCACCTTTTTTTTCCCCCACGTCGTGCTGGTCTCCCCTCGACTGGCCCTGCCTCTACGGCTGAGATCATCAAGCTTGATGATCTCAGCCAATCTGCACTGACACAGGAAGCACCTCTAGTGACCGTCTGTCTCTAAAAAGTCAGTGTTTACATTGAAAAGCCTGCAGGGACAGGCTATAGACACCAGAGCCACTACATTACGCTGTGTGTGTGTGTGCGCGCCTGCTAGTGAGTGGGCTTGCTTGTGTGTGTGTGTGCCTGCTACTGAGCGAGTTTGTGTTTTTATGTCAATGACCTTATGTATATCAGTGAGATTGTTTGTCTATGAGGCTGTGTATCAATCAGCTTGTGTCAGTGAGATTGTCTGTGTCTGCATGTGAGTATGCTTACTGTATAATTAAAAATTTTACTCTGAAAGGACCAATATTTTATATTGGAAAAAGCAATATATATATCAATCATCAAGGGTGGCAAGACATAGCCTTACATATTACATGCAACAATATATGGCGCAATGACTTATGGGGCTGGCATAGATTTTTTTTCCAGGGCTGCTTTGGAATCCCCAGTCCGGCCCTGTATGTGCTTGTGTGTATCTGTGTGTCAGTGTAGCTGTCAGTGTGTGTATGTGTGTATATTTGTGTCAGTGTATCTGTCAGAGTGTGTGTATATGTGTGTATCATTGTGCCAGTGGGTGTGTATCTGTATGCCAAGGTGTGTGTATCTGTCACTATGTGTATCTGTGTGTCAGTGTTACTGTCAGTGTGTGTATCTGTGTGCCCTTATGTGCCAGTGTGTGTTGTCTGTGTGTCAGATACATACACACACACACACACACATACACACACACAGATTCACACTGATACACAGATAACACACTGGCATATACAAGCAAATACACACAGCAACATACACACAGATATACACAACTTGACACACAGATATAACTGGCACACACAGAGATACACATACTAGCAGATACACACAGGCACACAGATACACACACTGACACACAGATAAGCACACCTTGACACACAGCTACATACACACACACACACACAGATACACACTGTGTGTCAATGTGTGTGTATCTGTGTCAGTGTCCGTGTCTGTATTTGTGTGTATATGTGGTGGTGTGTTTCTGTTTGTTAATGTGTAAGTATGTGTGAGATAGTACATGTACAGACATCTCAGCAATCAAACACCAACACAACACACACTACTGCAAACACAAACATGACATAAAACGACACCGCTGAATTCTAACTCCAAAATGATATTGAAACACTCAAACACCAATACTACACACAAATGTACATCCACATTTAAAATCCAACACTACATCCACATACACCTCTGCACGCAAATGCTTATATGCCATACAAACACATCCTTGTATTAAAACAATAAATTTACATACAAACACCAACTCTTCACACAAAAACACACCTGCTCCAAAGTAGCGCAATCTATTTATTAATGTGTATTTATAGTAAAAAAAATTGGGGGTGGGGAAGGGGGTGGAGGGGGAAGGAAAGGGGACTTCCACAATATTGATACACTATGTCAAAGGGTTCCACAGGAAAAATGTATTGGGAACTCCTGATGTAGACTATTTAAATAAATGAAATTATTTTTTCCTGTTTATTTTCTTAGAAAGCTCCTAAGGTTCTTTTTTTTATCTGTACAATGTTACAGATAAGTTGACTTAATTACGCATCTCTGAGTAGGTGGAACATTCAGAACTGAAGAATGTGGGGGAATCCCAGATTGAGAAAGTGATGGATTCAGAGGTTAGATACAGCTTGGTATACGTGACATAGACTAGAGTGGGAGAAAGTAATGAGAGAAGCAGAGAGGCGTAAGTCACGGACAGAATAAACAGGCGGGTTGGGAGAGAATTTGTATATTGATGTAGTGGGTGAACTATATAGACAAAGGCAGGGAGACAATGAGAAATATATAATATTAGGAATTTTGTTTCATTGAGTCATGATTGTTAACAGTGAATGTTAAATGTTACGAAGGCATGGAATAAAAAACTAATTTGAATTTGAGTTTGCATTTTTTTTCTTTTAAACCAAGTTGAGGAAAATTGAAGTAGAGAACTCTTCACGGAAATGCTAACAATGTACAGACCAGCATTAAATAATATAAGATTATGTTCAACAGAAGCCCAATAGAATTCATGGGTGAATAATGTTTAATTACATACTTTATAAATTACAGTCACTTTAAACATCATTCATCTGTACAAGACCAACAAGTTAGAACAGATATGGACACTTAAAAGAAAAATAACGGAACACTATAGGGTCAGGAATACAAACATATATTCCTGACCCTATAGTGTTAAAATCACCATCTAGCCCCCTAAATATAGTAAAATCTTACTTTCATTCCAGTGCTGGCTCTGCCTCGGATCTGCCTGCTTGGCTGACATCATCAGAAGTGTTGATCTGAGCCAATCACAATGATTTCCCATAGGAACGCATTGGATTGGCTGAGACTGTCAAGGATGTAGATCAGGGGCAGAGCCAGCACAAGTCTAACACAGCCTTTACCAATCAGTATCTCCTCATAGAGATGCATTGAATCAATGCATCTCTATGAGGAAAGTTCAGTGTCTCCATGCAGAGGGTAGAAACACTGAATGTCAGTCACATTGTGCAGCACTTTCAGTGTGCATGTGTGTCAGGGTGTGTATCTGTGTGTCAGGATAAGTATCTGTGCGTGAGAATGTGTGCCAGTGTCTGTGTTTGTGTACCTGTATGTGTGTCTGTGTATATATATATATATATATATATATATATATATATATATATATATGTGTCGGTGTATCGGCATGTTTGTCAGTATAGGTATCTGTGTGTCAATCTCTATGTCTCTGTGTATATGCATTTGTGTCTGTGTACCTGCAAGTGTGTGAGTGTGTGTATCTGCATGTGTGTCAGGGTGTGTACCTGTGTGTCAGATGCACACGGTGTGTATCTGTGTGTCACCCTGACACATAGATGCACACCCTGACACATATGCAGATACACACACACTTGCATATACACAGATACATATACTAACAAACATGCAGATACACAAACACATATATACATACACTGACACACATACAGATACGTACCCTGACACACAGATACACACACTGACACACATGTAGATACAAAGACGCATATATCCATACAGTGAAACACTTAAGGGTACATACTCTATCTGTCTTTGAATGCATGTGTGTTAGGGTGTGTATCTGTGTGTCAGGGAATGTATCTGTATGTGTATCAGAGTATATATCTGTATGTGTGTCAGAATATGTATCTGTATGTGTGTCAGGGTATGTATCTGTATGTGTGTCAGGGTATGTATATATGTGTCTGTGTATCTGCATGTTTGTCAGTGTATGTATCTCTGTGCATCGGCATGTTTGTCTGTGTATCTGCATGGGTGTCACAGTGTATCTGGTTGTCAGGGTATGCGTCTGTATGTGTGTCAGTGTATCTGCATGTGTGTCAAGGTGTGTATCTGAGTGCCATGGTGTGTATCTGTGTGCGTGTCAGGGTGTGTATCTGTAAATGTGTCAGGGTATGTATCTATGTGTCTGACACACAGACAGACACACAGATACTTACCATGATGCACATGCAGATACACTGACACACATAGATACACACAATGACACACACATACATACTCTGACACACATACAGACACAGATACCCACACTGACACACAGACATACACATACACTGACACACATGCAGATACAGACACTGACACGCATATACATACCCTGACATCCATACCGTGTCTGTATCTGTATGTCTGTATTGGTATGTGTGTCAGTGTACATATGTGTCAGTGTCTGTATCTGTGTGTATCTGTGTGTGTCAGTGTCTGTAGCTGTGTGTCCGTGTATCTGCATGTGTGTCAGTGTATGTATCTGTGTTTCACTGTATCTGCACGTGTGTCAGGGTATGTATCTTTGTGTCATTGTGTGTATCTTCATGTGTGTCAGTGTTTTATTCTGTCTGTATCAGTATGTGTGTCAGTGTTTGTATCTGTGTGTATGTTGATATGTGTCTATGTATGTATGTCAATCTTTTTATCTGTATGTTTGTGTATCATTGTGTCTGTTCATCTGTACCTGTATGTATGTCAGTGTGTGTACCTGCATTTGTGTCAGTGTTTGCATTTGTGTATCTGCAGGTGTGTGTGTGTGTATCTGTATCTATATGTGTGTCAGTGTTTGTTTATGTGTGTCTGCATGTGTGACAGTTTGTGTGTCTGGGGCAGAGGAGAAGCAGGAGGAGCCTAGGTTGGAGGAGAAGCCTCGGGCAGTGAAAAAGGGGGATATGAGACAGATAAAAACATATACATTTGAAATAAATGCAACTATATTAACCCCTTCACGACCGCAGACGGAATTTTTTTTTTTAACCCCTGAGGGTTAATTTTTTTTATAACCCTCAGGGGTTAAATTTATTTTATTAATTAATTTAAATATTAAAATATTATATATTTAGCTATCTGGGATGGGTGGAAGTTAGTGGGGAATTTGGTGTTAGGCTAACTAGGGGTTAACGTTAAAAAAAGTTTTAAAAAAATGTTTTAGTAACGTTTAACTAAAAAAAAAAAAAAACACCCCCTTTACCCAGTCTAAATAAAAATTAACCCCTTCCATGCCAGTTGATCACTGCCTACAGTGATCAAAATACAGATCACAGTATTATACTGTAATCTAATTTCTTTTAAGCCTTGAGGATTAATTTTTATTTATTTTTTAACCCTCAGGGGTTCAATTTATTTAATTAATTAAAATATTTTATAATTATATATTTTGCTAGCTGGAGTGGGTGGGAGCTATGGGAAAGGGTGGTATTTACTGTTAGTGCTGCTTACTGCTAGTTAGGGGTTAACGGTAAAAGAAAAGTTTAGAAAAAAATTAAAAGTGTAAAAAAGTTAAGAAAGTGTAAAACATTTAATAAGTAAAAAAAAGTTTAAAAACGGGTTTTACAAAGTAAAAAAAGTTTTACAAAGGAAAAAAAAATACATAAAAAAATGCTCATTACCACTACACTTGGAACATACTAGCGAAAAAATGATCCCACGCTAAGGTTCAAAATATGCCTTTTGAATTACCCTGGGATGTCTTCTTTATGAAATGGTATGCCTTTATGGTGTAATTGGATCATATAGCCTTGTAAAATACTCTAAAATGGGACATGGACACAGCGTAACAATTTGAAAAAAACTGGAATGGCTGTGTCTCAAATGTGCCCCTTCAATGTCCACATATACCAAGCAAAGGTACCCTGGGATGTCTTCTTTAAGAAATGGTATGCCTTTATGGTGTAGGTGTAATATGTAGCCTGCTCAAGTGCTCCAAAGTGGGAAACGGACGCATTAAAACCCTCCATGAAAATTCACACTTAAAAACCTGAACTTGTCATGTCTCTTTTACAGCAGTGTAACTTCACAAAATAGTGTCTAAGTCATACATTGGGCATATTGTTTTACTCAGAAGACTTAGCTGAGCATAATTTGGGGGGTTTGAACTTAGTGGCACATATGAAATGTACAAAATGCCCAGCAAAAATGTAATCCGTATGTAAAAAATGGCCAAAATTATTTTTTACCACATACTTTGGCATATATTGGTGAAAAAATGGGGGCATGTTAAGGCACAATATGCAACATATGAGATACCCTGGAGTGTCTACTTTTACAAATGGTAGGACTTTGTGTTGTTTTGTTTTTTTTTGAACAGTCAAACTGCTACAATACCCCAAATTGAATCATAGGCCCATTAAATCCGCCTCTCAAAATTCTACTGTGAGTACTGAAATGGGCAGGTCTCCTATATGGCACTGTAGCTTCACGAAATAGTGTCAAAGACATACAATGGGGGTATTGTTGTACTCAGCAGAAGTAACTGAACACAAAATAAAACTTTGTACAGGAATAGCACACACCAACTTTACAAAATACACATGAAAAGTTCTTTGTTATAAGTTTGTGTGCCAAAAACCCCCAAAAACGAAATTTTACTCCAATATTTAGCAGAGATTGGCGGTGAAATGGCTTCATAGGAAGTGTCAAAACATCCTTAGGACAATAGCCTGTGATGTCTACTACTGTGTGGCAGTATTGTTTTCTTTTATGGCTATTAAGCTTACAAGACAAACATACCAAATTCTAAAATCGCTCCACATTAAAAGTTTATTTTACTCCTTGTGCTTTGTGACCTGTAACTACAAAAAAAATCAAATAAAATCCCAGACACATTATATATTCTGTAATTCAGAACAACTAATTTAATTTATTTTTAATTACTTTCTTTAACCTGCACTGATTACGCACACATTATTATTGCAAAAACTGTAAAAAACTAAAACCACAACATTTTTTTTTGCATTTTTCTGTATTTTTTTTTACTAATAAATAAGTATATATATATATGTTACATCAAATTAAAGCCCTTTCTGTCCTTTAAAAAACAGTATATAATATGTGTCGGTGCAATAAACGAGAGAGATGCAAATTGCAGTTGAACGCAAACAGCAAGAAAATGCAAAAATTGCTTGTGTCATTAAGCGTAAGACAAGCTTCTGAAGCTGTGTCCTTAAGGGGTTACAAACATTTTGTTAATGGGAGGGGTACAATTTATGAAAATGGACTGCCAATGGGTACTCAAGTGAAAAAAGGTTGGGAACCATTGCTTTAAGGTACAGCTCAGTCTGACGTGTGTCTAAAATGCAAAGTTTAGAAGAGGTATAAAAAGGAATAAAGTAGGGGTGGCCAAACTTTATTGACATAGAATCAATGTTTTTGGTAGCCATGCTTACACGATTTACCACCCTATAAGCATTGCATTAATGACCCTTTCCAAAATGCTGTGATAGACACTGTGTCATTTACACTATTTGTAGCGTCAGTGTGTGAATGTGAAGTGTATTTCTGTGGAGTGTCAGTTTGTGCACATGCAGTTTGAGAGTAGTGTGTGCAGACCATATAGTGTTTTTATGGGGTGTGAATAAATACATTTTTCACTTCTATTCTTTCCTCTTGTCCCTGCATACTCCCATATTTTGCTTATCTTCTCATCCCTGTAGCACCATTCCATCATTTTTGCTTTCTTCCGCCTCTCTCTTCCTTTTCAACTACAACTCAATTATTAATTACTATATTTTACTTCTTTTACTGTGCAGCATGGCAGAGTTGTACCGAATTGACCTGTTTTCCTTGACAGGCTTCTCCTAATGCCCAGTGGCCAAACTACTGAATGAAGCACCCAGTTTAAAAAAAAAAATTGCCAAAAACTGATTATCCTTTCTCATAAATCTCTATGTTTCTTTTTATGCTTTTTTTTTTTTTTAAGTTAATTTCTTCAAATCACAAAAAATATTTCAGACACACATATATATCTAGGCACATGTATCAAGGCACAAAGATATGCAGCCAATGAACAATCAAACAGACAGACATACGGGCACAAAGTCACACAGACACAAAGACATGCAGGCACAGGCACACAGCCATGCACACACAGTCATACAGGCAGAGTCAGACACAGACATATACATACAGGCACACAGCCTTACTGGTACAGAGACGTACAGACACAGACATCCAGTCACATAGATATCCAGGCATTGACACACAGTCATAAAGGCACTCAATTATGCAAATATACAGATACAGATACAGGCACAGAGTAATATAGACATGCAGGGACAACAACCATGCAGACATACAGGTGCAAAAATAGAAAGGTCCATAGTCATACAAACATATATATACAGGCACACAGGCACAGTGTCAGAGTCTTCAACAGCCGCAGGAAGGTACGCATCAGTACCCGCGATGTACAAACCTATGGCTGGCATGTCAAACAGAGAGGCATTTGCGTGTTTATGTGCCATAGTTTCTCTATTACTGGTGTAAGTAATGTGATTTTAGTTTTATTGCAAGTTATTCCCCATATCCCTGCTGCTTTCCTTTGGTCAGTGAGGGAGCGACATAACAATTACTGGTTGTTGGGGTACTTAGTGATTGCAGCTTGCACCAACGTTGGGGCACACAGCACACATTTCCCGTGAGCCATGGCACTATGAAGTATTGGAGTGTTGCCATGGTAACCCACAGCAACACACTGACAAGCCAGGGCTCGCAGGAGGAATAGTCATCCGAGGTGCAGAGGCTTCCAAGCTCCACCTCCAGCACAAGGAGCCGGCACTGACCTGGTGATGGAGATCTTTTGATCTTTGTGTTTGGCAGTTCAGTGAGTGTGTCTGAATTTAGGGGTGTGTTTTGAAGGTATGTCAGTGAGTCTGCATGTGTGTCTGAATGCTGGGATTTGTTTGGAAGGTATGGCAATGAGTATGTGTCTGAATGCTGGGATTTGTTATGAAGGTATGGCAATGAGTATGTGTATGAATGTTGGGGTGTGTTTAAGAGGTATCTCAGTGAGTGTGTTTAAGTTCCAGGATATATTTTAATGACCAGCATTTGGTGACTTTTTTCTCAGTACTTCATGCTCCCACCTACCTGTCTTTTACCATCTGACTTTCTCACACTTAAAGTGGATCTGTCACCATCTTCTGCCTAATTTGCATAATTTGCAAAAGACATCCAACGGTGACATCATCACCAATATATCCATCCTTGGTGCCGCCATCCTCTTCCTGTCACTTTGCTTCAGCTCCCGGCGCTTCAGCAGCCCACATCAGCGCTGTATACTCAAGAGTACAGCTTTGAGGTCCAATAAGGATCCTGCTGGGGAAAATTACAAGGCTTCACAGCAGTAGCCCTAGCTAGTATCTGGTGTAGGAAAAATACAAAGTAGTCCAATTTTGGAGACATGGGAATATTTACATTGCAGGGACAAACACACATCCAGTGGCCGTTACCCTGACAAAAACTAGATGGTGCATCCACATCCAGAACCGAGTTTGACATTGTATGAGGACATCAAAGGTTCTAGAAAAGCATTGCATTTGATTACAATGTATGCTGATTAAAGGGACACTATAGTCTGAGTTCTCTGCCATTTAGGAGTTAAATCACTTTTGTTTCTGTTTATGCAGCCTAGCCACACCTCTTCTGGCAGTGACTCACACAGCCTGCATGAAAAAAATTGGATTATTTTTCAATCAGGAGTTAACTTGCTTTAGACGTTTTTATCGCTTGCTCTTTAAATTAAACTTTAATCACACACAGGGGCTCCTGCCGTGTCTAGAAGGCTAGTAACAGTGCAGGAGATAATAAATTATAAATTAAACAGACTGTGCAATAAAGGAAGTTTAAGGGAAGTTTAAACATTAGATCTTTCTTTACAGGAAGTGTTTAGGAAGACTGTGCAAGTCACAAGATGGAGATGTGACTAGGGCTGCATAATCAATGTGATTTAACTCCTAAATACAGAGATTTGAGCACTGCAGGGGCATGATCTATGCACCAAAACTACTTTATTACCCTACATTTGTTTTGGTGTCTATAGTGTCCCTTAAAGTCCTCAATACTTCTGTACAAGAAGCATTTTATTGGACAAAATGATCATCAAGCTCTATTAAAGGTAAAAAAGTTATGGGTCACTAGATAGTGTTTCTATAATGAGCTTCACAGCAATAACATGCACACAGGGTTATTCAATAAACTGCAAAATAAATATATATAGGAGGGGCTGCATTTTTGGACTTCAAATTTAATTTATTATCACAGAGAGTCCTCAAGTATAGCACTTTGCAGCAGCCGTTCACGTGTTTCTGCATCTAATGCTAGTGTTCGCTTTAAGCAGTTTTCATTGTTATTTGGGAATAATTTATTAAATTGTGCCCAAGATTTAATAGATTTTGTGCACAAATGACAAGAGCAGCATAGCAAATCAGCTTGCAGCCTGCTTTTACCAAAGTACAATAACCATCAGCACTTTATCCAAGCCAATCAGAATAGATGGGCTGATTGGTTATTGTACGAATTTGCTACACAGCTCCAGTATTTTGTTTGCATGACATCACTGCAAAATTTAGTAAATCCGCCCCTTAAAATCTATTAATTCCTGAGCACAATATATTTATTTTGTAGCAATGATTTACTAAATAGTGATCTCCTGTCTTTTCCAGTTTTGAGGTAAGCTGATGTTTTTTACATTAACAGCACATAGAAACATAGCAACATAGTGACGGCAGATAAGAACCATTTGGCCCATCTAGTCCAATTTTCTAAATACTTTCGTTAGTCCCTGGCCTTATCTTATAATTAGGATAGCCTTATGCCTATCCCATGCATTCTTAAACTCCTTTGATGTGTTAACCTTTACCACTTCAGCTGGAAGGCTATTCCATGCATCCACTACCCTCTCAGTAAAGTAATACTTCCTGATATTATTTTTAACACCATATACTGTGAGGAAGGCTATGCAATAAGGAGTGGATCATTGATCGAGTTTATAATATAAGGCCACTGCCATACCTCTTATAAGTCCTGGGCTATGCGGGACATTTGCAGGTTTGTTCACTGGTATCTAATGTTTGCTGACACCAGGGAATTGGGCTCAGAAAGTACCATAAGTGCATAATTAGACACATGTGCGCTGTTTAAACAAGCAAGACAAGACATGACCTGGCTGGTACGTTGACCAGTAAGACAGGCATATACAAAATTAAAGGAACACTATGGGGTCTGGAACACAAATATGTATTCCTGACCCTATAGGGTTAAAATCACCATCTAGCCCCCCTCACCATCTAACCCCCCTTCCCCCCAAATATAGTAAAATCTTACTTGTATTCAAGTCTGGAGCTGCATGCTTTGTCCCTGTTTCCTTTAGAACTGCCCACTGCCTGCTGACATCAGCAGAAGTGGTAGCCTGTTCCAATCACAATGCTTCCCCATAGGATTGGCTGAGACTGACAAAGAGGCAGATCAGGGGCAGAGCCAGTACAATTCTAACACAGCCCTGGCCAATCAGCATCTCCTCATAGAGATGAATTGAATGTGTGTCCCTTTAAGTCCTGCTCTCAAACTCCCACAACTCCTGGTTGGCAGCAATGACTATAGTACACATCAGCCCAGGGCCGGACTGCGAAAAAAATTCGGGCCAGAGAGGGTGTCCCCAATGACAAGCACGCCACATCCCAAAGTGAGCATGTTGGTTCAATGCTCTTCCAAGGCAGACCATGCACAGAGCTCTGCTGAAGTACTCTAGCATGAGAAAAAGGCCCTGTATCTGTCCTGCACAGTGCAAGCAAGTTTAATAACATGCTTGCGTTGTGTTTGCTTGAAAATTGTCTCTGGTGTCTCTATAAATGGAATACCAGGAGACATAAATACCAGGAAAGAGTACTGTGCATGTGTTTGTAGCCTGCTTATGTGTGTGTGAGGGGTGCAGTGTATTTGTGAGGAGTATAGTGTGTGTGTGTGAGGATGCTGTGTGTGCGTACTGTGTGTGTGTGTGCAGTATGGGTGTGTGAGGGTACTGTGTGTGAGGTGTGCAGTGTGTGTGTGAGGGTGCTGTGTGTGAGTTGTGCAGTGTGTGTGTATGAGGTGTGCAGTGTGTGAGTGAGGTTGCTGTGTGTGTGAGGTGTGCAGTGTTTGTGTAAAGTGTGAAGTGTGAGTGAGGGTGCTGTGTGTGAGTGAGGGTGCTGTGTGAGGGTGATGTGTGTGTGTTTTTTTTTTTTAAACAGACATTATATCCCCCCTCCATTCTTACCTTTAGCCTGGGAGGGGGGACCGTGCTGCCATCCCTGGTGGTCCTAGTGGTGAGTAAACTCTAGCCTGTGGGGCTAGAGTTCACTCTTGCGAGACCCAGAGCGTTGCCATGGCATCGCTCCAGATCTCGTGAGAGGACACGGTGGAGCTACAAGATAGAGCTCCTTCAGGTCCTCTCCTGTCTCCCTCCCTCCTCAACTCTGATCTCCCCACTGGCATGTCATGGAACACAGCGGGGCCAGCGCTCAGATAGCGCAGGCCCTGCATGGACCAGCTGGGGAGATCCCATGGACATCACGGCCCACCGGGCATTTGCTTGGTGTGCCCGATAGCCAGTCCAGGCCTGCATCTGCCTCAATACGTACAATAAAAAACAGAGAAAAGAGTTACTTGCGCACTATCCCAAATCCCTATGCATATTTAAATAACTCCATTGGCCACTTGAAGGGAAACTATCTTGCTTGCAATACAAAGTTCCTAGCACTACAGTATCCTATAGTGACCCCCTCCCTCGCTTGGTTAAAAAGGTTAAAAACCCTTTTGTCACTTTCTTTCTGACGATATCAGCCAGCGGGGTGGATTTAATGCACATGCGCCTTGAGTGACGCGGTCACATTAGATCGCGGGCAAAAGAAGCCAATGAAAGGAAAAAGGAATAACTACTTGCATTAACCCCTGGTAGTCCTACTCTGCAGTGAGCCTTACCCCAACGTCTGTCTGCATCGGCTTTTACTCATATTAGACTTGTGATCTATAGCAGGAGACATCAGTGGAATAAGACTGGGACATGTGGTTATTTGGATACTATGATTATAACCTGTTGGATACACTTCATTTTGCACTAAACATTTTGTATCCTGTCGTGGTCTTTATTTCTGCTCCGTTTTCTGTTTATATAGCAGTCTTTTAATCATATAGTAAGTGATATTGTGCATGTATTGATGCTCTTTTGGACATAACTTATTAAAGCGATGTTGTTTTTATACACTATCCTGCGCCCTTTCCCACTTTTTTTTTCTTTATTGCATTTTTCTTCTTAAACAAGTGCTCCTGGTACTTATATCAGACTAAATTCTGTATGGTGAGGTGATTCGTGATCACTATAGAACTATCCCTTAGGAAAGCATTGAATAAATGCAAAGTGTGTGGACGTTCAGAGTCAGTTAACGACCAAAAGTCCACTAAGGACTCAGAAGCACATCTAGTGGCTGTCTGGTAGACAGCTACAAGAGGTGGAGTTAATCCTCCAATGTAATTATTGCAGTTTCTCAATAACTGGGTAATTTGGACAAGGGCACTGCACCCAGGCCATTTCAATGATATGAAGTGTTCTGAGTGCCTATAGTGTCAGTTTAAAAGTAAGCTCACCTGCCACGTCAGTAAGCCAGGCATGATTCAATGCATTGCAATGAGGAGATACTGATAGGTGCAGCGTGGCGTTTTTAGTATGGGAAAGCATTGGATTGGCTGAAATCATCAAGACTGATGAACTCAGACATGGAAGCAGAGCCAGCCGCGGCGAGGCCTGCGCAGAGTGGGGGGAAAAGTGAGTAAAAACACCTTTTCAATGCTATAGGAGGGGGCCAGTGACCTAAATAGTTAAACACTAGTGTCACATTTGTATCCCTAACACTATAGTGCTCCTTTAAATCCGGAGAGTTAGGAGACCTATGGGCAGGAGGAACATACTTTGTGTAGAACGTTAGGGGCAGTATACACTTGGTCGCAGCATAGGGCAAGAGTGGGAAAGAATGCTTCCCCTATGTCCCTATGATGGAGAGTAACTGGACAATCTCTATTTTGAGCCCAAATCTCTATGTACTTTTTTGCTATCCTAATGCCCCTCTTTTCTAGGAGCTCTATATTATTAGTGTGTGTGGTGTGAGGGAGCTATTGCCAAGTGACCCTGCAAACTACCCAAAGCCTGAACGTGCATTTAACCCCTTAAGGACACATGACATGTGTGACATGTCGTGATTCCCTTTTATTCCATTAGTTTGGTCCTTAAGGGGTTAAAGATTAAAGCTTTGCACCCACCGCACTATGCAGAAATCTCTGTATAAACTGTGCAGTGTTAGAATACAATGTGCGTACAGGATACACTATGCCACTATGCAGCTTATGATGTCCCAATGTGTAAGACCCCAGGAGGCAGTATGCAATGTTACAGTAGTAAAAGTTTAGTTTATGTTGGACTCCCCCCTCCCTCCCCATAGGGAGATAAAAACAATGCAAACAATCTCCCACTAGTTCTAGCTTTGCTATTTATGGCAAAATCACAATTTGTGAATTCTCCACAACTCCCTGTTTAGTGAATAAGGCCCTGTGTATGCACTTTAGTCATGAGCAAGTGTCACACAAGGAAAGGTGGGATATGGATGGGGTCCTCCATGCAACATGTTAAAAATGTGTTGTGCATGGGGGAGTTGGGGGAGGGTGGTACCACTGAGAGAAGGGGAGGGGGAAACACTGACAGCAGGGGAGAAATTAAGAGAAAGGGAGGGGGAAGCAATAAGAGGAGGGTAGAG
Source organism: Pelobates cultripes (assembly GCA_933207985.1). Taxonomy (NCBI): domain Eukaryota; kingdom Metazoa; phylum Chordata; class Amphibia; order Anura; family Pelobatidae; genus Pelobates; species Pelobates cultripes. The sequence goes on from OW240917.1 coordinate 28,539,846, forward strand.
GGAGGAACTGAGAAAAGAGGAGGGGGGGGCACTGCTGTAAGAGCACTGAGGTTACACAATAAGGGAGGTAATGTAATAGGATACTGCAGACACAATACGAATGAAGGAGGCAGGTCCAAGGGAGGCCCTTACTGAACAGGCAGGGGGAGGATCCTGCAGGCTGATAAACATACAGTCCCTGGCCCCTCACTTTCTCATTGCCAGTGACGGCTGATCGGTGCACTGCACACAGGGTGAGCTGACACACACACAGAGAGACTGACAGAGACACACAGCCTGCTGGAGAGGGACAGACAGACACACAGCCTGCTGGAGAGGGACACACAGCCTGCAGAGCAGTGTATATACCAGGAGCTCGGAGGAAGGTACTGATACAATGTATCTCTTGTTAACCCTTGGCGTTCTACACTCAGCTCTGGCTTCCACTTGGTATCCTGTGCATTGCCTGGATTGGGGGTCCAGTGGGCAGATCTGGTGCCCAGGGATTGATCACTTCCCTCTGTGCCCCTATATACATGCCAGCATCCAAATCCCAAACCTGGATTGCTGAATCACTCATCCTTTTGTTAGATTAATGTTTCACACCGTGTGGATTTAAAGATGTGCAACCTGCAGATTTCCTGCTCACTCCAATCACCCTTAGCCAATCATGTGCAGAATTGAGGTTCTGGGAGTTGTAGTTAAACTGCTTGCAGATCCCACAGCCTTTATGCAGGGTTGTCCAATGATTAAAGCAGATGCTGTGTGTGTACAGCATGGAGTCGCCATTGATGATGTATAGAAGCCATGCATTGTGTGGTGCTGATGGAGGGCCTTCCTGTACCTACCTGCTGGAAGGTAGCCCTGTAAGGTAGTTACCACTGGCTGTGCTCCTTGTGGTAAACAGCAACGTGAGCCTGTCAGGTAGGGGAGGGCAGTAGTGTGATCCAGGTCTGCCCTGCATAGTGCAGACACAGTATTTATTTATACATTAAGGACCGACAGAATTACAGACATAAAGGCATCTGCCTAGCCTTCCTAAATAGTTAAAATATATATACGTGTGTGTATGTATATGTGTGTATGTTCCTTTTGTTTATAATCCAGACCTGGGACAGACTCCTCACAGCAGCCCAATCAGGCATTTGTAAAGTCTTCAATCATAATGACTTTTGTCCAGTCGGATTATTTATTTTTGTGTGTGTGTGTGTATATACATACATACATACATACATACATACATTAATTATAGGGTGCCTCATTCCAGGATCCTATTTAGCCTTGACTTGCAGAGAGTCCCAGTAAGGAAGCATTTCCCAAGTAAGTGGATTAATCTCCTAAGAGCAAGCATTAGGCTGCTACTAGGATAGGACCTGCCGAATATGGGGTACTTTGACGTAGTTGGCAGGCTTATGCAATGTATGATCATATAATGTAACTAAACCCCCATCATTTTTTGTCTAGGTGAGATGTTTTTAAATAAAACTATTACAATCTCTAAGATATGAAATCATTGTTTAGTGAATAAGCGAGTGCGCTGGATTGTGTGTATGTGTGTATATATATATATATATATGTGTGTGTGTGTGTGTGTGTGTGTGTGTGTATATATATATATATATAGTGTATGGGTGCACAACACGTGTGACAATCGCCGATATCCAACACTCCACCAATCCAGTTCTCTATGTGAATCTTTGGATTTACGCAACCTGTACGTCAAGTAGATTAAATAATTTAACCTATTAGTGTCACTAGCTCTGATTTTTATTTGTGTGTGTGTGTGTGTGTGTATGTGTATGTGTATATATATATATTAATATAATACAATATAATATTTTTACTAGCTATAGTGACCAGGCAATGGTTTAACTGTTTAAAGGGCACTCTACACACCAAGTTCACTTCACCTTAATGGAATGATTTTGGAGTATAGAGGCTGCCTCAGGAGATCTGTGCTGAAGGCTTTGACCTAATTTTGTCTAAATCCGTCGTAACCCCACACTTGCTAATGTGGGATGCTTTGTTCACGCCACAGTTGTAATAACCTCAATGATCTATGTGTTTGTTTATTTGTGCCTGTTTACATGCTACTTGTTACATGTGATGTGTTAATGCACCGGCAATTTCTTGCAATATACATTGTATTAACCTTTACTGACAATGGTCAAGATTTCAAACTGTCCCCGTGAGCTAACACTCAGTGGTTGATTGTATGACCCGTACTAGGTCACCAATGTTCTATCCCTGAATGTGTGACTCCTGTTAACATGTGAGCTGCGCACTGCATGCCTCTTAATGTGTATGCCTGCTGCAATGTGATGATCATCTGCTCATCCTGACATGTCCATTATTTAGCATTCTCGTATTGAAATTGGCAATCTTTGTGACATGAGAGCTGGTCAGGGACCTACACATTTATTTATTCTTAAAAAAAACAAAAAAACTATTAAGGCCTATTTCTTCATTTTAGAAATACCGATTTTTGCTAAATTGAGATATTTTGTTGCAGGTAATCTCAGCATTGTAATATAATTGTAAACCTTTGAGATTAGTCAAAATCCCCTGCCGTCTCCTTAGGCACAAAAGAGCTAATCTGATATGTAGCATTGCATTCAATTATATATAATAATGTATATGTACACATACTTACAAACTTGGTCATTGTAAATAACAGATTATTCTAGCTCCTACATTAATATTTTTTTTTTTTGTCAGTTAAAACCAAAGCGCACATGCTTTTCTTGAAAGGGTTTGCATTGAAGTGATTTAATTTCTGTATCTCCCTTGTTTTACTAATATACTAATGCTACCCTTAGTTCATAAAATCTATACTTGCAGTGTTTGTGGGGCACAAACTTTTTCATTCTGATGCTAACACACCAAAGCTATTGCTGTATGCTCAAACCTTTTTAAAAATAATCTTTAAATATTTTATTAAAATTCAAGTCACACTGAACTGGTTAAATCCCTTTGCGTTAATATAAATAAATATTGAGCTTTCTAGTTGGCAACATTCCAGTTTGTGTGATGATAAAGCAAGTACTGCCAGGAAAGTTACCCTTTGTTTCTACTCCTTCCTAAAGTGAATTCTTATAAAGTCGATTTTTTTTTTCTTTTTTTCTTCTAAAGGTGACTCTCAAAGGCGACCGACTGGAAGCAGAGTGACAAACTTGCTTAACCCCTTATGGACACATGAAGGAAATATTCCATCATGATTCCCTTTTATTCCAGACGTTGTGCCCTTAAAGGACCACTATAGGCACTCAGACCACTTCCGCTTAATGAGGTGGTCTGGGTGCCTGGTCCAGCTAGGTTTAACCCTTTTTTCTATAAACATAGCAGTTTCAGAGAAACTGCTATGTTTATAAGAGGGTTAATCCAGCCTCTGGTGGCTGTCTCGTTGACAGCCGCTAGAGGCGCTTCTCACTGTGATTTTCACAGTGAGAAGACGCTAATGTCCATAGGAAAGCATTGTGAATGCTTTCCTATGGACTGGCTGAATGCGCACACGGCTCTTGCCGCGCATGCGCATTCAGCCGAGGAGGAGAGTCCCCCGCCCGGCGCTGGAGAAAGAGGTAAATTTAACCGCTTCCTCACCCTATAGCCTGGCGGGAGGGGGACCCTGAGGGTGGGGGCACCCTCAGGGCACTATAGTGCCAGGAAAACGAGTATGTTTGTTTTCCTGGCACTATAGTGGTCCTTTAAAATGCCAAAGTCACTTTTGAGTTTGTTTGTTTATTAAGATAGAATCTTTATGGAAAAAATTGTAAAGAAATTGCAGTGCAATCAGAAAATATATATGGGACAGAGAATAGAGACTGTGTTGTTGATATTTAGCAAAATGTTGCTAAAGACAGAGAAGCATTTGGCCTAAACTTTACAAATTGCGTTTCATTTGTCAATGGTCCACGATTCCTGGTTTAGTATGTGGCCATACCAGATGCATGTTTTTTTGCACCATACCTCTAGATCTCTTTGCCTCTCCTTTCTGGCGTACGCTTGTTGTAGTAAAGGCGATTTACTCCCTTATACACACTTAATAATGAATGAGATTTGTCTGTGCAAAGCGAATGAAAACGCTTATGGTGTTTTCCGTTCGTTTCCACACGCAGGCCTCATTCATTCTTTTTCTTCAAGTGAATAAGGTACTGCCAGTGGCTGTACTGCACAATGTGTGGGCAACTGTAATTCACTTTAATGTGACATCATGTATGACGCATTAGAAAGACACGTGGGAAACCCTGATTGCTTAAGAGAGCCTGTCCATTGGCTGAACGATCAGATCCTGGAGGTTAGCTGCAAATGTGTAAAAAGCTGATATCTCAACTGATTTAGGTCATTCACCAACCTCCAGATTGAGCACATTGAAATCCGAATGGCATACTGTGATCCTAAAAAAGCTGATCTGGAAAAATGATCCAACTCCACTATAGCCACAACTTGGGTATTTTAACCTGAATTTACTATTCACATTTTAATTTGGTAGAGTGTAGCACATAGCCCAGTATAGTGTTGCCTTCCTGCTGATGCTATTCACCTAAAATCCTATCCTTTTGGCAATTTATATATTTGTAGGAAATTGTAAACACTTTTTTTTTTTTTTTTATTATTATTAAAACTCAGTTGTCATTTGGCATATTTTCATATGCCAGACTGTGCCTTGGCAGGCATTCACATAATGTATTACTAAAAAAACAACAACTCATAGTTAACTTTTAAACATACTTGAAAACGAGAGAAATCTCAATGTATCTTTCCTGGTAAAATATTTTATAAATAAAATAAATAAATAAACTTGGCTATAGGGTTGTGAAATAATCATAGGCAGCAGTTCCTCTTTAAGACTGTCCTTTGTTCCTGATCTGTCTCGTTTCAGAGCAGTGATCCACGTTGTGGGTGCTGAGTCAGTGCTAGACATACAGAAAAACTTGGTGCTTACGTACAGTAATATGTGTAATGTGACAGCGTGTCCTTGGCTAACCTGTGCAAGTATCGCTTGCCTTTCTAGAGAAATAGGGAAGGAGGGAAAAAAAAGAGCTTGACAACGTCCCTTTTTTTTTTTTTTAACATCCGTGTTTGATTTAGTCCGCTTGCATGTATCCACAGGTGTGGTTACTGTGTAGCATTGATTTTTATTCATTTAATAGGAGAAAAGTTTAGAGGAAGTGATTAAAGTACACACAACCGGTGTATAAAAGAGTAATGTACCAATATGGATGCAGTATGGCCCAGCTTGGTAAATAAACTGCACTCTGATTCACATGATTAAACCCACATGGCAACATTTAGGCCTCAACACTTTTCTCCAATTAGCCTACAGCCATTGCTGGACTGTTTCAGCCTGTTAGCAGTAGGGAATACACATTTGTATGTAAAGAAGGAAAAAAAAAAACTAAAGTAATTGAAAACTAGTATTTGCTTCCCAAAACAAACACTTGTAATTTAATTGGACTTTGCTCCAACCAAACAATGTTTTTAATTGGAATAAGTAATGAATACCATGTTTTTATTTACTTTTTTTAATTTAAAATGTATTTATTTTGTGTTTTTTTTTTTTTTTTTAAATAAGTTTACAATTTAGCATGGTTTCCTATTTTATAAATAACCCACTGAGCGTACAATTCAGAAGCTTGTAGCACAGAATCGTCGTGGCTTGAGCAATGAACTCAAGGAAGAACATGTTAAGTGCTCAAACTCCCGCCCCCTCCCCCCCTGTTAAAGACATGTTAAATGTGTTATGATATTAATTCACTCTTTACTATTCTTTCTATAAGTAACTCTCCAGCCATCAGTTTCAAATACCATTGTTAACTCTCCTCTAATAACTGTAATTCTTTATATAGTGCCAACATATTCTGCTGCGCTGTACAATAGGTAGACCAGACAAACCATTCTAACAAAACATGTCTGACCTACGGGAACAGTAGGCGAAGAGGGCCCTAACCAAACTTTTAAATTGTAAAACTCCCAAATCGTGCTTTTTGGAGCTTTGTATAAAAGTGCTGTATTTGCACTATTTTGAATTTGCAGGAAGGATCCTATATAATTTTTTTTTTTGTGTAGTGAAATGGCTGTATTGCATTTTCTATATACCCCAATTGTATGCGGCAGAATTTGTGGCCACGTTTGTAAATCCTATATTCTGTAACCCAGTAGTCTCCCTCCCTCCACCCGGCCCCTGGCCGACCAATGCTACGGACAATACATTTTTTTTTTTTTCTTTTCTTCTATGTAGTAAAAAAAGAAAAGGCCTAACTGTGCAGAAAGATGAAAATTTACATATAGTTCTTTGAAATTGCTGTTTAATTGTCCGTGCTGGTGTAGTTTATTTTAAATTGGAAAGCTGCCCAGACCGATGATTTCAATCTTATTACAATCCTAGAACATTTTGCCAAGTGCTGCATCCTTATCTCATTTTTACTTCTTTGTTGTTGTAGTGTCTTTTATTTATTTTTTTCTTAGTTTTTTTTCCATGCTATTCAAATATTAAAAAAAAAATTAATATTGATTTTTACCCTTGCTCTAGGAATTATTTTTAGAACGTACACAAAGTGAGACAAATAAAATTTCAAGCGCTAAAACCTCTAACTCAAGTGAAAATTATCGTTATTTGGTAAAACTACATTGTCATACTGCCAGGTCCTAACTTAAAGAAGAACTCACTTCTGTGTAAATTATAGCCTTGAACACTGTAATTAACCTATTTTTTTTTTTTTTTTTTTTTTCCAGCTTGAATTAACCTATTTTTCATGTGATTTTCTGTTTCTATTCAAAGAGGCACTATTGTCACCAGAACAGCTACAGCTTAATGTAGTTGTTCTGGTTTGTATAGTCAGTCCCTGCAGTCATTTTAATTTAAACACTACCTTTTCAGGGAAAATATTGTATTTACATTGCTAGGGATAACTCCAGTGGCTGTCATTAGAGGTGCTTCCTGCGCCAGTGCTGCAAATTGTGCATGGAGATGTGGAACTTAGAGATTGATTCAATGCATCTCTATGAGGAGAGGTTGATTTGGCCAGGTCAATGTTTGGCTCCACCCCCTTCTTCTTGGCTGAGGTCATCAGAGATGATGATCTCAGCCACTCCAATACTTTCCTATGAGCGTGCTGAGTTGTGTGTACTTTAATCACTTCCTCTGAACTTTTCTCCTACTAAATAAATAAATAAATCACTGCCAATCAGTAACCACACCTGTGGATAAATGCAAGAAGACTAAATCAAGTGCAGATGTTTTAAAAAAAAAAAAAAGAAATAAAAAAAAAAAAAGTGGTGTCGTTGCTTAGGTACATGTGATTACGTTGATAACATTGCTACATGAACAAGTAGAGACCAGAGGTAAGTGGATATTTTTTATTTAATTTTTTTTACTTTCTTTCACTGACTCCAGTATAAAAACATTCTCTAGTTGGGGTGGTGAGGAACTCCTGCTCTCAGGGAAGTGACACACGCACTTGAACTTCCAAAGTCTGAGGATTTGCTCAATGCCACTCTATCTATACTGTATTTTGTGCCATGGGCTACTTATACTGTAGTAGCACACCCTCTTGATCTTGTTATATATGGTACAGAACCCAAACACTCCTAAAAGGAACCCTCCTGACACCATAGCAACTTCATCAAAATAAAATTGTTATGGTACCAGGAGGGCCATGTGACTTTCTTTAGTGGTTAAGCTGTTCACAAACGGTTTAACCCCAATGTTGGCTCCCCAGACTCTGTTCCTTGTTTTCCCTATCGACATCGGGTTTCTGATATTCCGCTAGAGGCAGCAGGGCCCCCACTGATTGCATTAGAGCGGTCAGCGGACGCCTTAAACCAATCAATAGTACAGCATTTGGTTTACAGTGTATTGAGACGGGTAGGCCCTCAAGGACCAAATATAATGCTTACCTCACTTAACCCTTAAGACATCCTCTGCTTCCCTATTCACAGGAAATACCATTCAGCGAACTGTTCTGTATTAGTCATGTTTGATGTTGCGTATCATGGTATGTAGACAATGTAATGTTGCCTTGGAGCACCCAAGTTACTTGCACACTGTCTCAAATCCCTATGTACCTTTAACTCCTTAAGGACACATGCCATGTGCGACATGCCATGATTCCCTTTTATTCCAGAAGTTTGGTCCTTCAGGGGTTAAATAGCTGGGGGTATTTAAATGTGCATAGGGATTTAGGAACTTGCACAAGTAACTATATATTTTTTTTCTTTTTGTTTTTAGAATATAAAACCTGTCAGTTGTTCTACTGTAGAAAGCAACTATGTCTTTTACAGCTGAAAGAAACAATAATCATATAAGTATCATGATCATATATGAATCATATAAGGTCTATTTTTATTATCTCATTTTGTTTTTACTTTTTTGTCTCCTTAACCCCTTAAGGACACATGACATGTCATGATTCTCTTTAATTCCAGAAGTTTGGTCCTTAAGGGGTTAAGAAAACACACTACTAGCAATCTTTGAAATATGTCTAAAATAATATAAAATGTGTAATAGAGGATGTATTTTACCAGTAAATTCATTCTGGATACTGTTTCTGGAACGTGTCTTTGTTACTGGTACTTGTGCTAATCACACTGGCTTACGCCCATCTCTACCACTTCCCTCCCTTGTTCTTAAGTGTTCTAATCACACAGCCTCACGCCCTATCTGTATCCGTCCTTGTTCTTATCAAGTGTTTCTAAGAAGAGTTAAAGGAAAACTTTTAGTGTGAGAAATGTGGAGATGTATTCCTGACACTAAAGCATCCCTCTGGCCCTCCTCTTCCTCCGTTGGCAAGTAATGGGTTATCTAACCTTTTCTGGGTTGCATTCCTCATCTGATGTTGGCCAATGGGGGACCTAATGCACTGACTCAATGCTTTCCTATGGGGTTTTAATAAATGCTGGACGTCCTCATGCAAAGTGTGTGGATGTCCAGCGTAGATTCAGAGTCAAACTCTGAGGAAGGTTAGGAAGCGCCTCTAGTGGCTGTCTTAAATCTGCAATATAAACAGAGTTGGCATTTTTCCCCTGAATGATTTAGATAATATTCTAGTCAGAATTGGCCTGACTCCTAAATCTCCTGCCTAAAAGCACATCCTGTGTGACATCACCAGTGATCGAAGTACCAGGAATTGGCTTTCTGTGGTTCTATACGTTGCACAGATCATCCTGTGAAGTCATACTAGATCACCGGGGTAAAATATAGAATATTATAGAATAGGTCTTATGGAAAGCTATCTCTGCATGTTTGGCTGATAAGTATTTTCACATTCATTATTAATGAGTAATTACAAAGAAGCTATATCACCTGTCCAGTGGTGGAACTATCAGGGTCGCAGCTGCGACCGGGTCCCTCACTCCAGAGGGCCCGTCTGCCCAGTTGACCCCTGCTGTTAAAATGTATATTCCTCTCTCATAGACAGCTTGCAGACTGCTCACAGGGGCCTGGGGAATGCACCCACTGACTGAAGGTAACTCGGTGGTTGCTGTCTGCTGTGGGCTGTGACAGCACAAGAGACTGCAGGTTAAGGGAACTCTGTATTTACTTAATCGCAACCCAGTTGTTGTGGACTCTAATTCACATGATGCTGAGGCAGCCAATGGGCAGGCTGGCTGAGCACCATGAGAAACGTATTCCACAAGAACTGAAGTGCTAAACATAAGCCAGCAGTGAGTGATGGGCATGCATTGTGGAAGATCTACAGTCCTGATGGTATTCTGTTTCTTCTGTATGTAGTGTGGTATAGCACCAGGGCCCTTTAATACACTCAAAGCGGATACTTTGAATTCCAGCCGATTCCCTACTGGGTCCTGACATTGTTTGTAAGGAAGCAGCTTATCTCTTTAAATTTATTGGGGGCAAGGTTACTGATTGCCTTAGTGATTTGTTTTATGCCCATAGCCACTCACAGCTTCAGTGTGTGTGTGTGTGTGTGTGTGTGTGTGTGTGTGTTTTATAGTATTTGTATGCAACTGGTTTATTCTTTAAATTGAAAGGGATATATATATAATATATATCTCCGGATAAAAGTTTGGAGTGCTAACTTAAACGTTAATCTTTTAAACTTTGAGCAACAAAAGCTCTGGAGTACTTGGAGTGCTATCTGAACTAATTTGGTCTATCCCTTTCAATGTAATGAATAAAACCGTTACAGAACATATTTTGATGATATACCAACCTATAAGTCAGTCTCTGGCAAGATGTTCTGCAGCTGCCTCATTCCTGCTCGTGTATAGTAGCTGTATTATAGTGATTGTGGTGCTCTCATCCATTCCTCTCCCAGACAGGTTTTTTTTTTTTTTTTGGCTGCCTTATAATCCAAAAAATAAAATAAAAAAAAAAAAATTCTCCATGGGCCCTCCTCAGCTGTTCAGGTAATGGGAGTCCTGCTCCTACCAGATCTCGAAATCTTTCTTGACCGTCCAAGGCTGGATCAATTTGAATGAACCACTTCCAGATTTTTTGATTGGCTACAGAGTACTAGAGCTTTGGACGTCAGGGGGCAGCCCTGGTTTTTAGAAGCTGCTCAAATTTTTTTTATTTTTTTTTTGGGGCAGCAAACCTTTCAGCGGGATGACACCCATTGACTCGCCATCGCTAATAAAATTTAGTTTGCACAACGTATTTATTGTGTAATGAAGAATGTGTTTAGTAATCAGACTTGATTTTACTTCTCAAAAAGTGATGTATTGTATTGCCACTCACTAGTAACTTCTGTCGGCTGACCTCACCCATCAATTGAATTACACAGGTGTATAGAAAAAAAAAAAAAGAGTAGCTTGCCAAACATATGTTGAAAAACAAACAAAACATTTTATCCATTCACTATGTACACACATTGTAGTAGAGAATCTGTGAAAATAATTCTAGGTACTTTTGACACTAAAAGAAATTGTAGTCATTCACTAAATTTATCTTTAGAATTTTTAGAAAAACCACCTGCAATTTATATTAGACCAGAAAGGGTCCATCTGTTAATTGATCTGAATTACTCACCGTTGATTTCCCAAACAATGTTCCAAATTAAATAAATAGAAAGGGCCAGTGACTTGGGTTTTATTTGTCACACTCTGCAACCCAAGGTTTGTAGGCATTCCTACTGCTTCCCTAGTTAAAGGGAATCATGGAACATTCTCTGGGTTTTTTTTAATTTTTTTTTTTTTTTAAAGTCTTTTTGACATTTTCTTCCCCACTTTTATGGTACATGGGGTCAGGGAACGAGAAAGCAAAAGAAGTGTCAGAAAAATAGGCTGTATGAATCACAATGCACTTGACCTGTTTTTAACATGGCTTTTTACACCATATGAGGATTTTTATTTCTGCCTTTTTATTTATTTATTTTTATAGGTTTTTAAAAAAAAAAAAAAATAATTTTTTAATTCTTTTTGTGTTTGTCGGATACATGTTTAGCATTCAGTGAATCATCCGTCTCTTAAAATCAAGTCTATACATTTTATTTTTTTCCCCCAACAACCAGCATTTGTAAGAATGAAACATGATTCAGACATAATGATTTCAGCAATCCATTTACAACAAGTCTTAAAACATTAAAAAGCTACAAAATATTACGCACCAGGAAGTGAATGCATGTGTGTACTACACCCCAGCACACTGGTGATTATATTTTTTTTTTTATTGCCATCGTCATTATTAAGTTGCTATACGTGCTGGCCTCACTAAGAAAATTGATTTCTTGGGTGTACATGTAGTGTTCTCACCTCTGACATAATGACTAGTGAGTCAGTTTTCTAGGAAGTGTTTATTTAAGTGGAATGCCAGAGTACGTCACTGCAGATTATTTGATGTGGAGTGGTTAGTAATGCTACGTTGCATTTCCTGGTGAATCTTGCTTCTTAATGACTTGAATTACTGTGGAGCGCAGTAATACTAGACAATGATAATATGAAAGTGTGTATGATGTGTGATCTGTGACAAAATATTGTTTCCGATTTTTATTTTTTTTCCTTATTTGGATCTTAGTTTTAGCCCCAAAATGTTAAACATTGCAGGTTTGTTTAGCACCGGGGGTTAAAGGGTTAAATCCACCTCAAGTAGCTGTCTCCCTGACTTATTTTTTAGTTTCATTCAGAACACGTTACATTTACCTTTAATCAAGAGGACTTCTCGGTTATGGACGAAGACCCCCCCATGATGCTCAACCAGGCATATCCTGCTGAGGGTCATGAGTCTGAGTGCAGAGGCCATCACATGCTATCTCTGCTGTGTACACACTGATTCTGGTTGGGTTACAATAGTTTTATTTTTTTGTCCTTTGTTTTGATTTAAACATAGTAACAACCCCTGGATCTTGGGCTAAGGTAACATCCCCAGGAGGTACTTGAAAACCAGAGTAATCTGAATGTACCTTTCCTGGTTAAATACTTTGAATCTACACATGGGTTTTAATATAATAAATTCCTGCAGATTTTTTTATTTTTTTTAAATATATATATATATATATATATATATATATAATTTTTTTTTTTTTAGTTTACTCCTTTCCTTGATATAAAGCGGATGTTCCACTTTCTCATCCAGCTTACTGCCAAAGCACGTACGTGTGCTTTTATTTTGACCCTGTTGTTTTTTAAATATAGTTAAATAACAATGGAGTAAGGAGCACAACCATCAATAGTAATAAAACAATCTTTATTAAGTGGGTATACTCTATAAAAATATCACATAACATAAAGATCCAAAATAAAGGATCATGTCACGCTATACAGCAATAATCAGAAAAATTCTGAATATATTTGCATGTACGCCAAAAGCATCTTATATGAATAACAGTCTCAATATACAAAAATAGAAAAATGAAATAAGTCTAATCCAACCCCACAAATATAAACATAAATATAGATAACAATAAGCATACCAGACCTAGTGAGAAGCAGGGACAGAGTCAGTCACAAAAACACCCCCAACGTTTCGGCAAAAATGCCTTTATCAAGGGAGCATGTTGAGAGAAACTAAATCCTGTTCTTATATACCCAAAGTAAAAAACAAACATAGGAAACACCTGGAAAAAAAATGGGTGGACACCCATGATGACTGGGATCCTCCCAACCATGATACACCTGTTCAGGGTTGTCAAGGGAACCAGAAAGCCCTGACCTAAGTACATATCAAAATGCAGGTTTACAAATAAAATATATAAAGAAAAATACTAGACATAAAAATACAAAATCAACATAAAACATGCAGGCAAGATATTAAGTATACATGTAGTGGACATAGTAGAAACATATTATGAGATAAACAATAATATAAATATTACATCAGTATTAATATAAAGATATAAAGATCAACTGCCCCAAATGGTAAGGCAGTTTGAAAAGGATGAAAAAATAAAAACACGAAAAGAGAAACAATCAAAAGTAAACGGTTGTGCTCCTTACTCCATTGTTATTTATATGTATTTGGGCTTTTGGGGATAAAGCACCCCATATTGTATTTTCATAGGGCTCCACTTGGGAGCTTGCATATATTTCTTATTGAGTGTGCCTACCTTATTTAATTTTTAAGTGTTTCAATAAAGTGTCAGGAATAAAAACATGTATTCCGGCCACTATGGCATTTCCCTCCAATCGCATGGGAAAGGTGACTTTTCCGTGCCGTGCCGGTCTCTCCTTTTAGTAAAGCATTGGGAGGCTGTTGCCAATCAGCATTTCGTCACAGCGATGCAGTGAATCAATGCACCTCCATGCAGAGCGAGGAGATGCTGAACGTAGGAGTAGGAAGCACCTCTAGTGGCCGCTTGCGTGACTACTACTAGAGGTGTGACAAGTCAGCAATGTAAATGCTCCCTTTACTCTGAAGAGACAGAGACATGCTATAAACACCAGAGTAACCTTAATCACTGCCTGTTAGATTTGTTTCCTTGCTAGATTTTGGCATGAAGCCTGCAGAATCTTCTACTAGTCTTGGCATGTTTTGGGGGGGGAAGGGAGGAAACAACCTTTTTGAAAAAGCGAAGTGGGTTTTCTGTTATTTTTTTTTTATTTATTTATTTTTTTTTCCTTTTTCTTCAGGATAGCTTAGAGGGGTCCGAGAGTCATTAAATCAGGATAACAATAAAGCTATTATATTGGCCTTGTCAAAGTAATTGCCAAATATCTTAGAAACCCTGGTTTGTGGAGAACCATTTTCTTTCTCCCACTTCTTGGGCTAAATCTGCTTAGAGCACAAAATGTTCACAGACTAAACACTTTGATTAAATTGTTAAAAAGCTGTTTATTTTTTCTTGTTAGATTTTTTTGCTTCCCTTCCAAATGCCAGTTTTGTTTTTCAGGATGCCAAAAAGCAGCCAAAAAACAATCGTTATCCGCTTCCTTAACATTGTCTGTAGTGCCAGGAATTCTAAAGCGCAACAAACTCCCAAAAAATAAGTTTTAGCAAGTGCCCTTAATGGGTTCATATGATACTGGGTTTATATTTGGCACCCCTGAGCCAACTTTGGCAATTTATTGTCAAAATGTAACGCACTTTGAAAAAGGTGAACTTGCTATATTTATGCAAATGCTAGAGATTTAGTTAAGAGCTTACAGATCTACACGTTACAGGCCAAAATCGTAAAATTAAAAATAATTCTCCATGTCCACTTTGCTTCTGATTTTCAAAGCTAGTTTTAAGATAGAAAATTGCTTGTGAATTTCTAACCATTCACTTTTAATTGTATGGCGCACAGAGGCGGTATGCGCCATCCTCCTTTTTTTTTTTTGGGCAAGCCATTTGGGACATCTCCAGCTTATTTGATAATGTGACTTTTACACTAATGCAAAGTAGGTCCAAGGATGTTGTACTACTGTGCTGTGTAGTGGTTCCCATGGCATTACCTCTCTGTAACCTGTGAAACTGTTTTAGCATGGTTTGATACTTATCGTGGTATGCCTGGGCACCCATGCTGCTTCTGGTCTTCTCAAGCATATCCACTATTAAAACTGGCTGAAATGGTTATGGTGTGTGAAGTTATGGGTTCTACCATTTGGCCACGAGTCCCAGAACACAGGCCTTTGTCTTTCTAGTTTATTTTATTTGTTCCTTTTTTTTTTTTTATTGTGATATCTGTTGTATAAAATATATATTTATGTACATGGGTATGCATATATAATTATATTTATTTAGAGACAACATTTTTAACTGCGCTGTGCAATATTCTAATAAAACCCATTACGGTACGAGAGCAATGGATCGCTAAAAGGTCGATTCAAAATGCTTATAGAAGCACGGGAAAACTTTGAGACTTGTCTGACCAGCCATACATTATAGCTGTGTGTCTCAGTTTTCTTAAAATGTAGTCCGTGCACTGGATCTATAATGCTCAACCAGATATGTTGTATTGAAATCCATTTAAATGTTTTTTTTGGGTTTTTTTTTTTTTAAACCAGGTCAACTAAAAAGAGAGTTTGGACGGCATGCAAAGTTGTGAAATATCTTCAGACAGCACTGATGATCCTCTTAGTAGTGGTCTACCGAGAAACCGACAACCTCGAATAGTGATTATTGGTGCCGGGCTCGCTGGCCTGTCTGCAGCAAAAACCCTCCTTGAGAAGGGATTCACGAATGTTACTATCCTTGAGGCATCTGACCATATTGGAGGCAGAGTGCAAAGTATAAAACTTGGTGAGTTTATTCATTACCGTTAAAAATCCGCCTTAATGACATATCTGTATATGATCGAAGGCTCTGCTTATTTATGTTGTTTTAAAGCATGTCTTTGTTTGTTTTTTTTTTTTGTTTTTTTTTTTGTTTTTTTTTTAAATAATCCTTCTTAATTAAGTGATCAGCTTACTTTGTGCATTTGGTTAATCTATCATTCCAAGCTGCCAAATATATTGGTGCTGTACTAATAATAATAATAATAATAATAAAATTCCGGTGACCAGTTTTAACATTGTATTATCTAGATAGCTGCCATAATAGTAATGTGACTCTAACAGAAACATAACTGTGTGTAGATTATTTTAGTTATGCTTGCTTGTAGATCACGCTACTTTTGAACTGGGCGCTACTTGGATCCATGGATCAAATGGCAACCCCATCTACCATCTAGCAGAAGACAATGGCTTGCTTGAAGAAACAACTGATGGAGAGCGGAGCATTGGTCGCATTAGTCTATACTCCAAGAATGGAGTGGCTCACTACCTCACCAACAGTGGCCAGAGGATCCCAAAAGACCTGGTTGAAGAATTCAGTGATTTATATAACGAGGTGAGTCTAGGTTTAAAAATCTGTTGAATGAGTGCACTGGATTTTATATGAATTAACAAAAAGAAGCCCCCTTCTAATGTATGCATGTTCAGGGGAGTGCTATAACCCTATAGCACCTCCTTTGTTTATGTATAACGTATCTTTGCTTATGAAAATACTTTTGGACCACTTTGAACTTCCATGAAAGCTATCTGTTAGATTTACGCTTATAAACTTCACTTTTCCAGGAATGTGGTAACCGCATTAATACCTTGTTTATCCTCATGCCTCTGTAATGGTTTCCTCTCAAACTGTGTCCGTAACTCATGGTTTAGCATCATTTGACGGCAATACTATTGTTTCAGGCGTAAAAGGTGAACTAAAATATGCGTAGATTTATATTTTATATGAAACCAGGAAAAGTGCGTAAGCATTATGCTCATTTTATACAAGCTCCTGTTGGTTTTTCTCTTTAATGTAATACGTTTTATTTTTAATCCCAGGTCTATAACCTGACTCAGGAGTTCTTTCAAAATGGAAAGCCGGTCAATGCGGAGAGCCAGAACAGCGTTGGAGTTTTTACACGCGACGTGGTACGGAAACGGATCAAAGATGATTCCGATGATTCAGAGACCACAAAAAGGCTAAAGCTGGCCATGATTCAGCAATATCTAAAGGTGAGACAGGACGACGCCCCTCCCCAGACAGGAAAGATTGCCTCTATAAGAAATCTGTCCATGTTCAATATTGTTTTATATGAATTGTGAGATAAATGAAAACAATCATTAGTATTCTTAAGAGTACACTCAGTGAGCCTTGAGGTTATACACTAAAACATTTGCATTTATTTATGCCTCTGACTCACTGGTACATTATGTTCATTCTAATTTCATATTTTCTTTTAATTTTTTTTGAAACCTTATACACACTGTAGCCATTTTGACCTGCATACTCTATGTGTATGGGGTTGCTGGGAATTATATGTTTATGATGCCATGCGACATTATGAGCATTGAAAGCTATCTCTAAGGGGTGGGTTTAGGTTCTATAGCAAGTCATCCACCGTAAGGCTGCTTTGTGTAAAATATAAATTATAATAACATATAAACACAACTATACAGAAATAACATTGGCATAAAAGTATAAGGTAGACATGAAACATTTGGGGACTTAGATATGGTCAACGATATTTAGGTCAGAGAGTCACGCTCTCGCCCTGGTACAAAGGGAGTGATCAAGAAGACATCCCAGTGATGGCTGGTGCTCATTGAAAGAGTTGCGTCCTGTATGCCCAGTGCCTTGAGGAAGGCCATAGCCTCTTCCAGCACCACAATGGTGTTGTCACGGCTGGCTTTGCCCACATTCCTCCTCCTCCTCCGAGATCATCAAATTTGATCTCTACTAATCCAATGCTTTTCCATTGGAAAGCATTGGGAGGCTATTGTACATGCCTGCAAAATGCCATACTGTGCAAATTTGAATCTCCTCATAGAGATGCATTGAATCAATTCATCTCTTTGCGGAGAGTTCTGGGTGGAGACCCAGAAAGCACCTCGGGTAGCCATCTGGGTCACTGCCACTGGAGATGTTCCTAGGTAATAATGTTAACACTCTCTTTTATCTTAAAGCCTGCAGGAATAGGCAATAGACCCCAGAACCATTACATTAAGCTATAGCTGCTTTGGTGACTATAGTGTCCCTTTAAGTAGACACAATAGAATTGCATTTTGTTTAAAAAAAAAATACAAATTCACAGCAATATGAACTACAAACCAATCTGCATTAGTAGGAGAGGACACCTATATTTAGCCTGTCTGCAGCCAGGTTGTAAATGAAATGTCTCACTCATTGTTAGGCTGTGGCTGTGTGCATACATTTGATAAGGAAGTCTTTCTTGAGTGATGGGGTGTGGCTAAGGAGGCCAGCTTATGGTGCAGCATTCTGCAAAATAATTATTTTTTGCAAAAACTATAAAGAATTGGGTATATAAAAATACAGCAAACTAATGAGGCCAAAATGTTTCAAATACATTAAAGTTGTATTGGTGCCTTTAAATTCCACCCTTTGTCCACTTTTGTCAACGTGAATTCTGTACACAAGGAAATTAAATCCCTACTTTCCTTTATGTAGTATATGGAAAACTAAAGCTTTTACAAAGTAAAATGTAAGGAATTAAATTTTTTGCTGACAGATTCACTTTAAGTTGGTTTCCACCAGCATTTTGGTTGTGGCAGGATGCTATGAGGATATTTTATGTCATTATTACAGGTTGAAAGCTGCGAGAGTAGTTCACATAGCATGGACGATGTGTCACTCAGCGAGTTTGGTGAATGGACCGAAATCCCAGGTGCGCATCACGTAATTCCATATGGCTTTATTAAGATTGTG
Organism: Pelobates cultripes; assembly: GCA_933207985.1. Taxonomy (NCBI): domain Eukaryota; kingdom Metazoa; phylum Chordata; class Amphibia; order Anura; family Pelobatidae; genus Pelobates; species Pelobates cultripes. Next base: position 28,558,396 of record OW240917.1, read on the forward strand.
GAACTCCTTTCTTGCTCCATCCCGAAGTCGGTCATCCAGATGTGCAAACCTGTGAAATGCATTCACTGGAATAGGTCCATACAGAAGCAGATTGAAGGTGTGGCGGACCACAATAACGACCAGGGAGAAGATAAAGGTTATCCTGTCTTTGTGGAGTGTGAAGACTACGAGTTCATACCTGCTGACCATGTCATTGTAACCACCTCATTGGGCGTCTTAAAAAAATGCCATGAGACATTATTTCACCCCAGCCTCCCAGAAGACAAAGTCCTAGCCATCGAAAAACTGGGTATTAGCACCACAGACAAGATCTTCTTGGAATTTGAAGAGCCTTTCTGGAGTCCAGAGTGTAACAGTATCCAGTTTGTCTGGGAAGATGAAGCTGAAAGTGAAAGTCTTACCTACCCAGAGGGCATGTGGTTCAGGAAGATCTGCAGCTTTGATGTCCTGTACCCACCTGAGAGATATGGCTACGTGCTTAGTGGATGGATATGTGGAGAGGAAGCCTTGATTATGGAGAAATGTGATGACGAGACGGTTGCAGAAACCTGCACAGAGCTGCTACGCAAATTTACAGGTTGGTTACTTCTATTCACTTGGCATACTGTACAGGTACTTTATAATGTAACTTTAGTGTTCGCATACATTTTGCTTTTGTGCCTTCTATCTGTTAGGTAGCCACTGTAACAATCTGTGTAATTGCCTTTAGTTAACATAGTGCAGGTGTGTTTTATACTGTTTCTGTATCCAGTACAATAACGCGTGCATTCTACATTCTACATGTTCAATTGTAGTTTATTCTGGAATAATCCAGATACATCATGTTTTAAAAATAAAAAAATTAAAAAATAAAGTTTAACAATCATGTACGCAAAAACAGAGAGAGAATCAGGAGGTAAATACCACTGGGTGAGCAGATATATCTTATTTAAAAAAAAAAAAAAAATGGTTATCCCTTGCCTTACTTTTATAACATGTGCCCAGACAAGCTCTTGCACAGTTATCTTTGAAGGGGCCAGAGCCATGGCCACATCTACATAATAAAAACATGAGTGGTATAATTGAGATGTTCTTTTCTATACAATGCATGTTAAAAAAACAAACAAAAAAAACAGGGCAGGTCAACTCCTGCCTGGAGTTTAAATGCCATCACTTGCTGTGTAGTCTGATTGCTGATGCCACTAAAGATGGCCGAGGGCTCAAGCGATGGATTCATTTAACATTCTGCTTGCTTCCAAATTTCACTTCCTTATAAGGAAATGAGTAATCTTTTAACTTTTTGCTAAGTTTAACCCCTTAAGGACACATGACATGTGTGACATGTCATGATTCCCTTTTTATTCCAGAGGTTTGGTCCTTAAGGGGTTAAACGCCACGAACTAGGAACCAAGAATGACTGGAAGAAGGGGAGGAGCCACACTCGGAAAGACCTTGGGCAGCAACTTTTGAAAAAAGTTACAAAGATGCAAAAAAGCAAGCATCATTTCAGAAATGGGAAGTAGATATGAAAATGTCTTAAATAATTTAAACTACTGCCTAACTACTAAAATAAAGAATTGCCAGACGAGAAGCATGTGGTTCCCTCATTAAGATTATCCGTGGAAGAAAAGAGATACTATATTTATTTTTTTTTTTTTTTTTTTATTTTTTCTTGACCTCCGTGAACTGGTTTCCTCATGAAATACAATATGTCTGCTTAGAATGTTTACATGAGCCATCTGTGCACTTGTATTTAGTTGAAGGTCGGAATGGAGGTTATTAACATAACTTTTATGTTAATGAAGTCTTAAAGAAGAACCATAATAATCTACATAAAATCCAAAATCTTGACTTTGCTAAATGTAGATGTAATTATTATAGACAAGACCGATAAGTGTGGGTTAAAGAATCAATCTGCAAGCAAAATAGTCTCTTACCAGTCTCAATATTATTTTTATTATTTTGTAAAATTACTACGTTTCATTAAAATTTTTTTTTTTTTTTTTTTTTTTTAATCTTCATTTCAAGAGAATCTGTTCCAGGCTGTCCAATATCAATTCTGTGCAAAATTTACATTGGTCGTCTGCGCGTTGCTGGAAGTTGTAAGGAACTTCTCCCTTACAGGCAGTTTGCATACAAGGGGAAATTTTGTTCTCCCCTTCCTCCCTCCTAATTAAATTTTTTTTTTTTATTTTTTTTTTTAACTTTCCCACAGCCCAACCCTTAAAACCCTGTAAAATATGAAGTATTTACCTGGAATCCAATGCTAGGGCAAAGCTTCCCTCGCTGGTTTCCATGCTCGGTTGTCCCTTCTTCCCCTCTCTAAGCATTTTACTGGACCGTTCTAGTCTGCTAGACAGAATACTCCTTTTTGTTTGGCAGGGTATCAGTGATAGGATATTTCATAATTTTTGAGTAAGATAGTGTTTTTGGTTCTGTATGTCAGAATGAGTGTGTGGGGTGTGGGGGGGGTCAGTAATTGTGTGTGTCGGTTAGTGAGGACAAGGTTTGATTAAATAATTTATACTCTTATTTTTGAGAGTGTTGTGCACATGTACAATATTCATATGTGTATACATTATAAAAATCATAAATGTATGCATAAAATACTCAAATTGTAGAGAATAAAAATCTGAGTCACATTACTATTAAAAATACAGTCCGCACACACTCTCATATTACATACAGCCACCACACTCATTGTACATATAGCCAGCACACCGTAGCCTAGACTAGTAGCGTAAGACTTCACATTCACTTTATTTAAATGATGATGAATAAGCTAATGAAAAACTATATATGTATAATAACCATCCCCCTTGCCTCCAACCATGGGTAGCAGGTTGTGGTGAGGATGATTATTATTATATAGCATGGGAGACCTAATTTACCCCCACCCAATGTCCAACCATAGGCAGCAGGTGGGGGCTGTTAATAACAGTTCTCACCTGCTGCCTGTGATTGGGGCTGGGGAAAGCAAATTAGGTCTCCCATGCTATTATTATTATTATTATTATTATTATTATTATTATTATTATTATTTATCGTGGAATAACTAGTCCTTCAGCCCCAACCATAGGCAGCTTGTGGGGGCTATAATTACAATACAGCATGGAAAATCTAACTCCCCCTCCCTCCCAGCTATCAACCTTTGGTAGTGAGTGGGGCTATAGCTATATATTACTAGGGGGAGGGACATAATGTCTCCCCTCCACCTCTTCCTTTACGCAAATGAACATCTCCTCCCAGAGATGTACAGCATGAAGATGCCAAACATGGGTCCTGTAATGATTGTCAGACTGTACTATGAAGGATCTCTAGTGGCTGTCTGAGTTATGTAGGTCCATTGATGCCTCTTTCTAGCCGGTTAGGTTTGTATGTAGAAATATACTTTTTTGAGATTTGGGTAATCTTAATTTTAAGGTTTTCTTATTGATCTCCTTATTTCGTTTAGGGAATCCGAACATTCCAAAGCCTCGGCGCATCCTGAGGTCTTCATGGGGTAGTAACCCGCTTTTCCTAGGATCATATTCCTATACACAAGTAGGTTCCAGTGGAGAAGATGTTGAGAAGCTGGGAAAACCATTGCCTTATACCGAGAGCTCAAAAACTGTTGTAAGTATATATTGGTTCCTGGGAGAAAAAACGAAGTTCTTGAATAGTAAGGGTCAAACGCATACCCCCGGCTCCCATGAGAACAAATACCTGAGCAGGTGGTGTGGAATATATCAAATATTGTACCAAATTCACTACACCCACCTTTCTACCATTCAACCTCTAGTGAACTGTCTGTGGAGCATTTTGTCAAACCTTGCATTCTCAAGGTCGAGTCCATGCAGCTTGGGACGTGTGAGAATAGGTTTTACTTTCTGATTCGCACCAAATATTTTTATTGTTTATGGAAACTTGGCCCAATGAAATCTTGGTCACTGCATTGGCACTACCAATCTGGCAAACAGACATTTATTTATTTTTTGGGGGGAAAATTTGAAAATAATGGCATATATTCTTTCACAATAAAGGACATAGGACAGCATTAATTTATTTAAAACTTTTGAAAAAATTTTTTCGAAAAACTATATAACATGAAGACTTTTATGAAAGACCCATGAGACCATATGTAGTCTCACATTATTGCAATTCTTGTACCATGAAGACTAAGAAATCCTTGAATACAATTCAAATACTGAAGTCCCAAATAAAAGAAATATACATTTCTGTCTCTAGGGGCAATGCAGGAAATATGATTCAGTTTATTTTGCTGGTGGGCTCTATCTTGTTGATATTGTTAAGTTGTTCCTGTGCAATAAATTAGGCCTTGCTTGAAAGGTAAGCGTTGAAATTCCTCTGAATTCTGAAAGTGTAACCATATTGTAACTGAATATTATGCTTGCTTTTAATTTTGCTATTTCCATGAGCGGGATGATTAAAGGAGACAAAATTATGTTAATAGTTTTATAATGTTGACAGTTTTTGTTTAGTTTTTTTTAATTCTATTTGGGGGGTTGCCTTTTTCTTGTGTACTGGCAAAAGAAGTTCATTATAGTTCATGAGTTCTTAGCATCTTTAGTCATTGTAGTTCAGTTTGTAACAAATAATTTTTAAAAGCAAATTTAGTTTATTACTTATGGAATAAGCTGTACTTTTATTTCAAGCACAATACTTCTACACGCACTGCATTTTATGTTCCCAATGCAACTAAATGCCTTCCAATTTGTAAGAGTACTTTTACTGCTTTTACTACTTTTACATTTTCTGGAAAATAATGAGAAAAAAATGTTTTTTGTTTTTTTTCCACTGTTTCAAGAAATTTTGCATCTCTACTTATGATTTTTGCCTCCGTTTTTTTAAATCCATAAAACTCATCCTATTTCATTCTATGGGGATTTAGCAAGCCTTTGCAAGTATGACCTCACACCTGCATGCACATTAAATCCCTTCAAGAAGAGATATAGTTTTTCTTTAGGAGAAAATGGAAAATTTATTCATACTTACCGTAATTTTCTTTTCCTGGTCATATGCCATGGCAGCACAACATCCATTTTCCTGGCCATATCCATGGCAGCACAACATTGGGTAGCTCCTCCCTATCCCCATTGGACAGGAATAATTATTAAGCCGTATAAGTACCACCTCCTACCCCTCCTTCCCCAGTCATGTTTTCCAGCAATAGCCCCGGGTGGGACCCTTGTGCTGCCATGGCATATGACCAGGAAAAGAAAATTACGGTAAGTATGAATAAATTTTCCATTTTCCTGGCCATATCCATGGCAGCACAACATTGGGTAATACCCAAGCAATAAACCAGGGAGGGAAAGAGACACAGACTCCAAAAATTTTGAATGCAAAGTGTATTAACACCACAACAGGTGAAAAATAGAAATCAGGTATCGGATACAGACAGAACTGATTTAGCAAATTGATCAGATATACCTGCTCTAACATCAATTTGGTAGCTCTTAATGAAAGTGTTAGAGGAAGACCATGTAGCTGCTTTACAAATTAGTTCAGGAGAAACATTAGCAGCAGCTGCCCAGGAAGATGAGAGAGCCCTCGTGGAATGGGCTTTAAGACCCACAGGGACCGGATATCCAGCAGATTGATAAGCCAGAATAATAGCTGCTACTATTCACCTGCTAATGGTAGATTTGGGAGCTTGTGAGCCCTTTTTACAGCCGCCATGAAGGACGAAAAGACTGTGAGAAGTACGCCAAGCAGAAGTCCTATTAATATATATCTGGAGGCATCTTACTAGATCCAGAGAAGATAGGTTAGTAGAATTCTCCATTTCTAGGGAGTCAGACCTCAGAGATGGAAGAACAATATCCTCGTTGATGTGAAAGGAGGAGGTGACTTTAGGTCGAAATTCGGGAACCGTACGGAGGACAACTCTGTCTTTGTGAAAGACCGTAAAAGGCTCCTTAATGGATAGAGCGTGGAGCTCTGAAACCCTCCTGCCGGAAGCTAGGGCAATCAGCAAAGCAGTCTTAATAGAGAGAGCATGAAGAGGAACTGTCTCAAATGGTTCAAAAGGTTCCAACTTTAAGGCATTCAAGACCAAAGGGAGATTCCAAGATGGAACAAATGGTTTAATAGGAGGTTTTATCTGAAGGACTCCTTTGATGAATCTGATGACATCCGCGTCCAGTGCCCATCGATGATTGGTTAGAGCGGACAAGGCTGAGACGTGCACCTTGAGAGTGTTATAGCTCAGCCCTTTAGCAAGCCCAGACTGCAGAAACTCCAAAATATTAGAGGAGGAAGGATCTTGAATATTAATGTTCCTGTGAAGGGCCCAGTCAGAGAAAACTTCCCACACTCTATAATAAGTGGCCGAAGTGGAATGCTTACGTGCCTTCAGCATAGTGCCTATAACGTCCTGGGAGAATCCTTTACTCAAAAGCCGGTTCCTTTCAGTCTCCAAGCCATGAGATTGAGAGAGACCGGATTTGGATGAAACACAGGACCTTGGAACAGAAGATCCGGAGTTCTGGGGAGTGGGAGAGGAGGTTCCACCAAAAGACTTTGAAGCAGAGGAAACCAGGGTCTTCGAGGCCAATAAGGCGCAATCAGGATGAGAGACACCTGCTCTGTTCTCATCTTCCTCAGGAGCGGGAGAATTAGTGGAAATGGGGGAAAAGCATAGCCCATCCTGAACCTCCAGGGGCTTGATAAAGCATCCCTCCCCAGTGCTAGGTGGTTCTTTCGTGAAGAAAAGCTTTACTTTCCTGTTGGCCCGAGTGGCTAGAAGGTCTACTTGAGGGAGGCCCCATTTGTCCACAATCAAGCGGAATACTCTGTCCGAGAGGCACCATTCCCCCGGATCTATCCTGGATCTGCTGAGAAAATCCGCCAGATGATTCCGTTTCCCTGGTAGATGGATGGCAGTAAGGCCCGCCAGGTTTCTCTGAGTCCACCACATCAGGTGATTCATGATTTCCATCATCTTGCAGCTCCTGGTACCCCCTTGGTGATTGACATAGGATACCACAGTGGAGTTGTCCGTCCTTATCTTCACCCATTGCCCCTTGAGATGATTAGAGAAGTGTTTCAATGCTTTGAGGACAGCCAGAAGCTCTAGGCAATTGGAATGAACATTGTTTGCCCTGAAACTCCATTCTTCCTGCGCAAAGTCGTGGAGACAATGAGCGCCCCATCCCCATTGGCTGGCATCCGTTGTCACAGTTATCCACGCGATATCTCCTAGTGGAAAACCCTTTGATAGGTGCTCCCTGTTTAGCCACCAGATTAGAGAATGGCGTACATTCAGGGAAAGTTTGATGGGTTGGTGCAGGTTCCCGGAGGAGAACTGTCTCAGGAAATTGGCTTGGAATGGTCTCATTCTCCACTGTGCCCATCTGGTCAGTCCTATTGTGGAGGACATGGAACCCAGGAGGCTCATTATGGCCTTTGCCGGGGCCACCCTGGATATCAGCATTCTTCTCAATAACATCTTGAGTTTCTGTATTCTTGCTGATGAAAGTTGGACAGTGCCCTTTAGAGTGTCGAAGTGAGCTCCTAAGTAAACCATAGATTGCGTTGGGTGGAGGTGGCTCTTCTTGGTGTTGATCTTCCAGCCGTGAGCTTGCAGAAACTGAATGCTGGTAATAGCATGGGATGTCAGAGAATCTACGTTGTTTCCTAAGATCAAGATGTCGTCCAAATAATGGTAAATCGCAATGTTCTGTTTTCTGAGTTCTGCAATGAGGACAATCAGGACCTTTGTAAATGTCCTCGGAGCTGTGCTCAGTCCAAAGGGGAGGGCCCTGAACTGGAAGTGACCTTCTTCCACAGCAAACCTCAGAAACTTTTGATGAGTTTGGGCGATGGGTATGTGAAAATATGCATCTAACAGATCTATGGACAGCATCCATTGGTTGGGAGACACTACTTTTATTATAGATTGTAAGGATTCCATTTTGAACCTGCGAATGTGCAGATGCTTGTTTAGCCTGTGTAGATCCAGAATGGGTCTCCATCCCCCTGAGGATTTCTTCGTTAGGAAGATGTGGGAGTAAAACCCTTGAGTTCTCTCGCCGGCTGGCACTTTGGTGATAACCTTCTCCTTCTGCAAGGAAAGGATGAAGTCTTGTAGGGCCATGCACTTTTCCTTGTCCCCTGGCCACTTTGTGAGGTGAAAGGACCTGCTTGGAGGATGCTCGAGAAATTCTATCAAGTAACCTCTCCGAATGATATCCAGTACCCAACTGTCGCTTGTGGATGCTTCCCATATCGGTAGATATTGGAGAAGACAAGCCCCGACACCTTCGGATTTGGGAATTATATAGTCATAGATTCCTCTGGTTTTTATAGGAAGATGAACCGCGTGACTTGCCTCCTTTGTTTCCAGATGGGGCTCCTCTCCCAGGTTGAAATCTGGAATATTCTCTGCCCGGCTTGTAGGACCTACTGTCACGAAAGGAATGATACTCTTTCCGGGCACGAAAGGATCCTTTATATTTTCTCTCCTGAGGTAAAAAGGCTTTATTCCCTTCAGCCGCCCTCTTAATGCATTCGTCCAAATTCTTGCCAAATAACATACTCCCGTGAAATGGCAAAGAACACAAACTATTCTTGGAGGAAGCATCGGCTGCCCAAGATCTGAGCCAAAGTGCTCGCCTAGAGGAAATCGAGAAGGACATATTTCTAGCAAGGCTCCTTACCAGATCCACTGCAGCTTCTGATGAAAAATCAATTGCTAGACGCATATCTCTTAGGTCCTCCACAATGGAAGATCGGCTTCTGCCACTCCTGATGTCCCCTTCCAGTTCCTGTATCCAAACCTTCATAGCTCTTGTAACTGACGTGAGAGCAACGGCAGGGTGGAGACTCGTGCCTGAGGCTACATAGGATTTGGAAAGGTAGTATTCCATCTTACGATCCATAGGATCCCTGAAGGAACCTGCATCGTCTACAGGAAGGGTAGTGTGCTTGGCTAGTCTGACCACTGCAGCATCAACTTTAGGTGGAAAATCCCATGTTTCAGCATCTTTGGAATGAAACGGATATAATCTGGAGAACTTCCCTTTTGCAGATGATCTCCGGTCAGACCTGGACCATTCTTCTTTAATAAGGTCACTAATTGTGGCATGCACAGGGAAAGCCGCTCTTTTTCTTCTAAGATCAGAGAAATAGCGGTTAGATGTAGATGGTTCCTCCTCTGAGGGTTCCTTCAAGGTAAGGGTTTCTCTGACCCGGGCAATTAAATGATCCACCTCCGCAGGTACCAAGAAGTCAGGATCAGGGATAGCCTCCTCCTCCGAGGAAAAAGCTAGGTCTCTCAGAGAAGCTGAATCCATTAACTCTTCTTCAGAGTTTCCTGGAGATAAATCTGAGGGCTCAGAATATCTAGGTCGCTTGTGGGTCTTACCACCCTCTCTTATGCCCTGGGCAACTGCATGCTTGATAAGTTGCATAAAGTCCGGTGTTGAATGAGAAGGGCCAGCAGCTGCTGAGAGACAATCTGAACAGAGACGTTTCCCTTCTATGGCTCTGTTATCACAGGATATACACAGCGTCCTTTTGGGCGACTTCCCCTTGGACGATCCTGAAGTCTTTGTACTTTTAGCACTGAAATACAACAAACGTGCTCATTAGTACATTACCTCTCTTTTTTTTTTTTTTTTAAAAAGGATGGCTTACCTATATTGCTTAGATTGTGACCTATTGTGATGAGAAGAATCCGATTCCCTGGATCCTGAGCGAGAATCCATCTATAAGGAATAGATGGAACAGCGAAACTAATACCAAGAAGAAATATATATAAAAAATAAAATAGGAGAAAAACTTACTTCGATGCTTGAGAAGGAAAAAGGAACCTGGAAAGGCGAAGAACCAACAGAATGGTGCAGAAAAAACTTTCCTGGAGGAAGAAACTCAACCTACCCCGAAAAAAGAGGTCTGGCGCTTTAAGAAGGGCATCTGACGTCATCGCGCATGCGCGAATTAGCGAGAAAACGCGCGAACGGCCCAAATGAATGGATTTTGCGCGCGAACGTGCTAATTCGTTAATCGCGTTCGCGCGCTTATTCAAACACAGCCGCGCGAACGCTCAGAAACAACCGAACGCCGCGCATGCGTCCGGGAGCCCACGAATGCCGAGCAGGCGCCCATGAGACTCCCGAACGCCGCGCAGGCGCACAGAAATTTCCCGAACGCCACGCAGGCGCCCTGGAACTCCCGAACGCCGCGCAGGCGCATAGGAGCTCCCAAACGCCGCGCAGACACTGCAGCTTCTGAGGGGGAACCCCAGCACAGAGAGATTACAGTTTCAATTACCTCTGTATCTTCAGAAGAATAATCTTACAGGTAGGAACCAATTCATGGAGTCATTACCTTGATTCTGGGGGGGGAATATTCCATGTTATTCCACTTGCATTATTGCAAGAATTACAGGAAGGTAAAACCCCCGGTCACTAAAGGGGTTTTCTCCAGGGGGACACCTTTGCGCAGGGCCGTATACTGGAGACTTCCCAGGGGAGAGAGGGTGAACTCCCCAGGGGCTAGAGGAACTAATCCTCAGGTAAGCCATAAAGAAAATCTAATAGTCTGAAAAAGACCGACATGTCCTAGGGATAGGACAGGAAAAAAAGACTGGGGAAGGAGGGGTAGGAGGTGGTACTTATACGGCTTAATAATTATTCCTGTCCAATGGGGATAGGGAGGAGCTACCCAATGTTGTGCTGCCATGGATATGGCCAGGAAAATGGATGTTGTGCTGCCATGGATATGGCCAGGAAATGTAGTTGCATCTCAGGATTTGCATTCACTGCTATAAATCCTTGAACATGTAAATGAAAGCCTCGAGGAATTTTGTAATTTTTTTTTTTTAATGATATTTGTACTAATTAGTCTATAATTTTTAAAGTTAATTGTTATGGAGAAAGCTAGAGATTGCTGATTTATCACGACTTCTGTCAGAAAGTGGAGACCTCATTATGTTTTTCATCAGGTGGGTCTTTGCAAATGCAAAAGACCCACCTGATCCATTTAATTCAGATGTCTGAGGGCCGACCAACTTGTAGGTGCAACAAATGTCTGCTGCCAGTCAGCCTCAGAAGTTAAATGAATACTATAGGGTTAGGAACACACATGTATTCTTGATGCTATAGCGTTAAAAAAATGAATAAAAAAAAAAATGCTAGCCCCCATTACCCCCCGTAAATAACTAGAAAACCTACCTTATTTCCAGTATTGCGGGGGTGTGCAGGTGCTGACTTTGACCCGATCCTCCTCCTTGGCTGACATCAGAATTGATGATACCATAGGAAAGCATTGGATTGACTGAAATTGTAATTTCTCATGATCTTGGGCCAAATGCCACCATGGCCAATCAGTATCTCCTCATCGATATGCATTGAATCAAAGCCTCTCTATGGGGAAAGACCAGCGTCCTCTGAACACCTGTGCTGCACAGTGTGCATCCCTGACCCAGGAAGCTCTAGTGGCTGTCTGAGGAGTGGAGTGTTTCTAGGCTGTAATGTAAGCACTGCCTTTTCTCTGAAAAAAGCCTGCATGGACTGCCTATACTTACCAGAACAACTACAGTAATATGTAGTTTTTTTTTCTGGTAACTATAGTTTCCCTTTAACTGGAAATGCTCGTTGAGGAGCAAAGCTTTCTCGCTGCTGCATAAAGAGAGGTTTCTATGAATTAAACAAGCGACTGCCTGACTTGTTCAGTACGAAGTATTACAACTCAAGTGCGTAGGATAAAATATAATTTATCTTTGTGTACATGTTTTATTCCTAAACTGTGTGTGCAAGACGGAAATCAAATCCTTTATTTCCTCCTTAATATGCATGAAATGAGCTTATAAAATCTCATAGTGGCCGTGTTACAGTTCTGTAAAGTGATAGTTGAAGAATAGCACTGATTGCTTCCTATGTCTTCTTCAGCCCATGCAGGTGATGTTTTCAGGCGAAGCAACTCACCGAAAGTATTATTCCACAACTCACGGCGCTCTGCTTTCTGGGCAGAGAGAGGCAAATTACCTTGTCGACATGTACCAAGATCTCCTGCAATGCAACAACTAAAAGCCCAACTTGGAGAAAACCACTAACTCGTGATTCCTGCTACCATTGTGTGCTTGATGTTTTTGTTTGTTTTATTGACTTTTAGTTTTTGTTTTTGTCATTTTTTTTTTCTTTCTTATTTTAACCTCAATAAGTAGAATGATTTTTATGATTTTATGTGATTCCGAAACTGTTTTAACTTGAGGCATCTGTAGCAGATTCATGTCCTGTATGATTACCAGGAATGGGTGCTCTATCCAGTTACTGATTTTGTTATTTACATTATGCACACCTGGTGCCTCGTTTTATTTTTCTGTATTGTAAGTGCCTTCTATGATAAATACTAAAAACGTTTAACAATAAAAGCATATCAGGTCAGAAGATTTCTCTGTTTATTCGTGACTGTTTTTTTTTTTTATTCTTTATATGAAATGGCAAGTTAGTTTTGCCTTCTATTGGATTATTTTTTTTCTTCTCAAATATAATTATTCTGTTGAGCTTTTGGGAAGCTTGCAGTTTCTATGACTGCCTTTTTGGGATTTGATGAACATTCTACAGTGGGAACTTTTAGAGATGTATTCTGTAATATCTGGGTTGTGCTGCCTCGACATCATTTGGCCAAAATAGCCAGTTAGGGAATATTTTCCTCAATTTTGCATCCAGTTTGTAAACAATAGAAGTGAGATATCTTGTAAAAGTACAAAAGAGATGGCAGGCAAAGAGCCAACTGTATAATGCCAAACAACCAACAAACGTATTGATTAAAATGACTTCTTACAAGAAAAACTTTGTCCTCATGCAACATGGAGTCCTGATATGGTCACAATTTCCTGCTGTATCAATGGCTGTGGAGGACACAAATGTTTGGTGAAATAACTTTATTTATCTTTACAATGTATCAATGGAACCTTTTTCTATAAAGGTGTATATAAAATGACAGGGGACTCTATAATGTCTGTGTAGCATAGCATACCATGCTTAATGTACTTCGCTCGTATTCTGTAATATGTCCCTCTGTATCTAAATCAATGTGACTCTGTGTTTAAATCATTAATGATTTAGCTGCTGTGAAAGCAAACCCTATCATTGGTCGTTGAGAGGTTAATTGTTGCATGACATTGCTGCAGTCCTTAAGACTTCATTGTCTCTGACGAGTCCCTCGGTAACTCAATGACTGACATTCCGTGTTCAAGTCTTTAATGAACCAACTGCTGTGAAGGTAAAGACCATGATTGGTCATTCAGAGGTTAATTGTTAAATGCCATGGCTGCAATCTTTAACGTCTGTCATCATCCAAACTTTAGGGCTTCGCTTAACTCTAGTAAATTATTGCCATATTACATGTAGTTTGGAGTAGTAAATTTGCAAAACTGAGCTGCCTTGTTCCTATAGAAATTCTGATATAGGCCTCAATTCAATATAAATATTATTCTTTTTTTTTTTTTAAGTTTGCTTTTCAAATGAGTTTGGGGGGACGATTCAATATATATAATCTCGATCTGCCCACCCCAGTAAAGTTACAGGAGAGCTGTAAGCTCTTTATTTGAGTGAAACCTTGAGGTTCAACACCTAGCTTATTGGCTGAGAGTGATCCAATCAGGAAAGGTAATGGTAGCTCCTGCTTAGGAGACGCTGTGGTATTTGGAGTTTTCCTGTAAGATCCTGGTATAATAAAATAAACTTTGTCCTGCTGAACAATCTAGTAACTGTAGAGCACATTAGATGAAGGCGATCTATTCTCTACCCTGCTCATCTAATGAACGTGTAACTGCCTCAGCACTATGGGAGTTGTAGTCCATCAGAAATGGTTGTCTAGAGTTAAATACTATCCGAAGATTTTCCAAAAAACTAACCACAAAGTTAGTATGTAGTGAGATACGTGTATATGTATATATATCTCTCAACACTGTGGGCTGACATTTATTTACATTTAAATGTACTCTTCAGTGTTTACCAGGCCAGTATTGTTAAACTATATCTCTACTGAGTGGGTAGTAGATTGTATAGGTGATATTTAAAGATGTCATTAACAGGAAATATACCTGAGGACATTAATGAATGTCCCGCCGCCTCCATAAATCGTAGAGTTTAAATAGAAGCCAGCTAATAAATGTATCAAATTGTTTTGATTTTGCATAAATGTATTCCAGTATAGCCAAGTACCCCTTTAAGCCCCATACCAAACTCATTGAAAAGGATCTGCTGGCTTTATTCATCCTTGGCTATTCTTTATTCTATGTTGTTGAAAAATTCTGTCTTTCCCTGTTGAAATACCCGGTTACTATAAAGTATAATCATTAACATCGGAAGGCTTGGTGATCATGCTTGCAGTGACTTTGGAGGAGATCAGGATCACGTCCTTGGCAAATATTCTGCAATGTCTGCAAAACCTTTTAAAGGCAACTCCATCAAGACCAGAATGAAGGGCATGGTACCGAAATATCTAAAATTTCAAGGGTACATAATGCTAGATGTGACCCATTTTAATACTTTATTTTTTTTAAAAAACATACTCTCATTTCAAATCCCTACATTTGGTGCAAAACTCAAAGATGTTCTGCAGTCTCCTGTCACTAACCACACGTTATCTCACCCAATCATGCTCGTTTTGTTTGTCCTCTATAACACTGACTGAGTATATTATGTAAGCAGCACAGAATGGGTAGAGCAAGGTGTGACGAAGTGCCCTTCACCACTTGGTCCTGGAGAGGCCTACTTGCCAGCCTCCTCCCCTGTGACTATGACTCTTTCATGTATCTGGCTTTAAAGCCCCCTTGTCTACCTTCAGGCAGACTATTTATGTAGGCTGCTTTATATATCTTATGTTTTAGTCACCCTGTACCCATTATAGGGTCAGGGTGTGTGTAATGTAATTGTTTATAGTGTGTGTGTGTACTGTGTAATGTATTGCCTGCTCTCTTGTATTGCTGAGGTTTGCTACCAACTAGGTGGGTTTGGCTATGGAGCTTGTCTAGTGCCCTCTGTTGGTAGCAACAGCAATATGCACTACCTGAATTGCAAGACTGGTTCATTTGCATATTCGGGTAGATTTGCATATTGCTAATTCTGCAGGCAGGTGAGATATTTACTGTTAAATATTGTCTCCCCCCACCCCTTTAAAAATGTGCCATTGTGTTGTGATAAGTCACTGTGTGTTGCTTGATATGGTTTGACTGTGATTTTATTGAGGTTTCACAACAATGTTATTGTGGTGACCCTATTGGCTGGTCCCAAGGGAAACAAAGGTTTTGACCGTTCTTCTTGATCCCTCTAAACGTAGCCTTGTCTCTTTATTGGAGGGAGCTGTTATAATCACACCGGGGAGTGCTATGCTCTGCATACTCCCCTGAGCTTGAATCACTTAGCTCTTTTAAGAGCTTGTTCCTGACATGCTCTCCTTGGAGGAGGGGTCTTCACCACACAGTCCTGGATGCTGGAGGTTCATACAGGGTGGAAGGAAGAGTTCTTTCCCACACAGTCCTGGAGGACAGAAGCTGATCCAGGGTGGAAGGAAGACGGCGAGACTCCAGTCAAGATACAGTGGTTGCGGAGTCTGCGGTGGTTGTGGTGTCTGCTGCACTGCTTGGAGTCCTCAGGAAGTGCTAGGAGCATCCGTCAACGGAGGGTACTCAGTCGGAGTACAAGGAGCTCCGTTACACAAGGTATTTTGGGAGATGTAGTCAATAGACGGCTAAACTAGAACTCCCAGAAATCTAAGTGATGACATCCCATATAGTAGTTGTTTTTTTCTTTTTGTTTTGTTTTTTTTCCAGCAAATGGGAATCTCTGCAGAGGTAGAAAGAATGGGCTTATGAAATAAATAATTTTTCTAAAAAGTATAACAAACAACCCTACCAGCATAACTAACTTTTACACGCAACACATTGTGTAGGTAATCTAGAATGTGCCATTATGCAACTACGAATGTTAGTAGTCTGTTATTTTAAAACGTATAATGTATAGTGAGATAACCTGCTTATTGTATTGTCTGTCTGTTGACTGCACTTTTTTAAAGCAATTAAATAAAAATGAATTGTATACACTGGTAGTTCTCTCCTTATTGTTAAAATTGTTCCTCAGTGAATTTGTTGTGGTCATTAGGCAATTATTTGATACCTTGCATTATCATAAGGGTAAGAGGTGGAGAGATTTGCAGTAATTTTCTGCTTAACACTTTTGAACTTATTGCATACGCATTATTCATTTTATTTCCTACCATGTGAGTCATGCATAACAGGATTTGATGTATCTGCAAATGGCAAAATTAATGAGTCTGGGTGAATTATGAAGGATAAGATGGTAAGTAGGAAAGAGAATCCAGGAGGAATGGAGAGAACCCATCAGACAGAAAGAGGGATGTCAGCCTCAAAGGGAAGAAGTGGCATGGAGGGACGCACACACAGTTTAGGATAAAAAAGAAAAACAGGTTGTGTCACAAGGACAAAGGTTATCCAGTTTAATAACAGAACAGACTGAGAAAGGCTAGTTTTAGGGCTGTCCTCATTGGAGGCCATGGAGTTTACAATACAAAGAAGCATTAAATAAGAGTCAGTAAACTGGTGGAAAACCCTTTGAATCCTGTGGGTGTCTTTAAAGGACCACTATAGTGCCAGGAAAACATACTCGTTTTCCTGGCACTATAGTGCCCTGAGGGTGCCCCCACCCTCAGGGCCCCCCTCCCGTCTGGCTCTGGAAGGGGGAAAGGGTTAAAAACTTACCTTTTTCCAGTGCCGGGCGGGGAGCTGTACTCCTCCGATCCTCCTTCTCTCCTCCTCCTGGGCTGAATGCGCACGCGCGGCAAGAGCTGCGCGCGCATTCAGCCGGTCGCATAGGAAAGCATTATCAATGCTTTCCTATGGACGGTGGCGTCTTCTCACTGTGAAAATCACAGTGAGAAGCACGCAAGCGCCTCTAGTGGCTGTCAATGAGACAGCCACTAGAGGATTAGGGGGAAGGCTTAACCCATTCATAAACATAGCAGTTTCTCTGAAACTGCTATGTTTATAAAAAAATGGGTTAACCCTAGAAGGACCTGGCACCCAGACCACTTCATTAAGCTGA
The DNA here is from genome assembly GCA_933207985.1 of Pelobates cultripes. Lineage (NCBI taxonomy): Eukaryota > Metazoa > Chordata > Amphibia > Anura > Pelobatidae > Pelobates > Pelobates cultripes. The sequence goes on from OW240917.1 coordinate 28,575,450, forward strand.
AGTAGTCTGGGTGCCTAGAGTGGTCCTTTAAGAGGTCAGTAAAAAGAGAGATGGAAATACTAAAAATTTCTAAAAAAATCTGAGTTTGCAAGTTTTGGTCTGTGGAGCAGATACAAACCAAAGACCCTTTTGTTTGTGCATGCAACTCTGAGATCTCAGTGTGGATGATCCTGATCTATCTCGGCAACCTCCATTAGAATCGCCTGCACAGCATGTCAGAGCAGTAAAAGATCACGGAGCATGACTATGTCTTTATTGCCTGCAGTCATAACCACACATGTTACTATGGTCCAGGTAATATTCCAGTTGGCCAGTCCATGTCTGAAGAACATCGTGGGCCACCAGCTGAGACACAAACCTACTCAGTGCTGGGATAGAAGAAGCTCTGTACCACTATTAGCTATTCTCACACTACTACAGCACTCAGCCAACAGACATCTCAATGCACCTCCCATCATTTTAATGGGCAGTAGAAAGGTGGGGACATGGCCTTCCTGCTCCCTTTACCAGTGTTCCTGTGGGGCCCACTCCTATACATTAAAGACAAGCTGGAAGGAGGCCCTATCAATATCATGTCAGAAGCCTATCCCAAGTCAGGGAGAGTGTAATCACCATTACTTGTTGGAAATTTACTCCTCAGCACCAACATTTTCAGGGTTATTCACTAAAGTGAGAATTCAAAGTGAATTTCAAATTTAAGACCAGAGTAGCCAAACTAGAAGCATAGCTGACTTTTTTCCAGTTTAGCTATTTGGACCTTAAGTTTGAAATTCACTCTGAATGCACCCTAAAATCTCAGTTTAGTAAATAACCCTGTTTGGCATAGTACAGGTGGAATTGGATAACTCCTTGTGCATGCCAAAGGCAGTGTGAATTTAGTCTATATGCCTGTGTGCCTTTCTCCATAGCTTCCTTACTTTTATGGCACAGAGTTTAAAAGGATGCAGGGGAGCCGAGTCATGCACCGACAGTCTCAAATGCCAGTACAAGCTTCTCCAGGTTACAGATCCTGGTAAACAGGGTGTCTGCTACCCTAACATGAGTATTAGCGTAAAAAGAGTACAAAGCATTCTGCATCTTAAAGGGACACTATAGGCACCCAGGTTTTGCATGAGGACATCCAGCGTCAGTCAAATCCCCATAGGAAAGCATTGCATTAATCAGTTCCACAGTCCCAGCACCAAGGGACTGGAATAGGTTTAAGCACAGTAAGGGTGTGTAGCATCCCTTTAACTCTGCCTACTCAGTCCCTCCAACCTTCTCCATAATGAAGTATTTCCTTCCTGCTTGTTACTGTTATACCGCAGCTGGTATAAGAAGTCATATCTCCCGTCCTGTCAATCCAACTGTATCATCACTGTTTCTCCAGTAAGACAGTTTTAAGTCTTCATGAATCACAGCAAAAGATTATGTGAGTTGTAGTTGAACTAGAGTTTTCATAACGAAAAAACTAAATGATTACTACTGCCATAAATGACTATTTTGGCCATTAAAACTGTGCTGTACAGAGTTAAACTATATTCTCATTAGCTGCTCACAACCTAATTTATACGTAACTCCTGGGATTTTTTTTTCAGAAGCCGCAACTTTAAATATTTATTTTTGGATTTTATTATTTTGTATCTGATGTTTTTGCACATGTTTAAAAAAATTTAAAATCGTGGTTAGTCCCCCATTTAAGCTTCTTGCACTCAGGAAAATAAAAGGAACAATTTTATTGTGATCTTCAACCTCCTGTCTATGCCAGTGTTGTGTAACCATGGCCCTTCCATTTGGCTAGCAATGAACATCATACAGTGTTCCATGTGTCATCTCATGTTTAACTCTGTCGCTATATGATTAAAAAATCCTTCAGCGTTTGATAATAATAATTTCATCTTTTATATTCAGGGTTTATTACATTGGCTGCCTTTCCAACTTATTATATGTGCTATGATCCATCTTCTCTAAAAATCATATAATTTCACAATTTTATGTGGCCAAAGGTTGATAGTAAAAGGTTACATCAATCCTTAAGAAATGTTTAATTGAAAATGAACAGTTTTATGGAGTCAGGGTGATTCAAAAGTGCTCTTTACATTGGCTTAATGGACGGCACCCATGCTGATTGGGTACATTTCCATTTTGGACTATAGTGAGCAAACCCAGAATCCCAGCTTAGAAGTCTGAATTAGGGATGTTCTTGCCGAACCTAGTGCTCTAGGGAAGTATGCAATAAAAAGTGTTGCTTCGTTTTTTATTTTAAAATGTATGTCTTTTATTAGCAGCTATTAGGCGCTAAATAATTAATTCTCCACCAGCAGCCGAATGGTTCTGCACATACAGAATAATAAGGGCATGTTTCTCTGCAAATACCTGCAGTTACACATGGTGTTTTCAATGTTCCAGATCACTAAAATTACTGTACACTGCATTCTGCATAAATCCCTTTAAATCACCATGGCTAAATGATCTCATTCAGTCAAGGTGATTAGCTTAGAATCTTGGAGGATTCCAATCTTGTGGGAGACAGAGGGGTCTGATAAGACCATGGTAGGGTCTGGCTGAATGCCCCACTGCTGAGAGGTATTGGTACTGGCTTGTGCCTTCTGCCTAGGATGTATCACTGTGTGATTAGCAGGGACAGGATCCACAATCTGCAGCATGAAAGGGAGCTGTCACGAGCGTGGGCTATAGGCCCAGCCGAGACAGTGGGGAGAGTGTGGAAGTGACAGGGTTAATGACACCAGACCCCTGGTTACCTGTTGCTAGTCCCAGCAACCACTCAATTAACCCCTGCAATCCCTTCTACACTAACTCCCTTAGTACACTTGACTGCCACCACCAAGACTTTTAAACCCGGGCGTCTTAGGTTACCCCACACACAGGAGAATTATAGTATCACCGTTCTACTTTTACTGATAAAACATATATAGTTAACCCTTTTTGGTAACGTGTTTACCTGAGCTTTCCTCTGGAGAGTGAAGCTCATAGAGAACAGAGACACAAGCTGATTAAGTAAACATTTAATCTGACAAAAAGGATTCACAGTGCTGAGTACAAAATACAGAAATAAATGACATACAGATAAATTGCAAAACAGTACATAAAATAAAATAGGAGAAAACACAAGAAATTCCTTACATGTAGTTACCCCATATAGAATTCTTGTGGGAGTCTTAGATGGTATAGGTCTCCTAGAAGTTACTGACAAAAGAAAAATGAATAACTGACTTCCCTGGATAGTTCAACACCCTCATATATCTAAACTAGTTGTTTCTCAGTGGGCAGACCCCTGGGGGGGGATCAGAGGGGGCTGGTCTGGCAGTCTATTGCCCACTCTATGAAATTCCTTGTGTCCAGCTCTGGTGATGGCTATCTAGATGTTTTATGGTCTAGGCCTGGTGCAAGATCAAAGACCACAATAAATGTCATCCCAAGGTTTACAAAAAAACAACTCTTAACATATATAAACACACATCAAACACCAACTCATGCTTTTGGCATGACAGGAGCACACACTGCAATCACACAGTAAAGGGAGCTCACAGAGATGGTAGGGGCAGGGCCGGACTGGGGACACGAAGCAGCACTGGAAAAAAATCTATGGCAGCCCCATAAGTCATTGTGCTATGTAGTGTGTGTTTATATATATATATATATATATATATATATATATATTATTATTGGAATATTTATTTTTCAATTCAAAATATTAGTCCTTTTAGGGTAATTAAATTATACAGTAAAGCATACTCACATGCAGACACAGACAATCTTACTGATGCACACAAATAGGCTCACTGACAGACAATCTCAATGACACACACAGACAAGGTTACTGGTACACACACAAATTTAGTACAGACAAACTCTGATACACACACAAGCTTACTACAGACAAGCTCACTGCACACACATGATCACCACAGACAGGAGCAGACACACCCATGCTCCAGACAAGCTCACTGACACACATACAAGCTTACTCACTAGCACACACACACAAACTCACTAGCAGGTGCACACACACAGAAGCTCACTCACTAGCAGATGCGCGCGCACACACACACACACACACACACAGAAGCTCACTCACTCACTAGCAGATGCACACACACAAAGACATCCACACACACTGAGGCAGACATCCACACACACAGAGGCAGGCACCCCCCCTCCCACACACACACACAGAGGCAGACATCCACAGACAGATGCACACACACAAAGACATCCACACACACTGAGGCAGACATCCACACACACAGAGGCAGGCACCCACACACACACACACACACACAGAGGCAGACATCCACACACACACAGGCAGAAATTTAAACACACACAGGCAGATAGCCACACACTCACACAGGCAGATAGTCATACGCACACAGGCAGACAGTCATACATACACACACACAGAGGCAGACAGTCACACACACACACACAGGCAGTGTCACACACACAGGCAGACAGTCATACATACATACATACATACATGACATGTCATGATTCCCTTTTATTCCAGAAGTTTGGTCCTTAAGGGGTTAAAGGAACACTATAGGCACCCAGACCACTTCAGCTCATTGAAGTGATCTGGGTATGATCTGCTTAACCCTGCAATTGTAATTATTGTAGTTATTGATAAACTGCAATAATTACCTTGCTAGTTTAACTCCACCTCTAGTGGCTGTCTAAAGGTGACGAGGTAACTTCCACTTCAATGAAACAATAATGATATGCCACACACTGTATGCAATACACTTCCTCATATGTAACGCCTTACACTTTATATTTTGTATTCTTATGTTAATTTAATTATCTTTTCTGTTTGTTCTAAGAATATTGACTATTACATTTCTTGCTATATGCGTAAATATCAAAACTCAATAAACTTCAATTTAAAAAAAATAAATAAAATTCTTTAGTATAGTTGGGACTGTTAACCATTTGCATTTTTTTCCCAAATCAGACCTTTTGGCAAATTCTGATTTCAATTCACCTAGAATACCATGCTATATGCTTTACAATAAATATACTAAAAATACATCCTCAAAATCTTGATTAGGAAATTAATAAAATTAGATTCTAGAAAACATTTTCTCAAGTCGGTGACAGTTTATGATACTGTTGATGTTGAGTGGCTTCAATGGTTTGATGTTATCCGTGTTTTTGGGTGTCGATCAAACATTCAGTTAAAACCAAATATCAACTGATGCAACATAAAACAGATCTAACTTTTGATAAAAATGCGAGTGAATGTAACATGGAGCCTGTAATACTGGCAGACTGATGCTGTTAAATCTCTTTATATATATATATATATTTCTCCTGAGGGCATACGAGGCTTGCTTGACAAAAAGCCTTTGAAATTCTTTATTTTGTTCTGGAATAGAATTGATATCCTGTCTGTAAGTCAGTGATCTTTACCTGTTTGCGTGTGTCTGTTAGTGAGTGTGTGTTTGTCTGTTTGTGTGTGTGTGTTTGTGTGTTAGTGTGTATGTGTGTGTGTTAGTGTGTGTGTGTGTCTGTTAACATAATCCATCAGGAGATACAGATACATATACTTTTCATTAGGTTGTGAAAGATTTAATTTAAAAAAGGGTTTCTGAGAGATTAACAGCATACCACTAATGTCATAATTATAAAAAAGATTTTTAATTTTTTTTATTTTACAAAAAGTGCAGACTTTTATAAATTACATTGTTATAACCTCTGGCTTTCAATTAGACAATGGGCCCTGTTACTTCCTGGTTGCTTAGTTCAATTGAGCTAAACTCAAGAGGCAGCAATTGCTCAGAGCACCTGTCTTGCAAAGACTTCTCATAGAGCTGCATTGGGAAGTCTGTGATTGGACAAACACAGAAAGTCTGGGCGGGGCTTGAAGGGGAGGGCTTGCAAAAGCAGCAGACAAGAGAACTGCAACTTTTACAAGGTTTAGCTATACCCCCTCTCCAAAAAAAACTACAACGTAATTAAATGCTTGCATGTTTTCATCGGGGGGGGTATCTACAAAATAGTGACAGTTTTTTTTATTTGGACAGTGGCGTGTCCAAGTTCATAAAAATTTTTTTAATAGCACTCTATTTTCTTGAAACATGACATGCATAACTATCATATAAACATTACATTAAATATAATTATTAATGTGTATAGATTGATAATTGCTACTGCAAAACTAAAACATATGTAAAATTATGGATAACTTTAGTGTTTCATTTAACCACAGCCTTTAAAAAAATATTAGCGAAATAAAATGTTTAGGGTATTATGACATTTCTAGGAATTCAACCTCTGAAACATTAAATGAGAATGTAACAATGAAGTCCTCTGTCTATGTCCTCTATCTTTCATACAACACTTCTAATTCACTTAAGGAAAATGAGTTGTAGTGATGTCCCGAACGGTTCGCGGGTGAATAGTTCCTGGCGAATATCGCTTGTTCGCGTTCGCCACGAACGGAGAACATATGCGCTGTTTGGTCCGCCCCCTATTTGTCATCATTGAGTAAACTTTGACCCTGTACCTCACAGTCAGCAGACACATTCCAGCCAATCAGCAGCAGACCCTCCCTCCCAGACCCTCCCACATCCTGGACAGCATCCATTTTACATTCATTGTGAAGCTGAGAGGAGGGACAGTGTAGCTGCTGCTGATTTGATAGGGAAATTGATAGCTAGGCTAGTGTATTCAGTGTCCACTACAGTCCTGAAGGACTCATCTGATCTCTGCTTTTGACTGTAATATAATAGCAGTCAGTTTCCTTCACAAGTGTGCGTTTCAGGGCCTGCCCAGTGCCACCACTCACTCACTGGTGTCCCAATAGCTTGCATTTAAAAAAAACAAAACTTTTTTGACTGTAATATAATAGCAGTCAGTTTCCTTCACGAGTGTGCGTTTCAGGGCCTGCCAGGGCACAGTGTCACACCAGTGCAACTCATATCTGGTGTAACAGTAGTGTACATTTAAAAAAAAAAAAAAATTTGACTGTAATAGATTGAATAGCAGTTAGTTGTCTGCCAGCGTGTGTGTCAGGCTCACAGCGTATACTGTGCCCACTTGCCCAGTGCCACCACTCATATCCGGTGTCACAATAGCTTGCATTTAACAAAAAAAAACTTTTTGGATATAATAGCAGCCAATTTCCTTCACACGTGTGCGTTTCAGGGCCTGCCAGGGCACAGTGTCACACCAGTGCAACTCATATCTGGTGTAACAGTAGTGTACATTTAAAACATTTTTTTGACTGTAATAGAAAAAAAAAATGACAGGCAGAGGCAGGCCACCCCACAGGGGCCGTCATGGTCGTGGTGCTGTGATTCCCTTTGGCCCTAGAATAATGCCCAGTGTTCAGAGGCCACGTACCCTGAACTCGAAAAGTTCTGAGGACATAGTTGACTGGCTAACACAGGACACTTCTACAGCTTCCGCTCGGAACCTTGACGCACCATCCTCCTCCAGCTTAGCTTCGGGCACCTCTCAAGTTACCACTCGCCCGCCTGCCGCCACCACCAACACTAGCACCACAGCAGCTTCACTTAGTATGTCACTTAGTATGTCAGAGGAGTTATTTACACATCAGTTGGAAGAAATGAGTGATGCGCAACCATTATTGCCAGAGGATGTAGATAACAGGGATATGTCTCAGTCAGGCAGCATTACACACATGGACGTACGGTGTGATGATGATGATGATTTGTACCCGCTGCTGCTTCCTTTGCTGAGTTGTCAGATACAAGTGAAGCGGTTGATGATGACGATGCGTCCGTGGATGTCACGTGGGTGCCCGCTAGAAGAGAAGAAGAACAGGGGAAAGTTCAGATGGGGAGACAGAGAGGAGGAGGAGGAGACGAGTTGGAAGCAGGGGGAGGTCGTCGCAAGGAGCTAGTGGCACAGTCAGACAGCATGCATCGGCACCCGGGGTCAGCCAGACAGCACGCCAATCAACGCATGCTGTTGCCACCACCAGAATGCCGTCATTGCAGAGCTCAGCAGTGTGGCATTTTTTTTGTGTGTCTGCCTCTGACAACAGCGATGCCATTTGCAACCTGTGCCAAAAGAAACTGAGTCGTGGGAAGTCCAACACCCACCTAGGTACAACTGCTTTGTGAAGGCACATGATCGCACATCACAAACGCCTATGGGATCAACACATGAGTACAAGCAGCACACAAACCACTGCTGTCCTCCTTGCCCCCTCTCAACCATCCGCCCCTCCGTCTCTCGCCTTGAGCAGTTCCTGCTCATCTGCCCACAGTCAGGTGTCTGTCAAGGACATGTTTGAGCGTAAGAAGCCAATGTCACAAAATCACCCCCTTGCCCGGCGTCTGACAGCTGGCTTGACTGAACTCTTAGCCCGCCAGCTTTTACCATACAAGCTGGTGGAGTCTGAGGCGTTCAAAATATTTGTAGCTATTGGGACACTGCAGTGGAAGGTACCCGGCCGAAATTTCTTTGCACAAAAGGCAATCCCCAACCTGTACTCGATTGTGCAAAAGGAAGTAATGGCATGTCTGGCACACAGTGTTGGGACAAGGGTCCATCTGGCCACTGATACCTGGTCTGCAAAGCATGGTCAGGACAGGTATATCGCCTACACTGCGCATTGGGTAAACCTGCTGACGGCTGCCAAGCATGGAATGCGTGGCTCTGCAGAGGAGTTGGTGACACCACCACAACTTGCAGGCAGGCAGGCCTGCTGCCACCTCCTCTACTCCTCCTACTCCATCCTCTTCCATAACCTCCTCAGCTGAGTCCTCTTCTGCTGCTGCCTCTTGCTCCACATCAACGGCACCCCCCCAGCTCCCCAGGTACTATTCCACATCCCGGATACGGCAGTGTCACGCCATCTTGGGGTTGACTTGCCTGAAAGCAGAGAGTCACACCGGACCAGCACTCCTGTCCGCTCTGAACGCACAGGTGGATCAGTGGCTGACTCTGCACCAACTGGAGATCGGCAAAGTGGTTTGTGACAACGGAAGAAATTTGTTGGCGGCATTGCATTTGGGCAAGTTGACTCATGTGCCGTGCATGGCACATGTGTGTAATCTGATCATACAACGCTTTGTGCATAAGTACCAGGCTTACATTACATCCTGAAGCAGGCCAGGAAGGTGTGTGGCCATTTCAGGCGTTCCTACACGGCCATTCAGCACTTTTCAGATATCCAGTGGCGAAAAAACATGTCAGTGAGGAGCTTGATTTGCGACAGCCCGACACGTTGGAATTCAACACTCCTAATGTTCGACCGCCTGCTCCAACAAGAAAAAGCAATTAATGAGTATTTGTATGACCGGGGTGCTAGGACAGCCTCTGCGGAGCTGGGAATTTTTTGGCCACGTTACTGGACGCTCATGCGCAATGCCTGTAGGCTCACGTGTCCTTTTGAGGGGGTGACAAACCTAGTCAGTCGCACCGAAGGCACCATCAGCGACATCATACCATTTGTTTTCTTCCTGGAGCGTGCCCTGCGAAGAGTGCTGGATCAGGCCGTAGATGAGCGTGAAGAGGAAGAGGAAGAGTTCTGGTCACCATCACCACCAGAAACAGCCTTATCAGCATCACTTGCTGGACCTGCGGCAACGCTGGAAGAGGATTGTGAGGAAGAGGAGTCAGAGGAGGAATGTGGCTTTGAGGAGGAGGAGGAAGACCAACCACAACAGGCATCCCAGGGTGCTCGTTGTCACCTATCTGGTACCCGTGGTGTTGTACGTGGCTGGGGGGAAGAACATACCTTCAGTGAGATCACTGAGGACGAGGAACAGGACATGAGTAGCTCGGCATCCAACCTTGTGCAAATGGGGTCTTTCATGCTGTCGTGCCTGTTGAGGGACCCTCGTATAAAAAGGCTGAAGGAGAACGACCTGTACTGGGTGTCCACGCTACTAGACCCCCGGTATAAGCAGAAAGTGCCTGAAATGTTACCGAATTACGGCAAGTCGGAAAGGATGCAGCAGTTCCAAAATCAATTAAAAAGTATGCTTTACACAGCGTATAAGGGTGATGTCACAGCACAATGGGAATCTAACAGGGGAAGAGGTGAAAGTAATCCTCCTCCTCCCACGACCACGCCGGCAAGGACAGGACGCTTTACAGACGTGTTGTTGATGGAGGACATGCAGAGCTTTTTAAGTCCTACGCATCGCCACAGCCCTTTGGGGTCCACCCTCAGAGAACGACTCGACCGACAGGTAGCAGACTACCTCGCCTTAACTGCAGATATCGACACTCTGAGGAGCGATGAACCCCTTGACTACTGGGTGTGCAGGCTTGACCTGTGGCCTGAGCTATCCCAATTTGCGATAGAACTTCTGGCCTGCCCCGCTTCAAGTGTCCTGTCAGAAAGGACCTTCAGTGCAGCAGGAGGTATTGTCACTGAGAAGAGAAGTCGCCTAGGTCAAAAAAGTCTAGATTACCTCACCTTTATTAAGATGAATGAGGGATGGATCCCGAAGGGACTGACAGTGGGCGATACATTCGACTAAAAAAGGCCTGATGAGGGGGACGTAACAGGGTGTCGCGGCTGCCGGCCCGCCGCGTGATATTTAAATCCCTAGCTCACCCCAGTACCTTGCCCTGTCGTGGTTTCCTGTTCCTGGTTTCCTGAGAGTGCTTTATCATTGTGAATCTGATTTCCTGGTATCCTGATCTTGGCTTTTCCGTGGTTATTCTGAATTCTGATTTCCCTGACTTGGCTTGTGTAAACGGTATTGTGTATTTTCTGGCTTCCTTGACCTCGACTTTCCCTTTGACCATTCTCTGTCTCTAGCATATTAGTCTGGCCGTTCTAAGGTCCGGTTTACGGTCTGTTCTTTTATTTTCCTTTTCTTGCCTATGTATATGTTTACATAGTTTCTGCGTGCTGGACCACACTAGTAGTCGTGACATTGGGATTAAACTGATAAGAATAGTACTACTTAACACACCACTCCTATCTGGTGGCACATTAGATTGCATGCGCAGTGCCCCAAATTTGAAGAAGGAGGACCGACCAAGCATCTTTTTCCATCTCCCGGTTCCTAAAATCGATGCCATATACACGTCCCCTGATAGGGGACGTAACAGGGATTAAACTGATAGGAATAGTACTACTTAACACACCTTATAATAACGCAGAGAGAGGCAACGCAGAGAGAGGAGTCTGAAGAAGAGGAGTCAGAGGAGGAAGGTGGCTTTGAGGAGGTGGAAGACCAAACACAGCAGGCGTCCCAGGGGGCTTGTTGTCACCTTTTGGGGACCCTTGGTGTTGTACGTGGCTGGGTGGAGGAAGAGACCTTCAATGACATCAGTGAGGACAAGGAACAGGACATGGCTAGCTAGGTATCCAACCTTGTGCAAATGGGGAGTTTGCAGTTGTTTGCGGTGCGTTAAACGGGGAGTTTGGTCTGTCACTGTGAAGTGGGCGTAACCCTTACACTACCTGATCGATACAACATCATACCTGATGTTTTAAAGCACGTTATTCCAAACAATTTAGGAATGTTAGGTGATTTATGCCCTTTATGGATTAAAACCAGACTCTGCATCAACTATGTAATTTTCCATGGGAGTTTTGCCATGGATCCCCCTCCGGCATGCCCCAGTCCAGGTGTTAGTCCCCTTGAAACAACTTTTCCATCACTATTGTGGCCAGAAAGAGTCCCTGTGGGTTTTATAGCACTTAGGAAGACACTGTTCGATGGAAAGGTTCCCACGAACAAGGGAAACAAGCTCTAGGATAAGAGCATTGATTATGTTCGGCAGTTTGTTCGGTTTTTAAACTACCGAACTAGACCGACTACAAGCCCTGATTCTCTGGAACTGTTTTGGGCATGGGACCATGCGTTCGGTCTGTCAAATCATGACTTCCAGGAAACTCCTGAACCCCTGAACCGATCTGGGTGATTTTTGGATATGTTGGTCACCCAGATTGGGGCTATCAGGGGATGTAACTTTTGTGGGGATTTTGTGTGTTTAAAGGTATTTTTGGGGTTTTGTAAAAATGTATGTTTCTGTGCATGGAGATAATTGAGTTTAATACAGTGCTGACTCAATGATCTCCCAGGCACAGGGGAGGGATTGACCTATTTTGTATGGGAGTGTCCTGGACCTGAGAGGACCTGGAAACAACTTTTCCATCACTATTGTGGCCAGAAAGATTCCCTGTGGGTTTTAAAATTCGCCTGCCTATTGAAGTCTATGGCGGTTCGCCCGGTTCACCCGTTCGCGAACATTTGCGGAAGTTCGCGTTTGCGAACCGAAAATTTTATGTTCGCGACATCACTAATGAGTTGTGTAACTAACAGGTTCGTGTGTATGTTTTTACTGTGGTCTACTCTCAGGTCCAGGGGTGAGTACCCCAAGAATGAGGACCTGCATATAAGGCCAGTTGTGGCTACCTTTAAAGAGATTTGTTTTACCCTTCATGAAGTCTAGGCTCATGTTTGGGAGTTGGAGATCAATATTCACTCTGGGGATTGCTAAAATCTCTATACTCCCTTGGCTTACACCGATTGCTCTTGTAAGTGCAGCCTGCTTTGCTCTGGACTAGGAGAGGCCTACCCACTGGAAGCTGGATCCTGGTCTTCGGTCCAGGGTGGTTGGAGGACAGCGAGACCCCAACCAAGGTGCAGAGGTTTGTATGGTTTATAGTGGTTATGGTGCTCCAGTGCGGTGCTTATGGTGCTCGAAATTACTAGGAAGCAGCGATTGGTGGAGTCACACGGTCAGGGTGCCAGGTTTAGACGAAATCAGGTAAACAGTGAAAGCTTACAAAATTCTGTTATTGCTATTCAAAATTAAAAAAAAACAGCTAGAATTGGTAGGGGGCATCCTATGAATAATTCGCCCTTTGGCATGTACTCCTTCCAGCATCAGTATGCACTTGTCATATATATGAAGCGTTAGTAGGAAGTGTCACCGAGCAAGGGCAGTCATCCTGAGGTGAGTTCCTAGGTTTCCCAAACCTTTTAGGAGCTATTGTTTTTCTTTTGCCCCACCCACTTGCATCAGACTCTTGTCTCCCATTTCCTAACATTCCCTGTACTCAGTGTTTAATTTTTTAGGTTTTGATTAATCATGTGTTCTGCGACTTTTGGCAAACTAGCTTGTAGGCCCGTCTTTCCTCCGTGGCCTCGTTGGTATTGGGAGATGTCGAAGAAGAGCCTCAGCTGGGCTATTAAAGAAATAGGGGAGAGCTTAGCTGGGGAACGGTAACCTGGAAGGGGTGAAGATGTGGGGGATATAAGAGAGAGGGAGGGGAAAAAAAGGATGAGAAGATTAAAAGGGGGAGGGGTGGTGCCGTCCCCCGGCTGCCGCCCCCCCATCCAACACAGCCCTGGGGCCCGGTGCCAATGTCTTTTTCTGATTTTGGACATGTCTAATTTCCCCATATTTGGTCGCAAATGTGTTGGCACTCTTTTTCCTCAGTTAATTCATTATTTAAGTGTTAAATACTTTGTTGATTTTAGTAAGGATGAAGCAGGTGATGTCTTTAAATTAGGCAACTTTCTAAGTTTTGGTCCAGTTAGAGCTTTACTTCATTTTTTCTAAGTCTAGACTAATTCTGGGTCAGACCCATTATTTTGCCATAATTATTATGTCGACCCTTCAATTTTTTTTTAGATTAAATGTAGACCCACTAGAATGCACTGTATTTTTGTGATTTTTGGTTTTCATTCCCTAACTCTAGTTAAGAATTGTATTTTAGTGTGTTTCATTCCTGTCAAAATCAATAAAAATAATATAAAAAACAAAACTTGATATAAGCATAATGCAGAAAATATAGTTGATCATCTGTATCCATAACCTGCTATTACCCATGTTGGCATCTATGCTGGCGATGCCTAAAGAGGAAAGATAAGGAAAGTATGATAGCAGAGACAGAGGTTTTTAAAACTCACATTAATTTATTTTGTGACATCATTAAAATAAAATATATAATATTATATTTTAGTTTCTGTGTTATAATCTGCTGACGCAATAAGGTCGGGGAGCTGAGCATTAATTACATATCAAAATTTTTATTAAATGTAAGAAATTAGTTACTTTCTACAATTACATAAACAACATTCCATAACATATAATCACGTAATTAAGACCTTAATGACACAGTTAATCCTTTCACTCCCAACCACATGTATGCACAGGGTTGGATGCCTTAAATATAGCAGTGTTAATTTTGTCGACTAACATTGTTAGTCAAATTTTATTCAACTAAAATTTTTTAAATTTAGTCGACTAAAACTAGACTAAAACTAAAACAATTCAGATGACTAAAATACGACTAAAACTAAAATGGCTTTTTAGTCAAAAGACTATGACTAAAACTAAATTGAAATTTGCCGCCAAAATTAACACTAATATATAGAAAGCCCCCAATGGTTTTGATATGCACTTTTTACTAAATCCAACAAGACTAAGTACAATGCGATTAAATAACCCTTTATTTCACTCATCTGATTCCAGGGCCAAGGTTTCTCGGCACTGGCTCGTTCTCCGCCTCCTCCGACATCAGAGCTGAATCTAATGCACATGCACAGCGAGCACTATCATTGTTTCATGGAGTCAAACTGTATAAAACGTCAGGAAGCGCTGTCTGGTAGACACTAGAGGCAGTCTTAAGCTAGCAATACAAAATTGCAGTTTCTCTGGAGCTGTAATGTTTTACATTGTAGGGGTGAGAGGGACAGTGACACGTCATCCAGACTACTTTAATGAAATTAAGTGTTCTGGGTGCCTGTAGTGTCCCTTTAAGAGCATAGTAGTTGGGATGTGTAGAGTGGTAGGTTTGTCTGTTTGCAGTTGATGTTCTGATGACAATAAACTCCGCACGTACTACGTTGTCCAATGTTTATTATATTTTAACAAAATTTGCTCAATTTCAGGATTTAAGATTTCTTCTTCTAAATGTGAAGCACTTAATACAAACATCAGTCATGAATGAGCATCAGGTTTGGTGGGTAATTTCCATTTCAAGTGTCAAAGGGTCTTTATAAAATAGTTGGGTACATAAACTATAAGCTTAATGCTAGATATGTAAAGATCATGGGCGTCCGCACTCCCTCTCCCCCCTCACCCCCCCCCCGGATTTTCCAGCTTGTGCTGCTATTTTACGTTTCAGTGTGAGAATACACTGCAATACAGGCGCCGGCCAGTATTCTGCTTCGTTCTCCTGACTGCAGCACAGAGACAGCCTACAGATCAGGTCAGTGAGGCATGGGGGGGAGGAGGAAGAGTACAGATCAGGTAAGTGAGACATAAGGGGGGGCAGCCTACAGATCAGGTAAGTGAGACATGGGGGGGCAGCCTACAGATCAGTAAGGTGAGGAATGGGGGGCAGCCTACAGGTCAGGTAAGTGAGGGATGGGGAGGCAGCCTACAGATCATATAAGTGAGAATTGGGGGGGGCAGCCTACAGATCAGGTAAATGAGGGATGGGGGGAAGCCTACAGATCATGTAAGTGAGGGATGGGGGGGAGACAGCCTACAGGAAGGTAAAGTAGAAGGAGCAGAAATGAGCAGAAAGGTTCTGCAAGGGGCAGGAGGGGTCAGCAAGTAATAGGAAGAAGCAGGAAGCAGCAGCAAGAAGCAGGAAGGGGTAGGAAATGTTTGCAAGGAGCAGGAGGGTGAAGTAGAAGGAGCAGCAAGGAGCAGGGGGGTCAGCAAGGAGCAGGAGTGGTCTGCAAGGGGCAGGAGGGTTCTGCAAGGAGCAGGAGGGGTCTGCAAGGGGCAGGATGGGTCAGCAAGGAGCAGGAAGGGGCAGCAAGGAGAAAGAAGGGGCAGCAAGGAGCTGGAAGGGACAGAAAGAATCAGAAGGAGCACAAAGGTAAATTAGGAGAAGGAACAGAAAGTGTCTACAAGGAACAGAAAGGGTCTACATGGAACAGAAAGGGTCAGCAAGGAGCTGGAAGGAGCTGCAAGAAGCTGGAAGGGGCAGCAAGAAGGAGGAAGGGTCTGCAATGAGCAGGAAGGGAAATCAAGGAGCAGAAAGGGTCAACAATTATCTGGAAGGGTCAGTAGGAGCACAAAATTAAAGTAGGAAAAGGAACAGAAATGAGCAGCAAGGAGCAGAAAGGGTCAACAATTATCTGGAAGGGGCAGTAGGAGCACAAAATTAAAGTAGGAAAAGGAACAGAAATGAGCAGCAAGAAGCAGGAAGGGTCTGCAAGAAGCAGGGGGAGAAGAAAGGGGCAGCAAGGAGCAGTAAGGGTTTGCAAGAAGCAGCAAGGAGCAGGAAGGGGCTGCAAGGAGAAGGAATGGTCTGCAAGGAGCAGAAAGGAATCAGAAAGAGAGAGAGCAAAAGGGCGCAAAATAGGCAGAAAGTAGCAGAAAGGTAAAGGAGCAGAAGGTACCAAGGAGGAAAGAAGACAGTGTCAGAAGAAAAAGAAGACTGTGTCAAATGAAGGAGAAGAAAATGAGACTGGAGCAGGAAGGACAAGTGAAGTGATCCCTCCACTTCATTCTGGACACCACATCATAATGCTTTGGTACCTTGGCCTGGCAGGAAACTTTGGACCTTCTCATCTCCCCAGGTAAAAAACATATAAGTGTTACTCACTTTTATTTACTGAGTGTCAGGAAGAACAGAGTGCCGCTGGGTAGGGGTGCCGCTGATTGGCTACACCGTTCAGCTGACCACTCTAGCCAATCAGCGGCAACCATGCCTGACATCAATCTTCACTTCCTGACACTCAGTTTCAGAAGTCGAATACCACTGAGCGACCTGGAGATCTGGAGCTGGAGGAAGCCTTTGGGGTTAAACAATTTGAGAGCGGTTTCACCCCTTAAAGAAAAGAGAGCGCCCAGGGCCTCCTTGCATCATAGCATTTCATTTAGATGAAGTTGTTATGATGACCAGAATGTTCCTTTAATTTGATTAAAGGAACACTATAGTGTCAGGAATACAAACATGTTTTCCAGACACCATAGTTGTGAAAAAGCTATTCACCCTGGCTTTATGTGATAATGACTATGCTCCTCCCCTTCATGACACTGTCAAAAAGGGACCAAGCATGGATGTCATTACAATTATGCCCACCCCCTCCCCCCAGAAGAATTCCTGCGGATGCCCATGGTAAAGATATGTACAGAGCAAATTTTGCAACTTACATTTTTCACAATAAATAAATAAAAACATGCAGAATATCAATGTTTACAGGGTTAAAATACTTGTGGCTGTAACTCTGACAGGCATGAGAGGCACTTCAGTTGAAGTAGTGGAGTAAACTTCTGCAATTAAATCCACTGGTCTCCTACAGACCACATAATTTGCACAGTGCCATGTTTTGCTGCCCATGCACAATCTTAAAAAAAGCATTGGATTGACTGGGATCATCGATTTCAAGTTCGATTTTGATCACAGCTATCGAGGTGGGTGCCAACCATCGACAGAGCAGCATGGAATGGGTAAACAGGTATGTCGACTTTACTTTACCTCCTTACAAAGGAAGGGTGGGAACATTAAGCACTGCACTATAGCGTTAGTTAAATGTTCCTTTAAAGCAGAAGTATTGAAAGATGTCCAGGTGTTAGTGAACTCCCCGATAAACAACATTCTGCAAATCACTGTGGCTTTAACTAGAAAAGGATCATGGGAATTATAATTTGCTTACAAAAATATTTTCCTAAAATCTGTACAATATATGTTAAAACACAACGATTTATTAGTCAACATATTCTTTAGAAGCATACAGGCTTATAACATTTTCACAAACTGCCAATTATTTTCTTAATTCCTTTATCTTTAACCTTTGACTGAACTCTTTAGCCTCAATAAATGTGGAATGTTCCTTTTAGCCTCTCATCATCATCTTGTCTTGTCCTTGAGTTAGTTCTAAGCAGTTTTATCTTTTAGCTTTCATTTTTCTTAGTATATTTTCTGATGGTTGGCCTTGAATCTCAAAATGTAGCAGTGGTTAATATAAATGCTTTTTGTACTTTTTTTTAGAATTCTGAACAGGCTGCTTTCTGATTCTTAGTAATCGGTTTGTTTCTGTGCTTCTCTTGTGTATTATGGCTCCATGTTCCGAACAGTCAGTTGCCAGGTGACAGAATGGGAACATGTACAGAGGGCAAAATGTCATTCTTCTAGATTCCTGGTATCTGAACGTTCCAGCATGTTCTTCTTCTATGATTGTGATATCAGGAACAAATTAACTTAGAAAATGTTTTCTTTTTAACCCTGCTTTTTTCTTATTCACACATTTGGTTGTGTATACAACCATTTCAATGAGACAGAATCTCTTGTGCAGATTTAAACACCTCAAGAAGTGGAAAAAGAGGGAAAATGGCATGTTTTGCAAGTGCTAAGTTTGATCCCATGCCCCAAGGCTTTGGTGTGATGTTTGTTCATCTTTTTCATTGACGACCTTGGCATATCATTTGTTCAATAACAAAGCCTCTCCTCCATGTCAAACCCCTTACCAGCCCTCATCCCCATTTCTGCCCAGTCATCAGCCATATGTGTCCCCTAAACAGTTTCTCCCTCAAGTCTTTCCATTAAATAGTATCTCCTCCAATATTTCCACCTCTATACCCGCTCCAGTGTGTACTCCATGCCCTTCCAGATTTTTCAATTACTCTGTAGTGTGGCTGAATATGATGCGTTGTCTTGTCATCTCTCCACTCTCTCATGCTGTTCAGCTGTGTTTGTGTGAGGACAGAGAGGAGGGCATAAAACTCTACCTCTCATTCTTTACACAACATTTGCTCTGCCGCATCTAGAAACCCACAGCACATCATGTTTAGTCCCACAACAGAGAAAAACATACATACTGATAGATATATACATACAAACTGACCAACAGACATACATGCAGTCACATACATATACACACACACCTCATTTATCAGCCACCCTCCTCTTCCTTACCTTTTCGTTGCAGGATGGTGGCTGGGGATGATGGGAGCTGATACTTCTTCTCTCCTCTCCTTGGCTGTCTCTCTTTTTTTTTATTGGTTGTCTTTGCAGAACTCCTATAACAAGTGGGTGTAGAGGCTGTGGCTTATATGTAGATGTGACCAGTGCAGGTGCAAGACTATTTTCCACTCCTTATGCTTGGGTATAAGTAGAGAGGTGTCAGGCAGGCCAAGTGTGCCCAGGATTGCCGCTTCTCCCTTTAGATCTTGCACCGAATGGGCTGTGTCTCCTTGCTGGACTTGTAGAGATCTTGGACTGCACCATCTGTATAGAAGGACTTTAGCTTGGAGTAAAGCTGTGAAGGGCTGCATGGATCTTCTCCACTGTAGTGTATCTCCTGACAGGTCTGCATAGAATGTTAAGGCCATGTTTTCAAAGGGCTACAGGGTTTTCTCCTTGAGTGCCACCTCAACTGCCGCCTTGTCAGCACTGCTACAGAACTGCACTACCAGGTCCCAAGATTACCGGAGCTCTCTGAGGTTTTGGAACCCGGAAGATTCCATCAAAGGAGATGTTCCTAGCTTGCCTAGGTGCCAGCAGGGCCTCCATCAGCTGTCTCATTAGGTGCAGGAGCTCCGCTGTGGGGCACACCACGGATTTTCAGGTTATTTCGGCACCTCATGTCTTGCATGGTAGCCAGACATTGCTCCGATATTGCCTGCCATTTCTTGAGAGTGTGTAATTCAAGTTGAAGCTCCTTAAGGGACTGTTCATGCTTCTCCAATAAGACCTCCACTGCCCCCAAGCGAGTCACCAGGCCTGTCAGGTCGGCCTGGAGCAGTGTTACATCTGCCTGGATGGTCTTTTGGAGAGCTCCCAGCATTTCCTTCAGCATCTCAGCGGTCACCGGCGTGGATCCCTGATCCTCCCCACGGGTAGGTATTGGCTGCAATGGTGTTTTTTTGTCTTGCGCCCCATAAGGCATTAGTGCGTGTATCCCACCAATTCCAGGCACTAGAACAGGCAAGAATGGTAAGTATACCGGGTCTAAAGATGGAGCCCATCAAATGAGCATCTGACCAGTTGAACAGCTAAGCTGCGCCCTCGTATCTTTCTACTTTTATGTTTACCTATTACAAACCCAAAGTCATTGTGGTCTTGGAATTATGGTTAACAGCAATAATACCTGACTCTGCTATTGCAATACATGGGTATTTCATGCTTTAGAAAAGAGAGGAGGAGGCAATGTTATTTATATTGACAAGTTTATAAAGTTCACCCCTTTACAAAACTATAGCTCCTCTATGATAACCTTTCTGGTAAAATTTAAATCCCGTTCAGTAAACCGATCATTGTTGCTGGAACCTACCTCCCACCTAGCTCTCCGGCACATTCATTTCTGACATAGCCCAACTCCTTAGTTAAACCATAGTTTAAAACCAACTCAAAAAGTTAACTATTGGTTTTTGGAGACTTTAATATTGATTTGGCTGAATCCTAAAAACAATAAATCATGTTACCTGTTTATGACTTTGTAGCAAATGCAATTAATTTTCTCCCCAACTCACACTGGCTATCGGTGAAATCCAGAGCACCCTTCATCTTTCCAGCCAAGTGTTTCAGAGCTTTTATGGGAAGCTCACACCCTACCTGAGTAGAATACTCTCCTGAGCTCTTCCCATCTCCTATAACCTCTGATCCAGTACCAGCACTTTATTTAGTCTACCATAATACAAATTAACCCCTTAAGGACGGAGCCAAATGTACACGTTGTGAACGAAACAAAACGTAAACAAAACCTGGCATTTGCGCTACATGTCTGTCCAACCATAATTCACCTATTTCATATTAAATGCACCCACCCTTATTATATATCATTTTATTCAGGGGAAACAGGGCTTTCATTCAATATCAAATATTTAGCTACGAAACATAATTTAATATGAAAAAAATGGGAGAAAATAAGATTTTCTTTTATTTTTTTAGTTCTACATGACATTTTAACGGTCAATGTCATAATACTGTTTGCTTTTACTGCAATAAAATACACATATTTGTATTCAGCAAAGTCTCACGTGTAAAACAGTACCCCCTATGTACAGGTTTTATGGCGTTTTGGGAAGTTACAGGGTCAAATATAGCACGTTACATTTGAAATTAAAATTCGCCAGATTGGTTACGTTGCCTTTGGGACTTTATAGTAGCCCAGGAAAGAAATGTACACCCATAATGGCATATCATTTGCAATAGTAGACAACCCAAGGTATTGCAAATGGGGTATGTCCAGTCTTTTTTAGTAGCCATTTGGTCACAAACACTGGCCAAAGTTAGTGTTAGTATTTGTTTGTGTGTGAAAAATGCAAAAAAAGCCAATTTTGGGCAGTGTTTGTGACTAAGTGGCTACTAAAAAAGACTGGACATACCCCATTTGCAATACCTTGGGTTGTCTACTATTGCAAATGGTATGCCATCATAGGGGTAATTTTCATTCTTGGGCTACCATAGGGTCTCAAAGGCAACGAAACCAATCTGGCGAATTTTAATGTGAAAAAAATGAAACACAAGCCTTATATTTGACACTGTAACTTTTGAAAACACCATAAAACCTGTACATGAGGGGTACTGTTGTACTCGGGAGACTTTGCAAAACACAAATATTTGTGTTTGAAAACAGTAAAAAGTATTGCAGCAATAATATCGTCCGTGTAAGTGCTGTTTGTGCGTCAAAAATGCAAAAAAACGTCACTTTTACTGGCGATATCATCATCGTAATACATTTTACTGTTTTGAAACACTAATATTTGTGTTCAGCGAAGTCTCCCGAGTAGAACAGTACCCTCCATGTACAGGTTTTATGGTGTCTTGGAAAGTTATAGGGTTAAATATAGTGCTAGCTGTCGGTTTTCGGTGATCCTTCAATATTGATAGTTATGGCTCGCTTCAGGTATGATGTGGACCTTTACCGACAAAAGGTCACTCCGGGTCATTCTAAGCTTAGTGTGTCTTTATGCAATCTATAGCTGTATACGGAGCAGACCCTTCCATTCCCAAATTACTTATAAATACTGTTTTCCTTAACCATTCTAGATGATCACTAAAATAATCCAGTGTCTGAAGACTGTAATAATATTGTAATAAATGAAACAATGACTCAAATAAATATAAGATAAAAGTGTATTGAATGAATGTTACAGAATGCAAAAATAGTCAGTAAATAATTAATCTTACCAAATGTATTAGTGGCTACAGCATATGTCCCTGTATACCTTTCAGATGTGTGGTGACAGCAGGCAGAGTAAGTGTAGATGAATAAATGAATGAATGAATGACTGAATGAATGACTGAATGAATGACTGAATGACAACGTCACACTCTTTCTCCTTCAGTTAAATAGCCATTTTGTCCTCCATAAAGCAGCCCCCACCTGTGTAATACTCCCAAAAAGGTTTTCTAACTTGTTGCATGATGTAATGTATTGAATATCTAAATTTGGGATATACCCTAGATGGCTCTGCCTATAGTTAGCTTCAAAATTAAGTGAAGTGTTTTGTATACATTTGACTGACAACACGTGTTTGTTCTAATTTAACTTCAACCTTTTAGCTGTTAACCTTGTGGAAATGCCATTGAAAATCTAACTTTTTCAAATCTAAGCAAAAAGGCCTGCAATATTTCATACACCTATTTTATATATATTAGATATATATATGCACCATACCATATAATACATATATATATTGCAAACTACACATTAAATAATGATCAACACTCCACACTAGCAAATTAAATTCCCTTTACTTTCGGCATGGGTTGTCAGGCAGGTCCTGCTAATTGTAATTAATTAAGATACCTAATTATGTAAAAATATTATATAAATATATATGTAGAATTAATATATGTATATATATACGTATGTGAATATATATGTATATATATATATAATTTTTTTAAAATATTTTTATTTATATATAGGTATATATATAGTGATATATACGTATATATTTATGTATATAGATGTATATATTATTTTGTTCTACGTGTATTTTGATATAAATATATATATATATTAATATCACAATACAGTTAGAACGAAATTACACACATCTATATATTTTTTAATTATTTTTTTAAAATTTTGTGAATTTTTTTTAACGTATTTACATATTTAATTTTTTTATATTATATATAAATATATATATATATATAACAATAATTATATATATATATATATTTAATCAGGATCAGTCTACGTGTAATTTGATATTAATATATATATATATATATATATATATATATATATATATTAATAGTAAAATACACCTATATAGTGTGTGTATGTATATGTGTATATATATATATATATATATATATATACTTAGATCATAAATATATAATATATATATATGATCTAAGTATATATATATTTTTTTTACACTTATTTAACTTTTTAAAATTTTATTTCCAGCCAGCAGGGGGACCACCTGTCATTACAGGCAGCCCCCTGCTGGCAATGCAGCAGGCAGCTAACCCTGCCATGTAATTGTGAGGTCGGGGGGGGCTGCCAGGGGGTCGGACGTGCCGCGGGGGGCTCCCTGGGAGTCCCCCCAACCGCCATCGCCGGCGACCGGGTAAGTATAGAAAGAGCGGAGGGCGTACTATTATGCCCGGCAGCATTTAGAACCGCCTAAAATAGGCCGTAATAGTACGTCCTCCGGTCTTAAGAGGTTAAAGTGGTGCGATTCTCCTTTTCTACAGAGCACACCAAATATGGAATAACCTCCCAGACACAATCAAATCTTCCTCCAGTCTGAAATTCTTTACGAAATCTCTGTCAACATATCAGACAATACAGAATGCACCTGTAATCATGGTTAATTATATTTCTGACCTGCATATGTGTATTTTAATATTATTTTGTAATTTTAATATTATATCAGACCCTCTTGTAACAATGGAGTGTTTGGGTTGAACGGACATATAAGTCTATATGGGAATCTCAATGTATCCTTCTTGGTAAAATATTTTATAAATAAATAAGAAATAGATTGACAAAAAAAAAAAAGAAAAGAAAGAACACATTGATCTATTCTGCCACCTAGTGGAGTTAATGGAAAATACACCAGTATTGTGTGTGCCTCTTAAAGTCTGTTTGATAAACATATCTGTTGTACAGCATGATTAACCCCTTAAGGACACAACTTCTGGAATTAAAGGGAATCATGACGGAATATTCCGTCATATGTCCTTGAGAGGTTAATACAAATAGCACTTGTAAACCAACACAGCTTTATTAGTTTCGTACAAATAAATACTGGATATATTTAAATCTTCTCAGTAAACATGTACATTTGTGTCATTTGTCTTTAGACAAATCAATTCGTTCGAAACAAAGCCTTTTTTTTAATATGGTTTAAGGGATGAAATATTTTCCTTGATTCGGAGTTAGATTTCTCAACTATTTGCCCATAACTTGACAGATCTGTAGTAGATCTGTTTGAAACCGAATCAAATGGGATTTTGTTTCGGACAAATCAATTTGTGTAGAAACGAGTTGATTTGTTTGAAAATTAATGAAGAGAATGCACATGCCCCGTAGTCTTCCAACATCCATAAGTATAAGTCTTGGATTAATAAGAGTCTGCCAATAAGAAGCACCATGAGTTTCGGATTTTAAAGGGACACTGTAGTGTCAGGAACACATATCGCTTGCCGTGTTAGTAACAAAATGAACAAAAGCTAAATGAAACAAAATAAAATAATTACTTACCTTCTCTCCAGTGGCGAGTTTTTTTTGGCATTGTCACAGACTACTCCTTGTCCGATGTGATCCTAGAAGCATTGCATTCCAGATGATAGTTCAATCAAAGTATCCTTTTAGAGGAACATTTGGGATCGTGGGTGCATGGACATCACTCGCCGCGATGGAACTATGATTCTGCCATAGAGAAATATTGAATACTATGATTCTCTATGGCAGAAGGTGACAGCACTGTGCATGCACTGCATATCAGAGCCAGAAAGTAATAGCTCTGCCTTTCATACCCTTAGGGCTTGGAGGTGTGGTTTGAAGCTGGGCTTCCAAACATTTATTCATTAAAATATGACATTTTGAGGGTAGGACGGGGGGTAGGACTGAAGGCACTGTAACAACTTCAATTAGATGAAGGTGTTATAGTGCCTACAGACTTGAAAATAAGGCATGCAATCCAAGAAAGTGACACTCCAAATTTGCCTTCTTTTTGGGACAAGCTAACCACTATTCATATCTAGAACTTTCTAAGTATCTGTAAAGTTCCTTTCACATTGAAATAAGTAATTAACAGAGGAACCTTAATCATCATCGTCATCATCAAATTATTCGTGATCATTGTCTGATTCTCACAGTCATCTGACTTTATTGTATGGGATAGTCTGTTCTTTCAAAACATTAGACACATAAAACCATACAAGTAGTTGTGGTTTTAACAATTATATTTAATTATAAAAATGCAGGTAGTAATTAGCACAGAGATGTATTTATTTTTGCTACTATTGCTATTGTGAAAGTGCCTGAGGGTTGCCAACACTTTTATTCAAGTTCAATAGAGAATTTGTTCTCTTTTGGCACCTCATTACTTTTATAATTGAACTTGATGCTGTAGTGTCCTCGAGGGGTTTGATGCTACCATAGTTACATAGTTATTCATTATTTTTGCAGATGTTTTTCTCAACTTTTTGTATGCTTGTATAACCAGTCATGGATTTTACCATTTTGCCACTCCCAGTAGCAATGTATGTAACAATTAAGAAAAGCTACAATCAAGCATTTGTAACCTTTATAGCATCCCCAAGTGTTCCTGAAACTCTCTGGAAGTGGCCTAGAATACTTGCACATCCTGGATAGCACAGTCATTGATGAGCACCCTCTGAAACACTGGGAAATGTGTTCTGAGAATTTAGGGACTTAGCATTCTGTTATTGAAACACAGAGGACCTACCGTCATACTGTCATAGGACAGTAAAGTCTCATCTTGATTGATATGATTTGATCTGAGGGATTCTTAGTATTCTGCAATTGAAGTGGCCCATTTAAAGACACTTTGATTAATTTGCATAGACCCCCTACAGTCACATTGTTGCTGTAGGTCCGGTGGCAGGGGGGGACAAGTGAAGATGAGATTAATTTCCTGAATCTGTCCCTCATGAGCACCTCCATCTGTCTTGCTCTGCTCCTTTTCTGAAGTGCCAGGAGCTGGTTTTGCACCCCTCCCTGTCACAGGTGCCTTATTCCAGGGCCCTATTTAACCTTGCTCGGCAGTGAGTCCCAAGAAGAAGTATTTCTCAAAATTGTATTTCTTCTAATTCGTTTTCTGCATATGAATACCTGAGGTACATCACTCAGTTTGGAGATCCATAGAATTGGTTGCCATCTGATATGTGCATGAATATCTGTTGTTTAGAGCCTATATCTTGAAAAGGCTCTATACCATGTGAGTTCCTCATATAAGTGTTATATTTAGATCACCCAACACGACAATATTACCCTATTGTACTTTCTCTTTTTATTTTTCATAGATGGTACACCACCTCGAATTTGTTTGAAGGGTAAGTGTCCCTATCAGTTTTGTAGCGCCATACTCTTTCTCCTACTGTTGGGTTGTGGATTATATCATCCACAACGTGGGGATTATCTTTTATTTATTTAGTATATTTTGTTGGTTTGTTTGGGAAGCAACTGAGTGTTCACAGCTGCACGTATATATAAAAGAATTCTTATACATTCTAAGCACCTGTTCACACACAAGTCTTTTTTTATTCACACACAAGTGTTTTTTACATCAGACACACGTTTACTGTTCAGTTTCAAACCCACACAATGTCATATTAAATTGACTTTCTAGTTGCGATTGTAAGGTTACAAGGTCAAAATGTAAAAAATATCAATAATGAAGACAACCTTCAATCACTTACGCCTATGTTTTTCTATCAAGTGTGCAGTGTTTTGATTGTACACTTGAGAGCCAGAACAAAATGGGTGAGAAAGTATATCTGTTATATCAGCTCCAGCACAAAGGAAATTGATTGATTCACATCTCAGCACATATTTGAAAACCTGTGACTGCATCCAATCCACTGCTTGTGGAAATAACTGAGATCCACACTAACAGGTTGACACCATCTAAAAAAAAAGACACATTTAGTATTTTTGAATTTTATATTTTTTTATATGTGTACATGTGTCCACCAAACATTCCTTCTGACACGTACGTTAAACAGTGCTTTATGTAAGTTTATGTAACCCTTTCTTGTGGCTCATCAAAGGAATCTGAGAATCTACTGAACTTGGAAGATTGAGGCATCTTTTTTAGGTCTTTAGGGAACAAGTACTTCCACCCATAGACTTTATTTCATTCAGAACCCACGGTACTGGGATAATGAACTTATGATACTCAATTTACCACAGACAAGCTATTTGAAGCAAGTCTATTATATTAATATACAGCATTAATGTCAATTAGACAGAACACTGTAGTGCTCATGGTTATCTGGTGCAAACACTAAATAGCCAAACTGCTTTAAAACATTTTAACTTCTTACCTGGGGCTTTAGGTGAGGAGCGCTAATGGACGCTCCTAGGCAGCTTAAGCCTTTTTTTGAGGTAATGAAGTTGAGAGCATTGCCCGGTGAACCCCAGGTGAGTAGTCAAACAATTCTACAATGGAACAAATTTATTCTTAATGGCCATACCTAAACACCTTGTGTATGTCCTGTGGAGAAGTTTACAATGCAATTATTGGGGGACTTGTCTGAGACATTGTCAGAGTTATTCACTAATAATAGGTAATAATAGGATTTCAATGTGAATTTTACATTTTAGGCCAACATATACAAAATTAAAACATACCTGATCTAGTTTAAAATATTACTCAGACAGCTTATAATTTAGTAAATAACTATGTCTGTAGGACCAATCAAGCAGAGAAAGTGGAATAACGTGCAGTTCCAAAGCTAGTAATGCCTACTTGAAGCATTGCACCTTAATTTATCTTTGCAGTCAATGTTTGATTGAACCATTGGAAAACACCCAACGACATTCAATTCAGCAACTCTTGAAACTCAAAGTATTCAGTTCAGATCTACTGAACATAACTCAGTTGACGTGAAAAGAGTGCTGAGACTTGTTTCACATTCATCACACTCAGTCTTCTGCCCTGTTACTTGTTTTATGACCTTTTCTGCTCCCTTTCTTCTGAGCTCCAGCTTTACTCTGATTGGTTGCATGACTACTACATCATTTTAGGATCCTCAGGGATACATTATTATTGTGTTCTCTTTAGAAGCGTATACAGTAATTTAAAAAATGTGCATAATGCCTTTTTATACCCCACTGAGAGCTTTTATTGAGCAATAAATACATTGTTTGCATGCTGATCAGGATTTACAACTTCTAAAAATATATTTTATTATTATGATGGAAGTATTTATTGCGGTTATAAAATGTGGTTTAGTTTGCATAATAGGAAACACAATTAAACCAAGTCTGCACGAGTTCTTTGTTTTTTAAGCCATTTAAAACTAAATATTTGTAAAGCCACACATCTATTAAATTTAGCGGTTTGTCCTGCATTGTTCAAATAATTGAAGGAGTTTGGCATGTAATTATACTAATTCAACACTAGATGGCAGAGATGTATTATGACTCCACCAAAACTAAAATATAGTATTCTGATACACTTTTATTTTTAAGCCCCTTAGGTGTTTTTAGACACTAGCAGCAGGATATGTACTCTCTTCGTAATTAGCTTTAAGTTGTTGTTTATATTTTCGCACCTACACACTAATTGAATAAAACATACTGTTTCTAATTTTATATTGAAAATAGTAAACAATTAACTAAACCATTTACATTGTCATTTTCAAGACATATGGCTTTATTTTATTATCTTTGGTTGTTGTTTGTAATTATTGCAACATTATAAATAGATTCTGGCTGATCTGATATACACTTTCTTCATGCATTTAATTTTGTATTCTTCTCTACTATATTGATTGTATATTCCAGTAATTGGAATGGGTGGAAAACATATAATACGGGTAAATGGACTTACACTATGTAGTTACATAGGGTTATTCATTGCATGTAAGCATTATGAGCTCATTCTAGTGATCTGTGCGTATTCTACTGGTGTTTTGGGAATATGCATTCTCAAAAATGCAAGAAGATTCTTCAAAAATATCATAAGCGTTTAAGCTCACCACTGTTATGCTTGTAAAGAAAGTGGAAGTGGAACACAACTGCAGATTTAATTTAGGAGATCTTTAAAATAAATCATTTGCTAGGAATTTGTGGAAAGCCGAGTTTCCTTTGTTTATTTATAATAGGACAAATAATAAAGTCCAAAATTAATACTCAGGAGTGCTATTGCAGTGAAAGGATGAATTTTCTGAAATTCCAGAAATGTTTAGTAGAGGGTTCCCAAAATTAGTTGGAGCAGTAATTAACAACCTTTACTGAATTAAATCAAGTAGCAACTGCTGCAAATGTATGATATAAGCAATTGGATACAAGTAACAGTCTTAGCATGCAGCAAGTTGAAGGGTAATTAAAACAATATAACAGAGTAGCATGGATGATTAAATGTAGCTTGTTTTAAGAATCTAAATTACTTGGAATGCTTAGCAAAGTCCAGGCACTTGAGAATGGTAAATGAACCGTCCGAGTAAATAGAGTAGAGAGCTCAGCGTGGTCAGTTAGAATTTCCGAGTCAAATCATTGGAGAGAGTAGCAAGGTAAGTAGAGGAGTCTAA
Organism: Pelobates cultripes; assembly: GCA_933207985.1. Classification (NCBI taxonomy): domain Eukaryota; kingdom Metazoa; phylum Chordata; class Amphibia; order Anura; family Pelobatidae; genus Pelobates; species Pelobates cultripes. The sequence goes on from OW240917.1 coordinate 28,605,058, forward strand.
GTCAGGCATGGAAAGAGCAGCAAGGTCAGTAATCAGTCCAGTTCGGTACACAGTAGTCAGTATTATAGTAGCTTGGGCTGCAACAATCTGTAGGTAAGAACGAAATGGTCTAAGCGTCTTACCCAAGGTGTGGTTCCCTTTTGAGGGTTTGGGATAAGAGTCATTAACGAGGGGCAGAGGATGAGGGAAACCCGGAAGTAGCTCAGAGGAATCGGTTACAAGTAAGACCTGACAACCACCTACTATATATCCTAAAATTCATGTTTGCCTTAATTTTTATGACTCTGTCTAAAGTATAAAATATACAGTAAAATATTCAATATGTTTAAAGAACACTATAGCATTAGGAATGCAAACTTGTATTGGTAATGCTATAGTGTTCTCCTCTTTGTTTGGATTCAGGGCCCCCCTCAATCTGAATTGGGAAAAAAATGTTTTACTTATCTTTTTTGTTCTAGTCACTGCATGTGCTTGATCTTCCTCCGGCAAAAAGTCCAATCCAATGTTCCTCATGGAGGGGCATTGTGGACTAAAAGCGCATGCGTGGCAGCACTGTGCTCCTATTGGAGGTTCACTGTTTGACTTGGTTCTCACAACGGAAGTGCCTCTAGTTGCTGCCAGGAAGAGAGCCAATAGAGGAGTATTTATCTAATAAACGTTAATGCTTTACATTGCAGGGTTAAAACTAAAGACCACAGCGCTCCGGGTCACTTCATTGAGCTGAAGTTGTCCGGGTGACTTTAGTGGTTCTTTACTATTTTCCAAAGCATGAATTTAATGAAAACCTAAAATTATATTAATTTACAGTGTTTCAACTGTGCTGGATAGGAGATCCTTTAACAAACAAAGCATTTGTGTTTGGCCCTAAAATTATATGCCGTGTGTCCTATGTTTCAAACAATTGTTTTATTGGTTCCGTGGTAACCAGATAAGGGACCTTAGTGCTTTCAAAATATCCCTCTTTCAAGGTATCACTTATGCAATTTTTTATTTTTTTCTCATCCATGTTTCAAAAAATACTATGCATAATGATAATTGATTCTCAAAAAGAACTCGGCATCGAAGAAAATAATTATTGGATCTATGTTTGATGAAAACATATAACGAAACATCATATCCAGTGGAACAGATCACTTACTGTGTCACAAAGAATAATATTTCTATTGAATTTCACTAATAATGCTTGAAGATGTTTTCTTTAGTTCAGCCCTAATGTCTCATCCAAGACTTTGATCTATGTTGTGCAAACGCTTCCAGACAAGCATTATATAAACATGAATATGTTGCAGATATATATTATTGCATGAGAAGTCAGAAGAATAAGTTATCAGACAGCAATTACAAATTATCACTGGATGACAGGGACACAAATCTGCATACATTTGAGGAAGACACACAACCTGAACGTCACATTCCCTGTACAGTATTTTTGTTGTTTTGTGGATAAAACAAACAAAAAAATGAAAGGGAAGCTCTAAGTACCATAACATTAGAACTAAAGCGCAGTTTATGTCAGGAAAGTCTTCACAAAGTTAAACTCAAATATTTTTGCTACAAAAAACATGTTTTAAAGGAAAATTGTCATTATGTTATGATTACTCAAAATACAAGTTTATGTTATTTATTTTCTATGCTGAACACATATACATAGTTACATAGGCTGAAAACAGACACGCGTTCAGCCTTCTTCACATCTGGTTTTGCTGTTGATCCAGAAGAAGGCAAAATAAAAACCAGTTGATGTGCTTTCCAATTTTGCAACAAACAAGAAAAAACTCCTGCTCGACCCCAGAATGGCAGTTAGATCTCTACTTGGATCAAGAAACTATTGCCCTACATTTTAAAAAATACATTCCTAAATAGTTTATTATATTATATTGTATTACTTTGCAGAGTTTTGCGTCATCTGCAAACACTGACACATGGCTTTCAATGCCCATTACAAGATCATTAATAAATATGTTTACTATAAGCGGTGCTAGAACAAAACCCTGAAGGACACCACTTACCACCTCTGTCCAGCTTGAAAATGTACCATTAATGACAACCCACTGTACTCTATCTTTAAACCAGTGTTCTACTCAACAACAATAATTGAAGACTAAAAGTGGAAAACGATGTAAGTGCCAAAAAATTCAAACACCACTTTCCACATTTAAGTGTCAAATGAGCAATTATTTATAAAGTGGTAAACGAGAAAAGTGCCTGGTAGTCCTCTAAGTAGATCAAAAGAATGTGTAAAGAGGTCACTAGTTGTAAGTGCCAGATATGTGCAAAAAAAAGTTTTTTGAAATTTTCCAACATTTTCGCTTTTGGCTCTTACTACGTTTACCACTTTTAGTCCTCAGTTTTAATCCAGACCAATTTGAATTGAATTGAATTGAATTCATTTGAATTCTAGCCTATTATGTGGGCAATAGCAAAGGTTTTAAACCCCTAATGCTTTTTATTTGTGCCTTTTCTGACTTTATCTATGTGAGGGTCAGTGGCGGATCCAGGGGGAGGGGGAGGGGGGGGGCAACGTGGCATATGCCCCCCTCCTCGAGAAAATAGTAAAATGCAGAAGCTCTGCCTCCCCAGCTGGCCCATGCAGGGCCGGCGCTATCCAAGTGCCGACCCTGCTGTGTGCCTCCACGCACCGGAGGGGAGATCAGAAATCTCCCTCACCTGTTCGCAGGCACAATGCTGGCAGCTGGCAGCTCCTATGGGTCTCCTCTCACGAAATGGGGGAAATGGGGTGGTATTTTTTTCCTCTTTCAATATGTGTGCACGTTAAACAATTCATTTTGTGATAACTGTGCGTGCTTATGGAAACTATACAAATTTTTGGCCAAACTCATTAGATACAATGCTTATGCAGAAGGAAACAAACAGACTGTCCTATTTTAGAGATCTATACATAGGACTGGATATGTCAAAGTATTTTATACATTTATTCAATTTCCCTGTCAGGATGCGTAAATAAAATAAATATAGAAAATCCATTTTTTTCGCTATGTCCTGTATATGTTAATGTTTCGAAAGGTTGTGAACGTGTGTTTCCTAATACTTATTATAATTGGTAAAACAAAGAACATATGTGCCACTTAGTAAGGAATTAGTCGATTGCAAGCTAACAATGGTTGTCACATAATGGTGGCTTTTAATCCTGTTTAAAGTGTTGACTGAATGCAAAGGGTATTCATAGTTGGTATTCTGAGAGCAGATTAGCACAGTGGAGGCTGCGTGCTAAGTATTTATATTATGAAACCATATAAGCGTAAAGAAAATATCTACACTTTTATCTTTATTCTGTAGAAACGCAGCACCCACAAGACACAGTACAGTCGGAAAGAAAGCAATATTATTGTGAAAAACACAAAAGAAAAGAATTATAGTTTAAATATAGTTGATGATTGGCATGTAGAAAGAAAGCAAAAACAAACAAAAAAAAATCCCAGAAATATCAATTTTAAAATGTTTGCAGAATTATTTATAGAGTTAATCACTTAACCATGAATGGTGGAAAACTGACAAAAGACTTGCACATTGCGTGTCAAAATAGTCAAATGGGGGAAAATATCTGAATTGGAGATTTATTCCAAAATGCGCAATTACCCTATTAATTACCATTCACGGTTATATAAGATATATCAATCTTAACTCAGGCCCATATGTTTAAAAACTTGAGCAAGGCTGGTAAAAAAATATCATTATTTATTTTCTATTATCCTTATTTCTCAGAGTGACATGACAAAAAATCATGGAAAAATGGGAGAAAAGGGGGAAGGTTAAATATAATATAGATGCGTAGTAGACAGGAGATAGCAAGTTGCATAAAATCTAAAGTTAAAAAAAGAAACAGAAAGGATTTAAGCTCAAAGCAAACTTTATAAAGAAGTACGATTTTAATCACAGCAGGAAACAGAGCGACAGGGACAATGAGCTAGGTGCTTTGTTCATTGACTGGAGCTTAGTCATCACTTAATACTGCATGATGCCACCCTGCTTCAATACATGCAAACCTTATAACGACAGATTGTTCAGGCAAATAATAAAAACGCATTAAAAGTCACTTCTGAATTTCTATCTGCGTCACGACTCATCCAAGTACTCTTGTAAAGCCCTGCGGAATTTGACGGCGCTCTATAAATATCATAATAATAATAATAATAATAACTGAGCATAGGAAAACTAAGCCCACCTAATTGAAATAAATACATAATAATCTGACAGTACATAAAATATTATACACAGGACATAAAAAGTATTGAATTAATAAACAATTCAACATTACTTAAATTAATTGCCAATCAATCTCTGAGCTTTGATCATGTGGTACCCAATGGACAAGTTAAAGATAAGACAACAAATCACTAATAGAAAAATATAAAATCTGTAAAAGCAAAAATAAAGAAAGCAATATCCCATCGGGGCCAACCTTTGGGGTGTGCAAGCTGTGTGACTGCACATGGCGCCATGGCAACAGGGGTTTCAAGCGGCTGCATAGCTCACTCACCCCAAAGGCAGCCCCCTCTGTTTTGGGGCTGGTTGCAGCTTTCTGAGGAGTCCTGTTGGCAGAGGGATCGCAGGTGCATGTCTAGTAGGGCGCCCTGCCGGTTTCCGAGACAGCTTGTTGCTGATGCCAGTGAACTGATGGGATGCAATGGGGAGCCTGGTATCTTGTATGGTGGGAGCATTTCTCGCTCCCTGGATTGGATCAGAGTGTTACTGCCAGTTACCGTAGCTACACTCTTATTCTTCACCAATGTCTGACCATGGAGTACAGCTGGAGCTATTTCTGGCCACCATATATTTTTTAAAGTTTTTCTTTTTTTTTATCAGACACCACAGACACCTACAGCCCCTACACCCATACTCTACAGTCCCTGTTTCCCACTATATTATATCCACCCAACCTCTCTTACACCTGTACACTATAAACCCTGCAAACATATTACAATCCCTGCCCCCTCTACACTACTGTCTATACCTGGCGAGCCTTTTACCCAAGAAGAAATATTCCTAAAAGATTTATTTCAATCGACCTGGAAAAACACACAAAAGAACACATTTATTACAAAGGTAAAATGATTAAATTTGTTCATGAAGAAATATAGAGAGCTCAGATTTTTAGTATTGCATATGCATGGAGGTTAATTCCCTTTAAATATTTAATTTTACATGTTAGTACTTTTTTAAAATTTATTTTAGTCTTTTTAAGTAAAAATCATTCTAATCTGCAGCTTGGTACATATAATTCAATAAAGGGTAATGTGCTCATTGCCTCATAGCAGTTTAAACAAATAAAGAGGAGCATTTCCCAATCACTGTGTGTATCCTTACTAGGAAGCTTTGACTCTAAACTTGGTTGTTGTCCGTAAATGATGAGAACTCGAGAAATGACTGAGTTAGATCAGATTATGGTCTGCATTCATTTAGCTCCAAGAAGAACTCTTTAAAGAGTTAGGTCAATCAAACAGCCAAAAAAGCTTTTTCAGTTACAGACCAAAGCACAGATTATATTTGTATTATGTTTTTTGGGGGGTTTTTTTGTATTAGTTTTGCGGTTCAATGGTTTTAATAAAAAAATAAAAAAAATAAAAAAATAGAATTAAAAAAATTCTTTTAATCTCCTTAAATGTTGCTATTGCAAAGAAACACATTTTTGTGTAGTTCAATTGCATTTGTTCCCTTATGATATCTAATGCTTTGCTCTGTGTTCTTTCGCTATAGGACATTTTCTCTTGCTTATGTTTTGAGCTACAGGGAAATGAGTCTGTCATTATTACTGGAACAATCAAATGAGCTTAGCTGAAGCAGTACTTATCTGTCCCTACTAACCCCTGCACTGCCAAGTTATTTGGTAGCTTATACTGTATTTGAAACATCTAATGCATAGCTCGAACATAATTATAGAATTAATCAGCAAGTGTGGGTATGATACCCTTTTTTAGAAATACACTTTAATTGATATTTTGTATATCAACACAGATTTTTCATTTGTTTTTTTATTTATCCTTTAGACAAATATTGGGTGAATAAAGGAGATTACAGATCACATGGTATCCCTTATCTTGCAATAATTTAGGCTGAGACGGAAAATAGAGCCCAGTGAGAATTTATATAACGCACATGGAGAGAACAGTCTATTTTCTTAAAAGGGCAAAACATTTCAAATACTTTAAAATTAGACGTGTGCATTGGATTTTCATACAAATTTGGGGCGATTGGCAGGTTGTCTAAATTCCATAACACCAGAGTGTCATATGGACATAAAGTGAACAAATGAACAATACATTGGACAAGCATGTTCATTTTTGTTGGTGATGTTTGTGAATGCATCACTGTTCCATGATGATACAGCTCTGTCTTGTACAAAACAGTCACTTTATTTCTCTATAACAAAGAACTCACTTAGTTAATACAAATACAACAGGTACCTCATATTGCTGCCTTATTACATAGAGTTTCTTCAAAAAGCATTTTTATCCCTAGAGCATTCCACCAATCGACAACAGGAAAGGAACAGAAAGTAGGGAACCAAAAGAAATGAAGTGCATCATCCACAGCCAACAAGAGCCCAACCACCCATACATCACAATACGCAAACTCATAAACTCACACACACTTATACACATTGGGAGCCAATAAATTGCAGATAAAACATTTCAACGGGAATTAAATCAAGGCCTGTATTTTGTGTTTTTTTTTTTTCCTCCAGTATTTTCATTTGTGATTAATGATAATGCCACTTATAATACACAATTTGATGACTGGTGATACAATAGTTAAGGACGGGATTAACTTCAAAGCAACAGTTTATAAATCCCAGTAGGTCTAATTCCATTTTAGAATTAAGAAAACAAAAGGTAATTTCTTTAATTCGTGATGATATTGTCTCTGAGGTAGTGATGTAATGTGTTATTAAAATGGATTTAAGCATGTTGTTATCACGTAGCCATAATTAAGTTGCTTTGTGAAACCATTGTGTGCACAAAATCATTTGTAGAATAGCTTTTATTGCCAGCACTGTCAAGAGCCAGTATTCTTAAGATCTGTTTGAATTCTAAACTACATATTCAACATTACATTGAATTTTAATATACTATATAACTATATACATTACATTTACATGCCAAGCCCAAAATCATTGTGCTCTCTGAATCGTGGCTAACCGTAAAAATACCTGACTCTGCATTACAATACATGGGTATTCATGCCAGAGAAATGACAGAGCAAAAAGAGGTGGCATTGTAATTTATGTTGACAATTCCATAAAGTTTACTCACCTTGCAAAACTTTAGCTCTCCTGCCACCTTTGATTTCCTTTCTGGCACAATTGAGATCCTGTGCAGTAAATCAATCATTGTTACCGCCCACCTAGCTCCCCAGTGCATTCCCTATCTGACATAGCCCATCTTCTTAGTGAAACCATAGCTCAAAGCACAAAAAGTGAACTATTGGTCTTTGGAGATTTTAATATTGATTGGCTGAATCCTAAAAATAATAGTTCTTGCACGCTGTTTAAGACTTTGCAGCTAACGCAATAAATCTCCTTCCCAACTCGCATTAACATTAAAAGCGATAACCATACCCTGCTCGATTGGATTCTCTCCACTTCTCCTGATAGAATCCAGGAGGCCGGTGTTCTCCCTAACAGTTTCAGTGATCCCTGTTTAGTGTACTGCGTGCGAAATATAAAGGCTACTAAATCCCCTCCCAAGGTTAAAATCACCAGGTCCTTCAAAAAATGTAAGCTTGAATCCTTTCTAAATGACATCAAGAACTTCCCATGGCACAGATTAAACCTAATCTCAGATCTAGACTGTGCAGTTGAATTCTTTCAGTCCGAAATCCTACGAGTTTAGAATTTGCATGCCCCGCTGCGTAAGGTGAAAGTAAAAGGTGCACATATGAATTGAATCACAGCTGACCTTATTCAAATGTACCAGTTTCGGGACTCATTGTGATCAAAGTTCAAGCGTACTGGCTCTATGAACGATCACTGTGCATAAAGACAATGGCGAAATAGTTGTACTAAACAAACAAAATTGGCCAAGGCCCAATATTTCTGTGAAAATATGAACAATAACATCTCAAACCCTAGAAACTTTTGGAAAGTCATAAATAACTTACAAACTCCCCCAATCCACTCCCAACTCTCCACTGTCAAAGTGGACAACCAAATCCTGCAACTTCCCTTAGAAGTAGCAAATGCCTTTAACAATTATTTTGTCAGATGCTCCACCACCCTGGTTGCCAAGCTATACATATTAAATTCCTTTAACCTTTCCTTGTAAGTTTTATCCTGCAATCCATGAACCAGTTTAGTAGCCCTTCTCTGAACTCTCTCTAAATTATCAATATCCTTCTGAAGATACGGTCGGCAGTACTGAGTACAATACTCCAAGTGAGGTCTCACCAGTGTTCTGTACAATGGCATGAGCACTTCCATCTTTCTACTGCTAATACCACTCCCTATGGGATTATACTTGTTTCCAGTAACACTATGTGCTATGTTTTTCAGGATCGTCTAGCTTCTAAAGGAAGCATGTTTGAGAGGATGTACTGGAGTCCACTGGAAATCACATTACTCATGCCACCAAGGACAAGGGGAAGTGGTTCAATATATTAATGCAGCCATTATTAACTCCTACAACTCCATGAAATCTACACTGGCCAAGCTGGTCAGCAAGAGTCACTAAATATTTCTGCATTGAGATTTTGTCTGGGTTTATATTTTTTGCCCATCTACATCTTTTGTGCGTTACAAATATAACCCTATAGTGTCCTAGTTGTAGTTTAATTTTATATCTGATCTGCAACAAAATACCAGCTCTCTTTCTGGTAAAAACCTTTTCTTCAGGGCTGATCCTCCATTGGTGCAGTCGCTCGTATCTCCTCTTGTGACGTCACCCAGCTTTCTAGTAATAGCTAATCCAATGCTCCTAGTTTTGAATTGGAAACAGGTGCATGTGATAGGACTACTGCACCCAGATGACTTAATTGAAATGAAGTGATCTGGGTGACTTTAGTGGTCATTTAACATTTGGGGTCTGGTTGGTGTTTCCACCTTCCAAACACCTAGTTAGAGTGCAGCGCTATATGTGAAAAATATGTGCTTGCATAAATACGTGTACAACTCACCCCTCTTTGTAAACTTATTGAGGGGTGTACATAGAAAACAAAGAGAGAGAGATACAAATAATGGTACAATATTGTATGTATTTGCCAAAAGTGGTTTTGTGCTTTGTGAGTAAAGGTCCACTCACCTTTAATAGAGCCCTTTCCAGGTTTAAGGCTCTAAATTTCCAGGTTTCCGTGTCTTTTACGGTAGACAGCTTAACCTCTTTGTTACAGATTTCTGTATCTATTCCTCTTCACAGTATATGTGGGAAAAAATTAATAGAAGAGAGAGAGACTCTGGGTGCAGTATGTAAATGACCAGTTGAGCTGTATATATATATGCAGGAAAAAATGAGTGCTCACCTTATTTAGAGCCTGTTAGTCACTGGCTCTCAGTCTGCTCACCCAGTGTCAACTTCTGGGGTGACACTTCCCCTTACCGGGAAAAGTGCAGGATGCAGTGGTAGGTATACGATGAGTTTATTCCAAAATTCGTTAAAATATCAATATATTAAAAAAATCAAATCAAATAATAACCATATAAAATAAAACTAAACAGTATAAATGTTACTGGTAATAATTGTGGTTCTCCACTTCGCCAAGATGCCTTTCGCCCGGTATATCAGCTTCCTCAGTTGGCTTCAAACTGCATTCTGATCTTTCCGGTTTTTCTTTGCTTGAAAGACCTGCCTATTCTTCAATTAACCAATCAGGGTCTTCGAATGTTCTTCCCAACGTTTTTTAAAAGTTTTCTGACAGCATAAGGTCACTCCCGTTTTAGTCCTTCCAGGAACTTCAAATCCCATGATACTTTGCGTGTGTTGATACATTTCCGTTCCGTTCCGTATCGGAGATAGATATGACCGCAATCTCCTTATTATATGTCCATAAGTGTCTCTGTATATGGTTTACTCAAACCATAAAAGGATACATTAAAGGAGAAAACACGTATAAATGTCCCATATATGTTTAAGAAGATAGAGGATTGTGAAACTTTGCATTAAAAACCACATACTTTACAAATGTCAATATACTAGATGCATATATACAAACATACATGTACGTGGAGTACATGAGTGAAAATGATTTAAAGTGCTAGTCGGCTTTTATTGCTAATGTAGGGTATATGTATACAGCTACTTATTTATGCCTATACACATATATATATATATATATATACATATTTAAATAGTTGAAAAATAATGTGCTGATAACAATCACCTTACTATCTATACTCAAAACATTTCTTTGCTTATGTTAAAAAGGGTATTAAACAGAATGAATAATTGTTGCATAAAACAGATGATAAATGAATACCCCAAAAAATCTTACATTCAAATATCCTAAAAAGGTGCATCAGTAAGTGTGAGTTGGAATAATTGTGAGGTGTAGGGCATGTAGCGGAGCGGCAATAATAAATCCCACGATCTCCGCTGGTTCAGAAGGTAATCCACAGTCAAGCGCTGAAAAGCAAGGCAATCTCCCAAATCTCCCAGTAACCGGACGAAACACAGTTCTGAGAGTCAACTGAAGGCTTTATTCACAGGCTCCACAATTTATACAATTCCCCATGCAAGGGGTTTCCTGAGTCCTATCCCAGGGGTATACCCAGAGTGGACTACGTGGGGAACTTACATTACAGAGCTTTTCCCCCATCAGGCACTGCTGCACGAGAGGGATCCTCCCACTGGAATGTGCCATTAAGTGAATTATCCCTCTGTGCAGCAGAACCGGCAATTTACTTTAAATACACCGTTTTTCGAATGTTAGGTCTATTTGCACGAATGGACGTTCGGTAGATAGCTGGGGTCTGAGCACATCATTCGTGAGATTACCGCTCAGATCCCAGCTAAAACAACCGAACGCCGCATGAAAAACATATTCATTAAAACACACACTTAAAAGACCGATTGATGTATAGGGAATAAAATACCGAATGGCCCGGAATTCCCGAACGGCCTGGAAGTCCAGCGGTGTTCGCGCCGTCGAGTAGCCGTTTTTAGTACCACGAGCTCGACGACCAAACACCGCTGGGGAACAAAGGATCCAAGATGGCCGATCGCCGCATGGTCGGTAGCCGAACGACGGCCACCTTGGAGAGCCTCTAATTACCGATTGCAACATTGTTGCAATCAGTTAACGAGCGCCACACGTCTCTCAATGTGTGGGCTGTTACAGGGTGGTTATTTCGGTTTACAAACGGCCCGCAAAGGTGCCGTTCGTGAAACGAAAGGGAATCCGCTATCTGCTTTTGGCAGATAGCCAATGCAGGCAATACAAAGCTACACAATCATATTACATTATACCCAGAAACACACATAACACGAAAATTTACTTAAATAACTTAAATAATGTACTATCGCCACAGGGCACATGTATATATATCTATGTGCATACATATACACATGTGTACAAAATTTTTTTTGCCTAAATAGTTAAAAGGTAATGAAGATAACAAAAATTTTGATAATTGTAATAAATCTAGTTATACTGCAATAAAGGGTTAAATAGGGCATGATAAAAGATAATATGTGAAAAGTAATATACACTAGTTATAAAAAAATGACACAATTCAAAAGCGGCATTTAGTCCAAATGGGGCCGGGGTGTTTAAATTAAAAATCCACTTTGTCTCGATTTTTCCCAATTTCCTAATCTCGTCCTCTCCTCGCCAATTTAGTTCTATTTTTTGAATTGCGAAAAACTCCAAAAATTGTGGCTCACTTGCATGAACTAATTTAAAATGTTCAGAGACACTGTACTTGTCGTATCCCCTTCTTATGTTGCGTATATGTTCGTTTATTCTGACCTGTAAAGGTCTTTTAGTTCTCCCAACATACAGAAGGTTACAAGAACACTTAAGTCTTTTTGAAAAACATGTTATCATGTCTTTTATTTTATACTTCTTTTTTCCTTGTGGATCCAGAAACTTTGTTAATTTTAACCCCTTAAGGACCAAACTTCTGGAATAAAAGGGAATCATGACATGTAACACATGTCATGTGTTGTTAAGGTTTTTTTTTTTTAATGCTATAGTGTTCCTTTAATTATAGCCCCTCTCCACTGCAATGAGTGGGGGCTGGGGCGATATTAGGTCTACACAAGTTATGACATTAATTATAGTCCCTTCTTCTGCCTATAGGTGGGGCTTGAGGAAATGAGTTTGCCCCTGTTTATTATGTGAATCACCTCTTCCTGCCATTAATAAGTGGGGCCTGGAGGAGAAGGGATGTATTGTTATAATAATGAATGTGCTTCTGGTGCACATTTATCATCAGATTTAATTTAAACAACAGAACCTTTTCTCGGGTTTGGCTGTCTTCATTTCCCCTGTCAATAAATCTAGCAGAAATCCAGAAAAAAATTATTATCTGTGAACAGTCGATAATTATCGACTGCTTTTTGCCAAAAAATATTATTGGTATTTATATAGCACCAACATATTCTGCAACGCTTTACAATATTATAAGAAAGGGAAATTTAATAATAAATTAGACAACTACAAAATGTTACAAAAATCCCATAACGTTCCCATATGGGATGATTTACCTGTTAGCTGGGAGAAAATTACCATCTCTCACCTGCTCTCAGTCTTGACATCTTTAAAGGGGCCTCGTTTATGCTGCTAAAGAGCCGCAGCACATGACTAGGCCCTGGCGACACATGCCCATTAGGTGGCCCTAAGTGCATGGTCCATCTGGTGGGACTCCTCAGTGTGCGAGCCCCATTGCAGCCACACTGGCTAAACCAGTGATAGTTCAGCTGCTGGTTACATAAACAATATGTTGATGAAAGAGCTT
>OW240917.1:28618064-28660493 GCA_933207985.1 Pelobates cultripes
GCAGAAGGTCTTCATGGTAAGGTATGTGTTTTTGCTGATGATCATAGGCGTGCGCACGGGGTGTGCCGGGTGTGCCTGGGCACACCCTAATCCCCGTGGCACGCCTATGGTTTGAGTCCTGCAGGAACAGCGTTCCTGCAGGCACTCAGTGCCCCCTGTTTCACCTCTTGCCCCTGTCATGGGAGGGCAAGAGGTGATGATTCCCCCCCACCTCCCCCACCTTGCAGGTCAGCGCGCGGCGAGGGAGCTCTCTGCTCTCTGCTCTCTGCTTCCTCTCGCCGCGCGCTGATGCCGGGAGCCGGAATATGACGTCATATTCCGGCTCCCAGCTCCAGCAGACAGCCCGCGCGGCGAGAGGGAGCAGACAGCAGAGAGCTCCCTCGCCGCGGCTGAACTGCGGAAAGGCGCCCGCCCCCACTGGACCCCAGGGAAAAGTCCACCAGCACTCCAGGTAGGAGGCTGGGTGGGCATTTTTTTTTTTAAATTAAAATATAATAATTTGTGTGTGTGTGTGTGTCAGTGTGTCTGTGAGTGTGTGAGTATGTGTCAGTGTGAGTGTGTCTGTGAGTGTGTGAGTATGTCAGTGTGAGTGTGTGTCTGTGAGTGTGTGAGTATGTGTCAGTGTGTGTTTCTGTGAGTGTGTGAGTATGTGTCAGTGTGTGTTTCTGTGAGTGTGTGAGTATGTGTCAGTGTGTGTTTCTGTGAGTGTGTGAGTATGTGTCAGTGTGTGTTTCTGTGAGTGTGTGAGTATGTGTCAGTGTGAGTGTGTGTCTGTGAGTGTGTGAGTATGTGTCAGTGTGTGTGTGTCTGTGAGTGTGTGAGTGTGTGTGTCTGTGAGTGTGTGTCTGTGAGTGTGTGTGTCTGTGAGTGTGTGTGTCTGTGAGTGTGTGTGTGTCTGTGAGTGTGTGTGTCTGTGAGTGTGTGTGTGTGTGTCTGTGTCTGTGTGTGTGTGTGTGAGTATGTATATGTATGTATGTATATGTATGTATGTGTATGTATGTATGTGTATGTATGTGTGTATATGTATGTATGTGTATGTATGTGTGTATGTATATATGTGTGTGTATGTGTATGTGTGTATATATATGTATATATGTATATATATGTATATGTATGTATATATATATACGCGCGCGGCGTGTGTTTGTGCTTTAGGGTGCACACCCTAGTGCAATAGGCTGCGCACGCCTATGAGATCAGATATGTGACCTTGTCAGAGCCCTCGGTGAAGGAATAATGGGATTTTACATTAAATTAAAACCATAGAAACATAGAAACATAGAATGTGATGGCAGATAAGAACCATTTGGCCCATCTAGTCTGCCCAATTTTCTAAATACTTTCATTAGTCCCTAGCCTTATATTATAGTTAGGATAGCCTTATGCCTATCCCACGCATGCTTAAACTCCTTTTACTGTGTTAACCTCTACCACTTCAGCTGGAAGGCTATTCCATGCATCCACTACCCTCTCAGTAAAGTAATACTTCCTGATATTATTTTTAAACCTTTTGTCCCTCTAATTTAAGACTATGTCCTCTGTTGTGGTAGTTTTTCTTCTTTTAAATATAGTCTCCTCCTTTACTGTGTTGATTCCCTTTATATATTTAAATGTTTCTATCATATCCCCCCTGTCTCGTCTTTCCTCCAAGCTATACATGTTAAGATCCTTTAACCTTTCCTGGTAAGTTTTATCCCGCAATCCATGAACCAGTTTAGTAGCCTTCTCTGAACCCTCTCTAAGGTATCAATATCCTTCTGAAGATACGGTCTCCAGTACTGTGTACAATACTCCAAGTGAGGTCTCACCAGTGTTCTGTACAATGGCATGAGCACTTCCCTCTTTCTACTGCTAATGCCTCTCCCTATACAACCAAGCATTCTGCTAGCATTTCCTGCTGCTCTATTACATTGTCTGCCTACCTTTAAGTCATCAGAAATAATCACCCCTAAATCCCTTTCCTCATATGTTGAGGTTAGGACTCTATCAAATATTCTGTACTCTGCCCTTGGGTTTTTACGTCCAAGATGCATTATCTTGCACTTATCCACATTAAATGTCAGTTGCCACAATTCTGACCATTTTTCTAGTTTACCTAAATCATTTGTCATTTGGCTTATCCCTCCTGGAACATCAACCCTGTTACATATCTTAGTATCATCAGCAAAAAGACATACCTTACCATCAAGACCTTCTGCAATATCACTAATACAAATATTAAAGAGAATGGGTCCAAGTACAGATCCCTGAGGTACCCCACTGGTGACAAGTCCAAGCTTCGAATATATTCCATTAACAACAACCCTCTGTTGCCTGTCACTCAGCCACTGCCTTACCCATTCAACAATATTGGAATCCAAACTTAAAGATTGCAGTTTATTGATAAGCCTTCTATGTGCAACAGTGTCAAAAGCCTTACTGAAATCTAGGTAAGCAATGTCTACTGCACCACCCTGATCTATAATTTTAGTTACCCAATCAAAAAAATCAATAAGATTAGTTTGGCATGATCTCCCTGAAGTAAACCCATGTTGTCTCTGATTTTGAAATCCATGTGTTTTTAGAGGTTCAACAATCCTATCCTTTAACGTGGTTTCCATCACTTTCCCCACTACTGAAGTAAGGCTTACTGGCCTATAGTTGCCCGACTCCTCTTCTGGGACTACTCCTGTTAACAATGATTGGTTAAATAAATCTGTTAATGCTTTTGCTAGTACACCACTAAGCTCTTTTAATAGCTTTGGGTGTATTCCATCAGGTCCCATTGACTCATTTGTCTTTACTTTTGACAGTTGAAATAAAACCTCTTCCTCTGTAAACTCACGTGTAATAAATGACTCATTTATCCTTTTTCTTAACTGAGGCCCCTTTCCTTCATTTTCATCTGTAAATACAGAACAAAAATATGCATTGAGGCAGTCAGCTAGACCTTTATCCTCTTCTACATCCCTTCCTTCTTTTGTTTTTAATCTTTGTCTTACTTTTCTTTTCTCATTTATGTATCTAAAAAATGTTTTGTCCCCTTATTTTACTGACTGTGCTATTTTCTCTTCTGTGTGTGATTTGGAAGCTCTTATAACTTGCTTAGCCTATATCTGCCTAATCTTATAGATCATTTTGTCTTCCTCACTCTGGGTTTTTTTATAATTCCTAAATGCTAACTTTTAGTTTTTAACTATTTTGGCCACATCTGCGGAGTACCACAGTGGTTTCTTGAATTTTTTGCTTTTACTGACAAGCCTAATGCAATTTTCAATAGTGCAACTTTTAAATAATCCCATTTCTCTTGGACTCCATTTAAATTGCTCCAGTCTGATAATGACTCCTCTATTCGAATTTTAGAAAAGTCTGTTTTTCTAAAGTATAAAACTTTTGTTTTTGTGTGGTGTGACTCAGTCACTGTTCTTATATTAAACTACACTGACTGATGATCACTAGATCCTAAACTTTCACCTACAATAATATCTGATACCAAATCTCCATTTGTTAACACTAAATCTAGTATGGCCTCTTTACGAGTTGTCTCCTCAACAACTTGTTTTAGAGACAATCCCAGTAGGGAGGTTAGAATATGTGTGCTCCTGGCACAAGTAGCTAATTTTGTTTTCCAATTTACATCAGGAAGATTAAAATCACCCATGATGATAACTTCCACCTTCATTGTCATTTTAGCTATTTCCTCAGCTAGTAGATTATCTAACTCTTCAATTTGTCCTGGGGGCCTATAAATCACACCTACACGAGTTACTGTGTGATTACCAAATTCTAACGTAAACCAAATGGACTCTATGTTGGCCTCACTAACTTTTATTAGGCTAGATTTTATGCACCCCTCCCACTTTCTTGCCTTCCCTATCTTTTCTATAGAAAGAGTACCCTGGTATTGCTATGTCCCAGTCATTTTTCTCATTATACCATGTCTCAGTAACAGCGACTAAATCTACACTATTAGTTGCCATTATTGCCACAAGTTCATGGATCTTATTCCCTAAACAGCGAGCATTTGTAGACCACAATTCATCTCTATAGAGAGTCTATATTTTTAAATATGAAAATCCCTGTTTTCATTCTAAGTAATATTGTGTCAACTTCATGTCAATAAAAAATGCTTTGCTTGACCTGAAATGATTAATCTACCTCTATATATGTAAGGTAAAGAATGGCCGAAAGACAGAGTGGAGGCACCAGATGACATGGGAAATAGCAAACCTTCAACATAAGATGGGGATGAACACCGACAAGATCCTAGGGGATAAAGTACATATAAACCGAACACAGTCACAGACAATTTCTGTTAGGTGCCCAATTTTTCTCCGTTTCACACTGTTCTCATGGGTTGCTGTGTTATCACCTTGTCATAAAAATAGAATTAAACTGACACAGTGAGGTACAGTGAGTTAGTGTTCAGTTCATTGCTAGAACAAAGTAAACTCTCACACAGTATATCTGTGATTGTTTTTCTGTTTGCTATTGGCTTCTGAAAATCTGCTTTTGTTTTACTTACATTTGCTTGATATCTACAAATTAAATAAATAGGACATTTTCATAAATTTTTATATTTCCTCTTCTTTTCAGGACACTTCCTGTACATGTACATCAGCCTCCAAACTGATCAGAGCTTACAATACCTATCACTATTATCCAGCATAGCTCAGCAAGAGGAAAGTGCATCGTGGACACTGTGAAGAGCTAAATCCTACTAAACATTTATATTAAAATTACAGTACAGTTTTTTATTTTTTGAATTAACTTACCCTGAAAGAAAAGATATGTCATGGGAACATACAAACAGAATCCTTATATATCACATGATTGTCTCAGTAATATTTTACAGCATGTGCAAATAAAACCAAACCCAAAATAGAAAAGTATGGAAAAAATAGCAAGTCATATGAGGATAAAGTCACATTAAAATAAACTAAAACGAGTTACATTTCCAACACAGTTAGAAAGGTAATGTTTCTGAGCACAGAATGTAAATGCACACACTGCCTGCATAAAATGTTCTGTAGAATGATGTACTGTGTAATGCTCCACAATGTTAACTCAAGGTGGCCAAATGGTAGAATCCCATCTTTTGCAGCTCTAGAATTTAAAGTTGATTTACAAGTCGTAAAACTGGCAAAACATAGTAGTTGATGTTGTTCTGCAGCAGCTGGGAATTTATGTCCTTGTCCACCACTATGATATTGTAGCCACATGGAAAAAGTGCAGCTTAGGGAATAGGGCCCTGACAGGGCTAAGAGGCGGGCTAGGGAAGGGTGGGGGAGACTTAGTGGTGATTGGTGGGCTAGTGTTTGGGGTTTGGCTGTATAGTGTTGGGGTTTTGACAAATATATAGGTCAACCATTTTAAAATCCTGTCACTAATAACTTTACTTACCTGGCAGTGTTGGTGCACACTTGTTGTGCACTAGCTAGGCCTTTTTACGTTTGTCCTTTCTTTTTCAAGATAATTGAGCTGTTGGTGGAGGAGCTGCTGAACGGAATCTCTGAGGTGGTGCAGAACAAAGAGGCAGCCTAAACCCAGGAGCGGCTGTCGGCGCTCCTGGTTGCAGCAGATCAAGATGGCTATGGAGGAGGGATGCCTGGTGTGGAGGAGAAGGCCACGACAGCAGCTTAGCCTAGGGTATGGAGAGAGTGGGGAACAGATCAGAGTGATAGCCGTATGGGGAGAGAGTGGGGAATGGGTCAGAGTGGTATAAGTATGGTGAGAGTGGAAGTTATGGGTCAGTGTGGTATAAATATGGGGAGAGAGTGAGTTATGGGTCAGAGTGATAGAAGTATCGGGTGAGAGGGAGGAACGGATAAGAGTGATAGAGGTATGGGGAGAAAGGGAGGAACGGATCAGAGTGATAGAGGTATGGGGGGAAAGGGAGGAATTGGTCAAAATGGAATGGCACAAGGCTACAAATTTGGCTAACTCCAGGCCGAGGGGGCAGAATGCTCCTGGACCACAAGTTCCATCACTTCAAGGCAGTACGGCTCCCGGTCCTGCTCGGAGATCGGTGCCATCGTGGCTGGCCCCACCTCCATGGCTCAGGTCATCAGTCTTGACTATCTCAGGCAGTCCAATGCTTTCCCAATCAGAATCTCCTCAGAGAGGTGCATTGAATCAATGCATCACTATAGGGTGATTTCAGGGTCTCCATGCAGAGAGTGGAAACCCTGAACATAAGTGCTGCAATGTGCAGCACTTGCCCAGGAAGCACCTCCAGTTACAGTCTGAGTGAATGCAACTATAGGTGTTACTAGGCAGCAATGTAAACACTGCATTAGCCTGCAGGGCCTGGCTATAGACACCAGAGCCACCACATTAAGTTGTAGGCGTTCTGGTGACTATAGTGTCCCTTTAAAGGCTTACTCCAATCTCCATAAGCACATTACTGATTTCAACAGGTCATGTTGATGGTATGTGCAGCATTTCACTAGGAAACACTGCATATATTGTGTTTACACATTTTGCTGCAAAAGGTGATCCTCCACCTACAGTAGTGTCATTGGGACGTCATTGGCCAGCCTGGAATGCACTGTAGTAATTATAATGCTTGGAGTATGTGATAGATATATATACATATTTGTTTTCAGGCAGACCTGTAGCCATTACAGCTTCCCTTGTTGAATTTTCAGTTATTTCCTATTATTCTTATACAATTACTATTATTTATATAGTGCAGCACTGTAAAAAGTTAACACTAGACAAACAATTCTTAAAATCAGACCCACTACCTATCAAGAGATAATTTGCTTTTATCTTAGCATATATTATTTTTTTATAAATTATGTTTGAAGCTATAGTTTGCATTACTCAGCATCACAGAATATTTGAATGCTTCATAAATAAAATTACTTAGTGTGATTTTTGTCTTTATTATAAAAGAAGAAAAACTACCACAACAAGAGGACATAGTCTTAAATTAGAGGGACAAAGGTTTAAAAATAATATCAGGAAGTATTACTTTACTGAGAGGGTAGTGGATGCATGGAATAGCCTTCCAGCTGAAGTGGTAGAGGTTAACACAGTAAAGGAGTTTAAGCATGCGTGGGATAGGCATAAGGCTATCCTAACTATAAGATAAGGCCAGGGACTAATGAAAGTATTTCGAAAATTGGGCAGACTAGATGGGCCGAATGGTTCTTATCTGCCGTCACATGCTATGTTTCTATGTTTCTATGTAAGATAAGCACCGTTACGTTTATTAATTTCTAATATTGAGCCCGACCAATACTTTTTCCACTAACCTAAGAGTTGGTTCAGAATCAGTTTTTCTCATTTTTTTGCATAGCTGCATTTCATCATTTTGATTGAAATGCATAATACACGTTTTTTTTTTTTATTAATAATTTTTTTGCCAACTGTCTTCATTAAATTCACCCACTTTACGCATTTCAAAGAAAAGCTTGGCTGTACTCACTGCTTTCCGTTTTCCTTTCATGACAAGATAGTCAGCTTTGGTCTTTAAAACCTATTTTCTTTTCCTTACTAGATCAGATAAGTGGCTTAGAATGAGTACCAATACTTTATATTTAGTTTTAAATCCTTTGATCACTACCAAAGTAGCGTGTATCCTCTTGTAATGGTACATTTTGAACTCAGAATCCTCAAGATTCTAGAATGCTGGCTGGATGAGAATTATCCTAAAGCATAAGATATGCATTTAACCATTCTTGGTTTCACTAGACGAACGAGTTTGGAAATGCAAGTACTGAATAACAGCCGAATAGCACGTTATATCAGAATAATATCAATAGTTTATCAAATCTCCTTTTAAACTGCATATTATATCAACTACCTAAATTATTACTAATCATTTTAGTAATGGGTTCAAAAGTAAATTTGATAAATTGACCTTATATGCCCTATATAAGTTAAAGACACAGAGAAAGATAATATCTTGGATTATAAACTAAAATATATATTTTTTTTACATTGGTTGCTTACATGCCAGCACATGTGCTTATAATTATTATTATGATTATTTTTGCATCTATATAGTGACAAATTATTCCACAGTGCTTTACAATATTAGGGGTTAATTTAATATTAAATGAGACAATTAAATATTTTTACAGGAACAATAAGTTTACGAGGACCCTGCTCAAACGAGCTAACAGTCTTAAGGTACATATTTGCATGGTTATTAACTGAAGTATGAGTTGTTTGGAACATTAGGGTTATCCCCAATTCCTCATTAGGGCTACAATATATTTAAATTTATGTCCTTCCCTGTATCGATTTATCCTGAGTTAAAATGTAAATGTATTTTAGCTCAAAATGTTTCTGTTTGTATGTGTGCTTTGAGCCCTATTGGTGTATTTCATTGTATATCGGGGAAGTATTTTGTGTATTTAAGCCTTTCAAAGCCCTTTCTTCACCACTGAAATAATTATATGGTTTACTTTATCGAATTTAGTGTCAGATATTTTGTCTCTTTCAATAACTATTGCTATTCAATTTTCTGGCATCCACATTAATTCAAAAATGAAAGTTCATTTTGACGTAAATAACAAATATAGTAACCTACACTAAGGAAAGTCTATTAAAAACAGAAGATGCTGAGCCCATTTGCATCTCTCTGCCATGTTTCCAAAGATTGGTGATCTACTAGAGGCCCTTTATGTAACCGTGCTCCTTGGAAAAACATTTATACTCTATTTCAAGATGCTAAGGCAGCACTTTCTATAATGTCCTGTTGTCTCCTCAAGATCTTACCAAGCTTCTGCCAAGGAAGGGCTCACAAGATGATTGGCTGAATAGCATGTCTCAGATCTACAGGAAGAAGCCAATTGTAGGTTCTCATCACATGCTCTCTAGGATGTCAACAGCTGTCAGGGCTCGAAATGAGGCCAGTTTTGTCTTGGATGCTATGCCACTCCATGTCATCTGTGCACGAGCTGAACAGCTTCACTGTTTTTTCAGTTCACACCCATTGTTTCATTTGGGGCATCATAGAGATTTGTCATCTATCTCATGTCCCAAAGTTAGCTGTTTTGTGTACTGTTGCTTTCCTCCTGAACTAAGGATACTGTAGTCACCAAAACTGCTTAATGAAGGAGTTTTGGTGTATAGATCATGTCCCTGCAGTCTCACTGCTCAATTCTCTGCCATTTAGGGGTTAAATCACTTTGTTTATGCAGCTCTAGTCACACCTCCCTACATGGGATTTGCACAGCCTTCCTAAACACTTCCTGTAAAGAGTCATCTAAAGTTTTTCCTTCCTTTATTGCAAGTTCTGTTTAATTTAGATTTTCTTATCCCCTGCTATGTTAATAGCTTGCTAGATCCTGCAAGAGCCTCCTGTATGTGATTAAAGTTTAATTTACTGTGAAAGAGATACAATTGTTTAAGGTAATTTACATCTGATTGAAAGTGAAACCAGGCTTTTTTCATACATGCTGTGTCAACCAGAGTCTGGGGAGGTGTGACAAGGGCTGCATAAACAGAAACAAAGTGAGTTAACTCATAAATGTCAGTGAATTGAGCAGTAAAACCTGAGATGTATGATCTATACACTAAAACTGCTTTATTAAAGGACCACTCTAGGCACCCAGACCACTTCAGCTTAATGAAGTGGTCTGGGTGCCAGGTCCAGCTAGGGTTAACCCATTTTTTTCATAAACATAGCAGTTTCAGAGAAACTGCTATGTTTATGAATGGGTTAAGCCTTCCCCTATTTCCTCTAGTGGCTGTCTCATTGACAGCCACTAGAGGCGCTTGCGTGCTTCTCACTGTGATTTTCACAGTGAGAGCACGCCAACGTCCATAGGAAAGCATTGTGAATGCTTTCCTATGTGACCGGCTGAATGCGCGCGCAGCTCTTGCCGCGCGTGCGCATTCAGCCGACGGGGAGGAGGAGGAGAAGGAGGAGAGCTCTCCGCCCAGTGCTGGAAAAAGGTAAGTTTAAACCCCTTTCCCCTTTCCAGAGCCGGGCGGGAGGGGGTCCCTGAGGGTGGGGGCACCCTCAGGGCACTATAGTGCCAGGAAAACGAGTATGTTTTCCTGGCACTATAGTGGTCCTTTAAAGAAAGAATTGAGAGTGAATTCAATGTAAATTTCAAATTTAAGATCAAAATAGCCAAAATGGAAACATTTGGCTACTCTGGCCTTACATTTGAAATTCACTTTGAATTCTCATTTTAGCGCATAAAAGTGCTTTCAGCCACTAACATGTAGATTGTTGTGAACATTCTATTGTAAATATAATTTCCGTCACCTATGTTTCCAATTAGACTATTTGGGGTTTAAATGAAATTCACTCAGCACAAGTCATATTTTAGAGAAACAGAGTCTGAGTGCACCCTTGAAATTAAAAAAACAAGGATCTGTTAAAAATATTTAAAGATACTAAAAATATGAACTGCTAAAACAGGGACGTGTTAATCTACGGAACACAGACACAGCAAATGCTTTTAAGATCAGGAAGGAAATTGCATTAAACATTTTCTTCACAAGATCAGCCAAAGTATAAACCTCCTATGATGATGTTCTATTCCTGCAGCACACATTATTCTGTGATGTATCAATCTGTACTGGCACGGTAGGGGATTGGTAAAAAGATGCAGTTGTTAATTATTGTTCTCAAACTAAGCTTTATATTTTTGTATGCCCACACTGGATGTGTAATTATAAATTAGACGTAGAGAAGCCTGAATGAAATAAACACTTTGGAGACATCAATTATTTTTTTAATTAAAATCGAGTGTTCTCATCGAAAGAATAAAATCAGGAAAATTCACAGCAACACTTTTTTTTATAATAAGGTAATAATAATGTACCCCCTGCCACTCATCTCCCAACCACAATAGTCTGTATTTTTTTCTAATTCCTGAACATTGTTCTCTAGTTTATAAATGTTAACATAGTTTAAGGGATTCTCAAAGCACTATTACACGTTTGTATACATTATAGAGCAAAGATATCCTTTCTTTATTTAGATTTTGTAATAGTTGTTTATTTCAAAATATTTACATTTTTTAAATCTTTACTAAGTATTATTAAATTAATTTAAATTATTTTTAAAGTTCATTACATTTTTGCATCTCACATCATAATAGAAATAACTCACATAGTGCAATATGTATTCGTTGACATCATACAAAATAATTATACGTGCTTGAAACTTGCAATGTGAGAGATTTTTTGAAATAAACATAAAGCAGACGGTATTGCATCACATTCTTATCAAAAGGAGGTATTGAGATACATTGAGTGCTGAGCTGAACAGCTATGCAAGTGAATAAATAAAGTGAAACTACTAAGCTACTGCTTCCCCAATGTATGTTGCAGTTAAAAAAAATATTAAGGAGCTAATAAATTGAATACTTGGTGACTGTCCCCTAACCGTTAATCATCTTTTTTTCCATATCAATCATCTCTTTTATTATGGTGGAATTCGGCATTTTGACTCAAACCGGAACATGTTCAGTATTAGGCAGTTTGACTAGGTTGTCATTCATTTTGTCTCACAATTTAGGAATTTCACCGAACGCCCAATCAGGCCAAATTCAGCCAAACTCCATCCTGGTCAAAAATGAGTCTCTCTCTAGTGAGTACCCCCCAACCACAAATTAGTTAAATGAAACAATGACTTGTGAAATGTTGTTACTTAGTATTGTGGCATTGACATATGTAGGCATATTAATGATGTGAGCTAGGTTCAATGAAGCTATATAACAACACCTAAAGCCGTATAAGCAATTACTCTAATAAATACTCAGCTGAAAAGACAACCTAGCATTTCATCTACTGGTTCCCAAGCCCCTTTGAGGTATGTGCCGTCGCAAGTTGAAATATTGTACAAGTAAAAGTGATGTACAAATTTCTGACTTCTCACCCTGGAGGGAGATTTACTTGGTTCCTATCCTTTTACATTTGATTTCCACTTATCGTTAGAACAGAACACTTTTATAACTCCTAGTTTGGTTTTTGTGTTACACTTGATTTCATTACCCAGAATCCTTACCTTCTCAGTGTACTCCAACTGCTGCATAGTATATTTGTAGACACGTTTGGAAACCTGTAAGTGGTAACAAATGCATGGGTTTTTATTAATATATGCTTTATTTAAAGTTTTCTGTGTTATTGTTCTGTGTTATGTAAACTAATCTGAAAGGAACTTTTCTAATAATGTGTAATGTTTTCTAATAAATTTCTTAACATGTATAGCTTGGAGGAAAGACGAGACGGGGGGATATGATAGAAACATTTAAATACATAAAGGGAATCAATACAGTAAAGGAGGAGACTATATTTAAAAGAAGAAAAACTACCACAACAAGAGGACATAGTCTTAAATTAGAGGGACAAAGGTTTAAAAATAATATCAGGAAGTATTACTTTACTGAGAGGGTAGTGGATGCATGGAATAGCCTTCCAGCTGAAGTGGTAGAGGTTAACACAGTAAAGGAGTTTAAGCATGCGTGGGATAGGCACAAGGCTATCCTAACTATAAGATAAGGCCAGGGACTAATGAAAGTATTTAGAAAGTTGGGCAGACTAGATGGGCCGAATGGTTCTTATCTGCCGTCACATTCTATGTTTCTATATGTTTCTATGTTAAATAATAATACCACGATTAGCTCATCAGCTCAATAGCCATTAGTCACCTTATCTTAGTATTGATGTTCAGATAGGAAACTTCAGCAGTGTAATGCTTATTAAATGTATTCACAAGGGCTCCTCCTTATCAATAAAATTGGAACAAATAAAAGTTTTTTCTTTTGATCGATAAGATCAATCAAAGTGAGATAAAGCTAGGTTTCTAAACACTCATATTAATTAAGGCTAAATGAGAAAGGAGAGGAGGTGCTGCAGGACGTCTTGTTCCCAGCACTTGTTTAATTTCATATTGAAAGCACATTATTAGTCTCTCTCTCGGTCGATGTTATCTGTTCCCTTTCATGAAGCTAACGGGGATTAAGTATTTTGCATTGATTAACTGTTTCACACGATTATCTGTTTGTTCTACATCTCAGTATGAAGACACAGTGAACACTCATCAGCCCTAATAATTTGGATACCGCATCAGCTCTGATATTTTGGACAATGCAGTGAGTACACAATTTGTCAATGTTCCAAACTTGTTTCTGTTGTTCCAATGGGTTCTGTGTGTTCAAATCTCAGGGGGAGATTTTCTATATTTAGATATAGTTGGAGGAGTTTTACTACTGTGAAGACTTGTTTTGAAGTTGATGACTAAAACTATGACTAGTGCTATTATAAAAATAGCTTTTGCTTTTTTGTAATTTTTACTAAAAAAACAATACTTTGCAATGAATCAATAACTATAGGCCACGGGTGCTCAAAAGGTAGATCCCCATATGCTGTGGAACTACAACTCCCAAGATGCTTTGCATGCATTTAGAATGACAATGCACCATGGAAGGTGGAGTTTTAAAACATCTGGGGAATCTACCTTTTCGGCACCCCTGCTATAGGCAATAGGTTTAAAAGATACTGGGATACCTGGATAAATCTCTGTCTTCCATTTAGCGTATTCTATGGAGGACTACTTATAGCACCGACAGTAGCAAGATATTTATTGCTTAAAGGAGCAGCTGTGTTCTCACTTCCAGTTTTTTTTTTATTTTTACCATGATAATCATGCACAATCAGAAACAAAAAATAGATTTAATGCTCTTCCACAACTTACGTGTGTGTAGACAGCAGGGGAGAAGTGCAGGCTGTAGTAACTCTTGTCCCAGATATCTAGTAGACGAAAAGATCGAAATTCATCATGCTTCCCCTCAATGAGTGGTACATTGAAACAGAAACTTCTCTGGTAATCACTTCATCATCATTATTATTATTATTATTTTATTTATACAGCGCCAGCAAATTCCGTAGAGCTGTACAATGTGTGGACTAACACGTAACCAGACAAAAGGACGCACAGGAACAGAGGTTACAATGAGCTTACATGCTAGAGGGAGTGGGGTATAGTGACACAAATGGTATAAGTAGGGGTAATGAAATAGGTTGCTAGAAAGGTATTCATTGAGAACTTAGTAGGCTATTTTTCACAGTTTCAGGAGAGGAGCAATGGGTGAAGGATGAAAACCCACTAAAAGTTTAAATGATATGCTTTCCTAAAGAAGTGTATTTTCAAAGATATTTTGAAGGAGTGGAGACTTCATTAAATGAAACATTGAAAATCACCTATAACTTCTGTTATTTTATATGATGCTTAAAAGTATATCAAAACATTTGGCAAATTTAGGTACAGCCAGGGCAACCAAATCAAATGACAAGGTAAACCGATTTTATTTTTCAATTAACTATGGCCTCGATTTAATAAGCTTTTATACTCTTAAAATATTCCAAATGGTATCTATACAAATATTCCATATACTAAAATGATGAATTCTGTAGATAAATCACTTGGAACTTTTCTAATGAATCATTTGGAAAGCTTATTAAATTGAGACCATGATCAGTAACATTTATTATGATAATTGATAATTGATAGGGAGTCGAGAGAGGCCCAGTTTCATGACAGAAGTAAACACTGCAATAAAGATTTCTACATGTAGATTTCATTTTCATATCCCACCAACATATATTTGCTAAATATATGGGATAAGTAAACGTCATTTGAAATATCCTGGAAAGTGACAGCTCTTATTTTAGAAGCCTGCGATCCTGGGAAATTAGTCCTCATCAACTGCCAGCCTCAGCAATGGTCTGTTCTAATTAATCAGGTAGCTGCAAGAAGAAGCTACTTAAAATGCTGGACTCCAGCAATTCCCCTCCAAGTTGCTACTCCAGGAT
Organism: Pelobates cultripes; assembly: GCA_933207985.1. Lineage (NCBI taxonomy): Eukaryota > Metazoa > Chordata > Amphibia > Anura > Pelobatidae > Pelobates > Pelobates cultripes. The sequence goes on from OW240917.1 coordinate 28,632,834, forward strand.
CTCTTGGGAAGTTTTGGAAGGTGCGTCCTAAACACTTATACAGTAGAGAGAATACTATATTATTATATATATTCCAAGAAAAGTGTACTCACAGGACTCTGTAAGTTATTTTCCAATTCTTTTATTGTGCAATATAGATACACCACATTAGTGTCAACGTTTTAGTCCTCTACTGGACTCTTTTCAAGTATTGGAAAACATTGACATGAATGTGGTGTATCTATATTGCACAATAAAAGAATTGGAAAATGACATAGAGAGTCCTGTGAGTGCACTTTTCTTGGATTATGTAAATTTTGGCTGAAGTAAGCACCCAGGCAAGCACAAGACTGTGAGAGAGAGAGTGCTGTACCCAAATGGGGGTACATAAAGCAGGGGGCTGCACTCACCTGAACACAACGTCAATGTACCCCATCTTTGGCAGGTCCTACTCTAACAGCCTAATGTCTGCTCTTATGAGATTAACCCACTTACTTGGGGAAAAAGTTCCACCTGGGGCTGTCTGTAGTACAAGGCTTAATAGGGCCCTGGGATGAGGCAGGTAGGACCTGCCAAAGATGGGGTACATTGACGTTGTGGCAGGCTTATGCAATATATGATCATATAGTGTAACTAAACCTCCATTAATGTTTACCTAGGTGAGGTGCTTTTAAATAAAACTATTACAATCTCTAAGCTTTGGAAACATTGTTTAGTGAATAAGCGAGCACGCTGGATTGTGTATTTTGTATATTTTGGCCCCAGCAGCACCCTATAATGTATGCATGTTCAGGTGAGTGCAGCCCTCTTGGTATCATTTATCTATTTGGGAGTCCAGGCCAACTCCTTGGTTTTGTACCATTGCTGAATATAGTGAAAGTATTCCCTTTGTGTAGAGTTTCCCCAATATAATGGACACAACAAGTCGTATTGGGTAAAAGCAGCAATCTGATTTTTATTAGGCCACACTCGCCTTTTTATGCAATGCTCCTAGCATGGGGTTTCCAATACAAAATCACAGGGGTTTCCTTCCCACAAGCCATTGTGTTTGAGAGATAATTGAGCTCCAATGAAGCTAATCCAATTATCTCTCAAATAGGAAAACTTACATACAATTTTTACATCTCACAAAAAAACATGACAAGTGCATTGGAACCCTGAGCACACAACATATTAAAAAAGCGCTCAGATCGGTTTGGTAAAATGAAAGTTATGTTAGTGCATATATGAACTAGCTGCCTGATAGAGGTGGTATTGTCAATTTCAAAAGGGGTTAATTTGATTGTATGGGAGGTCAGAGTTTACAGCCTAAATTCCTCTTTGAAAATGGGACCCCAGCAGAGCTAATCTGTAAGGTGTGTGAAGCAGGGCCGGATTAACATAGGGGCTGATGGAGCTGCAGCTCCAGGCCCAGGCCCAGGCCCATGGAATAGGCCCATTGATTTAAAAAATATATATATTTTTTTTTTTACATTTTTTTTTTTTCACACACTACTCTTAGGCATTCCACCTGGCTTTTATTTTATTGGCACAGCCAGTATTTGAGGCTGCCTGGCTGGTGCCAATATTGCAGTGATATTGGCAATACAAATGCTGGTATTTTTCTCAGTATAAACAAGAGATTACTATGCAATACCAGCACTGGCCAGTAGGGGTCGCTGTGTGTGGAGACAGGCAGGGATAGGAAGTTCCAGCATATGCCTCCCTGCCTATCTATACTCACTGATCTGCAGGGGTGCAGCTACAGAGAGTCCAGACAGCAACTCCCACCCTGCAGAGACAGCCTACAGCTCAGGGAAGTAAGGGATGGGGAAAGGCTGCAAGGAGACATACACTGAGACACTAAGGGACACTGGGAGACATTATGGCAGACACTGAGACACTAAGGGACATTGGGAGACATTATGACACAGACACATGGGGACACAGTGTCCCCATGTCTCCCAGCCAGTGTCCCTGGTGTCTCAGTGCCCCCTAGTCTCCCAGTGACCCCTAGTCTCCCAGTGTCTCACTGTCCCCATGTCTCTTAGTGTCTCCATGTCTCCCAGTGCCTCAAGTGTCTCAATGTCCCCATGTCTCCAAGCTAGTGTCCCTAGTGTCTGTGGCCCTGGTGTCTCAGTGTCCCCATGTCTCCCAGTGCCCCCATGTCTCAATGTCCCCATGTCCCCCAGCCAGTGTCTCTAGTGTCTGTGTCCCCATGTCTTCAAGTGTCCCCTGTTTTCCCAGTGTCCCCATGTGTCCCAGCCAGTGTCCCCTAGTTTCCCAGTGTCACCGGTGTCTCTGTGTCCCTAGGTCTCCCCGTGTCCCCAGGTCTCCCCGTCTTCCTAGTGTCCTAGTGACACATACATGGGGACATAGACACATGGGAATACTGGAGGACACAGGGAGACATGGGGCATTGAGACACTGTGATACATAGGGACATTGTAATATATAGGGTCACTGGGAGACCTGGGGACACGACACTAGGGGACACTGGGAGACATGGGGCACTGAGACACTGATACATAGGAACACTGAGACCTAGAGTAATCGACACATGGGGGCACTGGGAGACATGAGGGCACTGGGAGGAATGCATCTATACAGCATAATCAAACTAAGTAGTTTTTTGGTGATTTTACAGCATTTTCTCTTATGTCATTCCTTGTGATTTACATCATGTGATGTCACCCATACATATTTAATTATGCAAATTAGTAAGGCCAGTATGTTTTTCCAAGAAAGGTGTCAACCCTAACTACTTTTCACATACTCTTACTTAAGTATGTTAATTTAAGAGGGATGTATGGGAACAAAACTTGTGTGGACTGGCTGACAATGAATACAGTTAAAGGGACACTATAGTCACAAGAACAACTACAGCTTATTGAATTTGTTCTGGTTAGTAGAATCATTACCTTCAGGCTTTTTGCTGTAAACATTGTCTTTTCAGAGAAAATGCAGTCTTTATATTACAGCCTAGTGATAACTTCACTGGCCACTCCTTAGATGGCTGTTAGAGATCCTTCCTGGGTCATGGCTGCCTAAAATGCATCCAAACATTCAGTGTCTCCTCCCTCTGCATGCAGACACTGAACTTTCCTCATAGAGATTCATGCATTCAATTCATCTCTATGAGGAGATGCTGATTGGCCAGGGCTGTGTTTGAATCATGCTCGCTCTGCCCCTGATCTGCCATTTTGTCAGTCTCAGCCAATCCTATGGGGAAGCACTGTGATTGGATCAGGCCACCACTTCTAATGATGTCAGCAGACTGCTTGTTTTTCTGAGTCTAACAGCATGCAGAGTTACAGCTTCAGGCTTGAATACAGTAAGATTTTTACTATATTTATGGAGGCATGAGGGGCCCAGGGGGGTTAGATGGTGGTGTTAACACTATAGGGTCAGGAATTCATGTTTGTGTTCCTGACCCTATAGTGATCCTTTAAGGTAATGCTGACTTTGGTCTCTCTAACACTGTGGCATGTTCCCTTTCTTCTACACTCACTACATACAGCATTTCTCTGTCCCAGACTATATACCAGGAGCGTCTGCCTGCTAGAAGGTAAAGAGACAAGTGGACCAGCGAGTGCTAGGGGACAGTCCTCAGAAAGCGTTGAGCGAGAGCATCATTAGATGCAAACAAAAACAGAGAGTAAGCACTAACTAATATATGGGCAGCAACCCTTTAAGGGAGTCCCTCAAGAACCCTTAGAAATAATACAGGAAGAAAGAGAGAATAAAGGGTAAGGGCTGCGCCAACGAGAACAAGAAATAACAAATAGTCCAAATAAATCGGTACAATAAAACAGAAAGTCTTATCTAAAGTGTACTCTTGGAGGTCATGGAATCTATCCGTACTTGATCCAGAATAATTGTCCTTTAATATTCCTCCGTGAAGATCCGCTCGTATATATAAAAAATAAAAGAGTAGAGAGGCAAATAGTGTAAAATGCTTCAAACGATAAAAGTGAATAAAAGGTTGAAAAAAAACTCACATTTAAAAGAGCTATAACTCGCTCTAGTGTAGAAGGCGTACAGCGGTTTAATCCCGGCTTGTGGGATATAGGATGAACTTCCTCCGTCTGTGGTATATCCAACACTCGGGTAAAAAGAGACAGCCAATCATCAGGGAGCTAAAACATGAGATTAATAAAAAAATGTAAAAACAGAAAAATAGTATTTATATACAGTTGTGTAAATATTATAATACATATTACATTATAGAATGTAAAAAACGAAGTGTGTAAATAAAATTTTAAAACTTAATTTGCTCGGTCATGTGACCGGCATATTACCGCATAGGGGTATGGGAGCGGTAGTTTTAGACGCCGGCGCGCACTGCGCAGCCGCCGGTGTCTGTATGGGTAGACACAACATTGGGCAGACGTCAGTATAGACGCCGGCGCGCACTGCGCAGCCGCCGCCGTCTATGTGTGGGGGAAGGTAGAAAGACGTCAGCACGCATGTTGCGGCTGACGTCAGTGGAGGGGGTGGAGCAAAAAGTGACGGCGGCACGCACAGGATTGAGGCTGTCATCATAAGGGAAATATAAACACAGACGACGGCGAGCACAAGGCTGCAGCCGTCGTCTAGGCAACCAAAGAAGCCCTGTCGGCTCGCACAGGAGTGCGGCCAGCCAGGGATCTTAAAGGGATAAATGTATATTAATAAAAGACAATAAAAACACATAAGAACAAAGAACAATAATTATTGAAAGATGAACAAGGATTAAAAAATAAAATATGGGAAGGTATATAAACTCCAAGTATAAAAAGCAATAAGGATAAAATGTGTTTATAAAAAATTAAACAGGTCAAAGTCTACATTGAGACCATGCGGTGTAAGGGTTTGGAGTTTGTACACCCACTCCATTTCTATTTTACCTAAGACATTTTTAATATTTTCACCCCTCCATGGAATTGTACATGGAATTGTACAATGACAAAAATGTGTATGAAAAACTCTCTTCAGATCCCATCAAACAAATACAAATCATTTTAACTCAATTTTTAACTAAAGGCGTAAATTCAGGTATCCTGAATAAACATGAATTAAATTTTTTAAACAACAAGTTTCCCGTCACCCCAGTTATATACTTCCTCCCCACAATCTACAAACATGAAACCGTACCACTAGGGATGCCTATTATGTCTGGCATAGGTTCTCTCCTATGCAATCTCTCTCAATATATTGATATTCTCTTACAGCCTTCAGTCAGACGCATGAGATCCTATCTTCAAGATTCCATGGCTCTTTTAAAGTTTTTAAATAATTTTACATGGAAATCTAATTTTATATTGGTGACTTGCGATGTTCAGTCACTATACACAATCATACCTCATGACATAGGATGTCAAGCTGTAAGAGATACTTTAATAAGAGAGGGCAAAATTCCTGACATACAAATTGATTATATTTTAGAAGGTATCAAAATAATTTTAAATAATAATTACTTTTGGTTTTTAAATTCTTTTTACCTCCCAAAAAGAGGAACAGCTATGGGGACTAGGTTTGCTCCCAGCTACGCTGGGAGTCTGGAGCTGTTTTTAGTGACCATACTTGGAGAGCAAACCTAGTTTCATTTTTTAGATATATTGATGACCTTTTTTTTATATGGGAAGGTTCTGAAGAAGATTTGAATTCTTTTATCACTAATCTTAATACAAACAATAGAGGTATAGTCCTAACCTACGAATATAGCAGGGAACAAATCAATTTTTTAGATCTCAACATTTTTATTAAGAATGGGAAAATACATACTAAAACATTTTTTTTTAAAGTTTGTGTGAACACTGCTATAGATAGGAGCAGTTGCCACTATCAACCCTGGCTAGATAGTGCTCCTAAGAGTCAAATACTAAGACTCCAGAGAAACTGCTCAGAAATAAGTGATTTTAACACACAAGCAAATGTATTGAAAGACAAATTTGTTGAGAAAAACTATTCAGAAACAGAACTTGCTAGCATCATTAGGGATATCCAAAATAGAGATAGAAATGAACTCCTAAAATATAAACCTAAAACCAAAGACGAATCGATGCCTTTACCAACTATTTTAAATTTTAATAACAAAAGTAATGTAAAAAGGAGTATAAAAAAACACTGGCACATATTACAACAAGACGAAACCCTTAATAAAATTATACCAGAGCGCCCGAATATAATTTTTAGAGGAGCCAAAAATTTCAAGTCAGTATTAACTAATAATTATACTAAGGAAGTGAAAAATATACCCTCTCTATCCTTTTTTCCACAGATTAAAGGGTTTTGCAAATGCAAAATGTGTATAGTTTGTAAAACGACTGATCCTACTGTTCCCTGTAAAGTTACTCAATTTATGTCGAAACGGACAAACAAGGTCTACAAAATTCATGATTTTATCAACTGTTCTACTAAAAATGTTATATATCTGCTTGAATTCCCTTGTGGTCTCCAATATGTCGGAATGACCACAAGGTGTTTGAAAACACATTTAAGTGAGCATTGCAGAAATATCAAAAATGGATACCAGAACCACTCAGTATCCAAATATTTTATTCAGCATAATAGAGGCCCAAGAATGTTGAAATGTATAGGTATAAAGAAATGTACAATTCCATGGAGGGGTGAAAATATTAAAAATGTCTTAGGTAAAATAGAAATGGAGTGGGTGTACAAACTCCAAACCCTTACACCGCATGGTCTCAATGTAGACTTTGACCTGTTTAATTTTTTATAAACACATTTTATCCTTATTGCTTTTTATACTTGGAGTTTATATACCTTCCCATATTTTATTTTTTAATCCTTATTCATCTTTCAATAATTATTGTTCTTTGTTCTTATGTGTTTTTATTGTCTTTTATTAATATACATTTATCCCTTTAAGATCCCTGGCCGGCCGCACTCCTGTGCGAGCCGACAGGGCTTCTTTGGTTGCTTCAGCCTTGTGCTCGCCGTCGTCTGTGTTTATATTTCCCTTATGACGATGGCCTCAATCCTGTGCGTGCCGCCGTCACTTTTTGCTCCACCCCCTCCACTGAGGGCGTCTATACTGACGTCAGCGCAATGTTGTGTCTACCCATACAGACGCCGGTGGCTGCGCAGTGCGCGCCGGCATCTAAAACTACCGCTCCCATACCCCTATGCGGTAATATGCCGGTCACATGACCGAGCAAATTAAGTTTTAAAATTTTAGTTACACACTTCGTTTTTTACATTCTATAATGTAATATGTATTATAATATTTACACAACTGTATATAAATACTATTTTTCTGTTTTTACATTTTTTTATTAATCAAATGTTTTAGCTCCCTGATGATTTGCTGCTGATTTTTGGCGCCAATTTTAAAGGACTGAAGCTCTTATATAAACCATGTTATGCCAGGTATCAGGTTCTTACCCCATATTGATAACGCCGTGTTGGCGAAACGCATTTATGGACTTTTAACTGTGTATTTTATAATTATTGAAGTATATTTGGTTACTTTTTATCCGTGCCATTTATCTTTTATACACTCTAAATTATCTACTACCCGGCATCCCTCTACCATCCTGGACTCCAAGAAATCCTAGGTGGGATCATACCACCAGCGCTAACGTCAAGGAGCAGGTGTCCTGCTCCTGTCTTGTGAGTACCCATTCAGTTTTATTTATTTTATTACCTATATTTTACTCAGTGTACACTATTGGCTGTCTCTTTTTACCCGAGTGTTGGATATACCACAGACGGAGGAAGTTCATCCTATATCCCACAAGTGGGGATTAAACCGCTGTACGCCTTCTACACTAGAGCGAGTTATAGCTCTTTTAAATGTGAGTTTTATTTCAACCTTTTATTCACTTTTATAGTTTGAAGCATTTTACACTATTTGCCTCTCTACTCTTTTATTTTTTATATATAAGAGCGGATCTTCACGGAGGAATATTAAAGGACAATTATTCTGGATCAAGTACGGATAGATTCCATGACCTCCAAGAGTACACTTTAGATAAGACTTTCTGTTTTATTGTACCGATTTATTTGGACTATTTCTTATTTCTTGTTCTCGTTGGCGCAGCCCTTACCCTTTATTCTCTCTTTCTTCCTGCATCATTAGATGCATTTATGCCAAGCTCAGGGTGCTGTCTGCATAGTATGCCCTTAGTTGGCCAGCCGCATGATTGGCAGGCAGTCTGACATGCATTCATGCCAGGCTGGCCTTCTAATTCTTTGGGCAGACATGTCCTCTTTTTGGGCATGTTTGCCCCTTTTAGCAGGTTATGTGATTTATGTCAGTGGCACACCCTTTTACCGTGCCCATTGACTTCCTGCTTGACTGGTTATGGATTTACTTGAAAGATGAAAACATAAATTAGAGGGAGATTAGCATAGGGTATGTGTTTTCTTATAGCTGCTGTTTTCTTTCTCTCCAGCACCATATCCATCAGATACATAACGCTTGGGAGTGTTTTAGTGTTTTTGGTCGATATGATTCTTTAATTAGGCCCGTCATAATTGTCAGCACCAGGCCCACTGGGCTGTTAATCTGGCCCTGCATACACCACAGACAGAGGAGAACAAAATAGCTGTGCCCAAATATTGAGAGTCGGCGCAAGGGAGAAAACATGATAAATCCCCAGTGGCCTAATGGGTAAGGCCTCCTAAGCCATGGATTGTGGATTCAAGTCCCTTCTGGGGTGCACCAACATGGGGTTGAATTTGAGCATGGCATTCAAATTTAGCATCCCCCAAAGGTACAGTTTTACTCACTGATGAGGTTTAATCATGAAGACAAGCAGTCGTGTAAACCCAACAGGGTTATTCACTAAAGTGAAAAATGATCAGGAATTCTAAGTGTATTTCAATTTAAAGGCCCAAGTGGACAATTTTCTCCAAGTTACTTACACCTTCAGTTCGGTTGAGTCGTCCTTGATTTTAAAATTCAATTTAAATTCTGGACAATTCTCATTTTAGTGAATATATCTGTACGATTATGAAATTGCCACATGAAACTTGCATTCAACTCATTAGAAGCTAATTGAGGACACTTTGACAGCGCAGGTTTGGGTGAAAACACAGTGATCACAGAACAAACAGCAAGCTCCAGTGGTGCAATCGGTTAGCGCGCGGTACTTATAAGGCAGTATCTGTTGAGCAATGCCGAGGTTGTGAGTTCAAGCCTCACCTGTAGCAGTATTTGCATTTGTTTTTCATTGTTTTATCTGCAAGGTCCACCAAGGTGTCTCCAACCAGCTCTCAACGTCTCATCAGTCTTACAGGACGTAAAGGGATTCTATTGTGTTCATTTGTTTGCGCTTGTTTTTATTTGCACTCAAATTCATCTTACTATTTTTGGTTAGGTATTGCTTTTTTTTTATGAGAAGTGTTATCTTTGGCAATTTTTGTCAAGGGGAGGAGCTTAAGCAAAGTTCCACTTTGGTTGCTAAGCGGATTTACTGAAAATCCATCAGTGAAAAGAATCCAACAAAAGGACAAACTGCATACACCACGGACAGAGGAGAACAAAATAGCTGTGCCCAAATATTGAGAGTCGACGCAAGGGAGAAAACATGAAAAAGACAGATTGAGGCAAGTGGTAAGGTGGATAGTAGAAGATACAAGGGGTATAAGGAAAAGAAAATTGAAAAGAAAAAAGTTGCATGTCATACTTGTTTTGCCTTTGCAGCCCTCTTGTTCAATGGTTGGAAAATTCAATTTTTATGACCTGAGTTTTCTTAAACTGTGCTGCCACCATGATGCGCATCTTTTTTCCGTTTACAAACAAACGGAAACTAAAGAGTTTCACTATATTTAAGAACCTTACCTATTAGCTGTTTGACACTGTAGGTGCAAGAGAAATGATATTGTTACAGACACTGAGCTTATTGTGTGTGGATACTATGACAAGCTTCTGTTTTTTTTTTTACTGTACAAAGAAAGGTACACGTCAAGCCCCAGTGCCCTAATGGATAAGTCACTGGCCTCCTAAGCCAGGGGTTGTGGGTTCAAATCCCATCTGGGGTGCACCAACATGGGGTTGAATTTGAGCATGGCATTCAAATTTAGCAGCCCCCAAAAGTACAGTTTTACTTACTTATGAGGTTTAATCATGAAGACAAGCAGTCGTGTAAACCCAACAGGGTTATTCTCTAAAGTGAAAAATGATCAGGAATTCTAAGTTTTAATTTAAAGGCCCAAGTGGACAATTTTCTCCAAGTTACTTACACCTTCAGTTCGGTTGAGTCATCCTTGATTTTAAAATTCAATTTAAATTCTGGACAATTCTCATTTTAGTGAATATATCTGTACGATTATGAAATTGCCACATGAAACTTGCATTCAACTCATTAGAAGCTAATTGAGGACACTTTGACAGCGCAGGTTTGGGTGAAAACACAGTGATCACAGAACAAGCAGCATGCTCCAGTGGCGCAATCGGTTAGCACGCGGTACTTATAAGGCAGTATCTGTTGAGCAATGCCGAGGTTGTGAATTCAAGCCTCACCAGGAGCAGTTTTTGCATTTGTTTTTCATTGGTTTATCTGCAAGGTCCAACCAGCTCTCAACGTCTCACCAGTCTTACAGGACGTAAAGGGATTCTATTGTGTTCCTCTGTTTGCGTTTGTTTGTATTTGCACTCAAATTCATCTTACTATTTTTGGTTAGGGATTGCCTTTTCTTATGAGAAGTGTTATCTTTGGCAATTTTTGTCCAAGGGGCGGAGCTTAAGCAAAGTTCCACTTCGGTTGCTAAGCGGATTTACTGAAAATCCATCAGTGAAAAGAATCCAACAAAAGGACAAACTGCATACACCACGGACAGAGGAGAACAAAATAGCTGTGCCCAAATATTGAGAGTCGGCGCAAGGGAGAAAACATGAAAAATATAGATTGAGGCAAGTGGTAAGGTGGATAGTAGAAGATACAAGGAGTATAAGGAAAAGAAAATTGAAAAGAAAAAAGTTGCATGTCGTACTTGTTTTGCCTTTGCAGCCCTCTTGTTCAATGGTTGGAACATTCCATTTTTATGACCTGAGTTTTCTTAAACTGTGCTGCCACCACGATGCGCATCTTTTTTCCGTTTACAAACAAACAAAAACTAAAGAGTTTCACTATATTAAAGAACCTTACCTATTAGCTGTGTGACACTGTAGGTGCAAGAGAAATGATATTGTTACAGACACTGAGCTTATTGTGTGTGGATACTATGACAAGCTTCTGTTTTTTTTTTTACTGTAAAAAGAAAGCTATACGTTAAGCCCCAGTGGCCTAATGGATAAGGCACTGGCCTCCTAAGCCAGGGATTGTGGGTTCAAGTCCCATGTGGGGTGCACCAACATGGGGTTGAGTTTGAGCATGGCATTCAAATTTAGCATCCCCCAAAAGTACAGTTTTACTCACTGATGAGGTTTAATCATGAAGACAAGCAGTCGTGTAAACCCAACAGGGTTATTCACAGGGTTATTCACTAAAGTGAAAAATGATCAGGAATTCTAAGTGTATTTCAATTTAAAGGCCAAAGTGGACAATTTTCTCCAAGTTACTTACACCTTCAGTTCGGTTGAGTCGTCCTTGTTTTTAAAATTCAATTTAAATTCTGGACAATTCTCATTTTAGTGAATATATCTGTACGATTATGAAATTGCCACATGAAACTTGCATTCAACTCATTAGAAGCTAATGGAGGACACTTTGACAGCGCAGGTTTGGGTGAAAACACAGTGATCACAGAACAAGCAGCAAGCTCCAGTGGCGCAATCGGTTAGCGCGTGGTACTTATAAGGCAGTATCTGTTGAGCAATGCCGAGGTTGTGAGTTCAAGCCTCACCTGGAGCAGTTTTTGCATTTGTTTTTCATTGGTTTCTACTGTGTTCCTCTGTTTGCCCTTGTTTTATTTGCACTTAAATTCATCTTACTATTTTTGGTTAGGGATTTCCTTTTCTTATGAGAAGTGTTATCTTTGGCAATTATTGTCCAAGGGGCGGAGCTTAAGCAAAGTTCTACTTCGGCTGCTAAGCGGATTTATTGAAAATCCATCAGTGAAAAGAATCCAACAAAAGGACAAACTGCATACACCACGGACAGAGGAGAACAAAATAGCTGTGCCCAAATATTGAGAGTCGACGCAAGGGAGAAAACATGAAAAATACAGATTGAGGCAAGTGGTAAGGTGGATAGTAGAAGATACAAGGGGTATAAGGAAAAGAAAATTGAAAAGAAAAAAGTTGCATGTCGTACTTGTTTTGCCTTTGCAGCCCTCTTGTTCAATGGTTGGAACATTCCATTTTTATGACCTGAGTTTTCTTAAACTGTGCTGCCACCACGATGCGCATCTTTTTTCCGTTTACAAACAAACGAAAACTAAAGAGTTTCACTATATTAAAGAACCTTACCTATTAGCTGTGTGACACTGTAGGTGCAAGATAAATGATATTGTTACAGACACTGAGCTAATTGTGTGTGGATACTATGACAAGCTTCTGTTTTTATTTTTTACTGTAAAACAAACGCTATATATCAAGCCCCAGTGGCCTAATGGATAAGGCACTGGGTTCAAGTCCCATCTGGGTTGCACCAACATGGGGTTGAGTTTGAGCATGGCTTTCAAATTTAGCATCCCCCAAAAGTACAGTTTTACTCACTGATGAGGTTTAATCATGAAGACAAGCAGTCGTGTAAACCCAACAGGGTTATTCACTAAAGTGAAAAATTATCAGGAATTCTAAGTGTATTTCAATTTAAAGGCCCAAGTGGACAATTTTCTCCAAGTTACTTGCACCTTCAGTTCAGTTGAGTCGTCCTTGATTTTAAAATTCAATTTAAATTCTGGACAATTCTCATTTTAGTGAATATATCTGTACGATTATGAAATTGCCACATGAAACTTGCATTCAACTCATTAGAAGCTAATTGAGGACACTTTGACAGCGCAGGTTTGGGTGAAAACACAGTGATCACAAAACATGCAGCAAGCTCCAGTGGCGCAATCGGTTAGCGCGCGCTACTTATAAGGCAGTATCTGTTGAGCAATGCCGAGGTTGTGAGTTCAAGCTTCACCTGGAGCAGTTTTTGCATTTGTTTTTCATTGGTTTATCTGCAAGGTCCACCAACGTGTCTCCAACCAGCTCTCAACGTCTCACCAGTCTTACAGGACGTAAAGGGATTCTATTGTGTTCCTCTGTTTGCGCTTGTTTTTATTTGCACTCAAATTCATCTTACTATTTTTGGTTAGGGATTGCTTTTTTTTTATGAGAAGTGTTATCTTTGGCAATTTTTGTCCAAGGGGCGGAGCTTAAGCAAAGTTCCACTTCGGTTGCTAAGCGGATTTACTGAAAATCCATCAGTGAAAAGAATCCAACAAAAGGACAAACTGCATACACCACGGACAGAGGAGAACAAAATAGCTGTGCCCAAATATTGAGAGTCGACGCAAGGGAGAAAACATGAAAAATATAGATTGAGGCAAGTGGTAAGGTGGATAGTAGAAGATACAAGGGGTATAAGGAAAAGAAAATTGAAAAGAAAAAAGTTGCATGTCGTACTTGTTTTGCCTTTGCAGCCCTCTTGGAGAACATTTTTTATTAGCTGTGTGACACTGTAGGTGCAAGATAAATGATATTGTTACAGACACTGAGCTTATTGTGTGTGGATACTATGACAAGCTTCTGTTTTTTTTTTAACTGTAAAAAGAAACCTATACATCAAGCCCCAGTGGCCTAATGGATAAGACACTGGCATCCTAAGCCAGGGATTGTGGGTTCAAGTCCCATCTGGGGTGCACCAACATGTCCAAGGTGGGGTTGAGCTTGAGCATGGAACTCAAATTTAGCAGCCCCCAAATGTTTTATTCACTGATGAGGTTTAATCATGAAGACAAGCAGTTGTGTAAACCCAACATAGTTATTCACTAAAGTGAAAAATGATCAGGAATTCTAAGTGTATTTCAATTTAAAGGCCCAAGTGGACAATTTTCTCTAAGTTACCTTCAGTTCAGTTGAGTCATCCTTGATTTTAAAATTCACTTTAAATTCTGGACAATTCTCATTTTAGTGAATATATCTGTACGATTATGAAATTGCCACATGAAACTTGCATTCAACACATTAGAAGCTAATTGAGGACACTTTGAGAGCGCAGGTTTGGGTGAAAACACAGTGATCACAAATCAAGCAGCTAGCTCCAGTGGCGCAATCGGTTAGCGCGCGGTAATTATGAGGCAGTATCTGTTGAGCAATGCTGAGGTTGTGAGTTCAAGCCTCACCTGGAGCAGTTTTTGCATTTGATTTTCATTGGTTTATCTGCAAGGTCCACCAAGGTGTCTCCAAACAGCTCTCAACGTCTCACCAGTCTTACAGGACGTAAAGGGATTCTATTGTGTTCTTCTGTTTGCGCTTGTTTTTATTTGCACTCAAATTCATCTTACTATTTTTGGTTAGGGATTGCTTTTTTTTTTTATGAGAAGTGTTATCTTTGGCAATTTTTGTCCAAGGGGCGGAGCTTAAGCAAAGTTCCACTTCGGTTGCTAAGCGGATTTACTGAAAATCCATCAGTGAAAAGAATCCAACAAAAGGACAAACTGCATACACCACGGACAGAGGAGAACAAAATAGCTGTGCCCAAATATTGAGAGTCGACGCAAGGGAGAAAACATGAAAAATATAGATTGAGGCAAGTGGTAAGGTGGATAGTAGAAGATAAAAGGGGTATAAGGAAAAGAAAATTGAAAAGAAAAAAGTTGCATGTCGTACTTGTTTTGCCTTTGCAGCCCTCTTGTTCAATGGTTGGAACATTGCATTTTTATGACCTGAGTTTTCTTAAACTGTGCTGCCACCATGATGCGCATCTTTTTTCCGTTTACAAACAAACGAAAACTAAAGAGTTTCACTATATTAAAGAACCTTACCTATTAGCTGTGTGACACTGTAGGTGCAAGAGAAATTATATTGTTACAGACACTGAGCTTATTGTGTGTGGATACTATGACAAGCTTCTGGTTTTTTTTTAACTGTAAAAAGAAAGCTACACGTCAAGCCTCAGTGGCCTAATGGATAAGGCACTGGCCTCCTAAGCCAGGGATTGTGGGTTCAAGTCCCATCTGGGGTGCACCAACATGGGTTTGAGTTTGAGCATGGCGTTCAAATTTAGCATCCCCCAAAAGAACAGTTTTACTCACTGATGAGGTTTAATCATGAAGACAAGCAGTCGTGTAAACACAACAGGGTTATTCACTAAAGTGAAAAATGATCAGGAATTCTAAGTGTATTTCAATTTAAAGGCCTAAGTGGACAATTTTCTCCAAGTTACTTACACCTTCAGTTCGGTTGAGTCGTCCTTGATTTTAAAATTCAATTTAAATTCTGGACAATTCTCATTTTAGTGAATATATCTGTACGATTATGAAATTGACACATGAAACTTGCATTCAACTCATTAGAAGCTAATTGAGGACACTTTGACAGCGCAGGTTTGGGTGAAAACACAGTGATCACAAAACAAGCAGCAAGCTCCAGTGGCGCAATTGGTTAGCGCGCGGTACTTATAAGGCAGTATCTATTGAGCAATGCCGAGGTTGTGAGTTCAAGCCTCACCTGGAGCAGTTTTTGCATTTGTTTTTCATTGGTTTCTATTGTGTTCCTCTGTTTGCCCTTGTTTTTATTTGCACTTAAATTCATCTTACTATTTTTGGTTAGGGATTTCCTTTTCTTATGAGAAGTGTTATCTTTGGCAATTATTGTCCAAGGGGCGGAGCTTAAGCAAAGTTCCACTTCGGTTGCTAAGCGGATTTACTGAAAATCCATCAGTGAAAAGAATCCAACAAAAGGACAAACTGCATACACCACGGACAGAGGAGAACAAAATAGCTGTGCCCAAATATTGAGAGTCGGCGCAAGGGAGAAAACATGAAAAATATAGATTGAGGCAAGTGGTAAGGTGGATAGTAGAAGATACAAGGGGTATAAGGAAAAGAAAATTGAAAAGAAAAAAGTTGCATGTCGTACTTGTTTTGCCTTTGCAGCCCTCTTGTTCAATGGTTGGAACATTCCATTTTTATGACCTGAGTTTTCTTAAACTGTGCTGCCACCACGATGCGCAACTTTTTTCCGTTTACAAACAAACAAAAACTAAAGAGTTTCACTATATTAAAGAACCTTACCTATTAGCTGTGTGACACTGTAGGTGCAAGAGAAATGATATTGTTACAGACACTGAGCTTATTGTGTGTGGATACTATGACAAGCTTCTGTTTTTTTTTTTACTGTAAAAAGAAAGCTACACGTCAAGCCCCAGTGGCCTAATGGATAAGGCACTGGCCTCCTAAGCCAGGGATTGTGGGTTCAAGTCCCATCTGGGGTGCACCAACATGTCCAAGGTGGGGTTGAGCTTGAGCATGGCACTCAAATTTAGCAGCCCCCAAATGTATAGTTTTACTCACTGATGAGGTTTAATCATGAAGACAAGTAGTCGTGTAAACCCAACAGGGTTATTCACTAAAGTGAAAAATGATCAGGAATTCTAAGTGTATTTCAATTTAAAGCCCCAAGTATATCAATTTTCTCCAAGTTACTTACACCTTCAGTTCGGTTGAGTCGTCCTTGATTTTAAAATTCAATTTAAATTCTGGACAATTCTCATTTTAGTGAATATATCTGTACGATTATGAAATTGCCACATGAAACTTGCATTCAACTCATTAGAAGCTAATTGAGGACACCTTGACAGCGCAGGTTTGGGTGAAAACACAGTGATCACAGATCAAACAGCAAGCTCCAGTGGCGCAATCGGTTAGCGCGCGGTACTTATAAGGCAGTATCTGTTGAGCAATGCCGAGGTTGTGAGTTCAAGCCTCACCTGGAGCAGCTTTTGCATTTGTTTTTCATTGTTTTATCTGCAAGGTCCACCAAGGTGTCTCCAACCAGCTCTCAACGTCTCACCAGGCTTACAGGACGTAAAGGGATTCTATTGTGTTCCTCTGTTTGCGCTTGTTTTTATTTGCACTTAAATTCATCTTACTATTTTTGGTTAGGGATTGCCTTTTCTTATGAGAAGTGTTATCTTTGGCAATTATTGTCCAAGGGGCGGAGCTTAAGCAAAGTTCCACTTCCGTTGCTTAGTGTATTTACTGAAAATCCATCAGTGAAAAGAATCCAACAAAAGGACAAACTGCATACACCACGGACAGAGGAGAACAAAATAGCTGTGCCCAAATATTGAGAGTCGACGCAAGGGAGAAAACATGAAAAATATAGATTGAGGCAAGTGGTAAGGTGGATAGTAGAAGATACAAGGGGTATAAGGAAAAGAAAATTGAAAAGAAAAAAGTTGCATGTCGTACTTGTTTTGCCTTTGCAGCCCTCTTGTTCAATGGTTGGAACATTCCATTTTTATGACCTGAGTTTTCTTAAACTGTGCTGCCACCACGATGCGCAACTTTTTTCCGTTTACAAACAAACAAAAACTAAAGAGTTTCACTATATTAAAGAACCTTACCTATTAGCTGTGTGACACTGTAGGTGCAAGAGAAATGATATTGTTACAGACACTGAGCTTATTGTGTGTGGATACTATGACAAGCTTCTGTTTTTTTTTTTACTGTAAAAAGAAAGGTACACGTCAAGCCCCAGTGCCCTAATGGATAAGTCACTGGCCTCCTAAGCCAGGGGTTGTGGGTTCAAGTCCCATCTGGGGTGCACCAACATGCGGTTGAATTTGAGCATGGCATTCAAATTTAGCAGCCCCCAAAAGTACAGACTTACTTATGAGGTTTAATCATGAAGACAAGCAGTCGTGTAAACGCAACAGGGTTATTCTCTAAAGTGAAAAATGATCAGGAATTCTAAGTTTTAATTTAAAGGCCCAAGTGGACAATTTTCTCCAAGTTACTTACACCTTCAGTTCGGTTGAGTCATCTTTGATTTTAAAATTCAATTTAAATTCTGGACAATTCTCATTTTAGTGAATATATCTGTACGATTATGAAATTGCCACATGAAACTTGCATTCAACTCATTAGAAGCTAATTGAGAACACTGTGACAGCGCAGGTTTGGGTGAAAACACAGTAGTCGCAGAAAAAGCAGCTAGCTCCAGTGGCGCAATCGGTTAGCGCGCAGTACTTATAAGGCAGTATTTGTTGAGCAATGCCGAGGTTGTGAGTTCAAGCCTCACCTGGAGCAGTTTTTGCATTTGATTTTCATTGGTTTATCTGCAAGGTCAGGCACGGTGTCTCTAACCAGCTCTCAACGCCCCACCAGTCATACATGATGTAAAGGGATTCTATTGTATTCCTCTGTTTGCACTTGTTTTTATTTGCACTTAAATTCATCTTACTATTTTTGGTTAGGGATTGCATTTTCTTATGAGAAGTGTTATCTTTGGCAATTTTTGTCCAAGGGGCGGAGCTTAAGCAAAGTTCCACTTCGGTTGCTAAGCGGATTTACTGAAAATCCATCAGCGAAAAGAATCCAACAAAAGGACAAACTGCATACACCACGGACAGAGGAGAACAAAATAGCTGTGCCCAAATATTGAGAGTCGGCGCAAGGGAGAAAACATGATAAATATAGATTGAGGCAAGAGGTAAGGTGGATAGTAGAAGATACAAGGGGTATAAGGAAAAGAAAATTGAAAAGAAAAAAGTTGCATGTCGTACTTGTTTTGCCTTTGCAGCCCTCTTGCTCAATGGTTGGAACATTCCATTTTATGACCTGAGTTTTCTTAAACTGTGCTGCCACCACGATGCGCATCTTTTTTCCATTTACAAACAAACGAAAACTAAAGAGTTTCACTATAGTAAAGAACCTTGCCTATTGGCTGCGTGACACTGTAGGTGCAAGAGAAATGATATTGTTACAGACACTGAGCTTATTGTGTGTGGATACTATGACAAGCTTCTGTTTTTTTTTTACTGTAAAAATAAAGCTACATGTCAAGCCCCAGTGGCCTAATGGATAAGGCACTGGCCTCCTAAGCCAGGGATTGTGGGTTCAAGTCCCATCTGGGGTGCACCAAGTTTGGGTTTACTTTGAGCAAGTCACTCAAATTTTGATGCTACCAAATGTACAGTTTTATTCACTGATGAGGTTTAATCATGAAGACAAGCAGTTGTGTAAACCCAACAGGGTTATTCACTAAAGTGAAAATGATCAGGAATTCCAAGTGTATTTCAATTTAAAGGCCCAAGTGGACTATTTTCTCCAAGTTACGTACACCTTCAGTTCTGTTGAGTCAGCCTTTTCATTTTAAAATTCACTTTAAATTCTGGACAATTCTCACTTTAGTGAATATATCTGTACGATTATGAAATTGCCACATGAAACTTGCATTCAACTCATTAGAAGCTAATTGAGAACACTTTGACAGCGCAGGTTTGGGTGAAAACACAGTAGTCGCAGAACAATCAGCCAGCTCCAGTGGCGCAATCGGTTAGCGCGCGGTACTTATAAGGCAGTATCTGTTGAGCAATGCCGAGGTTGTGAGTTCAAGCCTCACCTGGAGCAGTTTTTGCATTTGATTTTCAATGGTTTATCTGCAAGGTCAGGCACGGTGTCTCCAACCAGCTCTCAACGCCCCACCTGTCATACAGGATGTAAAGGGATTCTATTGTGTTCCTCTGTTTGCCCTTGTTTTTATTTGCACTTAAATTCATCTTACTATTTTTGGTTAGGGATTGCATTTTCTTATGAGAAGTGTTATCTTTGGCAATTTTTGTCAAAGGGGCGGAGCTTAAGCAAAGTTCCACTTCGGTTGCTAAGCGGATTTACTGAAAATCCATCAGTGAAAAGAATCCAATAAAAGGACAAACTGCATACACCACGGACAGAGGAGAACAAAATAGCTGTAACCAAATAATGAGAGTCGGCGCAAGGGAGAAAACATGATAAATATAGATTGAGGCAAGTGGTAAGGTGGATAGTAGAAGATACAAGGGGTATAAGGAAAAGAAAATTGAAAAGAAAAAAGTTGCATGTCGTACTTGTTTTGCCTTTGCAGCCCTCTTGCTCAATGGTTGGAACATTCCATTTTTATGACCTGAGTTTTCTTAAACTGTGCTGCCACCACGATGCGCATCTTTTTTCCATTTACAAACAAACGAAAACTAAAGAGTTTCACTATAGTAAAGAACCTTGCCTATTGGCTGCGTGACACTGTAGGTGCAAGAGAAATGATATTGTTACAGACACTGAGCTTATTGTGTGTGGATACTATGACAAGCTTCTGTTTTTTTTTTTACTGTAAAAAGAAAGCTACATGTCAAGCCCCAGTGGCCTAATGGATAAGGCACTGGCCTCCTAAGCCAGGGATTGTGGATTCAAGTCCCATCTGGGGTGCACCAAGTTGGGGTTTACTTTGAGCAAGTCACTCAAATTTAGACGCCACCAAATGTACAGTTTTATTCACTGATGAGGTTTAATCATGAAGACAAGCAGTTGTGTAAACCCAACAGGGTTATTCACTAAAGTGAAAATGATCAGGAATTCCAAGTGTATTTCAATTTAAAGGCCCAAGTGGACTATTTTCTCCAAGTTACGTACACCTTCAGTTCTGTTGAGTCGGCCTTTCATTTTAAAATTCACTTTAAATTCTGGACAATTCTCACTTTAGTGAATATATCTGTACGATTATGAAATTGCCACATGAAATTTGCATTCAACTCATTAGAAGCTAATTGAGAACACTGTGACAGCGCAGGTTTGGGTGAAAACACAGTAGTCGCAGAAAAAGCAGCTAGCTCCAGTGGCGCAATCGGTTAGCGCGCGGTACTTATAAGGCAGTATCTGTTGAGCAATGCCGAGGTTGTGAGTTCAAGCCTCACCTGGAGCAGTTTTTGAATTTGATTTTCAATGGTTTATCTGCAAGGTCAGGCACGGTGTCTCCAACCAGCTCTCAACGCCCCACCTGTCATACAGGATGTAAAGGGATTCTATTGTGTTCCTCTGTTTGCCCTTGTTTTTATTTGCACTTAAATTCATCTTACTATTTTTGGTTAGGGATTGCATTTTCTTATGAGAAGTGTTATCTTTGGCAATTTTTGTCCAAGGGGCGGAGCTTAAGCAAAGTTCCACTTCGGTTGCTAAGCGGATTTACTGAAAATCCATCAGTGAAAAGAATCCAATAAAAGGACAAACTGCATACACCACGGACAGAGGAGAACAAAATAGCTGTGCCCAAATATTGAGAGTCGGCGCAAGGGAGAAAACATGATAAATATAGATTGAGGCAAGTGGTAAGGTGGATAGTAGAAGATACAAGGGGTATAAGGAAAAGAAAATTGAAAAGAAAAAAGTTGCATGTCGTACTTGTTTTGCCTTTGCAGCCCTCTTGCTCAATGGTTGGAACATTCCATTTTTATGACCTGAGTTTTCTTAAACTGTGCTGCCACCACGATGCGCATCTTTTTTCCATTTACAAACAAACGAAAACTAAAGAGTTTCACTATAGTAAAGAACCTTGCCTATTGGCTGCGTGACACTGTAGGTGCAAGAGAAATGATATTGTTACAGACACTGAGCTTATTGTGTGTGGATACTATGACAAGCTTCTGTTTTTTTTTTTACTGTAAAAAGAAAGCTACATGTCAAGCCCCAGTGGCCTAATGGATAAGGCACTGGCCTCCTAAGCCAGGGATTGTGGGTTCAAGTCCCATCTGGGGTGCACCAAGTTGGGGTTTACTTTGAGCAAGTCACTCAAATTTAGACGCCACCAAATGTACAGTTTTATTCACTGATGAGGTTTAATCATGAAGACAAGCAGTTGTGTAAACCCAACAGGGTTATTCACTAAAGTGAAAATGATCAGGAATTCCAAGTGTATTTCAATTTAAAGGCCCAAGTGGACTATTTTCTCCAAGTTACGTACACCTTCAGTTCTGTTGAGTCGGCCTTTCATTTTAAAATTCACTTTAAATTCTGGACAATTCTCACTTTAGTGAATATATCTGTACGATTATGAAATTGCCACATGAAACTTGCATTCAATCATTAGAAGCTAATTGACAACACTTTGACAGCGCAGGTTTGGGTGAAAACACAGTAGTCGCAGAACAATCAGCCAGCTCCAATGGCGCAATCGGTTAGCGCGTGGTACTTATAAGGCAGTATCTGTTGAGCAATGCCGAGGTTGTGAGTTCAAGCCTCACCTGGAGCAGTTTTTGCATTTGATTTTCATTGGTTTATCTGCAAGGTCAGGCACGGTGTCTCCAACCAGCTCTCAACGCCCCACCTGTCATACAGGATGTAAAGGGATTCTATTGTGTTCCTCTGTTTGCCCTTGTTTTTATTTGCACTTAAATTCATCTTACTATTTTTGGTTAGAATTTTCTTATGAGAAGTGTTATCTTTGGCAATTTTTGTCCAAGGGGCGGAGCTTAAGCAAAGTTCCACTTCGGTTGCTAAGCGGATTTACTGAAAATCCATCAGTGAAAAGAATCCAACAAAAGGACAAACTGCATACACCACGGACAGAGGAGAACAAAATAGCTGTGCCCAAATATTGAGAGTCGGCGCAAGGGAGAAAACATGATAAATATAGATTGAGGCAAGTGGTAAGGTGGATAGTAGAAGATACAAGGGGTATAAGGAAAAGAAAATTGAAAAGAAAAAAGTTGCATGTCGTACTTGTTTTGCCTTTGCAGCCCTCTTGCTCAATGGTTGGAACATTCCATTTTTATGACCTGAGTTTTCTTAAACTGTGCTGCCACCACGATGCGCATCTTTTTTCCATTTACAAACAAACGAAAACTAAAGAGTTTCACTATAGTAAAGAACCTTGCCTATTGGCTGCGTGACACTGTAGGTGCAAGAGAAATGATATTGTTACAGACACTGAGCTTATTGTGTGTGGATACTATGACAAGCTTCTGTTTTTTTTTTTTTACTGTAAAAATAAAGCTACATGTCAAGCCCCAGTGGCCTAATGGATAAGGCACTGGCCTCCTAAGCCAGGGATTGTGGGTTCAAGTTGGGGTTTACTTTGAGCAAGTCACTCAAATTTAGACGCCACCAAATGTACAGTTTTATTCACTGATGAGGTTTAATCATGAAGACAAGCAGTTGTGTAAACCCAACAGGGTTATTCACTAAAGTGAAAATGATCAGGAATTCCAAGTGTATTTCAATTTAAAGGCCCAAGTGGACTATTTTCTCCAAGTTACGTACACCTTCAGTTCTGTTGAGTCGGCCTTTCATTTTAAAATTCACTTTAAATTCTGGACAATTCTCACTTTAGTGAATATATCTGTACGATTATGAAATTGCCACATGAAACTTGCATTCAACTCATTAGAAGCTAATTGAGAACACTGTGACAGCGCAGGTTTGGGTGAAAACACAGTAGTCGCAGAAAATCAGCTAGCTCCAATGGCGCAATCGGTTAGCGCGCGGTACTTATAAGGCAGTATCTGTTGAGCAATGCCGAGGTTGTGAGTTCAAGCCTCACCTGGAGCAGTTTTTGCATTTGATTTTCATTGGTTTATCTGCAAGGTCAGGCACGGTGTCTCCAACCAGCTCTCAACGCCCCACCTGTCATACAGGATGTAAAGGGATTCTATTGTGTTCCTCTGTTTGCCCTTGTTTTTATTTGCACTTAAATTCATCTTACTATTTTTGGTTAGGGATTGCATTTTCTTATGAGAAGTGTTATCTTTGGCAATTTTTGTCCAAGGGGCGGAGCTTAAGCAAAGTTCCACTTCGGTTGCTAAGCGGATTTACTGAAAATCCATCAGTGAAAAGAATCCAACAAAAGGACAAACTGCATACACCACGGACAGAGGAGAACAAAATAGCTGTGCCCAAATATTGAGAGTCGGCGCAAGGGAGAAAACATGATAAATATAGATTGAGGCAAGTGGTAAGGTGGATAGTAGAAGATACAAGGGGTATAAGGAAAAGAAAATTGAAAAGAAAAAAGTTGCATGTCGTACTTGTTTTGCCTTTGCAGCCCTCTTGCTCAATGGTTGGAACATTCCATTTTTATGACCTGAGTTTTCTTAAACTGTGCTGCCACCACGATGCGCATCTTTTTTCCATTTACAAACAAACGAAAACTAAAGAGTTTCACTATAGTAAAGAACCTTGCCTATTGGCTGCGTGACACTGTAGGTGCAAGAGAAATGATATTGTTACAGACACTGAGCTTATTGTGTGTGGATACTATGACAAGCTTCTGTTTTTTTTTTTACTGTAAAAATAAAGCTACATGTCAAGCCCCAGTGGCCTAATGGATAAGGCACTGGCCTCCTAAGCCAGGGATTGTGGGTTCAAGTTGGGGTTTACTTTGAGCAAGTCACTCAAATTTAGACGCCACCAAATGTACAGTTTTATTCACTGATGAGGTTTAATCATGAAGACAAGCAGTTGTGTAAACCCAACAGGGTTATTCACTAAAGTGAAAATGATCAGGAATTCCAAGTGTATTTCAATTTAAAGGCCCAAGTGGACTATTTTCTCCAAGTTACGTACACCTTCAGTTCTGTTGAGTCGGCCTTTCATTTTAAAATTCACTTTAAATTCTGGACAATTCTCACTTTAGTGAATATATCTGTACGATTATGAAATTGCCACATGAAACTTGCATTCAACTCATTAGAAGCTAATTGAGAACACTTTGACAGCGCAGGTTTGGGTGAAAACACAGTAGTCGCAGAAAAAGCAGCCAGCTCCAGTGGCGCAATCGGTTAGCGCGCGGTACTTATAAGGCAGTATCTGTTGAGCAATGCCGAGGTTGTGAGTTCAAGCCTCACCTGGAGCAGTTTTTGCATTTGATTTTCATTGGTTTATCTGCAAGGTCAGGCACGGTGTCTCCAACCAGCTCTCAACGCCCCACCAGTCCTACAGGATGTAAAGGGATTCTATTGTGTTCCTCTGTTTGCCCTTGTTTTTATTTGCACTTAAATTCATCTTACTATTTTTGGTTAGGGATTGCATTTTCTTATGAGAAGTGTTATCTTTGGCAATTTTTGTCCAAAGGGCGGAGCTTAAGCAAAGTTCCACTTCGGTTGCTAAGCGGATTTACTGAAAATCCATCAGTGAAAAGAATCCAACAAAAGGACAAACTGCATACACCACGGACAGAGGAGAACAAAATAGCTGTGCCCAAATATTGAGAGTCGGCGCAAGGGAGAAAACATGATAAATATAGATTGAGGCAAGTGGTAAGGTGGATAGTAGAAGATACAAGGGGTATAAGGAAAAGAAAATTGAAAAGAAAAAAGTTGCATGTCGTACTTGTTTTGCCTTTGCAGCCCTCTTGCTCAATGGTTGGAACATTCCATTTTTATGACCTGAGTTTTCTTAAACTGTGCTGCCACCACGATGCGCATCTTTTTTCCATTTACAAACAAACGAAAACTAAAGAGTTTCACTATAGTAAAGAACCTTGCCTATTGGCTGCGTGACACTGTAGGTGCAAGAGAAATGATATTGTTACAGACACTGAGCTTATTGTGTGTGGATACTATGACAAGCTTCTGTTTTTTTTTTACTGTAAAAAGAAAGCTACATGTCAAGCCCCAGTGGCCTAATGGATAAGGCACTGGCCTCCTAAGCCAGAGTTGTGGGTTCAAGTCCCATCTGGGGTGCACCAAGTTGGGGTTTACTTTGAGCAAGTCACTCAAATTTAGACGCCACCAAATGTACAGTTTTATTCACTGATGAGGTTTAATCATGAAGACAAGCAGTTGTGTAAACCCAACAGGGTTATTCACTAAAGTGAAAATGATCAGGAATTCCAAGTGTATTTCAATTTAAAGGACCAAGTGGACTATTTTCTCCAAGTTACGTACACCTTCAGTTCTGTTGAGTCGGCCTTTCATTTTAAAATTCACTTTAAATTCTGGACAATTCTCACTTTAGTGAATATATTTGTACGATTATGAAATTGCCACATGAAATTTGCATTCAACTCATTAGAAGCTAATTGAGAACACTGTGACAGCACAGGTTTGGGTGAAAACACAGTAGTCGCAGAAAAAGCAGCTAGCTCCAGTGGCGCAATCGGTTAGGGCGCGGTACTTATAAGGCAGTATCTGTTGAGCAATGCCGAGGTTGTGCGTTCAAGCCTCACCTGGAGCAGTTTTTGCATTTGATTTTCATTGGTTTATCTGCAAAGTCAGGCACGGTGTCTCTAACCAGCTCTCAACGCCCCACCAGTCATACATGATGTAAAGGGATTCTATTGTGTTCCTCTGTTTGCACTTGTTTTTATTTGCACTTAAATTCATCTTACTATTTTTGGTTAGGGATTGCATTTTCTTATGAGAAGTGTTATCTTTGGCAATTTTTGTCAAAGGGGCGGAGCTTAAGCAAAGTTCCACTTCGGTTGCTAAGCGGATTTATTGAAAATCCATCAGTGAAAAGAATCCAATAAAAGGACAAACTGCATACACCACGGACAGAGGAGAACAAAATAGCTTTGCCCAAATATTGAGAGTCGGCGCAAGGGAGAAAACATGATAAATATAGATTGAGGCAAGTGGTAAGGTGGATAGTAGAAGATACAAGGGGTATAAGGAAAAGAAAATTGAAAAGAAAAAAGTTGCATGTCGTACTTGTTTTGCCTTTGCAGCCCTCTTGCTCAATGGTTGGAACATTCCATTTTTATGACCTGAGCTTTCTTAAACTGTGCTGCCACCACGATGCGCATCTTTTTTCCATTTACAAACAAACGAAAACTAAAGAGTTTCACTATAGTAAAGAACCTTGCCTATTGGCTGCGTGACACTGTGGGTGCAAGAGAAATGATATTGTTACAGACACTGAGCTTATTGTGTGTGGATACTATGACAAGCTTCTGTTTTTTTTTTTACTGTAAAAAGAAAGCTACATGTCAAGCCCCAGTGGCCAAATGGATAAGGCACTGGCCTCCTAAGCCAGGGATTGTGGGTTCAAGTCCCATCTGGGGTGCACCAAGTTAGGGTTTACTTTGAGCAAGTCACTCAAATTTAGACGCCACCAAATGTACAGTTTTATTCACTGATGAGGTTTAATCATGAAGACAAGCAGTTGTGTAAACCCAACAGGGTTATTCACTAAAGTGAAAATGATCAGGAATTCCAAGTGTATTTCAATTTAAAGGCCCAAGTGGACTATTTTCTCCAAGTTACGTACACCTTCATTTCTGTTGAGTCAGCCTTTTATTTTAAAATTCACTTTAAATTCTGGACAATTCTCACTTTAGTGAATATATCTGTACGATTATGAAATTGCCACATGAAACTTGCATTCAACTCATTAGAAGCTAATTGAGAACACTTTGACAGCGCAGGATTGGGTGAAAACACAGTAGTCGCAAAACAATCTGCCAGCTCCAGTGGCGCAATCGGTTAGCGCGCGGTACTTATAAGGCAGTATCTGTTGAGCAATGCCGAGGTTGTGAGTTCAAGCCTCACCTGGAGCAGTTTTTGCATTTGATTTTCATTGGTTTATCTGCAAGGTCAGGCACGGTGTCTCCAACCAGCTCTCAACGCCCCACCAGTCCTACAGGATGTAAAGGGATTCTATTGTGTTCCTCTGTTTGCCCTTGTTTTTATTTGCACTTAAATTCATCTTACTATTTTTGGTTAGGGATTGCATTTTCTTATGAGAAGTGTTATCTTTGGCAATTTTTGTCAAAGGGGCGGAGCTTAAGCAAAGTTCCACTTCGGTTGCTAAGCGGATTTACTGAAAATCCATCAGTGAAAAGAATCCAATAAAAGGACAAACTGCATACACCACGGACAGAGGAGAACAAAATAGCTGTGC
>OW240917.1:28660593-28807494 GCA_933207985.1 Pelobates cultripes
TTGGAACATTCCATTTTTATGACCTGAGTTTTCTTAAACTGTGCTGCCACCACGATGCGCATCTTTTTTCCATTTACAAACAAACGAAAACTAAAGAGTTTCACTATAGTAAAGAACCTTGCCTATTGGCTGCGTGACACTGTAGGTGCAAGAGAAATGATATTGTTACAGACACTGAGCTTATTGTGTGTGGATACTATGACAAGCTTCTGTTTTGTTTTTTTTACTGTAAAAAGAATGCTACATGTCAAGCCCCAGTGGCCTAATGGATAAGGCACTGGCCTCCTAAGCCAGGGATTGTGGGTTCAAGTCCCATCTGGGGTGCACCAAGTTGGGGTTTACTTTGAGCAAGTCACTCAAATTTAGATGCCACCAAATGTACAGTTTTATTCACTGATGAGGGTTAATCATGAAGACAAGCAGTTGTGTAAACCCAACAGGGTTATTCACTAAAGTGAAAATGATCAGGAATTCCAAGTGTATTTCAATTTAAAGGCCCAAGTGGACTATTTTCTCCAAGTTACGTACACCTTCAGTTCTGTTGAGTCAGCCTTTTATTTTAAAATTTACTTTAAATTCTGGACAATTCTCACTTTAGTGAATATATCTGTACGATTATGAAATTGCCACATGAAACTTGCATTCAACTCATTAGAAGCTAATTGAGAACACTTTGACAGCGCAGGTTTGGGTGAAAACACAGTAGTCGCAGAACAATCAGCCAGCTCCAATGGCGCAATCGGTTAGCGCGCGGTACTTATAAGGCAGTATCTGTTGAGCAATGACGAGGTTGTGAGTTCAAGCCTCACCTGGAGCAGTTTTTGCATTTGATTTTCATTGGTTTATCTGCAAGGTCAGGCACGGTGTCTCCAACCAGCTCTCAACGCCCCACCAGTACTACAGGATGTAAAGGGATTCTATTGTGTTCCTCTGTTTGCCCTTGTTTTTATTTGCACTTAAATTCATCTTACTATTTTTGGTTAGGGATTGCATTTTCTTATGAGAAGTGTTATCTTTGGCAATTTTTGTCAAAGGGGCGGAGCTTAAGCAAAGTTCCACTTCGGTTGCTAAGCGGATTTACTGAAAATCCATCAGTGAAAAGAATCCAATAAAAGGACAAACTGCATACACCATGGACAGAGGAGAACAAAATAGCTGTGCCCAAATATTGAGAGTCGGCGCAAGGGAGAAAACATGACAGGTGTATAGTCGCCATTTTGGGCAGTCGGAATCCAGGACAACCACCCCATAACCCAACCCAATAACGCACATACTAGAGGATATGGGGAAATATGTCCACAGCTTTATTTAGCAAACAATAATAATAACAATAATAATCATAATAATAACTTAACAAGTAAACATGGGTCATTGCCCCCATACTCCGCCCTCGCATCCTATTCCTTCCATTAACATATAAAGGGCAATGACCCCCATATAAATAAACATATATATATAACATACATCAACATTATTCCAATCGATGTAAAGTGCCAACCATCCATTAACCGCGGCAGGGGTATACCCGGATACCCCTACCCCACCAGGTTCTGAGCCACCGACAGGACTCGAAACCTATCAACCACCAATGACCACCACTTGTTTGTCTTCCATTACATTCATCCTGGGGAGCCTATTTCCTCTCCTTCAGCTCCCCGTCCCGCCGCTGTGAAAAAACGGGACAAAACCACACATAACAAAACAGGGAGGGTGGGTGGGACAAACTTAACCAGGAAGGAAGTTAAAATGAATTAACTAAAATGGCTGCCCATTTAAATAACCAAACCCACTTACCCATAACTCCACTCCCTTGCTTACTTCCTCCTAGGCCCGCCTCCTAACCCCTGTCAAGGCCTTTTTACGCTTAGCTGCGCTTGGCTACATGGGGCTACATGACAGGTGTATAGTCGCCATTTTGGGCAGTCGGAATCCAGGACAACCACCCCATAACCCAACCCAATAACGCACATACTAGAGGATATGGGGAAATATGTCCACAGCTTTATTTAGCAAACAATAATAATAACAATAATAATCATAATAATAACTTAACAAGTAAACATGGGTCATTGCCCCCCATACTCCGCCCTCGCATCCTATTCCTTCCATTAACATATAAAGGGCAATGACCCCCATATAAATAAACATATATATATAACATACATCAACATTATTCCAATCGATGTAAAGTGCCAACCATCCATTAACCACGGCAGGGGTATACCCGGGTACCCCTACCCCACCAGGTTCTGAGCCACCGACAGGACTCGAAACCTATCAACCACCAATGACCACCACTTGTTTGTTTTCCATTACGTTCATCCTGGGGAGCCTATTTCCTCTCCTTCAGCTCCCCGTCCCGCCATAAGCTCAGACCTTGACCCCTTAAGCCGTCTGAGCTCCGCCACCCCGAAGAAACAGCGCCCGCTGCATACCAACCTGCCAACCCAAGTTGAGCAGATCCCAACCTACCTCCGGAAGGTGAACCCCGTCCGAGCGGTAGTACCCCGGCAACCCCTCCTCCAACTCGCTGTGCCGTACCACCACACCTCCCATCTTCCTAACAAAAGCTCGCCATTAAGCTGTTCACCTTTTTCCTGCAGTGATCAATCGCCACCGGATCCCGCGCGTGCCGCCATCGACGCCTTGGGACAATCTCCGACCACACTAACATAACCCCCGGAAGCAGGTCCCTCAATTTGTTGATGTCCTGCTTCATCCACTTTACCAACCGACGTTGTGGCGTGAGGGCCAAGTCGTTACCCCCAGCATGAAGGACCACCATGTCCGGTGTCCTCCCGCCCACCACCATCCTAAACATTGCCCCACAAACCTCCCCCCAGCAAAATCCCCTGTACCCAAACCATCGGACTGTCAACTGGTCCTTCGGAAAGCCCAGCTGCTGGCCCTGCATTCGAGCTGCGGCCCTCCCCTCGGCCCAGAAGACAAAAGAATGTCCCACAATCCAAGCAACCCGTCCTGGGGAGAAGAAGAAAACAAGCATGAGGGAAAGGCAAAAGAGGACTCCTCCGTCCATGTCCGCCCCCGCACCATATCTATACATACACATATATAAACATATACCTGCCTTTTCCCTTTTTTTTATTTTTTTTTTTATTCCAATAAGCCCAACCGCACATATGAGCGGAACCGCACCGACTCCCATCTCCCTATGCGCTTCACGACCTCATCTCCTAATCCCAACCGTGCGGCCTCCGTGGCCGCCCCAATGCGAAAGGAGTGAGTACCAAAACGTCCGGCCGGAAGCCCCAACTTACCTAGCCCGGCCCGAAAAACCTTTGGAAACTGAAACCGGGACAGGGAAGAACCATCCGCATGTACCAAGAAGGAACCCCCCACCGCCGGCCTCCGAGCCATGTACTCCGCCACTGCAGCCACCGGGCACAATGCTGCGCCCGGCAGAGCCCATAGCGTAACGTCCCTACCCACGCCACGGACGTCCGTCTTAGAACTACCCAGATGCACAACCACCTTACCCTACAAAACACGAACCCCTGAGGCCTGCAGACCCCCGGGCACCACCCTACTGGCACTCACCAGCTCCCCCACGCGGAACGCCCCGAAAAATGCCAAGAGAAAAGCCGCTCTGAACAGAGAGACCTCAAACCCGTTGAAACAAATTTCCGGCAACCGACCCACCAGATCCCCCAATACCCGTACCGACACCGGGCGCCTAGAGTCACAGGTCCTGCGGCCCTTTCGATAACCCTTCAGCACCTGCCATACTAGGAAGGTCTTAGTCAGATCCTCCGACCCGCGCCATCGGAACCAGAACGCCATTGCCGCCATGGACCTGTCGACCACTGCCGGGGACGCCCCCTTTGCCAGCAATTGGCAGGTGTACCATAGAAAAGCGTCCCGCAGCGCATCCCCACGTAAGCCATGCTCCAACCCGTCTAATGATCGTTCCCAAGAGTCCCAGACCTTACTGTAGGAGACCCATGTGGCCGGTGCCAGTGAAGCCTTCACAAGTCCCCCAAGCAGGACGCTCCCAGCTGCCATATCTCGTCCGGGCAAGCCTCCCCTTCCTTCAATGCTCCTGGCGCCATCGACCAAAATCGGGACCACTGAAAACGAGACAGAGCGTCAGCCACCTCATTCAGGTACCCAGGGACATGACGCGCGCGAAACACAACATTCCGTGACATACACATCAACACAAAGCGCCGCAGCAGCCTAACCACCGGCTTAGAGGCAGCCGATTGATTATTCACCGCATGCACCACCGCCATGTTGTCCGAGAAAAAGACCACTTTCTGGTCCCGGAGCCCCTCGCCCCATAGTGCCATTGCAACGACCAACGGGAATAATTCCAGAAAAGCCAGGTTGCGCATGACTGGGCTAGACCCCCATGCCTCCGGCCATCGCTCCGCGCACCATCTCCCGCCAAGGTAGGCCCCGAAGCCCACACTACCCGAAGCATCCGTGAAGAGCTCCAACTCCGCCGCCGACTTACCCGCCCGCCTGAAAAACACCGTCCCGTTGAAATCCTGCAGGAAGGCATCCCACACGCCCAAATCAGCCCTCATGGTTGCTGACACCCGTATGAAATGATGCGGGGATCGAACTCCTGCCGTAGCAGCCGCCAGGCTGCGGCTGAAAACCCTCCCCATAGGAATTACGCGGCATGCAAAGTTCAGCATCCCTATTAGCGACTGCAGTTGCCGCAGCGTAACTTTGCGCGCAACGGTCACCGCAGCTACCGCCCCCTTGAGCCCCTCCAACTTGTCCCGAGGCAGTCGGCATTCACCCAAGATAGAATCTATTTCTAACCCCAAGAAACTAAGGCACGTCGTCGGGCCCTCCGTCTTATCCGTTGCCAGCGGCACCCCAAAGTGGCCCGCCACCCATTCCACGGTCCTAAGCAGTTGCTGGCATGCCGAGGAGGCAGCCGGCCCCACGCAAAAGAAATCGTCCAGGTAGTGCACCACCGAACGGTTCCCCGCCTCGACCCGCACCACCCATTCGAGAAAAGTACTAAATTTCTCGAAATAGGAGCATGAAATAGAACAGCCCATAGGGATGCACAAGTCCACGAAATATTTTCCCTCGAAAAACATCCCAACAGGTGGTGGCAGTCCGGGTGGACTGGCAGCAGCCGAAACGCCGCCTCAATATCCACTTTTGCCATAAGTGCCCCATGCCCGGCCCGTTTAACCAGCTCGACCGCCCGGTCGAATGATGCATACGAGACCGAGCATAGGTTCTTATCAATACCGTCATTCACCGACTCCCCTTTTGGGTAGGAGAGGTGGTGAATGAGCCGGAATTTCCCCGGCTCCTTCTTTGGCACCACCCCAAGAGGGGAAACCCGTAGGTCCTCCAATGGGGGCACCGCAAACGGGCCCGCCATCCGCCCCAGCGCAACCTCCTTGTCTAGTTTCTCCCATACCACCTCCGGGAAATCAGCCACCGACTTCAGGTTGCGCAACCCCCCCGAACCCCCCCGCTCCCGGAAGGGAATAAAGAAACCCCGCCCGAAGCCTTCCCTAAGTACCGAGGCATCAGACCTGTTACCGTAGCGGCTTAGCCACGGCTCCATCGCGTCTAGCCTCACCGGCGTGAAGCCCCGGGGCAGGGGAAGCATTCCCTCCGGCCCCGGCAGCCGCTCCGGCTGTTCCCGCCTTCCCTTTTTTGGAACAGCGATTGAGCCCATGAGCACCCCCGCAACCGGAGCACTCATGCTTAAATCGACACGCGTTTCCCCATTTGCACTGGCCCTCATTGTAGAGCCAGCAGAAGCCCTTTTGCAAAGCGGCCGACGAGGCGGACTGCCCCTTCGCGCCGGCCGCGTTTGGAAAGGGCTGCGCCTTCTGGGCCATCATTAGCTTCATCCAGAGGGGCAGATCCATCTGATCCCACCTCATCCCCGGGTTAGCCGCCAGTCGCTGCCTAAACTGTTCATCGTATCGCCACCATGCCAGCCCCCCATAGGTGCGATATGCTTCCCAAATGCCATCCAGGTAGCAGAACAGGGACGAGCATAATCCCGGCGATTTTTCCCCGAGCACGCTGGCTAGCACGCAAAACGCCCGTAACCAGTTGCCAAAGGATTTCGGAATCTTGCGATACCGCTTCCTCTTCTCCTCCTCCTCCTTCTTTTCATCCTTTTTATCCTCCTCCTTGAAGTCAATAAAGTCCTCCAAGGGGAGCAGGGAGAAGATCTCGCAGAACTCACCTTTCCAGAGCTTCTCTTTCACGTCCTGTTTCAGATGAACCCCCAGGGGGCCCGCAAACGAGACGTATGCGTGCTGCCTCGCTGCATCCGGAATACCCCCGGCCGCCATCGCCTCGGGCGCCACCCCCACGTCCCCGCCCGAACTAAGCCCCACGGAAACCCCACTAGGACCAGGGACCTCCGTCCCCGGGGCCCAAACCCGACCAACGCCACCCCCGTGTCACCCCCCGCCCCCAGCGAGTGGAGCAGTGCTTGCAGTGTGCTAACTAAGGAACTGGAGTGTAGTGACCCACAAGACTCACCGGCCAAGCCCCCTGCGACTGACGCGGCAGGGGCTGCGTCGTCGACTGCCCGATGTCCAGGGAGAGCGACTCCCGCCGATACCTCGCCAACCGGGGAGCCAAACCGGTGCCTTGCCCGTGTCGATATGGAACAGCTCTGGAAAGAGGAGAAGAAGTCCTGGGTAGGGTGCACTGAGTATTCGCATCCCCCCCGTCTCGACCCTGGGAGCGCCTGCCCCTTGCCAAAGCCTCCCGCTGTGCCCCCTGCACGTGCCGCGCGCGGGAGCCCCTAGGGCTACGGCTCCTCCTGTCTTCCCCGGGCATACGTCCCCGCCGACCACCCCTGGGGACGCTAGACCCGCTCTCTCCCGAGCTCCCTGACCTGGAGCGGCGCTGCCGGGACCTCCCCCTCCTCCCCCTCCTCCCACGTGGCTCTACTTCCCGAACCGGAGAGGGACTACCACTACAGGACCCTGAACCGGACCCCCCCCCCCTACTACCCTGCACCCCCAAACGCTCACCCCTCCGGCTAGAGCCCGACCCCCCACCTGAACTGGCTCCCAGACTAAGGGGACCTAGACCCCCCTCAACCAGACTGGCCCCCCCAACCCCTAAACCAGGCCTACCCGACCCTACCCGCACCGGCCCAGCCCCAGAGCCCAAGGAGGCCCCCTTTCCCCTACTGTGGGAGCCCAGCAGTCCCTCCTCACCCACAGCCCCCCCACCCCTACCACTACTCCCCCCACCTATGACCCCTATGCCCTCCCCATCCACCACCCGCGGTCCCTGGGAGGCCTTCCCACCCCCCACTTGGGCCCTCCGCCCTCCGCCCCCTGTCAGGACCCCCCAGCACTTTTCCCACCAAGGGGGCCCCGGCCGGAGCCCCCTGCACTTGCCTTTGGGGCCGGGAACCGGCCACGTGTCCTCCCGGTCCCGGCCCCGCCGATCTCCGCCTCCGACGGGGCGTGCGCCCTCCCGGGCCGCAGCTCCATGCTGCCCGCTCCTCCAGGGGACCGCCCGGCCACGTCCGACCCGACAGCCGCGACGGCCCCATCCCGACCGTCCCCCCGGCGCCGGGCACTGGTCCTAGGCTCCGGCCGCTCGCGGGGAGGCGGGGCCTCTACCACGCGGCTGCCGGGCCTGCTGCCGCCCGCACCGGAGCCTCCCGGACCACCAGGGATGTCTTCACCGGGTCCCACACCCGGGCTTAGCCGCTCCGGAGGCCTCCTGGCCCGAACAGGCCGTCGTCCGCCGCCGTCCTGGCCCTCCGCCGCCGCCAGGGCCGGGCCTAACTGGGCCTTCAGCCAGTCAGCCCCCTGGTGCCTCGCCGCGGACCGGATCCGCTCCAGCAGTCGCTCCACTTCCTCCATCGGCCCTGCAGGGAGACAAAAAGGAAAAAACCCTACCAAGCCAAATCTGTGCCCACCGGAGCGAACACAAACTTAACCAGGTAGGAAGTTAAAATGAATTAACTAAAATGGCTGCCCATTTAAATAACCAAACCCACTTACCCATAACTCCACTCCCTTGCTTACTTCCTCCTAGGCCCGCCTCCTAACCCCTGTCAAGGCCTTTTTCCGCTTAGCTGCGCTTGGCTACATGGGGCTACATGATAAATATAGATTGAGGCAAGTGGTAAGGTGGATAGTAGAAGATACAAGGGGTATAAGGAAAAGAAAATTGAAAAGAAAAAAGTTGCATGTCGTACTTGTTTTGCCTTTGCAGCCCTCTTGCTCAATGGTTGGAACATTCCATTTTTATGACCTGAGTTTTCTTAAACTGTGCTGCCACCATGATGCGCATCTTTTTTCCATTTACAAACAAACGAAAACTAAAGAGTTTCACTATAGTAAAGAACCTTGCCTATTGGCTGCGTGACACTGTAGGTGCAAGAGAAATGATATTGTTACAGACACTGAGCTTATTGTGTGTGGATACTATGACAAGCTTCTGTTTTGTTTTTTTACTGTAAAAAGAAAGCTACATGTCAAGCCCCAGTGGCCTAATGGATAAGGCACTGGCCTCCTAAGCCAGGGATTGTGGGTTCAAGTCCCATCTGGGGTGCACCAAGTTGGGGTTTACTTTGAGCAAGTCACTCAAATTTAGACGCCACCAAATGTACAGTTTTATTCACTGATGAGGTTTAATCATGAAGACAAGCAGTTGTGTAAACCCAACAGGGTTATTCACTAAAGTGAAAATGATCAGGAATTCCAAGTGTATTAAAATTTAAAGGCCCAAGTGGACTGTTTTCTCCAAGTTACGTACACCTTCAGTTCTGTTGAGTCGGCCTTTCATTTTAAAATTCACTT
Source organism: Pelobates cultripes (assembly GCA_933207985.1). NCBI lineage: Eukaryota > Metazoa > Chordata > Amphibia > Anura > Pelobatidae > Pelobates > Pelobates cultripes. Next base: position 28,669,386 of record OW240917.1, read on the forward strand.
TAAATTCTGGACAATTCTCACTTTAGTGAATATATCTGTACGATTATGAAATTGTCACATGAAACTTGCATTCAACTCATTAGAAGCTAATTGACAACACTTTGACAGCGCAGGTTTGGGTGAAAACACAGTAGTCGCAGAACAATCAGCCAGCTCCAATGGCGCAATCGGTTAGCGCGCGGTACTTATAAGGCAGTATCTGTTGAGCAATGACGAGGTTGTGAGTTCAAGCCTCACCTGGAGCAGTTTTTGCATTTGATTTTCATTGGTTTATCTGCAAGGTCAGGCACGGTGTCTCCAACCAGCTCTCAACGCCCCACCAGTCCTACAGGATGTAAAGGGATTCTATTGTGTTCCTCTGTTTGCCCTTGTTTTTATTTGCACTTAAATTCATCTTACTATTTTTGGTTAGGGATTGCATTTTCTTATGAGAAGTGTTATCTTTGGCAATTTTTGTCCAAGGGGCGGAGCTTAAGCAAAGTTCCACTTCGGTTGCTAAGTGGATTTACTGAAAATCCATCAGTGAAAAGAATCCAACAAAAGGACAAACTGCATACACCACGGACAGAGGAGAACAAAATAGCTGTGCCCAAATATTGAGAGTCGGCGCAAGGGAGAAAACATGATAAATATAGATTGAGGCAAGTGGTAAGGTGGATAGTAGAAGATACAAGGGGTATAAGGAAAAGAAAATTGAAAAGAAAAAAGTTGCATGTCGTAGTTGTTTTGCCTTTGCAGCCCTCTTGCTCAATGGTTGGAACATTCCATTTTTATGACCTGAGTTTTCTTAAACTGTGCTGCCACCACGATGCACATCTTTTTTCCATTTACAAACAAACGAAAACTAAAGAGTTTCACTATAGTAAAGAACCTTGCCTATTGGCTGCGTGACACTGTAGGTGCAAGAGAAATTATATTGTTACAGACACTGAGCTTATTGTGTGTGGATACTATGACAAGCTTCTGTTTGTTTTTTTTACTGTAAAAATAAAGCTACATGTCAAGGCCCAGTGGCCTAATGGATAAGGCACTGGAATCCAAAGCCAGGGATTGTGGGTTCAAGTCCCATCTGTGGTGCACCAAGTTGGGGTTTACTTTGAGCAAGTCACTCAAATTTAGACGCCACCAAATTGTACAGTTTTATTCACTGATGAGGTTTAATCATGAAGACAAGCAGTTGTGTAAACCCAACAGGGTTATTCACTAAAGTGAAAATGATCAGGAATTCCAAGTGTATTTCAATTTAAAGGCCCAAGTGGACTATTTTCTCCAAGTTACGTACACCTTCAGTTTTGTTGAGTCGGCCTTTCATTTTAAAATTCACTTTAAATTCTGGACAATTCTCACTTTAGTGAATATATCTGTACGATTATGAAATTGCCACATGAAATTTGCATTCAACTCATTAGAAGCTAATTGAGAACACTGTGACAGCACAGGTTTGGGTGAAAACACAGTAGTCGCAGATAAAGCAGCTAGCTCCAGTGGCGCAATCGGTTAGCGCGCGGTACTTATAAGGCAGTATCTGTTGAGCAATGCCGAGGTTGTGAGTTCAAGCCTCACCTGGAGCAGTTTTTGCATTTGATTTTGATTGGTTTATCTGCAAGGTCAGGCACGGTGTCTCCAACCAGCTCTCAACGCCCCACCAGTCATACAGGATGTAAAGGGATTCTATTGTGTTCCTCTGTTTGCACTTGTTTTTATTTGCACTTAAATTCATCTTACTATTTTTGGTTATGGATTGCATTTTCTTATGAGAAGTGTTATCTTTGGCAATTTTTGTCAAAGGGGCGGAGCTTAAGCAAAGTTCCACTTCGGTTGCTAAGCGGATTTACTGAAAATCCATCAGTGAAAAGAATCCAATAAAAGGACAAACTGCATACACCACGGACAGAGGAGAACAAAATAGCTTTGCCCAAATATTGAGAGTCGGCGCAAGGGAGAAAACATGATAAATATAGATTGAGGCAAGTGGTAAGGTGGATAGTAGAAGATACAAGGGGTATAAGGAAAAGAAAATTGAAAAGAAAAAAGTTGCATGTCGTACTTGTTTTGCCTTTGCAGCTCTCTTGCTCAATGGTTGGAACATTCCATTTTATGACCTGAGTTTTCTTAAACTGTGCTGCCACCACGATGCGCATCTTTTTTCCATTTACAAACAAACGAAAACTAAAGAGTTTCACTATAGTAAAGAACCTTGCCTATTGGCTGCGTGACACTGTAGGTGCAAGAGAAATGATATTGTTACAGACACTGAGCTTATTGTGTGTGGATACTATGACAAGCTTCTGGTTTTTTTTTTACTGTAAAAATAAAGCTACATGTCAAGCCCCAGTGGCCTAATGGATAAGGCACTGGCCTCCTAAGCCAGGGATTGTGGGTTCAAGTCCCATCTGGGGTGCACCAAGTTGGTGTTTACTTTGAGCAAGCCAAATCTCTAGACTTACCTCAAATGTGTTGTGCTTCGTATTCACTGATGAGGTTTAATCATGCAGGGAAGACAAGCAGTTGTGTAAACCCACAGGGTTATTCACTAAAGCGCGAAAATGATCAGGAATTCCAAGTGTAGTTTTCACCCCTTTAAAGGCCCAGAAGTGGATTATTTTCTCCAAGTTACGCATACACCTTCAGTTCTGCTTGAGTCGGGCCTTCTTCATTTTAAAATTCACTCTTTAAATTCTGGACAATTCTCACTTTAGTGTCATATCTGTACGATTGGCGAGAAATTGCCACATGAAACTTGCATTCAACTCATTAGAAGCTAATTGAGAACACTTTGACAGCGCAGGTTTGGGTGAAAACACAGTAGTCGCAGAAAAAGCAGCCAGCTCCAGTGGCGCAATCGGTTAGCGCGCGGTACTTATAAGGCAGTATCTGTTGAGCAATGCAGAGGTTGTGAGTTCAAGCCTCACCTGGAGCAGTTTTTGCATTTGATTTTCATTGGTTTATCTGCAAGGTCAGGCACGGTGTCTCCAACCAGCTCTCAATGCCCCACCAGTCCTACAGGATGTAAAGGGATTCTATTGTGTTCCTCTGTTTGCCCTTGTTTTTATTTGCACTTAAATTCATCTTACTATTTTTGGTTAGGGATTGCATTTTCTTATGAGAAGTGTTATCTTTGGCAATTTTTGTCAAAGGGGCGGAGCTTAAGCAAAGTTCCACTTCGGTTGCTAAGCGGATTTACTGAAAATCCATCAGTGAAAAGAATCCAACAAAAGGACAAACTGCATACACCACGGACAGAGGAGAACAAAATAGCTGTGCCCAAATATTGAGAGTCGGCGCAAGGGAGAAAACATGATAAATATAGATTGAGGCAAGTGGTAAGGTGGATAGTAGAAGATACAAGGGGCATAAGGAAAAGAAAATTGAAAAGAAAAAAGTTGCATGTCGTACTTGTTTTGCCTTTGCAGCCCTCTTGCTCAATGGTTGGAACATTCCATTTTTATGACCTGAGTTTTCTTAAACTGTGCTGCCACCACGATGCGCATCTTTTTTCCATTTACAAACAAAGGAAAACTAAAGAGTTTCACTATAGTAAAGAACCTTGCCTATTGGCTGCGTGACACTGTAGGTGCAAGAGAAATGATATTGTTACAGACACTGAGCTTATTGTGTGTGGATACTATGACAAGCTTCTGTTTTTTTTTTTACTGTAAAAAGAAAGGTACACGTCAAGCCCCAGTGCCCTAATGGATAAGTCACTGGCCTCCTAAGCCAGGGGTTGTGGGTTCAAGTCCCATCTGGGGTGCACCAACATGCGGTTGAATTTGAGCATGGCATTCAAATTTAGCATCCCCCAAAAGTACAGTTTTACTCACTGATGAGGTTTAATCATGAAGACAAGCAGTCGTGTAAACCCAACAGGGTTATTCACTAAAGTGAAAAATGATCAGGAATTCTAAGTGTATTTCAATTTAAAGGCCCAAGTGGACAGTTTTCTCCAAGTTACCTACACCTTCAGTTCGGTTGAGTCGTCATTGATTTTAAAATTCAATTTAAATTCTGGACAATTCTCATTTTAGTGAATATATCTGTACGATTATGAAATTGCCACATGAAACTTGCATTCAACTCATTAGAAGCTAATTGAGGACATTTGACAGCGAAGGTTTGGGTGAAAACACAGTGATCACAGAACAAGCAGCAAGCTCCAGTGGTGCAATTGGGTAGCACGCGTTACTTATAAGGCAGTATCTGTTGAGCAATGCTGAGGTTGTGAGTTCAAGCCTCACCTGGAGCAGTTTTTGCATTTGTTTTTCATTGGTTTATCTGCAAGGTCCACCGAGGTGTCTCCAACCAGCTCTTAACGTCTCACCAGTCTTACAGGACGTAAAGGGATTCTATTGTGTTCCTCTGTTTGCGCTTGTTTTTATTTGCACTCAAATTCATCTTACTATTTTTGGTTAGGGATTGCTTTTTTTTATGAGAAGTGTTATCTTTGGCAATTTTTGTCAAGGGGCGGAGCTTAAGCAAAGTTCCACTTCGGTTGCTAAGCGGATTTACTGAAAATCCATCAGTGAAAAGAATCCAACAAAAGGACAAACTGCATACACCACGGACAGAGGAGAACAAAATAGCTGTGCCCAAATATTGAGAGTCAACGCAAGGGAGAAAACATGAAAAAGACAGATTGAGGCAAGTGGTAAGGTGGATAGTAGAAGATACAAGGGGTATAAGGAAAAGAAAATTGAAAAGAAAAAAGTTGCATGTCGTACTTGTTTTGCCTTTGCAGCCCTCTTGCTCAATGGTTGGAACATTCCATTTTTATGACCTGAGTTTTCTTAAACTGTGCTGCCACCACGATGCGCATCTTTTTTCCATTTACAAACAAACGAAAACTAAAGAGTTTCACTATAGTAAAGAACCTTGCCTATTGGCTGCGTGACACTGTAGGTGCAAGAGAAATGATATTGTTACAGACACTGAGCTTATTGTGTGTGGATACTATGACAAGCTTCTGTTTTTTTTTTTTACTGTAAAAATAAAGCTACATGTCAAGCCCCAGTGGCCTAATGGATAAGGCACTGGCCTCCTAAGCCAGGGATTGTGGGTTCAAGTCCCATCTGGGGTGCACCAAGTTGGGGTTTACTTTGAGCAAGTCACTCAAATTTAGATGCCACCAAATGTACAGTTTTATTCACTGATGAGGGTTAATCATGAAGACAAGCAGTTGTGTAAACCCAACAGGGTTATTCACTAAAGTGAAAATGATCAGGAATTCCAAGTGTATTTCAATTTAAAGGCCCAAGTGGACTATTTTCTCCAAGTTACGTACACCTTCAGTTCTGTTGAGTCAGCCTTTCATTTTAAAATTCACTTTAAATTCTGGACAATTCTCACTTTAGTGAATATATCTGTACGATTATGAAATTGCCACATGAAACTTGCATTCACCTCATTAGAAGCTAATTGAGAACACTTTGACAGCGCAGGTTTGGGTGAAAACACAGTAGTCACAGAAAAAGCAGCCAGCTCCAGTGGCGCAATCGGTTAGCGCGCGGTACTTATAAGGCAGTATCTGTTGAGCAATGCCGAGGTTGTGAGTTCAAGCCTCACCTGGAGCAGCTTTTGCATTTGTTTTTCATTGTTTTATCTGCAAGGTCCACCAAGGTGTCTCCAACCAGCTCTCAACGTCTCACCAGGCTTACAGGACGTAAAGGGATTCTATTGTGTTCCTCTGTTTGCGCTTGTTTTTATTTGCACTTAAATTCATCTTACTATTTTTGGTTAGGGATTGCCTTTTCTTATGAGAAGTGTTATCTTTGGCAATTATTGTCCAAGGGGCGGAGCTTAAGCAAAGTTCCACTTCCGTTGCTTAGTGTATTTACTGAAAATCCATCAGTGAAAAGAATCCAACAAAAGGACAAACTGCATACACCACGGACAGAGGAGAACAAAATAGCTGTGCCCAAATATTGAGAGTCGACGCAAGGGAGAAAACATGAAAAATATAGATTGAGGCAAGTGGTAAGGTGGATAGTAGAAGATAAAAGGGGTATAAGGAAAAGAAAATTGAAAAGAAAAAAGTTGCATGTCGTACTTGTTTTGCCTTTGCAGCCCTCTTGTTCAATGGTTGGAACATTGCATTTTTATGACCTGAGTTTTCTTAAACTGTGCTGCCACCATGATGCGCATCTTTTTTCCATTTACAAACAAACGAAAACTAAAGAGTTTCACTATATTAAAGAACCTTACCTATTAGCTGTGTGACACTGTAGGTGCAAGAGAAATTATATTGTTACAGACACTGAGCTTATTGTGTGTGGATACTATGACAAGCTTCTGTTTTTTTTTTAACTGTAAAAAGAAAGCTATACGTCAAGCCCCAGTGGCCTAATGGATAAGGCACTGGCCTCCTAAGCCAGGGATTGTGGGTTCAAGTCCCATCTGGGTTGCACCAACATGGGGTTGAATTTGAGCATGGCACTTAGCATCCCCCAAATGTACAGTTTTATTCATTGATGAGGTTTAATCATGAAGACAAGCAGTCGTGTAAACCCAACAGGGTTATTCACTAAAGTGAAAAATGATCAGGAATTCTAAGTTTCAATTTAAAGACCCAAGTGGACAATTTTCTCCAAGTTACTTACACCTTCAGTTCGGTTGAGTCGTCCTTGATTTTAAAATTCAATTTAAATTCTGGACAATTCTCATTTTAGTGAATATATCTGTACGATTATGAAATTGCCACATGAAACTTGCATTCAACTCATTAGAAGCTAATTGAGGACACTTTGACAGCGCAGGTTTGGGTGAAAACACAGTGATCACAGAACAAGCAGCAAGCTCCAGTGGCGCAATCGGTTAGCGTGCGGTACTTATAAGGCAGTATTTGTTGAGCAATGCCGAGGTTGTGAGTTCAAGCCTCACCTGGAGCAGTTTTTGCATTTGGTTTATCTGCAAGGTCCACCAAGGTGTCTCCAACCAGCTCTCAACGTCTCACCAGTCTTACAGGACGTAAAGGGATTCTATTGTGTTCCTCTGTTTGCGCTTGTTTTTATTTGCACTCAAATTCATCTTACTATTTTTGGTTAGGGATTGCTTTTTTTTATGAGAAGTGTTATCTTTGGCAATTTTTGTCAAGGGGCGGAGCTTAAGCAAAGTTCCACTTCGGTTGCTAAGCGGATTTACTGAAAATCCATCAGTGAAAAGAATCCAACAAAAGGACAAACTGCATACACCACGGACAGAGGAGAACAAAATAGCTGTGCCCAAATATTGAGAGTCAACGCAAGGGAGAAAACATGAAAAATATAGATTGAGGCAAGTGGTAAGGTGGATAGTAGAAGATACAAGGGGTATAAGGAAAAGAAAATTGAAAAGAAAAAAGTTGCATGTCGTACTTGTTTTGCCTTTGCAGCCCTCTTGCTCAATGGTTGGAACATTCCATTTTTATGACCTGAGTTTTCTTAAACTGTGCTGCCACCACGATGCGCATCTTTTTTCCGTTTACAAACAAACGAAAACTAAAGAGTTTCACTATATTAAAGAACCTTACCTATTAGCTGTGTGACACTGTAGGTGCAAGAGAAATTATATTGTTACAGACACTGAGCTTATTGTGTGTGGATACTATGACAAGCTTCTGTTTTTTTTTTTACTGTAAACAGAAAGCTATATGTCAAGCCCCAGTGGCCTAATGGATAAAGCACTGGCATCCTAAGCCAGGGATTGTGGGTTCAAGTCCCATCTGGGTTGCACCAACATGGGGTTGAATTTGAGCATGGCACTCAAATTTAGCAGCCCCCAAAAGTACAGACTTACTTATGAGGTTTAATCATGAAGACAAGCAGTCGTGTAAACGCAACAGGGTTATTCTCTAAAGTGAAAAATGATCAGGAATTCTAAGTTTTAATTTAAAGGCCCAAGTGGACAATTTTCTCCAAGTTACTTACACCTTCAGTTCGGTTGAGTCGTCCTTGATTTTAAAATTCAATTTAAATTCTGGACAATTCTCATTTTAGTGAATATATCTGTACGATTATGAAATTGCCACATGAAACTTGCATTCAACTCATTAGAAGCTAATTGAGGACACTTTGACAGCGCAGGTTTGGGTGAAAACACAGTGATCACAGAACAAGCAGCAAGCTCCAGTGACGCAATCGGTTAGCGCGCGGTACTTATAAGGCAGTATTTGTTGAGCAATGCCGAGGTTGTGAGTTCAAGCCTCACCTGGAGCAGTTTTTGCATTTGTTTTTCATTGGTTTATCTGCAAGGTCCACCAAGGTGTCTCCAACCAGCTCTCAACGTCTCACCAGTCTTACAGGACGTAAAGGGATTCTATTGTGTTCCTCTGTTTGCGCTTGTTTTTATTTGCACTCAAATTCATCTTACTATTTTTGGTTAGGGATTGCTTTTTTTTTATGAGAAGTGTTATCTTTGGCAATTTTTGTCCAAGGGGCGGAGCTTAAGCAAAGTTCCACTTCGGTTGCTAAGCGGATTTACTGAAAATCCATCAGTGAAAAGAATCCAACAAAAGGACAAACTGCATACACCACGGACAGAGGAGAACAAAATAGCTGTGCCCAAATATTGAGAGTCGACGCAAGGGAGAAAACATGAAAAAGACAGATTGAGGCAAGTGGTAAGGTGGATAGTAGAAGATACAAGGGGTATAAGGAAAAGAAAATTGAAAAGAAAAAAGTTGCATGTCGTACTTGCTTTGCCTTTGCAGCCCTCTTGTTCAATGGTTGGAACATTGCATTTTTATGACCTGAGTTTTCTTAAACTGTGCTGCCACCACGATGCGCATCTTTTTTCCGTTTACAAACAAACGAAAACTAAAGAGTTTCACTATATTAAAGAACCTTACCTATTAGCTGTGTGACACTGTAGGTGCAAGAGAAATTATATTGTTATAGACACTGAGCTTATTGTGTGTGGATACTATGACAAGCTTCTGTTTTGTTTTTTACTGTAAAAAGCAAGCTATATGTCAAGCCCCAGTGGCCTAATGGATAAGGCACTGGCCTCCTAAGCCAGGGATTGTGGGTTCAAGTCCCATCTGGGGTGCACCAACATGGGGTTGAGTTTGAGCATGGCTTTCAAATTTAGCATCCCCCAAAAGTACAGTTTTACTCACTGATGAGGTTTAATCATGAAGACAAGCAGTCGTGTAAACCCAACAGGATTATTCACTAAAGTGAAAAATGATCAGGAATTCTAAGTGTATTTCCATTTAAAGGCCCAAGTGGACAATTTTCTCCAAGTTACTTACACCTTCAGTTCGGTTGAGTCGTCCTTGATTTTAAAATTCAATTTAAATTCTGGACAATTCTCATTTTAGTGAATATATCTGTACGATTATGAAATTGCTACATGAAACATGCATTCAACTCATTAGAAGCTAATTGAGGACACTTTGACAGCGCAGGTTTGGGTGAAAACACAGTGATCACAAAACAAGCAGCAAGCTCCAGTGGCGCAATCGGTTAGTGCGCGGTACTTATAAGGCAGTATCTGTTTAGCAATGCCGAGGTTGTGAGTTCAAGCCTCACCTGCAGCAGTTTTTGCATTTGTTTTTCATTGGTTTATCTGCAAGGTCCACCAAGGTGTCTCCAACCAGCTCTCAACGTCTCATCAGTCTTACAGGACGTAAAGGGATTATATTGTGTTCATTTGTTTGCGCTTTTTTTTATTTGCACTCAAATTCATCTTACTATTTTTGGTTAGGTATTGCTTTTTTTTTATGAGAAGTGTTATCTTTGGCAATTTTTGTCCAAGGGGAGGAGCTTAAGCAAAGTTCCACTTTGGTTGCTAAGCGGATTTACTGAAAATCCATCAGTGAAAAGAATCCAACAAAAGGACAAACTGCATACACCACGGACAGAGGAGAACAAAATAGCTGTGCCCAAATATTGAGAGTCGGCGCAAGGGAGAAAACATGAAAAATATAGATTGAGGCAAGTGGTAAGGTGGATAGTAGAAGATACAAGGGGTATAAGGAAAAGAAAATTGAAAAGAAAAAAGTTGCATGTCGTACTTGTTTTGCCTTTGCAGCCCTCTTGTTGAATGGTTGGAACATTCCATTTTTATGACCTGAGTTTTCTTAAACTGTGCTGCCACCACGATGCGCATCTTTTTTCCGTTTACAAACAAACGGAAACTAAAGAGTTTCACTATATTTAAGAACCTTACCTATTAGCTGTGTGACACTGTAGGTGCAAGAGAAATGATATTGTTACAGACACTGAGCTTATTGTGTGTGGATACTATGACAAGCTTCTGTTTTTTTTTTAACTGTAAAAAGAAAGCTATACATCAAGCCCCAGTGGCCTAATGGATAAGGCACTGGCCTCCTAAGCCAGGGATTGTGGGTTCAAGTCCCATCTGGGGTGCACCAACTTGTGGTTGAGTTTGAGCATGGCATTCAAATTTAGCATCCCCCAAAAGTACAGTTTTACTCACTGATGAGGTTTAATCATGAAGACAAGCAGTCGTGTAAACCCAACAGGGTTATTCACTAAAGTGAAAAATGATCAGGAATTCTAAGTGTATTTCAATTTAAAGGCCCAAGTGGACAATTTTCTCCAAGTTACTTACACCTTCAGTTCGGTTGAGTCGTCCTTGATTTTAAAATTCAATTTAAATTCTGGACAATTCTCATTTTAGTGAATATATCTGTACGATTATGAAATTGCCACATGAAACTTGCATTCAACTCATTAGAAGCTAATTGAGGACACTTTGACAGCGCAGGTTTGGGTGAAAACACAGTGATCACAGAACAAGCAGCAAGCTCCAGTGGCGCAATCGGTTAGCGTGCGGTACTTATAAGGCAGTATTTGTTGAGCAATGCCGAGGTTGTGAGTTCAAGCCTCACCTGGAGCAGTTTTTGCATTTGGTTTATCTGCAAGGTCCACCAAGGTGTCTCCAACCAGCTCTCAACGTCTCACCAGTCTTACAGGACGTAAAGGGATTCTATTGTGTTCCTCTGTTTGCGCTTGTTTTTATTTGCACTCAAATTCATCTTACTATTTTTGGTTAGGGATTGCTTTTTTTTTATGAGAAGTGTTATCTTTGGCAATTTTTGTCCAAGGGGCGGAGCTTAAGCAAAGTTCCACTTCGGTTGCTAAGCGGATTTACTGAAAATCCATCAGTGAAAAGAATCCAACAAAAGGACAAACTGCATACACCACGGACAGAGGAGAACAAAATAGCTGTGCCCAAATATTGAGAGTCGGCGCAAGGGAGAAAACATGAAAAATATAGATTGAGGCAAGTGGTAAGGTGGATAGTAGAAGATACAAGGGGTATAAGGAAAAGAAAATTGAAAAGAAAAAAGTTGCATGTCGTACTTGTTTTGCCTTTGCAGCCCTCTTGTTCAATGGTTGGAACATTCCATTTTTATGACCTGAGTTTTCTTAAACTGTGCTGCCACCACGATGCGCATCTTTTTTCCGTTTACAAACAAACGAAAACTAAAGAGTTTCACTATATTAAAGAACCTTACCTATTAGCTGTGTGACACTGTAGGTGCAAGAGAAATTATATTGTTACATACACTGAGCTTATTGTGTGTGGATACTATGACAAGCTTCTGTTTTTTTTTTACTGTAAAAAAAAAGCAACACGTCAAGCCCCAGTGGCCTAATGGATAAGGCACTGGCGTCCTAAGCCAGGGATTGTGGGTTCAAGTCCCATCTGGGTTGCACCAACATGGGGTTGAATTTGAGCATGGCACTCAAATTTAGCATCCCCCAAATGTACAGTTTTATTCATTGATGAGGTTTAATCATGAAGACAAGCAGTCGTGTAAACCCAACAGGGTTATTCACTAAAGTGAAAAATGATCAGGAATTCTAAGTTTCAATTTAAAGACCCAAGTGGACAATTTTCTCCAAGTTACTTACACCTTCAGTTCGGTTGAGTCGTCCTTGATTTTAAAATTCAATTTAAATTCTGGACAATTCTCATTTTAGTGAATATATCTGTACGATTATGAAATTGCCACATGAAACTTGCATTCAACTCATTAGAAGCTAATTGAGGACACTTTGACAGCGCAGGTTTGGGTGAAAACACAGTGATCACAGAACAAGCAGCAAGCTCCAGTGACGCAATCGGTTAGCGCGCGGTACTTATAAGGCAGTATTTGTTGAGCAATGCCGAGGTTGTGAGTTCAAGCCTCACCTGGAGCAGTTTTTGCATTTGTTTTTCATTGGTTTATCTGCAAGGTCCACCAAGGTGTCTCCAACCAGCTCTCAACGTCTCACCAGTCTTACAGGACGTAAAGGGATTCTATTGTGTTCCTCTGTTTGCGCTTGTTTTTATTTGCACTCAAATTCATCTTACTATTTTTGGTTAGGGATTGCTTTTTTTTTATGAGAAGTGTTATGTTTGGCAATTTTTGTCCAGGGGGCGGAGATTAAGCAAAGTTCCACTTCGGTTGCTAAACGGATTTACTGAAAATCCATCAGTGAAAAGAATCCAACAAAAGGACAAACTGCATACACCACGGACAGAGGAGAACAAAATAGCTGTGCCCAAATATTGAGAGTCGACGCAAGGGAGAAAACATGAAAAAGACAGATTGAGGCAAGTGGTAAGGTGGATAGTAGAAGATACAAGGGGTATAAGGAAAAGAAAATTGAAAAGAAAAAAGTTGCATGTCATACTGTATTTCAATTTAAAGCCCCAAGTATATCAATTTTCTCCAAGTTACTTACACCTTCAGTTCGGTTGAGTCGTCCTTGATTTTAAAATTCAATTTAAATTCTGGACAATTCTCATTTTAGTGAATATATCTGTACGATTATGAAATTGCCACATGAAACTTGCATTCAACTCATTAGAAGCTAATTGAGGACACTTTGACAGCGCAGGTTTGGGTGAAAACACAGTGATCACAGAACAAGCAGCAAGCTCCAGTGGCGCAATCGGTTAGCGCGCGGTACTTATAAGGCAGTATTTGTTGAGCAATGCCGAGGTTGTGAGTTCAAGCCTCACCTGGAGCAGTTTTTGCATTTGGTTTATCTGCAAGGTCCACCAAGGTGTCTCCAACCAGCTCTCAACGTCTTACAGGACGTAAAGGGATTCTATTGTGTTCCTCTGTTTGCGCTTGTTTTTATTTGCACTCAAATTCATCTTACTATTTTTGGTTAGGGATTGCTTTTTTTTATGAGAAGTGTTATCTTTGGCAATTTTTGTCAAGGGGCGGAGCTTAAGCAAAGTTCCACTTCGGTTGCTAAGCGGATTTACTGAAAATCCATCAGTGAAAAGAATCCAATAAAAGGACAAACTGCATACACCACGGACAGAGGAGAACAAAATAGCTGTGCCCAAATATTGAGAGTCGGCGCAAGGGAGAAAACATGAAAAATATAGATTGAGGCAAGTGGTAAGGTGGATAGTAGAAGATACAAGGGGTATAAGGAAAAGAAAATTGAAAAGAAAAAAGTTGCATGTCGTACTTGTTTTGCCTTTGCAGCCCTCTTGCTCAATGGTTGGAACATTCCATTTTTATGACCTGAGTTTTCTTAAACTGTGCTGCCACCACGATGCGCATCTTTTTTCCGTTTACAAACAAACGAAAACTAAAGAGTTTCACTATATTAAAGAACCTTACCTATTAGCTGTGTGACACTGTAGGTGCAAGAGAAATTATATTGTTACATACACTGAGCTTATTGTGTGTGGATACTATGACAAGCTTCTGTTTTTTTTTTACTGTAAAAAAAAAGCAACACGTCAAGCCCCAGTGGCCTAATGGATAAGGCACTGGCGTCCTAAGCCAGGGATTGTGGGTTCAAGTCCCATCTGGGTTGCACCAACATGGGGTTGAATTTGAGCATGGCACTCAAATTTAGCATCCCCCAAATGTACAGTTTTATTCATTGATGAGGTTTAATCATGAAGACAAGCAGTCGTGTAAACCCAACAGGGTTATTCACTAAAGTGAAAAATGATCAGGAATTCTAAGTTTCAATTTAAAGACCCAAGTGGACAATTTTCTCCAAGTTACTTACACCTTCAGTTCGGTTGAGTCGTCCTTGATTTTAAAATTCAATTTAAATTCTGGACAATTCTCATTTTAGTGAATATATCTGTACGATTATGAAATTGCCACATGAAACTTGCATTCAACTCATTAGAAGCTAATTGAGGACACTTTGACAGCGCAGGTTTGGGTGAAAACACAGTGATCACAGAACAAGCAGCAAGCTCCAGTGACGCAATCGGTTAGCGCGCGGTACTTATAAGGCAGTATTTGTTGAGCAATGCCGAGGTTGTGAGTTCAAGCCTCACCTGGAGCAGTTTTTGCATTTGTTTTTCATTGGTTTATCTGCAAGGTCCACCAAGGTGTCTCCAACCAGCTCTCAACGTCTCACCAGTCTTACAGGACGTAAAGGGATTCTATTGTGTTCCTCTGTTTGCGCTTGTTTTTATTTGCACTCAAATTCATCTTACTATTTTTGGTTAGGGATTGCTTTTTTTTTATGAGAAGTGTTATGTTTGGCAATTTTTGTCCAGGGGGCGGAGATTAAGCAAAGTTCCACTTCGGTTGCTAAACGGATTTACTGAAAATCCATCAGTGAAAAGAATCCAACAAAAGGACAAACTGCATACACCACGGACAGAGGAGAACAAAATAGCTGTGCCCAAATATTGAGAGTCGACGCAAGGGAGAAAACATGAAAAAGACAGATTGAGGCAAGTGGTAAGGTGGATAGTAGAAGATACAAGGGGTATAAGGAAAAGAAAATTGAAAAGAAAAAAGTTGCATGTCATACTTGTTTTGCCTTTGCAGCCCTCTTGTTCAATGGTTGGAAAATTCAATTTTTATGACCTGAGTTTTCTTAAACTGTGCTGCCACCACGATGCGCATCTTTTTTCCGTTTACAAACAAACGGAAACTAAAGAGTTTCACTATATTTAAGAACCTTACCTATTAGCTGTGTGACACTGTAGGTGCAAGAGAAATGATATTGTTACAGACACTGAGCTTATTGTGTGTGGATACTATGACAAGCTTCTGTTTTTTTTTTACTGTAAAAAGAAAGGTACACGTCAAGCCCCAGTGCCCTAATGGATAAGTCACTGGCCTCCTAAGCCAGGGGTTGTGGGTTCAAGTCCCATCTGGGGTGCACCAACATGCGGTTGAATTTGAGCATGGCATTCAAATTTAGCATCCCCCAAAAGTACAGTTTTACTCACTGATGAGGTTTAATCATGAAGACAAGCAGTCGTGTAAACCCAACAGGGTTATTCACTAAAGTGAAAAATGATCAGGAATTCTAAGTGTATTTCAATTTAAAGGCCCAAGTGGACAGTTTTCTCCAAGTTACCTACACCTTCAGTTCGGTTGAGTCGTCATTGATTTTAAAATTCAATTTAAATTCTGGACAATTCTCATTTTAGTGAATATATCTGTACGATTATGAAATTGCCACATGAAACTTGCATTCAACTCATTAGAAGCTAATTGAGGACATTTGACTCAAATTCATCTTACTATTTTTGGTTAGGGATTGCTTTTTTTTTATGAGAAGTGTTATCTTTGGCAATTTTTGTCCAAGGGGCGGAGCTTAAGCAAAGTTCCACTTCGGTTGCTAAGCGGATTTACTGAAAATCCATCAGTGAAAAGAATCCAACAAAAGGACAAACTGCATACACCACGGACAGAGGAGAACAAAATAGCTGTGCCCAAATATTGAGAGTCGGCGCAAGGGAGAAAACATGATAAATATAGATTGAGGCAAGTGGTAAGGTGGATAGTAGAAGATACAAGGGGTATAAGGAAAAGAAAATTGAAAAGAAAAAAGTTGCATGTCGTACTTGTTTTGCCTTTGCAGCCCTCTTGCTCAATGGTTGGAACATTCCATTTTTATGACCTGAGTTTTCTTAAACTGTGCTGCCACCACGATGCGCATCTTTTTTCCGTTTACAAACAAACGAAAACTAAAGAGTTTCACTATATTAAAGAACCTTACCTATTAGCTGTGTGACACTGTAGGTGCAAGAGAAATTATATTGTTACAGACACTGAGCTTATTGTGTGTGGATACTATGACAAGCTTCTGTTTTTTTTTTTACTGTAAACAGAAAGCTATATGTCAAGCCCCAGTGGCCTAATGGATAAGGCACTGGCATCCTAAGCCAGGGATTGTGGGTTCAAGTCCCATCTGGGTTGCACCAACATGGGGTTGAATTTGAGCATGGCACTCAAATTTAGCATCCCCCAAATGTACAGTTTTATTCATTGATGAGGTTTAATCATGAAGACAAGCAGTCGTGTAAACCCAACAGGGTTATTCACTAAAGTGAAAAATGATCAGGAATTCTAAGTTTCAATTTAAAGACCCAAGTGGACAATTTTCTCCAAGTTACTTACACCTTCAGTTCGGTTGAGTCGTCCTTGATTTTAAAATTCAATTTAAATTCTGGACAATTCTCATTTTAGTGAATATATCTGTACGATTATGAAATTGCCACATGAAACTTGCATTCAACTCATTAGAAGCTAATTGAGGACACTTTGACAGCGCAGGTTTGGGTGAAAACACAGTGATCACAGAACAAGCAGCAAGCTCTAGTGACGCAATCGGTTAGCGCGCGGTACTTATAAGGCAGTATTTGTTGAGCAATGCTGAGGTTGTGAGTTCAAGCCTCACCTGGAGCAGTTTTTGCATTTGTTTTTCATTGGTTTATCTGCAAGGTCCACCAAGGTGTCTCCAACCGGCTCTCAACGTCTCACCAGTCTTACAGGACGTAAAGGGATTCTATTGTGTTCCTCTGTTTGCGCTTGTTTTTATTTGCACTCAAATTCATCTTACTATTTTTGGTTAGGGATTGCTTTTTTTTTATGAGAAGTGTTATCTTTGGCAATTTTTGTCCAAGGGGCGGAGCTTAAGCAAAGTTCCACTTCGGTTGCTAAGCGGATTTACTGAAAATCCATCAGTGAAAAGAATCCAACAAAAGGACAAACTGCATACACCACGGACAGAGGAGAACAAAATAGCTGTGCCCAAATATTGAGAGTCGGCGCAAGGGAGAAAACATGAAAAATATAGATTGAGGCAAGTGGTAAGGTGGATAGTAGAAGATACAAGGAGTATAAGGAAAAGAAAATTGAAAAGAAAAAAGTTGCATGTCGTACTTGTTTTGCCTTTGCAGCCCTCTTGTTCAATGGTTGGAACATTCCATTTTTATGACCTGAGTTTTCTTAAACTGTGCTGCCACCACGATGCGCATCTTTTTTCCGTTTACAAACAAACGAAAACTAAAGAGTTTCACTATATTAAAGAACCTTACCTATTAGCTGTGTGACACTGTAGGTGCAAGAGAAATGATATTGTTACAGACACTGAGCTTATTGTGTGTGGATACTATGACAAGCTTCTGTTTTTTTTTTTACTGTAAAAGGAAAGCTACGTCAAGCCCCAGTGGCCTAATGGATAAGGCATTGGCCTCCTAAGCGAGGGATTGTGGGTTCATGTCCCATCTGGGGTGCACCAACATGGGGTTGAATTTGAGCATGGCATTCAAATTTAGCATCCCCCAAAAGTACAGTTTTACTCACTGATGAGGTTTAATCATGAAGACAAGCAGTCGTGTAAACCCAACAGGGTTATTCACTAAAGTGAAAAATGATCAGGAATTCTAAGTGTATTTCAATTTAAAGGCCCAAGTGGACAATTTTCTCCAAGTTACTTACACCTTCAGTTCGGTTGAGTCGTCCTTGATTTTAAAATTCAATTTAAATTCTGGACAATTCTCATTTTAGTGAATATATCTGTACGATTATGAAATTGACACATGAAACTTGCATTCAACTCATTAGAAGCTAATTGAGGACACTTTGACAGCGCAGGTTTGGGTGAAAACACAGTGATCACAAAACAAGCAGCAAGCTCCAGTGGCGCAATCGGTTAGCGCGCGGTACTTATAAGGCAGTATCTGTTGAGCAATGCCGAGGTTGTGAGTTCAAGCTTCACCTGGAGCAGTTTTTGCATTTGATTTTCATTGGTTTATCTGCAAGGTCAGGCACGGTGTCTCCAACCAGCTCTCAACGCCCCACCAGTCCTACAGGATGTAAAGGGATTCTATTGTGTTCCTCTGTTTGCCCTTGTTTTTATTTGCACTTAAATTCATCTTACTATTTTTGGTTAGGGATTTCCTTTTCTTATGAGAAGTGTTATCTTTGGCAATTATTGTCCAAGGGGCGGAGCTTAAGCAAAGTTCCACTTCGGTTGCTAAGCGGATTTACTGAAAATCCATCAGTGAAAAGAATCCAACAAAAGGACAAACTGCATACACCACGGACAGAGGAGAACAAAATAGCTGTGCCCAAATATTGAGAGTCGACGCAAGGGAGAAAACATGAAAAATATAGATTGAGGCAAGTGGTAAGGTGGATAGTAGAAGATAAAAGGGGTATAAGGAAAAGAAAATTGAAAAGAAAAAAGTTGCATGTCGTACTTGTTTTGCCTTTGCAGCCCTCTTGTTCAATGGTTGGAACATTGCATTTTTATGACCTGAGTTTTCTTAAACTGTGCTGCCACCATGATGCGCATCTTTTTTCCATTTACAAACAAACGAAAACTAAAGAGTTTCACTATATTAAAGAACCTTACCTATTAGCTGTGTGACACTGTAGGTGCAAGAGAAATTATATTGTTACAGACACTGAGCTTATTGTGTGTGGATACTATGACAAGCTTCTGTTTTTTTTTTAACTGTAAAAAGAAAGCTATACGTCAAGCCCCAGTGGCCTAATGGATAAGGCACTGGCCTCCTAAGCCAGGGATTGTGGGTTCAAGTCCCATCTGGGTTGCACCAACATGGGGTTGAATTTGAGCATGGCACTTAGCATCCCCCAAATGTACAGTTTTATTCATTGATGAGGTTTAATCATGAAGACAAGCAGTCGTGTAAACCCAACAGGGTTATTCACTAAAGTGAAAAATGATCAGGAATTCTAAGTTTCAATTTAAAGACCCAAGTGGACAATTTTCTCCAAGTTACTTACACCTTCAGTTCGGTTGAGTCGTCCTTGATTTTAAAATTCAATTTAAATTCTGGACAATTCTCATTTTAGTGAATATATCTGTACGATTATGAAATTGCCACATGAAACTTGCATTCAACTCATTAGAAGCTAATTGAGGACACTTTGACAGCGCAGGTTTGGGTGAAAACACAGTGATCACAGAACAAGCAGCAAGCTCTAGTGACGCAATCGGTTAGCGCGCGGTACTTATAAGGCAGTATTTGTTGAGCAATGCTGAGGTTGTGAGTTCAAGCCTCACCTGGAGCAGTTTTTGCATTTGTTTTTCATTGGTTTATCTGCAAGGTCCACCAAGGTGTCTCCAACCGGCTCTCAACGTCTCACCAGTCTTACAGGACGTAAAGGGATTCTATTGTGTTCCTCTGTTTGCGCTTGTTTTTATTTGCACTCAAATTCATCTTACTATTTTTGGTTAGGGATTGCTTTTTTTTATGAGAAGTGTTATCTTTGGCAATTTTTGTCAAGGGGCGGAGCTTAAGCAAAGTTCCACTTCGGTTGCTAAGCGGATTTACTGAAAATCCATCAGTGAAAAGAATCCAACAAAAGGACAAACTGCATACACCACGGACAGAGGAGAACAAAATAGCTGTGCCCAAATATTGAGAGTCGGCGCAAGGGAGAAAACATGAAAAATATAGATTGAGGCAAGTGGTAAGGTGGATAGTAGAAGATACAAGGGGTATAAGGAAAAGAAAATTGAAAAGAAAAAAGTTGCATGTCGTACTTGTTTTGCCTTTGCAGCCCTCTTGTTCAATGGTTGGAACATTCCATTTTTATGACCTGAGTTTTCTTAAACTGTGCTGCCACCACGATGCGCATCTTTTTTCCGTTTACAAACAAACGAAAACTAAAGAGTTTCACTATATTAAAGAACCTTACCTATTAGCTGTGTGACACTGTAGGTGCAAGAGAAATTATATTGTTATAGACACTGAGCTTATTGTGTGTGGATACTATGACAAGCTTCTGTTTTTTTTTTTACTGTAAAAGGAAAGCTACGTCAAGCCCCAGTGGCCTAATGGATAAGGCATTGGCCTCCTAAGCGAGGGATTGTGGGTTCATGTCCCATCTGGGGTGCACCAACATGGGGTTGAATTTGAGCATGGCATTCAAATTTAGCATCCCCCAAAAGTACAGTTTTACTCACTGATGAGGTTTAATCATGAAGACAAGCAGTCGTGTAAACCCAACAGGGTTATTCACTAAAGTGAAAAATGATCAGGAATTCTAAGTGTATTTCAATTTAAAGGCCCAAGTGGACAATTTTCTCCAAGTTACTTACACCTTCAGTTCGGTTGAGTCGTCCTTGATTTTAAAATTCAATTTAAATTCTGGACAATTCTCATTTTAGTGAATATATCTGTACGATTATGAAATTGACACATGAAACTTGCATTCAACTCATTAGAAGCTAATTGAGGACACTTTGACAGCGCAGGTTTGGGTGAAAACACAGTGATCACAAAACAAGCAGCAAGCTCCAGTGGCGCAATCGGTTAGCGCGCGGTACTTATAAGGCAGTATCTGTTGAGCAATGCCGAGGTTGTGAGTTCAAGCCTCACCTGGAGCAGTTTTTGCATTTGATTTTCATTGGTTTATCTGCAAGGTCAGGCACGGTGTCTCCAACCAGCTCTCAACGCCCCACCAGTCCTACAGGATGTAAAGGGATTCTATTGTGTTCCTCTGTTTGCCCTTGTTTTTATTTGCACTTAAATTCATCTTACTATTTTTGGTTAGGGATTTCCTTTTCTTATGAGAAGTGTTATCTTTGGCAATTATTGTCCAAGGGGCGGAGCTTAAGCAAAGTTCCACTTCGGTTGCTAAGCGGATTTACTGAAAATCCATCAGTGAAAAGAATCCAACAAAAGGACAAACTGCATACACCACGGACAGAGGAGAACAAAATAGCTGTGCCCAAATATTGAGAGTCGGCGCAAGGGAGAAAACATGAAAAATATAGATTGAGGCAAGTGGTAAGGTGGATAGTAGAAGATACAAGGGGTATAAGGAAAAGAAAATTGAAAAGAAAAAAGTTGCATGTCGTACTTGTTTTGCCTTTGCAGCCCTCTTGTTCAATGGTTGGAACATTCCATTTTTATGACCTGAGTTTTCTTAAACTGTGCTGCCACCACGATGCGCATCTTTTTTCCGTTTACAAACAAACAAAAACTAAAGAGTTTCACTATATTAAAGAACCTTACCTATTAGCTGTGTGACACTGTAGGTGCAAGAGAAATGATATTGTTACAGACACTGAGCTTATTGTGTGTGGATACTATGACAAGCTTCTGTTTTTTTTTTTACTGTAAAAAGAAAGCTACATGTCAAGCCCCAGTGGCCTAATGGATAAGGCACTGGCCTCCTAAGCCAGGGATTGTGGGTTCAAGTCCCATCTGGGGTGCACCAACATGTCCAAGGTGGGGTTGAGCTTGAGCATGGCACTCAAATTTAGCAGCCCCCAAATGTATAGTTTTACTCACTGATGAGGTTTAATCATGAAGACAAGTAGTCGTGTAAACCCAACAGGGTTATTCACTAAAGTGAAAAATGATCAGGAATTCTAAGTGTATTTCAATTTAAAGCCCCAAGTATATCAATTTTCTCCAAGTTACTTACACCTTCAGTTCGGTTGAGTCGTCCTTGATTTTAAAATTCAATTTAAATTCTGGACAATTCTCATTTTAGTGAATATATCTGTACGATTATGAAATTGCCACATGAAACTTGCATTCAACTCATTAGAAGCTAATTGAGGACACCTTGACAGCGCAGGTTTGGGTGAAAACACAGTGATCACAGATCAAACAGCAAGCTCCAGTGGCGCAATCGGTTAGCGCGCGGTACTTATAAGGCAGTATCTGTTGAGCAATGCCGAGGTTGTGAGTTCAAGCCTCACCTGGAGCAGCTTTTGCATTTGTTTTTCATTGTTTTATCTGCAAGGTCCACCAAGGTGTCTCCAACCAGCTCTCAACGTCTCACCAGGCTTACAGGACGTAAAGGGATTCTATTGTGTTCCTCTGTTTGCGCTTGTTTTTATTTGCACTTAAATTCATCTTACTATTTTTGGTTAGGGATTGCCTTTTCTTATGAGAAGTGTTATCTTTGGCAATTATTGTCCAAGGGGCGGAGCTTAAGCAAAGTTCCACTTCCGTTGCTTAGTGTATTTACTGAAAATCCATCAGTGAAAAGAATCCAACAAAAGGACAAACTGCATACACCACGGACAGAGGAGAACAAAATAGCTGTGCCCAAATATTGAGAGTCGACGCAAGGGAGAAAACATGAAAAATATAGATTGAGGCAAGTGGTAAGGTGGATAGTAGAAGATACAAGGGGTATAAGGAAAAGAAAATTGAAAAGAAAAAAGTTGCATGTCGTACTTGTTTTGCCTTTGCAGCCCTCTTGTTCAATGGTTGGAACATTCCATTTTTATGACCTGAGTTTTCTTAAACTGTGCTGCCACCACGATGCACAACTTTTTTCCGTTTACAAACAAACAAAAACTAAAGAGTTTCACTATATTAAAGAACCTTACCTATTAGCTGTGTGACACTGTAGGTGCAAGAGAAATGATATTGTTATAGACACTGAGCTTATTGTGTGTGGATACTATGACAAGCTTCTGTTTTTTTTTTTTACTGTAAAAAGAAAGCTACACGTCAAGCCCCAGTGGCCTAATGGATAAGGCACTGGCTTCCTAAGCCAGGGATTGTGGGTTCAAGTCCCATCTGGGGTGCACCAACATGGGGTTGAGTTTGAGCATGGCGTTCAAATTTAGCATCCCCCAAATGTATAGTTTTATTCACTGATGAGGTTTAATCATGAAGACAAGCAGTTGTGTAAACCCAACATAGTTATTCACTAAAGTGAAAAATGATCAGGAATTCTAAGTGTATTTCAATTTAAAAACACAGTGATCACAAAACAAGCAGCTAGCTCCAGTGGCGCAATCGGTTAGCGCGCGGTAATTATGAGGCAGTATGCTGAGGTTGTGAGTTCAAGCCTCACCTGGAGCAGTTTTTGCATTTGATTTTCATTGGTTTATCTGCAAGATGTCTCCAAACAGCTCTCAACGCGTCACCAGTCCTACAGGATGTAAAGGGATTCTATTGTGTTCCTCTGTTTGCCCTTGTTTTTATTTGCACTTAAATTCATCTTTCTAATTTTGGTTAGGGATTGCCTTTGCTTATGAGAAGTGTTATCTTTGGCAATTTTTGTCTTAAGCAAAGTTCCACTTCGGTTGCTAAGCGGATTTACTGAAAATCCATCAGTGAAAAGAATCCAACAAAAGGACAACCTGCATACAGAAGTCACACATAAGTGGCCTGGATGTTTGATTTCAGTATAAACTAACTCTCTCCTTTGCCATATGTCTTGATTCCCTCTTAGATAAGGAGTCCTTTGATATGAACAAGCCTTGTGTTCCAATATCACATCCAAAAAATACATTAATACTCAAGCCTCATTTTTATCAAATTTAGAATGGGACAAGCACAATCTTCCAATCAAGCCTAAACATGATTTGCGAACAAGGATATCCCACAGAATCTGTTAAAGTGGACCAAGGGACACAGGAGTGTAGTGAAGAATGTGAACACACACCACTGAAAGAAAAATCAACCTTCTTTCCTAAACACATGATTTTGGATCAAATAAAAGCATTTGAGATCATGGTTATGAAGGAAGCGGACAAAATAAAAAAGGTGAATGAATACCAACATAATCTATCTAAAAAAGAGAAGAAATCCCTGGAAAATGAGGAAAGATAAGAATTTTATAATCAAGCCAGCCGATAAAGGGGGAGGAACTGTTATTTTCGATAGAGAAAAATATAGAAAGGAGGCAGAGAGACGTCTCTTGGACCCTCAAACATACAAACTATTACCATCTAACCCTATAGAAAACATAAAAGAGAAGTTCAGGTCATATATAGAGAAAAGGAAAGAATTACAAATTCTAAATGAGAAAGAAGCTAAATATCTGTTAATGATCAATCCACAGTTACCAGTCTTCTATCACTTGCCCAAGGAACACAAGGATATAACTAATCCCCGAGGAAGACCTATCATATAAGGAATTGACTCAGTATCAGCAAGAGTTTCTGAATACATAGACATTCTGTTACAGCCATTAGTAGTTAAAAATCCATTTTATTTAAAAGATACTATCCATATGCTACAAATTCTGGAACAAACTGGAAAGAAGGATATATGTTGGTCACATGTGACGTTAGTTCACTGTATAGCATAATTCCCCATGAAAAAGGTATTGAATTAGTTAAACATTTTTAGAATAATCACATTTAAAAGAAGAACAGATAGATTTTATACTGATGGGGATTTTGACCAATAATATTTTTTGGTTTCAGGAACAGTGTTTTCTACAAATATGTGGTACGGCGATGGGCACTAAGTTTGCTCTCAGCTATGCCAATTTATTTATGGCATATAGGGAAGAACACTTTAATTCCCAGGGGCATGGCTGGGTAGCAAACTTAGTGTTCTATCGCTGATATTTAGATGATATATTTTATATTTGGACAGGCAATAGCACAGACTTGGATGATTTCTGAAAGTTCCTCAACAACAATGATTGGGGAATCAAATTAACATGCACTAGAAGCTTCACTGACATTAATGTTCTTGACTTAAACATTTGCATCAAAGACTCTTGCATCAAAACCAAGAACTACTTCAAACATCTGGACACGAATAGTTACATAGACAGAACCAGCTGTCACCATAAACCCTGGTTAATGAATGCTCCAAGGGGACAGTTCCTTAGTATAAGAAGGAACTGTACATTAGAACAAGCTGAACACTTAGAGAAACATATTTTGGAGAGATGTTATGAAGGAAGAAATCTTAGGAAGAACCTAGAAGAGGTGAAACATTTATCGAGGGAGCAACTTCTTATATAAGAACAAAACTATAATGGAAACACCAGGAAAGTACAACAGGCCATAAGAAAATATTGACATATCCTAAGAGATGACCCGGTTCTAAATAAAATCAAAGCCCCTGAACCTAAAATAATTTAGAGGGGAACCAAAAATCTAAAAAAAGATTCTAGTTAAGAGCTGCTTGGAGACTGAGAAACCAAGAAATTTTTTAAAGACCTTTTGGGTTATCATTGATGTGGGAACTGCTTCCCATGTAGGGGAACAAAGAGTAACAAGAGACACCTTACTGACCTAAGCCACATTATAGGGAAACAGCATACCATCAAAGACCATCTAACCTGCCATCCAAAAGGTGTCATATATGTTTTAAAATGCCCATGTAGTCTTTTATACATAGGCAGAACCATTCGACCACTTAATGTTAGGATAGCTGAACATATACGAAACATTAAAAACGGTTAGAAACCCATAGTGTTTCCCAACATTTTAAGACGACATAATCATGACCCAAAATACCTATTGTTCTGTGCCTTAAAAGCAGTTAAAAACAATTGGAAAGGAGGGGATTTTATTAATAAATTAGGTAAGGAGGAAATGAAATATATTTTCAATGTTAATACCCTCATCCCGCGCGGACTCAATTCAAACTTTGAGATATGCCACTTCCTAAAATAGATAAGCTAGGAGGCAAAAAAAAAAAAAAAAAGGTTTTATAAAGGCTTATTATTAAATTTGTTAATTAATATTTTTATATTCATTATTGTATTTATATATTCTTCTTCCCCCTTATCTCTATATATATCCACATGAACATTTTGTATATATTTCTATTTTTATTTGTATATACATTTTAGTGATGCTAAAAACACACTCCCCATTATAGGGAGAGGTTCATTTTATATGTTTATTTAAGCCTATTAACATTCATCTGTTCCATCCTATTTTATAGTCTAATATTGACTATTAGTTACTACCTTTACTATTCCATTAGTTATCTAATAGTACTATTTTTATTAGTCACTATCAACTTCGCGTTAATATGCACATCTGTCATCACTTTTACATTTAATATTAACATATCTAATAGTCCCATTGAAAGTTCTAACCACATGCATTGATTTTTACTCTTATATTCCGTAATGCTCAATGTATTTATACAAAAGAGACTGCCAGGATTGCAGCCCAATACCAGAGAGCATGGACAATAAGGTTTTTCAAAGATTGGAACGCATAGATGCGTACCGAATACGGACACACAGGAAATCCGTGAAAAGGAGGTGTCGCAATGACTGATGTCATATGGAGAAGACGGAAGTACGAAAAAAGACACTGGGTGATATGAATAACCAGCAATTAAAGACACATAAAAGATTGATTAACCAGAGATCACAAGCAACTGAGGAAGCCTATGAGAGAGGCGAAACGTGTCTTGCAACACCAGAAACTGACTTTATATCGATTTTATCTATTTGTTTTATTTTGTTATCCATAAAAATTTTTTTGCACTTCACTTGACATCCAGCAGATCTGTGAGGTGGACCAGAGGGCGTGAAACCAACGGATGCATAGAAAGGGAGTGAGATCCCCACAAATATTCCCACATGCGTACACATTGAGCCTAGAGATACTGACTCTATTCCTGTGAGTACAAGACTAGAGATCGCTTCTTTACTAATATTTCTGCATTTGACAATATTGCACTCGGATTTGGTTATCCCCCTTGTTTTTTTCAGCTTGCATCGCTCTATATTTCTATCAAGCACCATCTACCCAAGAATCAACCAACTCACCCTATTGTATGTATGTATAGCTTTTATTTGTGTGGGCAAAGAGGATACCACACAGGTGTTTAGAGTGTGTTGGACTTTTTCGGCTACACATCAGGACTTTGTGTTTATTATGTAATATATATTTAGAGTGTATAAGTACAGGCGCCTATTTGTATGCAATAAAGTGAATTCTGAATGCGTTTTGCCTTATCTTTCTACAGTTGCAAGAGTCTCTCACTCTTATCGTTCCCCAGTTGTATCTCCCTTTTGTTTCTTTCTTTCATCTGCATCTCCCCATTTGGTCTACTTCTTCATTCTTATAATTCTTCTACTTCTTATAATCTTACCCCACTTGTGTCTCCCACCAATCTTTTTCCACTTATGGAAAAATATCCATTAATTTTTTTTAAAACACTAAGTATAACTGAATATATGCTTTTCACAAGACATGTGGGATTGCCTGGAATGTACCATAATCATCTGCACTTTCAAAAATAAAAAAAAAGGTTAACAATCAGAATATCTGAATATAAATTCACGTCCTACAGTTTGTACAGAGCATCCAATATTCCTGTAAACACTGGAGGAATATATATTGCACCCCTCCCTGTCACAGGTGCCTCATCCCAGGGCCCTATTTAGCCTTGTACTGCAGAGAGCCCCAGATGGAATTTTTTCCTCAAGTAAGTGGTTAATCTCATAAGAGCAGACATTAGGCTGTTAGTGTAGGACCTGCCAAAGATGGGGTACATTGACGTTGTGGCAGGCTTATGCAATGTATGATCATATAATGTAACTAAACCCCCATTATTTTTGCCTAGATTAGGTGTTTTTAAAAAAACTAATAAAATCTTTCAACATTGAAGTTGCTGTTTGGTGGATAGGTGAGTGCGCTGGATCTTGTGTTTTGTGTTTTATATATATATATAAATATATATATATATATTTTAATATAGGTTGAATTCAGTATCTATAACTTTAACGAGTTGCATTTTGTAAAATACTTCTAGGAGAAAAACACTATAACTATATTGATATTATATATTGTAGCGGATGGCACTGGGCTGTCCTGCAAATGTCTTTGAAATAACTGCATTCGTGTGATCTACTAGTTTTCTATGTGTTTTAAAAGAATTGTATTCCTCTGATTGTTTGGTAGTTTCATTCCCTTAGTTTATTCGAATGAAAATACCGAACAACCAGACCTCCCCTGTGTGATGTGTGTCCTCAATTACCCGTTGCAACATTGTTGCGAACGGGTAATTGACTAGTAAGTAGCCGTCCTTTGTTCTCGGGGGTGGCCGCCATTCGACAAATGAACACGTGGCGGCGGCCATTTTAAAACTCCCGAACAGCGGTGTTTTGCCGTCGAGTGTCTGGAACTAAAATCGGACACTCGAGTAGGCGAACACCGCTGAGACCTCCACAAGCCCGGTCCGTTCGGTTCCAAACTACCGAACGGCCCCTCGTTCAGTAGATAGAAAGAACCGAACGAGGGGATTCAGGCGAACCCTCCCTTGCCTCTATAGCTAGAGGTTTTCGTGTATTTTGTTCCCTTATGCCAGGACCGACCGCAGGGCCCATTCGCATGGAACCTCATTCGGCTGTCTCAGTGAGTGCGGTCGGTCATTTTATTCCCTCCATACATTTCCCGAACCCCTGGTCTGATCTGGGTGATTTTTGGATATGTTGTTCACCCAGATCAGGGCTATCCGGGGATGTAGGATTTAAAGAGGTACCCCTACGTTTAGGGGTACATCCAGAAACGGGGGGAATTACTGTACTGGATAAGGGGATTATGATGCTGGCTGAGGGGAGGGGATGTGTGGGAGGTTACCAGGACAGGATTGGCTACTGTATTAATGATTGTAAATCCCTCCCTTGCATGGGAGCATGCTTTAAAAGGAGACTGTGGATTAAAGCTTTCAGTTCTGCTCCTGAAACTGTGTGTCGTCCAGTTATTGGGATTGCTGTGGGGATATTGCTGTTATTTTACCTGCTGGAAACCTTGCCTATGGATTTATTATTTACTTGTTCCTGAGCCTCACTTGGATCATAAGCGGAGATAACCTGGGGAATATTGCATCTCCGCTACATATATGTATGTTTTATTTATAAAGTGTATGTAATGTTTGATTGCTTGACTGAGTAAAAAAAATAAATATTTAAATAGTTTTTAACATTTGGACCAGAAAGTGAGTCACTATATTAATAGCACCAGCATGCAGAAATGTTTAATTTGTTTATTCTTAAAATAGCCATATTTGGTCATTTAAGGGATGT
The DNA here is from genome assembly GCA_933207985.1 of Pelobates cultripes. Classification (NCBI taxonomy): domain Eukaryota; kingdom Metazoa; phylum Chordata; class Amphibia; order Anura; family Pelobatidae; genus Pelobates; species Pelobates cultripes. The sequence continues at coordinate 28,698,355 of OW240917.1, forward strand.
CACATTTTTATAATAGGGGGATCAGGAGGATTGGAAATAGAAGAGTTATTTAAAAAAAAAAAATAGAGATTGCAAATAGCCAATGGCATTTTACAGACTGCAAGTTTGTAGCCTTCCATCCAATCTTTTCCATATTCGATACATTTTTGAAATGTACAAAGTGCTTTAAAAAGGTTTCTGAGTTTCTAAAAACAGACAATCAATGGACTCCAGCCGAGAGACAATGTCTGTGATTTATTTTCTTTTAAATCTGTGTTCACTTGTAAGGAACTGTAGATGAGCCTTTTAGGTGGTAAGATAGGGATTCTAACCTGGTTATTATCATAGTTCATTGAACATTTATGACACTGATGAATGATGTGAATGGAGCCTAATGGCAAGTCGTGTAACCCCATAACGTTTTGCTGAAATATCTAAAAGAGACATAAGGAGACATGTAGGCATTTATCTTAAAGAAGTAGACTCACATAAAAACGAACACATAGGCATACACACAGGATGCTTTAAATCTTAAAGTGTTGCTTTAAGCACCATGACTATTTCTGTGATTTGAAGTGGTCATGGTTCCGGAAGTCTTTATGAACATTCTGAGATTAATTCCTCTGTTGCCAGAGGTATTTTTCTACCTCCAACAGTGTAATGGGGTCTCATCAGTCAGCCTGGAACTAAAGTTCCAGGCTGGCTAATATAATTTTTGTGCAACTGTTGTTGGACAGAATGATAGTCGTTGGCTGAAAACAGTCAGCTCACACTATCAGCCAATAACTGTTGACCACCGTGGCTTCTGGTTTCTGCAGCTCTGCAGAAGCTGGCTGTGCGTCACTGGACCACAAGAAAGCATTGGAGTAAGGTAAAGGGGCAAGCGTTGCTAATAGGTTTGCACCATTACCGGGGGAATTGGGCCAGGGTGCTCCTGGGCATCATAACCACTACATGGGGCTTGTTATGAGTGGTTGCGATGCTTGTAGTAACACTTTCACTAATAGGTGTACATTTAGAGCAGGGGTAGGCAACATTTTAGCAGCAGTGTGCCAAAACAAGACTCTGAAGTTCCCTGGTGTGCCCATCCTATTTTTTAAATTAACCTGTGCATGTTTGTGAGTATGCAAAAACATGTGTTATATTGTGTATATGCGGGAACAGTTTGTGGAATTGTGTGTGATAGATATGTATATGGGCTGTGTATCATGATATGTATGTAGGCTGTGTATCATGATATGTGTGTGGGCTGTGTATCATGATATGTATATGGGCTGTTATCATGATGTGTATGTGAGCTGTGTATCATGATATGTATCGGGGCTGTGTATCATGATATGTGCGGGGGCTGTGTATCATGATATGTGTGTGGGCTGTGTATCATAATATCTATATAGGCTGTGTATCATGATATGTGTGTGGGCTGTGTATCATGATATGTATATGGGCTGTGTATCATGATATGTGTGTGGGCTGTGTATCATGATATGTATGGGGGCTGTGTATCATGATATGTGTGTGGGCTGTGTATCATGATATGTGTGTGGGCTGTGTAGCATGATATGTATGTGGGCTGTGTATCATGATATGTATGGGGGCTGTGTATCATGATATGTATATGGGCTGTGTATCATGATATGTGTGTGGGCTGTGTATCATGATATATATGTGGGCTGTGTATCATGATATGTATGGGGGCTGTGTATCATGATATGTGTGTGGGCTGTGTATCATGCTATGTATGGGGGCTGTGTATCATGATATGTGTATGGGTTGTGTATCATGATATGTATGGGGGCTGTGTATCACAATATGTATGGGGGCTGTGTATCATGATATGTATGTGGGCTGTGTATCATGATATGTATGTGGCCTGTGTATCATGATATCTATATAGGCTGTGTATCATAATATGCATGTGGGCTGTGTATCATGATATGCATGTGGGCTTTGTATCATGATATGTATGTGGGCTGTGTATCATGATATGTATGGGGCTGTGTATCATGATATGTATGGGGGCTGTGTATCATGATATGTGTGTGGGCTGTGTATCATGATATGTGTGTGGGCTGTATATCATGATATGTGTGTGGGTTGTGTATCATGATATGCATGTGGGCTTTGTATCATGATATGTGTGTGGGCTGTATATCATGATATGTGTGTGGGTTGTGTATCATGATATGCGTGTGGGCTGTGTATCATGATATGTATGGGGGCTGTGTATCATGATATGTGTGTGGGCTGTGTGTCATGATATGTATGTGGGCTGTGTATCATGATATGTGTGTGGGCTGTGTATCATGATATGTGTGTGGGCTGTGTGTCATGATATGTATGTGGGCTGTGTATCATGATATGTGTGTGGGCTGTGTATCATGATATGTATGTGGGCTGTGTATCATGATATGTGTGTGGGCTGTGTATCATGAGATGTGTGTGGGCTGTGTATCATGATATGTATGGGGGCTGTGTATCATGATATGTGTGTGGGCTGTGTATCATGATATGTGTGGGCTGTTTGTGGCATTAAGTGTGTAGGGGATGACTTTAATTGCAAAGAGGCATTCCTAATAATACAATCTGACTGAGTTTATAAAATGTTTATTACATACGATTGAAAATATGACAGGCAATAAAAAATAAACCCCAAGGAAAAAAATACTCTTAAAATATCAAAAAATGCGTGCAAAGAAACAAAATGTCATAATAAGGGCACAATGAATAATAAATATCTGAAAAAGTTTATAAAATCTAAAAGCAATAAAATCTAACACATTAATATAACACTGATGACAATGTGTCTGCAAGTTTTTTCCATAGAGAAGAATAGTGTGGAGTCAAAAAAAGTAAATGATGATCTATCATATCATAACTTTGTGGTGTTTGAAAATGGTTTTCTTAAATTAAATTCCTCACAACAGCAGGGCCAGCTGTCACCTCAAAGTAAGGAGGACTTTTTATGCTTGCACATAATCTCCAGCAACCAAATTATGATCTACAATTAAATGTGGTCCTTAAGATTTAATAATCAATTTCCTTGCCAGCTACCAATACCAAACACTTCCCAAAACGCCTTATTTTGAATATCTAAAGAATGTAAGACATTTCTTATAGTGCAATATTTCATCTACTTAGGTACAGATAAGAAAAATAATTAATAATGTGGCACACCAAAATGTAAGTTTGTTGAACACCTTGAACAGAGGTCCATGGTAGAGCCCTTAATAACCCAGCATTGGTATCAGGAGGTTTGGTGTTTGACAGCAGTGAATGTGCAACCTGGGTACTTTTTAAAATTGCAGATTTTTCTTAAAACCAGCACTTATTGCAGTATAAAGCAAAGGACACCTTTGTAACCCCCAAAGAACTCTAGCAATGCAAATCTAAAGTTTTCTTTTTTTCACTCTCAGAATATTTAACGCAGATCTGTAATTTTTATAAGTCTTGGCATAATTTACCGAGATCCCCTAAGGCAATATCCCCACATAGGGTGCCCTAATTAAGAAAGTGGATTATTGCATGTTCTACTTACCAGAAGCTGTCTATCATGGCCGCCTCCATCTTCTTCCTGGAGACCTTCTTTTGATATCTGTGCTTCAGCTGCCTGGAGCAGCATCAGAGTTTCCAACAGTTTTGTGAGATCCTTCCTAGACCACATCTCGTGATGAGTAAGATGATGCCTGAATCTCACAGCAGTTGCTTTCTGGAGATCTTCTTTGTCTATCGATGCTTCATCTGCTCGGAGATGCATCAGTGCTTCCAGCGGTTTTGCTAAATCCTCCATAGACCACGTCTTCTGACGAGTGAGAAGATGCTTGATGCTTTTGTCAACATTTGTCAACATCAGGCTTGCACATAAAGCAAACTAGTCATTATTTTGTCTTCCAATATCATTAGATTGCGATGAAATGTCAATGAAATTCCAAAACAAGCAGTATGAGTATTTCATAAAGATTATACCTTTATTAATTACTCAGAATTGACAGAGTCACTTGAGGTTTTCAAAGAACTCATATTTATATGTAGACTTTCTATAAATCTTAGACACCAATTCTAAACTCTGTTTTTATGAACTTGTTTCTGAAATAATTAGATAAAATAACATAAATAGATTTTTGAGAAAAAAAGAACTGCTCTAATTTATAACAAACCTTGGGTTATCAATATAAATATATTTATATGAAGATTTCTTAAAACACGGAAATATTGCATCCTTCTGAAAGAAAACAATGGGATGTATGCACTATTAAAGCTAAAAAATAAATAGATATTAACAAATAATGATTTATTAGTATTTAGCACTATTTATCAAATAACTAGTAGTCTAGTAAGTTCCATAATTGTGCAAATATATTCACATATTAAAACAATCAAAGTGTTAACCAATATTATATTGTATGGCAAGGCTTTCTTTTTACATTCAATTTTGGGCAGGCGACAAACTACTAGCAATTATCTTAATTATTTATAAAGTTAGCACAAGTTTGTTCTATATGTTGGCAAATAGCTGTCAACGCTCAAATAAGGAGAATTCGATGGGACATTCTAACATCTTTTTAAAAATTGTCAAATTTTAGTACATAACCCCAGAATATATGATTTGCATAGCTTTTTATACCTCTCAATGTATGTTTTGCATTTATATTTGCCTAGGAATTATTTATTTTTATTATTATGATAGTTATAGTTATAGTTTGAAACAAGAATTCACAAAAATATGAAGGAGGGTGAAGCCTGATCTATTTAGTTAAAGGGAAACAATGTAAGAAAATGTTGAGGATTTTAAGTTTCAAAGTACTACTGTAAAATTTTTCACTGTTATTATTATTATTTTATTATTTATACAGCGCCAGCAAAATTCCGTAGCGCTGTTATTTGTTTTTTAATTTATAAAGCCCCTTTGGGTCCTATTATCCATGTCCGCCCTATGTTTTTCTTTAAATACCCCAGAAAATAAGCATAACCTGACCTGAAATCCAGTGCTGGATGAACCTCAACTCACTGGATTCCACATCTGGTCTGATTTCACCGAAGACCTGTCGTGGTCCAGTCAAATGCTTCTCATGCAAAAACACCCACTGAGCTAGTATGGGAAGGGACGGGGTTTGGGGCAGACCAGAGAGGGAGAGGAGACTCATAAAGAGAAAAAAAGTAACATTAAGGGTAAAGTGAGGTGGTGGAGGCGAGGATGGGAAGCTCATTATGTCTGTTTGCACAAATTTGATATTAGGCAGTCAGGAACATATATAACATACAGCAAATATTTGTTACAAGGAATATAGTTGACCGATTACAGATTATAAAGTCTGTACAGTAGTAAAATTCTGCCATCTGTCTCAACAGATTAAGAAGCAAACATTTACATGGTTTCTTTATTCATTGTCTATCTAGCTCTTATCATCATCCTTATCAATGAATTAATAGAAAAAAAAGGAGCCTATATAGTGAGATGAGACAAAAAATGGTAGATAGTGTGAAAATGGGGGGTAACCCCTAAATGGTTAAATTGAGAATCTAAAAAAAAAGGGAAAAACAAACACACTACCAATAGGTATCTCTAAATAAATATGGTGTAGAGATCGTAATGTAGTTATCACAGACGAGGTTGTCACCAAACAAAATAAATAAATAAATAAAGTAAAACTTCACTTTTAATAGATAATTTTAAAAACCATTTAAATAAAGATAAAGTAACAAAAAAGTAGAGACCAAGATATGTGGCCCTGAATGAAAATTATAGTCTTGCTATAGCAACACTAAGTATTCTTAATCAGTATGACTACCTGAAAGAGGCAATGTATCGAAAAATAAAACTTTGTGATGAAAAGTATCTATTTGTACAATATATACAATACAGGTAGTCGGAGAGGCGATAACTATTCCCAATAACTAGACTCCGCTGCAGAAAGAGTCCAGTCAGATAGTTAAGCTGCCTCAATTAGGCAGAATGTGTTTATATAAATCGCTTAACTCCACCAAAATAGAAGTAAAAGAATGCCAAAAAGGTGTATGATATGAAAAAAGATTCTATAGAAGGGGAGATCCCTGATAGGGGGGATTCAAAGAGATCAATAGGTGATAGTTGGTAACAGAAAGGAAAATATTACGTCCCCGTACCTAGACTGAACTTATCAGTGCAAAACTAACATGCCTTCGAGGGCACCCCTTAAGTAAAAACTGCACTATCACTCAACCCCCCCACTAAGTATCAAGACAAAAAATAAATAGAAATTAAAACAAAAACGGGCATAGAGCCCAATCTCAGGATAGCCGTTCAGAAAAAGTAACTGTCAAATAAATGGCAGTGTGAAATAGAACACTGAGATGGGGCTTAGGACGCCGTAGGCGGCAATATCTCAGTGTTCTATTTCACACTGCCGTTTATTTGACAGTTACTTTTTCTGAACGGCTATCCTGAGATTGGGCTCTATGCTTGTAACCTTATACCCCCCAACATTGGCACCCTGAGAATTAGGTAGCTGATGGGGTACAACTGGGCGTGCTAGTGACATAAATTTTGTCACTGGTGTCTCATGAAGGGGATAGGTCGAACTGAAGAATTGGCAGGTCAGTCTGTCCTGAATGTACGCCAAGCTGCCTGCCAATCACACAGACCAGCCTACTGAGGGCAGACCATCCAAGGAGCATTGCTTCAGCATAACATGATTACGTCTAATGATGTGCTTTAACTATGGCACAGTTCTCTTTTATCCACAGAACAAACCCTGGATGGCAGGACAGGACCCTAAAATTGTGACTGTCCCACAGAAATAAATATCTTGCTTAAACCTTCTTCAGTATTTTACACAGTCTTTGGGCATTCTAAACTTACTTGATGACTTTATTCACCAGCATTCAACATTTGTATTCACAGAGAAAGCTATCTGAAAGCTCAAACATTATCTCTGTGGCTTCACCATTTTCTGAGATAGAAGGATTGATAGTTGCAATGTGCTAGGAGTCTTTGTTAGAATCACACCTAAAATATTCCGTACAGTTCTGAGGAAATTAATCAGACACATTCATACAAGGTAGAAATGACTTGAGACTTCCTGGAAGTTTTGAAAATGCAACAGGCCGAAGTGTCTTCATACTTTCAAGAATGTCTTGGTTAACTAGCCCCATGGATGTTTTTATTTGCAATTCATGAAAAGTGTAAGATAAACAGACAGATAAGATACACTTTCAAGAGTCCTCGGAACCAAGGAAAATTATGTAATAAGCTGTAGTCCAGCATTCTCTAAAGGGTCTACTGAATGATTGCTTGTGTTTTAATTTTACCATAACACCTCAATGTGAAGGTTTACCATACCACTTTGATGTGAAGGTTTACACTTGAATAAATAATATTGATCACAGGCTATATCAGAATGAGTGACATTGACAAAAAAACATTTAATACATGATGTTTTACAGCTTCCAACATTAGTGCCTAAATAAACATACAACTCCCCTGTATGTCTAATTTAGTTTAACTGTGATACTGTCTGCTGGTGTCCAAGCTAAGATCAATGAGGTGTTAGTTGCCAAATGAAATATACCTTTCACATAAACTGATGTCTTTACATGTGACGGTTACGGTTAAAGAACCAAGGCATTCCTATGTAAATAATAAAGGATATGGAACATTTCAAGAACATGAACGCTAGAGAGGGAAAGTATTAGGAACTAAATAATTATTTCTAAAGGTTACGTAGAATAAGTAGTTATATAAAATGACATTCAAGTATATATATTATTGTAAAATTAATTAATGGAAACACTCTATATACAGTTTTAATCAAAATTATTCAACTCCCCCCAAAAAAATCTGATTTTTCCATTATTATTTTAATTATTATCTCAAAACTATTCAACCATCTGAATAGAATCCCTCACATCAGCACAAATATGAAAAACAGATGTTGTATCAATCACACCTAATGTAACTATTCAAGGGCTTCATTAATTGCACCAAGTGTGCTTAAGCTGGAACACTTGAAATACCTCAACTGGCTGGGGTTTGCTGAGTGTCACATTTGACTGCATGCTAGAAATATGGTTAGGTCAAAATAATGGTCCACAAAGTTAAGAAAAGAGCTCATAGCCCTTCACAAACAAGGAACAGAATACAGACACTGTTGAAAGTTAATAGTTCACAAGTTCAAAGTTGAATGAACAGTGGATTAGCTGTATGTCTGGAGGGAGAAGAATGAAGCATATGCTGAAAAGAACAATCTGCCTAAAATTAAGCATGGTGGTGGTTCAGTGATGCTCTAGGGCTGCTTTGCATTCTCTGGCACTGGAAACTTGCAGTGTGTGGAGAGTAAGTATCACAAAATCCTACGAGAAAACATCATACCGTCTATGAGGAAGCTGAAGCTTGGGCATCATTAGACTTTCCAGCAAGGCAATGATCCCAAGCATACCTCAAATTCTACCAAGGCTTGGTTGCAGAAGAAGTCCTGGAAAATTCTACAGTAGACCTGAGCAGGACCCCAAAGAAAATCTCTGTTGAGATTTGAAGAAGGTGGTTGAAGCACGCAAACCCAAGAACACTACTGAACTGGAGGCCATTGCTCATGAACAATAGGTTAAGATTCCTCAGGAGCACTGCCAGAAGCTGGTGTCTGGCTAAGCATCTTGTTTGCAGCAGGTCATAGCAGCAAAAGGGTGCTCTATTAAATGCTAAAGATGCTTGCCATGTAGGGGTTGAATAATTTTGAGACTGGAGAAGTCATTGTAAGTTGTATTTTTGGTTGAATTTGAGGAAAACACTTGAAGCATTTGTTGTGTTGAGCATTTCAATAGCTTTTGTTTGATTTGGTCATTGCAAACAGCTGAAAGTCTGTACATTTTCCTAATAAATCTGATTTTCAATGGGGATTGAATAATTTTGATTACACGTTTACACTTTTATAACAAATAAAATCAAAATATTATTATTTAGGTAACAACCGCGTTGTACAAAAGTGTATTAAATTTTTTTTGTAAATTATCCAAAATTGTTTATTATTACAATGTTAATATTTTTTATACATTTATATATCTTTTTATATCTGATACATTATTATCTATGTTGATATTATTGAAAATATAAGTTAATCAATCATGTTTAAATCAATTGTAAAGCCTATCCAAAAATATTAGTCTAGATTACATACTAGAATACACATTCTCATGTCTTATTATCAACATGCTGCAAAAATGTACATGTAGCACTCAATAAATAGTAATAAGTACATAGTGATGTATATAATAAAGAATAGGAGGGTTTTTTTCTGGATTGAAAAAGGAGGATGCATTTTATTAAAATCAATTTCTAAGCAACTACAATCATTTTATAATATTAATAAAAAGCTGCAATGTTATTTATTCCGTTTTTGTTTGTTTAGAACGTATGTCCAAATAGGGATGTTTATTAGGTAAAAAAGGGTTAGAGTCATTGAGAATGGCAGCTGGCCGACTACATGACAATCTACAGAGATTGTAAATCTTTTTTTTTTCCATCAAAGCAAAGCATCCTTCATATATATTACATTGCATGACATTGAAAATAAACATCCTTTAGATGATATCAGTAGAAATGAATTTATTTATTGCTCCCTGAAGGCTCTGAAATAAATTATCAAGATGAGTAATAAAAAAGAAAAAAAAAACTTGAATTCCTAACACCAATAATTAAATCCATATTTTTTTTTACATTTTGCTTTTCAAACAAATGTAATGACATGATTACATGATTTAAAATGCTTACCTCCCTTAACCCAGCATTCAAATCATAGAGTGACACAATGCCACAAATGTTATACAGACCTTTATTAAAGGAACACTCCAAACACTATAACTACTGCAGCTCCTTTTAGCATGGTTTGGCAATGTACCCATGTCTCCTGAGTGCCTCTAGCCCCACATCGGGTCTTCTTCAGTAGGTAAGTAAAGGATGACTGATACAGGATCTTGCTTATTGGCTCAGTCATTGTTCCTGCATAGTCCTTTTTTGCTCCACATAGCAATCCGGGTAAATTACAAACTTTCCAATCTTTAGATAGAATGCAATCGACATAATCCTTTCTGGTGTTCGATTGCCAGTGGGTATTAAATCTATCATGTGCAATTGGTGAGTATTAGTGCCTGTAACGTAACTTTATATCGGGATAGGTAACCCCCAAAATAAGACATGTCCTAGGGAGGAAAATCGGGAATCTGAAACACCTAATCTTAGTTAAGGTCAACTGCCTCCTACTCTATGACCCATGGTGGAACTAATGAAAAGAGAGCACCAGTGCAAAATATTTTTGCCCCCTTATAGAGCGGGGATAGTTAATAAGTATATTCTCTACTCTTTTACAATTCCTATGATGCTTCGCAAGCTGGGGATCAACTGTTTGCCCATATTTGCAGGGTTGCATTTGTGTGCAGTGTGTGGGAGTTTGGATGCAGGACTTTTTTCTATGGAGTTTGTGTTCAGGGCCGGACTGGGGATACAAAGCAGCCCTGGAAAAAAATCTATGCCAGCTCCATACTTTATTGTGCTATGTAGTGTGTGTGTTGTAATATATATATTTAAAAAATTATACCAATAATATATATATATTTATTATAGATACATATAAAAATGTGGTTCTTTGTTGAGCTCATTTACATACGCCTACCCAGAATCCCTTGCAGTAGTAAGAGCACTGTTAAAGTGATATTTATGTGGTAAAAGCAAGTCTTATGGCTTGCCTGGTGTGTATATTTGTTTTTAACATTGAATTAACTATCCACTTTTTTCATGTGGAAGGGGTTTTGATCCACACTTTTTTTTCCCACCACATCTTATTTGGTATGTATATAAATATATATATTATTGGTATATTTATTTTTCTAATTCAAAATATTAGTCCTTTCAGGTTAATTGAATTCTAGAGTAAAGCATACTCACATACATACACAGACAATCTTACTGACATTAGCTCATTGATACACAGGCTCACAAACAATCTCACTGATATACATAAGATCTTTGGCATAAAAACACAAGCTCACTGATGCACACAAATAGGCTCACTGACAGACAATCTCAATGACACACACAGACAAGCTTACTGGTACACACACACAAATTTAGTACAGACAAGCTCGCTGTCACACACACACGTTCACTACAGACAAGCTCACTGACGCACACACACTCTCCCTACAGATAAGTCCATTGACTCGCACATGCTTCCTACAGAAGAGCTTAATAACACATAGATTCACTACAGGCAAGCTCACTGATACACACATGCTAACTAGAGACAAGCTCACTGACACACACATGCTCACTACAGACAAGCTCACTGACGCACATATGGTCACTACAGACAAGCTCACGGTCACACAAATGGTCACTACAGACAAGCTCACAGTCAAACACATGCTTACTGCAGACAAGCTCATCACAGACAAGCTCAGACATACTCATGCTCCCTACAGACAAGCTCACTCACACACACACACACACACACACACACACACAAATTCACTCACTAGCAGGCACACATACACACACACAGAAGCTCACTTACTAGCAGGAACACACACAAACTCACTCACTAGCAGACACACACATGCACACACACACACATACACACACACACACAGAAGCTCACTCACTCACTAGCAGATGCAAACACACACACACACACACACACACAGAAGCTCACTCACTAGCACACACACAAAGCCTACCTGGCACTGGTTGGTGAAAGTTTCAATGTCTGGCCTCTTCATTCCAGCAAGGTCAGCAGCTTCTGTCTGGGGGAGGGGCATGCACCCGTAATTGCCGTACACTGTGCAGGGAAATTGAAAGGTCTCCCTCTGGCTGCCGGCAGAGTAATTGCGGCCGCAGCAGCCCCCAACGCAGCAGCCCCCTCATTACTCCTCCCAGACCGACACAGTCAGAGGGGAGCATCATTTAAATTACATGATTCTGATGATTAGGGCTGTGTGCCCGACCCCAGGTGCCACGGCCCAACGGGAAATTTCCTGGTATCCCAGTGGGCCAGTCCGGCCCTGTTTGTGTTTATAAATTCTACAGTGTATATGTGTCTATTCCCAGGCATAAAATGCAGGTGCTGTTGTGTAATGTTGGTGTTTGAATGCAGTACTGTATTCACATATACACAATCATACAAGCAAACAAATTGACACTGCCACAGACAAATGCACACAGCCAGACGTACACATTTTTAGTTTTAGGTTCAAGGAGAAATGCTGTGGGCCTGGGGCAGCTACCCATTTGCCCTGCATTAAACATGACTTTAACCAGGACTGTGCTCCAGATCTTATCTTGCTTTGTCAGGACACAACAAGGTAGATTTAACAAAGAATACAATTTGATCTGTTCCTTATTATTACAATCTCCTAATCTATTATCATATGTTCTTAGCCTTTCAAAATGATATATTATTATAGACTTTTTCAGAAGGTTTTACAATCAATGGGTCAAACTAATATAACTTTCTTATTATTACGGTTTCATGAATTAAAATGTTATCGTCTTATGTCTCGCATGACCAGGGGCAGTGTTATGTCTTAATTCCTCAGTTTGTTCTTGCAGATTTACTATGTTGATGTGTAAATGAAATCTAATCAGATTTGTGTGTAATTACAAATCTGTCTAGTCAGCCCTAACAATGTTTCAACATATAGAATTAGATAGTGTTAGACGATCTGTGTCTTGTTATTTATAGTGTATTCGGGTGCGATGTTGTTTCTTAAACACCATAAACCTATAGCAACGTGTATTTGAGAAATATAAAAACCCTTTAAATATATGTAAAAAAAATATATCATTAAGCTGTTGATTCAATTATAAACAACAACGGTGTTAGGTGGAACACTAGACATTAGTGGTTGAACAAAAACTGGTGGGACGCCGTCTTAACTGCCCTTATGTATGAGCCACTGCTTACAAGACTGGGAAAAGTTTAAGATTACAATGGAGGACAGTAACAAAGCATTCCTTCCCCAGTAAATTAGACCAGTGTGGTCTGTACTCACAGATGGATGTTATACTTGACGTATAATGTTTCTTCAGATGAAAAACAAGCTGTACAGATAAAACATATCCCAACGGTAGAATTCTACTGTAATGTGATGAGGTTCATAAAGTAGCTGCATAATTACATTGTTGAAATTGTACTGTTTTAAATAGTAATTTTAAAATTAAGCGGTGGCAAAATGTAGTTTAACAACTGCTACAGATATAATGCCTTCAAGTTGGTCAACTTTAAAGCTGGTAAAGAATCTGTCATAGTTCCCATCGCAACTTCCAGAGTGCCAAACAATGTCTCCCCAGGAGTTTATAGACTTTTGTGTAAATTAAATCTAATCAGTAGCAGATTTGAACCTGGGTACTTTGCAGTGCTGAGGCTGAAATGTTATCTCTAAGCCACTATTCAGCTACAGTATGTCAGTATCTAGCCCTGTCTTGTATCCAGCACTGGGGGCTGAACATGTATTGCAATTACTCCTGTTACTCCTGGTACACCTGATATTGATAGTCTCATTAGCCCGGTATATAACCCTGCCTCTCCCAGAAGGCAGGGTCAGTTCCTTGACTCTGGTTCTCGTATTGCTGTTTCGTGTTGCAGTGTTCTCCTGTTGATTCCTGACTTTGGCTTGTTATTTCGTGTATCCTGACTTCTGGCATCCTCTGACCTCGGCTCTCTACTCGTTTATGCTGATTTCTGGCACCATCTGACCTTTGGCTTACCCACGATGATTCTCCTGTTTATGTCCTATCTGTACTGCGACTTGTAGAATTATCCTGCACAGCCCCCATGCACCGACTCACAGGCCAGGTGAATTCTTACCTGACCACCTCGGCCTGTGTTTACATGCAAGGGTGAGCATATATCTCTGCCCAGGGCCAGCCTTAGGGGTGTGCGAGGTGTGCGGCCGCACAGGGCGCCATGAAGCAAAGGGCGCCATGCGGCCGCACAGCTCACACATGGCCAGCCAGGATAAAAAAAAAATGTTTTAAAAATTGTGGGGGCGGTGCTTACCGTGCAGCGGGGGCGGGGCTTACTGTGTGGCAGGGGCGGGGTTAAAGTGCCATGTAACTGCTGCAGGGGAAGCAGGAAGGAGTCCCTGCTTCCCCCAACAACCAGAATCCAGGAGCTGCACTGCCTGTCTGCCTCCACAAGGAACAGAGGTAACTGTGTGTGGCTGTCTGCCTGTGTGTGTGTTGCTGTCTGCCTGTGTGTGTGGCTGTCTGCCCTTTTTTGTGTGTGGATGTGTGACTGTCTGTGTGTGACTGTCTGTGTTTGACTGTCTGTGTGTGTGTGTGACTGCCTATGTGTGACTGTCTGGGCAGACCAGATCAGCCAAATGGTTCTTATCTGCCGTTACATTCTATGTTTCTATGTGTGTGTTGCTGTCTGCGTGTGTGTTGCTGTCTGCCTGTGTGTTTGTGTGTTTCTGTCTGCGTGTGACTGTCTGGGCAGACTAGATGGACCAAATGGTTCTTATCTGCCTTCACATTCTATGTTTCTATGTCTGTGTGTGCGTGTGGCTGTCTGCATGTGGCTGTCTGCGTGTGTGAAAGGGTGTGTGGGAAGGGGGGAAAAGGAGGGCGCTGTGAAGATTTTTCGCACAGGGTGCACAAAGGCCTAAGGCCGGCACTGTCTCTGCCTGCCAGACTCCCAACTCAGGTAAGCCCTGACAGCATCATCCTAGGCGCAGATCTGCATCATGTGACGACTTACGTTTGGCCACCACTTGTTTAGAAAGTACCTTGCTGTCAAGTGTCAACTCGGCACATATCTGGTACATTGAATATGATGGCCAGGAACAACACTAGCTGTGACAAAGAAAGGAAGAAATAAAAACACACAAGATCACAGTAGTATACAAACAGTATACATTCCGTCCCTGGGTGGGTGAAATGGACAGAGCTAGGTTCCCTACACACCTTCTTTCCAATGTGTTTCCCCTTTTATCTCAGTCCAGGGAAATCCTGTATGGATGAATTACACCGTGGAGAACTCTGTAGTGGTGATACTGTGCTCGGTGATACTGGGCTCCATTATAGACAGTTTTATAAGGATTGCATTGCCTTTATAGTTTTGAGATAATGCACACAATATTTAGAAGTTGGTAATTTTAAAGAGAAATCTATAAAGTACAGTTAAGATTTGTCAGTTAGAAACTTGGATGGAAAAAAAGAAAAGAAAGTCATCGAACTCTTTAATAAAGTGGTAATCTTTTTAGAAATAGACAAAGGGAGAGAAAAGAAATAATACATGCCTACTTCTTATTTCGCACATTTGCTTTTCTTTTCAACATAAAACAACAAGTAAAGTACTGAACATTCAGTACACTTAAGATAACTAAAGAATTTTGTCTAAACAGCACATCAGTGATTGGCGTTTTGGTGTCAACACTGGCACCAGAATCCTAAACACTGTAAAAAGTTTATATGTGCTTCATTTAGTTTTTTTTTCTTTTATAATAACAATGTTCAGATGTACTTAACAGGTCTCTTTTCTTCTTGTTTTTTTTTTTTTTACAGTAATTATACTGGATAAATGTGGGAACATTTCTGCTTAAAGTTTTTTTTAATAGGATTGTAAAGGTCACTTTAAGTAATTATACTAATTATTTTTCAAGTAACATGTTCTCTTACATAGAATTTCAGAAAGTAAAAAAAAAAACGATAGAAAGAGCCTGAAAACACGTTTTTAAAGGAAGCTATTAGGACTCTCAAATTATCTAGACAATCCCATTGTAACTGGACATAAAAAGAAATTCAGACGCTAAATGCAAGTGATGCTTACAAGAAAATGACATTTGCAAGCTTCACTGTGAGGTCTGAAAGACCTCTTTCTTCTTGATAATAAATGAAAATGTACTGGTAGTTTAGAGAATCTGGATAGCATATTCTACTGCCTTCAAGCAGTAATTTAAGATCTCCTCTGCCCAGTTGTCTATAGCTCACAGTAGAATGCTGGGTGTATTGAGAGCGTATATTGACCTCTTTTTGTCACCCACCAAACTACTCCCACCACAAACAATTACACTCTCTCTTCCCATATCTGCCAATTCTCATAACATATCATACTCATGTCATCAGATCAACACCAATAAATGCGTAAACCCACGTGCAAAATGTTCTAGGTAAGATATTGTGAGAAAATAAACGAATACCTATCAGCAAGATTTAGTGATTCCATTATTGGGTCCCATCATACAAAATATAAGGAACTATAGTTTTCCATAGGAAAAAAACCCTTTGATGAAAAAGGTGAGTAAGAGATCTTTCAATTACTGCTGCTTCCCAGAATGGCGGCAGTAGCAAAATCAAATCTAGCTGGTGTAATTTAGGAGGAAGAGGCTGAACTGATGATTATCATCATGCCCAAGTAACCGCCTTCTTCAAATCCCACCAGAGATTTTTTTTATGGGGTTCAAGTCAGGTGAATGTGTTGGCCACTGTAGAATTTTCCAGGACTTCTCTGCAACCAAGCCTTGATAGAGTTTAAGGTATGCTTGGGATCTTTGTCTTGTTGGAAGGTCCATTGACGCCCAAGCTTCAGCTACCTCTCTGACTGCATGACGTTTTCCCCTAGGTTTTTCTGATACTTCAATCAATCTATGTTGCCTTCCACATGCTACAAGTTTTCAGTGGCAGAGGATGCAATGCAGATGACTGTGATGAGCCACCACTATGCATACCTGTAGGCAGAGTGTTCTTTTTCAGTGTATTCTTCTTCCTCAAGACATACTGCTATTTCTTTTTGCAAAAAGGTCCAATTTATTTCATTGCTCCACAGAACAGATTTTCTAAACTTCTGTGGCTTATTCAAATGATTTTGAGCATAGTAGAGCCAACTTTTCTTTTGCTTTTGGGTCAGTACTGGTAAACCTTCTGCGTTTAGTATGCGCCTTACTGTGCTCACTAAAACCTCAGTGCCTGTTGCCTCCAAGTCTGGCTGCAGGTCTTTTGCAGCCACTGAAGGATTTTTAACAATTTGTCTTCTCAGAAATCTGGTTTCAGCCCTTGATATGTTTAAAAAATGATAGTCAGGGAAGGAAGGCCTGCTTGTGCAGAGTACCCTACTCTGAAAGTAACACACCAAAGGGACACTCCAGTAGTGTCTCGGGGCTTAACCCCTATGTGTCTAAAAATTTGATTTTGAACTCCTACTTCCAGAAAGAAAGCTCTGTATGTAGGTATAAACTGGAGGAAATAGTAAAACGTATATACTATTAATTAGAACACTACACCCAAGTTGTAGTTGTGGTCAGATGAAGAATCCAAAGCCTATTAGGCTACGCCTCTGACTACTCAAGTATAAATATATATCCAGTGCCCCTAACTTTCATACTTTATTGTGTTTTGTCTATGTAGGGGGGTCGGATAGTAATCAATCAAATTAAATAAGTATTGTAATTGAGGATACAGGGAACAGAAGGCATATTACCCATAATTCAGAAAAAATACAAATAAAATAATATAATAAAGGGCTATTTCACTATTTCAGGGTTAAGTGTAATCTCAAAATCTACAATCTCACTTGTACTGGGTTGTGTCAGTATGATTCTATAGAAGAATCCCCATGGGAAGTAGGTTCACATATAGACTTGATGCAATTAAGCAGAAAAAAGAGCCAAGTTGCTGTACAAAGTGATCTTGGACATAGTCACAATCTATCAATGTTGCAACTTCAAACGTTTTAGTTGGCAACAACTGCTTAAACAGTCTAATCCCACTTATAATTGTAGAGGTAGTTATGCCCCTGAAACTCTAAAATATATTTGAGTAAAACCACTGGAAGCATTCATTGTGCTGATTTTTTTTTCAATTACTTTTGTTTGATTTGTTCAAAGCAAACAGATGAAAATCTGTACATTTTGACAATAAACCTTATTTTCAATGGGGGTTGAATAATTTTGATTACAACTGTATATACATACCCAGAAGAAGTTTTGTCCTATTATGGAGTGCCTCATGTGTCAAATGGGGTTGTTGCATTGTTTTGTGATAAGTGCGAATAAATTATAAAATCTATATTTATAAAAAATAGATACATATTTATTAAATTCATTATATTTGTTATATCACTTCTAAAGCAATTTTGTTTCCAATCACTTGTAAAACGTATACCTGATATGAGAGCAGTTCCCTCTCTCAGGACTGGGGGGAAAAAAGGTTTTAAATAGAAGATGTTCAAATAAATATTGAAAACAAGTCAGAACAAATGAATATATTTTGTTGGTACAATATTCCCTTCCATTGGCTGATACATGAGAAAATGTCCTGGTTGTTCTCTTCATCAGTATTCCAACAGCAACCCTTTGTTAAACTAATGCCGTATATGATATGCATATACAGTCAGTGCACATGTTAAATGGCTTATTGTAATATGTGCAGGTCTTTAATTTGCTATTGTGTGCACATCTCCAAAATAAATGTCAGAAAAAAAAATTATTATGACTTCTAGGATTACGAGAACAGATCTAGCAATAACAATGTGGGTATTATTGGCTGAAAGCCCTCTGACGTGGGAATTAAGTTAACATGTTTTTCAAGGCAGATCTAAATTTACACAATAGTTTAATTGCTGGCAGATCTGTGTGGCTCTTTACTATGAGAGGTAGAGAGAAAAATATCAAATTTTCAACTAAACAAGCCTGTCTTTAAAGTGGGGCAAAGTGGGCAGCTGCCTCGGGTCCAGTTATTCCTGGGGGGCCAAAAGCAGCTGACTTTTGAGTGGCCCATGGGCCAAATGCATTTTTTCATGTGACCTGTGGGCCCTGAGGGGACCCAGTGGGTGGCCCATGCACGTAGGACCACCCAATGGCACTGTATTTTCAGGGGCTCAGTCAGCTCTGCAGCACTTTAACTGAGCAACTGGGCCCCTGGGATGATGTCAGAGCTGGGAGGAATTGATCATCCTTCTCTAAAAGGTAGGAAACAGGAGGAAATTGTACATATGTGCATGTATGTGTATCTGTGTGTCTGAATTTATCTGTTTGCCTGTATGTGTTTGTATGTGTATTTGATTGTCTGTATGTGTATCTGTGTGTCTTTATTTCCCTTGAGGCATCAACAAGAGAGTGACACATAGGAGACCAGACCCATTGCACAACTACACAGAAAACAGGTGAGACTCACTCCCCTCCCACAAAGATGTATGTCCAACAAGGATGACCATCCATAGTAGGACTATACCTAAGGAACCAAGGCAAGGCCTCATCCACAGCATCCCCAGAAAAAACTAAGGAAAGCAAAGACAAAACATGCTCACAAGCTTCTTCTTCATCTTCTTTTTTAGGTATTTTTTTAGAAAAGAGAGACCCGGAGATACCGGAAGAGAAAACTGCTGGTCCCTCTTCCCAATTACATGGGGACCTTATAGGCTGGTCCTGGAGAAGAACCCCAACTGGCAGGTGGAGATAGGACCGAGGACTCTCCACCAGCCCTTCAGATCCCCAACTGCACCTGGAAGTATCAGTAGGGAGGTCCTTCTCCTCAGCGGCAGCATACCATAAAGGGAGAGGGTATAATTGGTCCCCCTCCCCAGTGGCAGCTGGAGGTACCAGAAGAGGAGACAGATGCCCCCTCTTCCCCACTACAAGAGGAATAGCGGTATGAGGTGGACGATTCCTCCTCTCAGCAGCAGCTGCCCAACTGGGTCCTGGGGGTAGTGAATGAAATGGCAATACCCACTGACCCCATCCCAGCGGAAGAGCTGGCATCAGGGCAGAGCGCAGCTGGCCTCTGCCCTACCAGTACCATTATTACAGTGCCGGACTGTCCCCAGGTTCCCCCAGAAGAAGCGCTGGAACCCGGGCCTGAATACCTGCAGGCCATCCCAGCAGCAAAGCTGGCATCAGGGCAGAGCACAGCTGGTCTCTGCCCTACTGGCCCATGTGTTTTGGGACCGGATGACCCACTGTACTAACAAGCTGTAACTCTAGCTATGGGGCAGAGCACAGCTGGCCTCTGCCCACCAAATACCCACAACTCCATGCCTAGGAGCACAAGAGAGATCGGGGGTGATGGACACCCACTCAGCAACCTAAGACATACAGGACAGAGCCGGACACCAGAGGCCACCAGGTCAAGTGGTTGTTTATGAATAGGTTACTCAACTAACGGCCAACAGAAGGTCAGGTACCTGGTTAGTTTCCCCTGTAGGGGGAAGATATGTGACAAACGCTGCTTTCCACAGATGTTTTCCACGGACTCCTGGAGGAGTCTGGAAGCTGGCCTCCTGCCCACCGACTATGAGCCAGGTCAGCGACTATAAATACCCATATTTTATTCCCCCTGGTTCGGCACTTTACATTCATGCGCATAGAACCGAACGCTAGCTCCCTGGAGGCCGTTCGCATGGTCCGAAACCGTGAATAGACTTCAGGTTGACTTAGCCGCGAATGCCCTGGAACTATTTTCGGCAGAAGACTTCACAGTTCCTGGTCGGTCCCCAGCGGCACTTGGCCACGATTCTATGGAACTATATTCGGCATGGGACCATGCATGCGGTCGGTCAAATTATGACTTTCAGAAAATTCCTGAACCCCTGTACCGATCTGGGTGATTTTTGCATATGTTGGTCACCCAGATCGGGGCTATCAGGGGATTTAACTTTTGTGGGGTTTTATGTATTTTTAAGGCACTTTTGGGGTGTTTGTGAAATGTGTGTGTTTTTGTGCTTGGAGATAATTGAGTTAAATACAGTGCTTGACTCAAATATCTCCCAGGCATAGGGGAGGGATTGACCTATTTTGTATGGGAGTGTCCTGGACCTGAGAGCCAATGTAATTGTTTATATGTTTTTACTGTAGTCTACTCTCAGGTCCAGGGGGAGTGCCCCTTGCATGGGGACCTGCATATAAGGCCTGTTGTGGCTGCCATTAAACAGATTTGTTTTACCCTTCATGAAGTCTAGGCTCATGTTTGGGGCATTAGAGAGTTATATTTACTCTGGGGATTGCTATAATCACTATACTCCCTTAGATCACAACAATTGCTCTTGTAAGAGCAGCCTGCTTTGTTCTCTGGACTAGGAGAGGTCTACCCACTGGAAGCTGGATCCTGGTCTTGGGTCCAGGGTGGGTGGAGGACAACCAAGCTGCAGAGGTTTGTGTGGTTTATGGTGGTTATGGTGTCCATTGCGGTGCTTATGGTACTCAAGGATTACTAGGAAGCAGCGATTGACGGAGGTACCCAGTCGGGTGCCAGGCGGTCCGTCACACATGGGTTCTAAAATACTAAACTATGGGGGATTTTGTTTTTTAGCATTGTTAGCATTGGTCCTGAGGTTAAAGGGAATAGGAAACATAGGCACTAGTACTAACATAGGTACTTGAAATACTGCAAACTAACACCAATGCTGTATCAAAAACTCCAGTTGTGGATCTTTGTTTAAAATAGTCAAGCATGACTTAATAATTTAATTAATAATGTCTTACATTGGTTAAACTGCTACCTTTAGATAGTGGTAAAACATTTTATAGTTAAAATCTAAAATAGTTAAAAGCTATAATCACCCAGGCACTTTAACTCAATGAAGTTGCCTGAGTGCAGTGGTCCTGTTTTTTAATTTTGCAATGTTAAACAGTTCAGTTTTTAACCCCTTGACAAAGTTGGGGCATTCTATGCAGTCCTACATAAAGTGGGCTTTAATGTTTGTAGTGTGGCACAGAATGCCCTACATATTTAGTGTAAGCAGGGTTAAATCCAGTGATACTTGGGGCTCTCCTCTGTCTGCTGGGGCCATTTTTAGTACCAAGACTTTTAGACGAGCTGTTTGCATTGCTGGAATCAAGAGCTGCAAACAACACTTTGAATAGACTTTTAAATGCCTATTAAAAGATTGCAGTGCGATCCATGCACCACTAACCTCAGGTATCAATGATTCCCATTAAGGAAAAACTGCACTTTTTTTTTTTGAGAGAGAGAGAGAGATATGTATAACAAGGTAAGGCAAGCAGTTATTCCATTAGCACCAGAACAGGGTGAATGGGCTGAATAATCTGCATATTGCACTTAAACAGAACAGAGAAATCTGTATATATGATAGCTATCAAAAGAACTCTATATGCATTGCTAAAACAATCTCTAACAGAATTGGCATAATGAGTGTAGCTAAATGAGAGGGCCCCAGACTTTTTAAATGAGGTGCTTTCTGTAAAACCGATTCATAATTTTAGAACTGATTTTAGCAGTGGGTTACCTTAGGGTAGCGTTGGGGTTAGTGGTAGAGTTAGGATTAGGATTAGATTTAGGGGTAAGAGTAGGGTAGGGTTACACTTATTGTATGGGTTAGGTTAGGGTTAGCTGTAGGGTTAATGTTGGGTATGGTGTTTTTAGGGTTAAAGTTAGTTTAGGGTTGAAGTTAAGGGTGAGATTAGAGTATGCAGTATTGGGCAATGTGCATGGCTGGTATAGGGTTAGCATAAAGTATCAAAAATGTATTTAAATCGTAATTATATGAGGCATTTAACGATAAGGACTGATATATGAATCTATGTTTAGTTCTTTTTAATTAGTTGCACTGGATGTGTAAAATATATATTTTTTTAATGTGAAACTAATATTTTATAATTTTTCCCATTTTTAAAATATTTTTTTTATATGTAATGTTGTTTTAGGTTTACATACAGGATAGTAAAGGAAAGTTTTTTTTCTGTACTTTTAAAAAATATATATATTTGAAGGGAAAGCATTAAATTATGGTGAAACGAATCTATAGCTCAAATTCAAACTTTTTGTTAAATCCTACTCTAATGGCTGTCATACTGACAGCCACTAGAGGTACTTTCGCAGCACTGGTGCGTGATGCTGAACCCTTACTAGGAAACCATTGATTCTATGGGGAAGCTTGCATGCGTGTATGACACTCACTGTGCATGCACATCAGATCCCCAATGAGCCTCTATGACGAACATTGAGTTAGACCATATTTTCTCTGAGACTTCAAAGGAGGCAGAGAGGCAAGCAGTGCCAAGGGAAAACAAAAGTAAATTCATTTATTTTATTATTTCATATGGACAGAGACACTAAAGCATTAAGAATACAGGCTTGTATTCCTAACAATGTAGTGTTCCTTTAAGTGTAGATGCAATATATGCATTCAAGCAGCAGTATATATGTAAATGAGCAGACAAGAGTGTTGGGATTCATATGTACAAGACAAATGAAATAATATATATATTAATAATGTGTCTTACTGCCACGTCCTCTAAAAATACCGACCCATTTGACACTGACCTATATTGTTCTTTATTTATGTAATAGCAAGAATTAATGCAATATTTTAACCATAAAAACATCCTTTAAAAAAAACCAAAAAAAAAAACAGCAACCGAAAGCTACTTTTGTATCAGACACTGGCCCTCCAGAAGATTCTGCATAGTCCTTGTCCTTATTAGTAGGTAATTAAATGGTTCCATGTGATATTTTAAACTAGGCTTGCTTAAAAAACATTCACACTGCTCAACACTCACACCTAATTTAACAAACAAAAAACATTAAAGGCATTATTCACTGAATATGGAATTGTGGTTTAGTGATGAGGGTAATGTAAAATGTAATGTTTGATTCCCTTTTTAGCTATTTTGATTAAATTGTTTTTCAGATACCTTGCCATTTCTCCTAGATTCACTGTTTTACAAATCAGCCCCTGGACGAATATAAAACTACACTAGCTTAAATGTTCAAGTTCGTACACAAAAATATGATTATGGACAAAATAAATTAAAATCCTTATCTCCGTAATTATACCTGTGATTGCACTTCTGCAATGTTCTGACATAGATTATATTTATATTAATAATTTTTACTCCATTATCAGTGTTTTGTATAGCCAAGAAAATAATTACATTTACAGTTTATTAAAAAAAAAAAAAAGTATTTTAGAAGGACACACTTTATATATAAAAGTGTATTATTGGGAAAATGGTGATTCAGTTTGTACTCTTTGAAATAATTTGACAAGAACTTTTTTTATGTGGCGTTATAAAAATGTCAAGTTAATAACATTTCCTGCTGAGATTGTTTGTGAATTGTCAGAATAGCCTAATCCCGCAGAGAATTAATAAAACCTGTTTGTATGCTGGCATTAGTATTGTGCAGTGCTAGAAATGTATCCTACTAATTTGTACGAAGATTTGAATGCACAAAAACAGATTCACAGAGAGATGAAAGATATGTGAGATTCATCTACCCTATGCCGACTACAGAAAACAAGTACACATACACTGTATTTTATGATACATAACAGCAAGAGATGTTGATGTATGTGGAAAGTTTGCCTCGTTACTGCATTTTTATATTTAATTGAGAATAAGATCTCGTAGAAATAGTAATATATGATAACGGCAATCTTAATTAATTAGTTATAAATGACAACTGAATGAACCTCAGTGTGTTCTAAAGTTTGTTTAGATACCATTGTCTGTTTTCAATGTTGACTTCAATCCTAGAGACTTGAGTGCCCATTGAGCATAATGATCCATCACCAGATAACCCATCGTAGGTAGAAGCAGCAGATAGAATTAACCCCAGTTGGTAAGGTTACATATATCAAAAAGGGGAGGGGAAAAAGAACAATGATATAGTTTTTAATCAGATTCTTCATTGTTGCAAAATATTGGCAAAAAAAGCCTTCTTGCTCTAGAGAAGAATATTATGGCACTACAAAAAGTGCAAAGGTGGCCTACAAAATTAATAAAGAGAATGGAAGATTTTAGTTTCGAAGAAAAGTTAACAAATTTAAATCTGTTCAGAAAAAATGGCCCTTCGGAGTAGATATGACAGCATTATACAAATATATTTGGGGTTAATACAAACCATTATCTAGAAATCTATTCACACAAGATTATATATAGGACACAAGGTCACTCCTTTAGTCTGGAAGAAAGGAGATTTAGTCTAAGAAAAACAACTTATTTTTTTTTTTACAGTAAGAACAGTATGGATGTAGAATTCTCTGCCCGAAGAGGTGGTTTTAACAGAGTCTATACATATGTTTAAACAGCAACGGGATGAATACTTGCAAAAAATATCATATTCAGGAATATACATTTTAATAGGTGGGGTAACAGCTTTTTGATGCAAGGAGAGATTTTTTTTTCCTAAAGAGTTGCAAAATTGGAAAGAGCTTAAAATTGTTTTGCTAAATTTTGCATTGACAGCAAAAACAGATGTGGGAAAGGCTGAACTTGATCGATGCATGTCTCTTTTCAGCTATGTAACTATATAACTATGAAGCATTATTAAAGTGATTTTGCCAAAGGGAACTTTGTAGATATGACATGTCTGCTTAGGTAGGGTAGTCAAAAAAATCCAATCTACTCTTGTTTTTTAACCTGTGATAAACTGTGCTTAATAATTAATTGCTATTATGCACTATTGAATAATGATAAATATAACACCTATCAATGGGGAAAAAGGAGACTGCTTGTTGGCCCTAAACCGACATATTACGAACAAAGACTCTATTGTAATTGGATAGACATGCAAAACAGGTCTAGTTAGAATGTACATCCAGTAATGACACACTTAGAATTACTTATTTTCTTGTTTGTGAGCCTGCACAACTATTAAATAAAGAGTTATGTAATCCTGTAAGACTGAAGACTTCAGGGCTTGTGCTAGCTTGCATGCCTCAAAGATTCAAACCGGAATGTAGAGGTCAAACCACATAATACACACATGTGAGTACGAGAGCACTGGTCTTTCTAAATGTCAGTTGGAATTGATACTGTCTTTGTGACGTCCATATTTTTACTGCAACGCTTTAATTCTTAATGCACTAATGCTGCCTCAAATAACATTTTGAACAAAGGATACTAATGTAATGTGTCATACTATTTGATACACGTCCTCGCTATCTAAGCCACCATTAGCACTGAGCAGTTGACGCAGTTATTTAATCTTTTTGTAAAATTTAACTTGATTGTTCACATTGTGTCGCCTTTTTATTTATTTATTTTTACGTGAACGCTATCTATGTATAAATGTAAAGGAAATAGAGAAAGCGTACATTTTCAGGAAACTTTACGTATTCAAGCCATTTGTTTTTCTTGTAAAGGATAATTATTTTGGGTATTAAAATGGAAATTTAATCATAGTTTGCCAGTCAGACTCCTTTTAATATTACAACTGCTAGAAGATCGTGCATCACTTTTAGCATCCCTATTGGAAAATGTTGCTTGGTATTCAGAATAGAGGTGATAATAGGTACAGGATTAAAGATATAAATGCAAAACTTGATAAGATGACACATTATGGGACTCTACCATGGTAGGTTACAAACAATGACAGAGAGAGCATCCACCTTCTATTGCCAAAGGGTTCAAGGACTCATGTTCTGCTCCACCAGTAAAATATTCAAATACAAGCAAAGAATGCCCAGCACTCCTTATAGTGAAAATGATATCCATATTGGCAACCCAAAGCTTTGGGTTGCCAAGAAAGAACTGTAATTTTTCACCATAAGGAGAGCTGGGCATTCTTTATTTGTATCTACTATGATAGGCGACCATTTAGCAGAGACACCACAGGTTGTGTTAAGAGAAAGTCATTGCAAGCACAATATGTGGTCCTACCAATATATGAGACAATCTTGGTAAGTGACAATCAACGCAGACACAATATGTGGCACTAAAACACTACCATAGTAGGTGACCATTAGTGCAAACCCTACAAGTGGTCGTGCTGTGGTATTTGAGAGTCAGCAAAGACACAGATAGAAATATGAAGGATGACAATCAAGACATGTATGCCCTGTTATGGAAGGTGGCAATCCAGACACAAGGGAAGTTATCAACACAATAATATATTTAATCACAGGTGACAGTCAGCACAATGATTGCTTTTCACAACCCCCTTTTCACTTGGAGTGCTGCTAATCCTGACCTTTTGATAGGGACTAAATAAAAAACATGTGTCCACTTTGTCCATTTTATGATGTGGTACTGAAAGATAGAATAACTATAAGAAATAGATTTTTGACATTTACAAGGTTATTTATTGAAAGGGACACTATAGTCACTAGAACAAGTACAGCTTATTGTATTTGTTCTGGTGAGTGCAGTCAGTCCCTTCAGGATTTGTGCTGTAAACCCTGTCTTTTCAAAGAAAAGACAGGGTTTACATTACAGTCTAGGGTCACCTCCAGTGGACTACTAGAGATGGCTTCTACAGTTGCTTCCTCTGGCAGTGCTGCACACTGTGCACTGACATTCAGTGTCTTCTCCCTCTGCATGGAGACACTGAACTTTCCTTATAGAGATGCATTGATTCATTGCATCTCTACGAGGAGATGCTGATTGGCCAGGGCAGCATTTGGTTCCACCTCTGGCCTGACACCTTGGCTGAGATCATCAGAATTGACAATCTCAGCCAATCCAATGCTGTGGGAAAGCATTGTGATTGGCTGAGATCATGAATTCTGATTATGTCAGCCAAGAAGGCAGATCGGGGCACAGCTAGCACCAGCAGATTGAAAAAAAGGTTAGATTTTACTACATTCATGGGGTCAAGGGGGGGGGGCAGGGAGGCTAAATAGTGTTTTTAACACTATAGGGTCTGGAATACATGTTTGTTCACTTTAGTATATTACCCCGATAGGTCGAAGCAGTTAGTGCTTTTATTGAAACCTTTGATAGCAGTACGCAGTGTAAGATTCAAACTACTAACTACCTATTTAGGTGTACTCAAACCCTGACTTCTCTGTAAGAATAATACTATATGTAAATTTGTTTTTTTTAATATATATTACATGTTAAATTGAATATGTTGCTGAACTTTATAGATTTCTGTCCATGTGAAACCGATAACTACCTGCCAGTCTGTCTGCATATCTACTGTACATCTATTTATATAATAGCTTTTTCTCAAATTATTTGAAAACAAAGTAGATATAAAACCAAATTTTGGGAATATCAAGGCCCTTACACAAAGATCCAAGAAATAACAACAAAAATTCTGATAATAAGTTAAACAGAATGTCTCCTTTTGTTCTAGGCCAAGTCAAACATTTATATCAACACAAAAGCTATTAGCAGCTAATAAAATAAAACCAAAACATAGTGTAAATCTGCAAGCTTGCTGTTTCTTCTCTTCAGCTTAATTGTTTTACCTTTCCACACTATTCTTATTAAAGTAAATAAACACTTGATCAGTAAGTAAATATAACACAGACAAGCCACTAGAAGGAAAATAAAAAACCATGGAAGGATGTATTTAACTCTTTGGGTACTATATGCGTAAGGCACTCCCTTATGCACCTACTGAGGAACGTAATAAATAACTCATGAAATTAGGACAACCTACAGCTTGTTTCCATGGTTTTCTGTAACTTTATTTAAAATTCCCTAACGGCTAAAATGGCTGTTGCTAACACTAGCTGCTACTTGTAGCTTCCAAGGTGCAAAATTTAATATGTATTTATTGGTTGGTAATTGGAGACTGACAATGTTTTAACATCTCCCGTAGAGAATAATAGGACGACTAAACTCTATTAAGCACCTGGTTTTTATACTGAATGGTAACAATTACCACCTGTCTCTATCAAACTAAAGATAAAAATACCACATTTATTACTGCAAACCCAATACATCTTTTAGTTATATCTAAGTACAATTAACCACAAAAACATTTTGTGTTGATGAGTGTATTTATTTAGCAATAAATACCTGTGAAATCAGGTGAAATCAGAAGTGTAAGAGACCCTTTGTATAATGTCCTGGTACAGTTACTAAGGCAATTAATTGGAAAACACATATTTTAATTGATTTACAGCCATGTTAGAAAATGGAAAACACTACATAGTGGACTTTATCAATGAGGGCAGACGCAGGCACAGATTGCACTCAAAAGTTGACAAGGAAATCTGTTGGTATTTTTGAGTTGCAATCATCTACCAGCTGTGAGTAATTTTTAATAATTAGTACATTTCATGACAGCTGTGGACAAGAGCACATATTTGAATATTAAATTCAAAAATGTAAAAATGAAAAGTCTGAAAGTCAGCCTGCCCAAGGTAGAAGGATTTCTGATAAATAAGGTGGGCACATTTTGGCCTGGGATGCAGGAAGGCCATACACAGTTCTTGGCTGCTACCTCAATGTTGATACTCAATAGAAGAACTAATGAAGATTAACTAATTCTAGACACCTCATACATTCAGCAAAGGAATGGGTCTGTGATGCTGTATGCCATAATCCCTGTATGTAGAGGTCTGAAGGTCAACCTACCTGTCCCACTTCCCACTTGAATAATGAATCATCTGGTGGAAGACTTGTATTCTCCAAATAACAGGTCATTGCAGCTTATTGATGAGGTCAGCTAACATGTTTCAAGATAAGATGATGTTGCTACACAACAAGGCCCTCTTCATTTCTGATGGCTCAGCCCATGAGGTAGATGAATAACTAATTCTAGACAAATATCCTTCAGTAGAATAAAAATACAATGTGATTACAATGTGGTTGTCATCCTGTCAACAAAGTGGGATATACACAAACCTTTAAAAGAGCTGCAAAATCTCATTACTAGAGATCTATACTGGGAATCCTGACATTTCTGCTCTTGATGAAGAGTAACCAAGATATCTACTCTCATAGATTCACGTTAAAGCAGAAAAACTAATTTACAAACTTAACATGCTTACTTGACTCAGAACAACCTCCATTGTTTTAGTTATGGGAACCAACATATTGTCTTTCGGGGTATCCTATACTCAAAACATTTATAAATCTCATCATTAAACTCAATGGCATTTGCGGCAGGGAAGGCCCAAGCATGATTCATCAGAAAATGGAGAGGGGGCTTAAAGACTCTTTGTGTCATTACTATCATAGTAATCTGGCATGTTTATGGTGCTGAGAGTGTCCTGTTATTTTCAGTAGTGCCTGTGCACCTAATGATGTGCCTGTGGTATATTTTACAGAGATCCTCTCTGATGGTCAGAGAACAAACGCTGAATGGCAGGACAAGGTTCCAAAATTCTGACTCTCCATAAGTAACAAGGCATTTTAAAATATTATGGTTTATGTAAGATAAGAATGTCAATAGAATTTGTAGCTCAGTGTCAATTTAATCATAAACAGGTATTGCAGCTGAATTTTAAATCTAATACTAATAATATATTTCAGATGCTTTATACTGGTCGACCCAATCTATTTATTTATTTACAAATTATCTACATCAAATAGAAGGTGATTTTCTACTATTTTACAGAGCCACACAGTAACATACAATAACATTTTAATATTATTTAGGAGATTTAACACAGATTATAACGTTTCAATTTTCTTTTAATACAAACAGATGGTCTTGCCTTTAAATTTATTTTTCCAGGACAGTCAAAATCCTAGATTTGACTTTAGCGGTATTAAAATGATAACAGATAGTGAATTGTAGAATTAATTATACACATAAATTATAAAGAATCAAAAAATAGAAAAACAAACGCGCGTTTACGCATCTGATTTAATGTTCGTATTTGTAACTTTTTGCTTACTTGATTTGGCTGTAAAAAAGGTAATTTAAATTATTAGGAACAATGACCTAAAGGAAATCAAAGGAAAACATAAAACTCTCTATATTTTTGCTAAATTAACTCTATCCAAATGTCTGCCATCTTCTAACACAATTAAAAAAAATATTTGGCAAATATTAAAAAGAAGTAATACCATTCGAGTTTTTCTTTGTGCTATGTGCGCTTTGATCATTACAGATAAGCTAACAGACAATGTAGTCTCTTTTAAGAAATATGGCTACTCTTTAGTCTTTAAGATATATTTAATAAGCTAATTTATAATACAGGCACTGTGAGGATGAAGATGAAGGATGTAACTGGCATCTAAGGGAGATATCGATTGATTTGGATTAAACAGGAAGCTTGTTTTCTTGCTAAATATATAAAGCAGGTAAGGATATTGATTTTTCAGAATTCAAAGAGAAATGTATGCTCATGATGCTAGCAAGAAAAACGTGAAAATTAGGTGATAAGAAAGTGTAATCAAACTTGGGCTTTTGCTGACTTTCACCTGGAAGGTCACTAGAAGGCCTTTAGTGAAAATGCTTTGACCCATTTTGGTAAGACTGGAATAGTGCTTGTCGGATCCTAAGCCTATCTTGAAACTGGTATTACCTTTTCTAAAAATAACTTCCTGCTATTTTGACTAGTAATTAAGTGATCTCTGATGTGGAGGCATACAGTTTGGCCCCGGCTGGGGGAAACAAATTTTGTATCACTTGTTTTTAAAGGGAATCTATAGTGTTAGGAATACAAAGTCGTATTCCTAACACTATAGTGCCCTCTGGTTCCACCCTCCACTGTGGCCCCCCTGGACACATTAAGGGTTAAAAACTCTTTAATCATGTACTGGAATAAAGGGTTAAAAAACTCTTTATTCATATTCCCGATATCTTACTCTGCCTCTACCAACGTCATTACATAGGGGGACCTAATGCACATTTGCAGTGAGCGCATTAGGCCTTCTACATAGAAAAGCATTGCCTCAATGCTTTCCTATGGGGATTTCGCTGGTGCTGGATGTCCTCATGCATGAGGACATCGAGCATCATTTCACAGAGTCAAACTCTGTGAAACTCCAGGATGTTCTGCTAGTGGCTGTCAGGTCATCAACCACTAGAGGTAATCTTAGTCCTGCAAAGTAATCTTTTCAGTTGCTCTAAAACTGCAATATTTTACAGGGACACTGCACCCAGACCACTTAATTGAGATGAAGTGGTGGTCCGGGTGCCTATAGTGTCTCTTTAAATAAAGCACTAAAAAGGTAAACCTGTCAGGATTACAAGTTGATCCAGCACGCAGTACTGTGTCACACCTAGGACTTAGGATAACGTATAACTGGATCTTAGAATGGCCGGACTAAACGTCTCCAAGAATAGTCAAAATACTAGCCGAGGTCAGGGACACAGAATCGGATACAAAGATGAGGGAAAGCCAAAAGTCAAGGATACCAGATATCAGGGAAGTCAAAACAATACCAAAGTCAAATACCAGAAAATCAAGATCAGGAACGCACTCTCGGATAACCATAGGCATGAAACCAAAACAGGGCAATGAGCAAGAGGAGAGTTGGGTTTAAATACCCCTCCTCTGGATCCAATTGGCTGTAACCGGCCTTTGCCCCAAAGGCAATTACCAGGTGTGCATGATTGCTGCTCAGCTAAACTCTCCTGTGGATTTGATTGTCCATGACCGGCCTTTGACCCCTAAAGTAATTATCAGGTTTCCATTTGCATGATTGCTGCTCGGCACAACTTTTCCTGTCAGGACAGTAAATGCCATTAACCACATTTTTATGTGCAGATGAATACGTGACAAAACCCAGAACCATGACATTGGTTTTAAAGTGCTCACAGTATTTGGCAGCAGGCAATTTGGATAAGAGAACATGCTGTCTGGTTATACAATCACTTCAGTAGGTGCAATGTGGGAAATGCAGCCTGAATATAATGGACTAAACAGCAGATACATAGACAAGGATAACCATGCGTTTTTCATGTGAAACATTATAGATTATACTCAGAAACTGTATGTACTGAGGGCGACAAAACCATAAAAGCTAGCAGGACATTATGACTGGAAGGGTTCTAATGACTTTATTTATAGCTGTATGGAATTCATGCCCATAAGGGACATGAGGTATTGCAGTGTATGTGTAAAGATGATGAAATTGTGTGATGCATCTCTAATGCAACTTTAAAGAAACACCTGGAAGTGTCCTGCATGGCATAAGCATGGTGTGTAGACATAAGCCAAGGGCGCAAGCATGATGGAAGGTATAAGGCAGCCCATTGCACATGTAAATTTATAAGTATGTTTCAATGCAGTGCTTACAAGATAAAATTACGAGATTCACAATAAATACAGCTTAGCACAAAGGAATATTCTCTATTGGTTATATGAAAACGTAAATGTCAAAACTGTTCTTCCTTTGCAGTCTGGGGCTTCTTCTGCATCTGCCAACGGTGTATTTAGGAGGAAATAAGACTTTGTGTGAACTATCAGACTCTCCCCTAGTTTTCAATCATTTAAGAAGTGCCTTTAAAACCCATCTCTTTAGGAATGCTTATGGCCTCCCAGACTAACCTCTACCTCACATACCTGTCTCTTGCTCTCTCTTAAGGGGCAGCACTTTACTCTCTCCTCCAGCTCTGTGTTTTATATCTCACCTATTATAGTCTGTAAGCTCGTTTGAGCAGGGGCCTCTTCAACCTATCGTTCCTGTAAGTTTTCTTGTAATTGTCCTATTTATAGTTAAATCCCTCCTCTCATAATATTGTAAAGTGCTACGGAATCTGTTGGCGCTATATAAATGGCGATAATAATAATGATAATAATAATAACAAAAAGACACATTGCTAAAGCAGGTTATGAAATAAAGTTCTTACCATACAGGAGAGTCCGCATCTGTAGCTTACCCACTAAGCATAGCAAAACCAACTGTGATGGCGAGTCTTAATCAGAAACAATGATGTGGGCCAAATAGTGCAGATAAAAAAGGGTTGCTTACTGAATCAAGTAGTGGGGGGTGCACAAAAGGACAAAACTAATGTGCTTTGTGCCTGTAAGACAGGTTTTCAGATATGAGAGGGACAAAACGCACTAGCACTACTCTTTTGATGCACTTCTCTTTGAACTATCCTACTTTATATGTTAGCTTGATTCAATAAAGAATCCCTTTTTTATCTATCCGAATCAGCCCACATCATTGTTCCTGATTGGTACCGGTAATAGCTGTTTTGCAATGGAGACAGGAGACTGGACTTTAGCCAGAGGAAAGGATCAGCATACTTAATCTTTTTATTTAGTTTACTATCCTTATTGTAAAGTAATGCAATGGTAAGAACGTTAACAACAAATGTCCCTCCTTAACATTACAATGACACAATTAGTCACATATGGAATTACTGATTAAGTAAAGCTTCTCTCCTCTAAATTGGCTTAAATGCTTCACACACTTTAATATTCATACAAATTGCCATTTAATAAATACTTTTTACAATTACTCATCCTACAACCTGCAACTCTGATGTTAGAAATATAATGAGGATTTGAGGATTCTGTCTTAATCGATTGCACCTCATTGACCTTGACAAGTTTAATGTGAGTTTTAGGTCAAATAAACTAAAATGAAAAAAATATGCCAAATTGAACATTTCCTTAATGCTTGTTTAACAATTCACTCTTAATTATCCCTTTAAAATGTATTACATGATATAATGTAGACTTGTGCACTGCAGTAAAATATGTTTCTGCTGAATCACTTCTGTCGTGAATAATTTATTCTGCGGGATAGCTGAAATTCGGCTATATGGTGGCTAGGCTGAATCTTTTTTATTAAAAATGTTTTGGGAATATGAATCAGACAAACCAAAAAGGTGCAAAAATGGTCCAAACAGTCTACTGCAAAATATTTACATGATATTAATATTATGTATATATTTTACAGTACACTGCTAGGTGCATTTTTGCTCCAACTGATTCACAGATCAAGTGAGAAAAATAAACCAATACAAGAAAAAAGAGGAGGAATAGTAAAAAAAAACCCCTATATTTATATAGTATATATTTGTTAAATGTATAATATTAATTAATTAATTTTGGACACAATTCTATACCGCAAACATTATTGATCCATTGATTGGCTACAAACTCGGCATACAAGAATGGGAAGTATTTCTTTGGTTGGGTTATGTCAACTCTGCGTTGAACCCAATTTTTGTATGGCCTGTTTCACAAAACATTTGGAAGAGCATTCTTTATGACAGTAGGATGCAAGATCCAACAAACACTGGCCTTTCCTCATATAATAGATGACCAGCAGAAACAGACAATCATTTATTAAATGGACTATTAACCCTTAAAGGACCAAGGACGTACTAGGTACGTCCAACAAAAAACGGTCCTTAATGACCGCGGACGTACCTAGTATGCCATCGCAGTCCTTCTTACTTACCCGATCGCCGCTGTTCCCCGGCAACGATCGGTGTTCCTCACGGTCAGGGGGGACTGACTGACCAGACAGTCCCCCCTCAGCAAATTAGGCCCTCAGAAAGAGCAGTCAAATTGCCGCATTAGGTGTCCATAGTGCTGCCTGAACTGACAGGCAGTCTCTCTGTGTCTGTAAAAAAAAAAAAAAATTTTAAGAAATAAAAAAAAATATATATATATATACACTGAACAAAATAATAAATGCAACACTTTTGTTTTTGCCCCCATTTTTCATGAGCTGAACTCAAAGATCTAAGACTTTTTCTATGTACACAAAAGGCCTATGTCTCTCAAATAATTTTCACAAATCTGTCTAAATCTGTGTTAGTGAGCTCTTCTCCTTTGCCAAGATAATCCATCCACCTCACAGGTGTGGTATATCAAGATGCTGATTAGATAGCATGATTATTGTACAGGTGTGCCTTAGGCTGGCCACAATACAAGGCCACTCTAAAATGTGCAGTTTTACTGTATTGGAGGGGTCTGGGGGACTCTGGGGGGGTCCAAAAACCAGTCAGTATCTGGGGTGACCACCATTTGCCTCACGCAGTGCAACACATCTCCTTCGCATAGAGTTGATCAGGTTGTTGATTGTGGCCTGTGGAATGTTGGTCCACTCCTTTTCAATGGCTGCGTGAAGTTGCTGGATATTGGCAGGACCTGGAACACTCTGTCGTATAAGCCAATCCAGAGCATCCCAAACATGCTCAATGGGTGACATGTCCAGTGAGTATGCTGGCCATGCAAGAACTGGGATGTTTTCAGCTTCCAGGAATTGTGTACAGATCCTTGCAACATGGAGCCGTGCATTATCATGCTGCAACATGAGGTAATGGTTGTGGATGAATGCATAGTAACATTTGTATTACTTGTACATACTTTCTTTACTTATCTTTGGTCTTATTATTATTTAGTTTATTTTTTCTATACCAGCCAGCATACTGTTATCTACATTCTACATTACTATGTATATATCCAGGAGATGCATCTGATCTCAGAGCCTTGTCTGCACTGAGAATAGTACCATCTACCCTTTTGTTCTCTGTATAGTCTTCACATTGGGGTTATGCCCCTAGAGACCCCTGGAGTCTCTTTGCACTACTTAAGACTACGGTTTGCACCCGGCACTATTACCCTTGGGGTTTAGTACAAGGGTTTGTAGCCATTGTCTTATTCTCTCTATATATTTAAATTCTATGTGCATATTTATGTCATATTTTAACATAATTAAGTAATTTTATTGTTTGCAATTTGAGGGACCTGCTTGACAACCCAGGCCGAAAGTCCAGAGAATTTAATTTGCTAGCACTGTATTTAACCCTGTAACTTTCCCTGTGACCCTAAAACCTGTACATGGAGGGTACTGTTCTACTCAAGAGACTTTGCTGAATACAAATATTAGTGTTTCAAAACAGTAAAACATATCACAGCGATGATATTGTCAGTGAAAGTTAAGTATTTTGTATTTTTAACAAACAAACAGCACTTTCGCGGATTATATCATCGTTGTGATACGTTATACTGTTTTGAAACACTAATATTTGTGTTCAGCGAAGTCTTCCGAGTATAACAGTACCCCCCCATGTATAGGTTTTATAGTGTTTTTGAAAGTTACAGGGTCAAACATAAGGCTTGATTTTCCATTTTTTTCACATTGTAATTTGCCAGATTGGTTATGTTGCCTTTGAGAGCGTATAGTAGCCAAGGAATGAGAATTACCCCATGATGGAATACATTTGCAAAAGACAACCCAAGGTATTGCATATGGGGTATTTTCAGTCTTTTTTAGTAGCCACTTAGTCACAAACACTGGCCAAAGTTATCATTCATAATTGTTTTTTTTTGCATTTTTAACACACAAACAAATATAAATGCTAACTTTGGCCAGTGTTTGTGGCTAAGAGGCTACTAAAAAAGACTGAATATTGAATACCCTGGGTTGTCTACTTTAAAAAAAATATGTACATGTGAGGTGTGATTCAGAGATTTACGACAGATAACAATGTTACAATGTCCCTATTGATAAATTTTAAAAATATATATTTTGAAACAGCAATGTCCTACTTGTACTTATAGCCCTATAACTTGGGGAAAAAAAGCTAAGAACATGTTAACATTGGGTATTTCTAAACTCAAGACAAAATTTAGAAACTATTTAGATTTTATAATTTTTTTTACCTTAAATTATATGATATGATAAAAAAATAATGGTATCTTTAGAAAGACCATTTAATGGCGAGAAAAACAGTATATAATATGTGTGGGTACAGTAAATGAGTGAGAGGAAAATTACAGCTAAACACAAACACTGCAGAAATGTAAAAAACAGCCTGGTCCTTAACGGTAAGAAAATTAAAAAATGGTCTGGTCACTATGGGGTTAATATTGCTTAAAGAGCGTGTCAGTTTTCGTCATCCGAAGATTAGATGTCATGCAAAATATTTTTTTTACACCATGTTTAAGTAAAAATGTTTTTGCAATGCTTAGACTGACACAGGCAAAAATATGCAAACTGACATAATATAATGGTAGAAAAAAACTAAATTTATCTCAGGATAGGGTCTGGTGTGAGCCATGTATTGTTTAAGTTTTAAATAACTAAGCTGGTTCAAACAGTTAGTAGTTCCATTCTCCCTTTGACTTATGCAGGTATAGTCCCATTTTATTTATATTGGGGTTCCTCGCCCACTAGATGAGTACACTCATAGCTGCCTGTAAGACAATAAGCTCAGAGGACCAAATGGCTGGAGGAAAAGGCCAAAAAAGGAACTCTACTTTGGGAGAAAGTATGTCTGCACCATCTTAATAAGAACTAGATGCAGAGCTAGAAGAAAGGCACTGTGCCTCATGTAGGTGAGATGTGGACAGTTCAGTCAGAAAATATTCTGTGGAATTGCCATTACCAACAGTTTGAAATGAGGCATTTGGGAGGCATTTTGACCTTGAAATAAAGTACTATCAGTATGGAATTTTGTCTCTCTGTGATGCATTGCTGAACACTTTTAAGAGTGAAAGTAATAAAAATTAATTTTGACGAAATGTGTTGTGAGAAGCATTCAAATAACCCTTTCTGATCCATTAAGTATATTTCCTACCTACTTTGTATCCCTCATAGCACTCCATTGAGTAATGCTTACATTATAGATGGAACACTTACCCTTGTATTGACATTGGGCGTACATTTTGGTATAAAAAAAAAAAGAAGAGAAAGCAGCAGTTAAAATTGCATTTCATTAAACCCAAAAGCTGTTTTATCTCACATTCCTCTTATATAAACATTCAGATTTATTTTTGAACAAGTGTAACACAATTGCTTTTGTAAATGATATACAGTATAACAATTACTTTTTTAATTAATACAGAATTCTGTTTTGTAGCAGTGCAGGTTGTCAGTGGCGGAACATATGAAGAGAGGGCTTTGGTGTAAAAATTCTTTACCCCCTCTAGTGCAAGCATGGCCAAATGGTAAATCCTCATCTGTTTTACAACTCCCACAATACTCTCCTAGATGGGCTCATCCTTGCAGAGTTGTATTTGTGAGCAGTGTTTGTGTTTAAATGTAATCGTGTTTTGTGTGTTTTTCAATGTATTTATGTATTTGTGTGTAGTGTTGGCA
Source organism: Pelobates cultripes (assembly GCA_933207985.1). NCBI lineage: Eukaryota > Metazoa > Chordata > Amphibia > Anura > Pelobatidae > Pelobates > Pelobates cultripes. The sequence continues at coordinate 28,736,962 of OW240917.1, forward strand.
TTTGAATGCAGTGGTATACCCGTGTTAAGTATTTGTGTTTGTATGTTTAGTTGTAATTTGATTACTGGGATTTATGCAAGTACAGTGCCCAGCATATACATACACTGACACATTCCAGGGGCCAGATCGCACTGTTAAAGTGCTATGGTGCCTGGATGGGCCCTTTATCGAAGATATCCATGAGGTGGCTCTAAGTGCATGGTTCACCTGATGGGACCCCTGAGCTTAAAGGACCACTATAGTGCCAGGAAAACATACTCGTTTTCCTGGCACTATAGTGCCCTGAGGGTGCCCCCACCCTCAGGGTCCCACTACCGCCGGGCTGGATGGCAAGGAAAAGGGTTAAACTTACCTTTATTTCCAGCGCCGGGCGGGGAACTCTCCTCCTCCTCTCCACCTCCGATCCTCCTCTTCAGCTGAATGTGCATGCGCGGCAGGAGCTGCGCGCGCATTCAGCCAGTCTCATAAGAAAGCATTCATAATGCTTTCCTATGGATGCTGGCGTCTTCTCACTGTGATTTTCACAGTGAGAAGCACGCAAGCGCCTCTAGCAGCTGTCAATGAGACAGCCACTAGAGGCTGGATTAACCCTCAGTGTAAACATAGCAGTTTCTCTGAAACTGCTATGTTTATAAAAAAAAAGGGTTAATCCTAGAGGCACCTGGCACCCAGACCACTTCATTAAGCTGAAGTGGTCTGGGTGCATAGAGTGGTCCTTTAACATCTGCACCAGCTGCACTGGCTGTAGTTCCTCCACTGCTGGTTGTAATACTATACTATTTTACTGCTACTAGTTTTGCAGTTCTAATACTAAATAAGTTTAAATTAACTTTCTTTAGCTGCTGTAGCACTTTGTCTCGAGTCATCAATTCACAATTTTACTGTAAGTTTTTTCCTCTTGCCATAGGATCCTCTTTAATATAAACTGAGGAAAAATAGATATTTTAATGCCTTTTCCTGTTCTTCATTAACTAACACGCAAATCTCTGTTTTCAGCGTACCTACTCTTTCATTTTTTGCTTTGTTAGAATTTATGCGCTTGAAACATTTTTTGTGATTGGTTTTGCTTTCATTGACTTTTTTCATTTCTCATTTCTCTAGTTGCCTTTTACATACATTGTTGGCTTCCTTAGATCTTATATAGGATGCTTCTAATGACGATGGAGAAAAAGTTAGTAAGATACATTTTTACTCCATTCAGGGGGGAGGAGATAGTCCAGCACTATAATGTTAGGAATACATGTTTGTGTTCCTAATACCATAGTGTTCCTTTAAGTGAATCGTTCCACTAATGTCAATTTTTGCCACTTTTGAAAATCATTCTCTGACCAACTGCCCATGCACCCAAGCTCCACACAACAGTTTAGAATTCAGAATTCTGGATGAAATAACCAGGTAACTTCTAGTTATCCCACAAACTTATCCAAATAGTGTTTTTAACTGTATAGGTCAGGAATGCATGTTTAAATAGTGCTCCTCTAACGCTGCTTATAAGTATTTGCTACATATTTGCACCTTTCTGTGGAACTCCCTTCCCTTCTCCGTTAAAAAATCTTTGAAAACTCACTTCTTCAGGAAAGCATATCAAACTGTTAGCAGGTTTTCACCCCCCTCCCCATGACTCCTCTCCTGCAACTGTCAAAAATAACCTACTAAGCCCTCAGTGAATACTTTTCTAGCAACCTATTTCATTAACCCTACTCATAGCCTTTGTGTTACTATACCCCACTCCCTCTAGCATGTAAGCTCATTGAGCAGGACCCTCAAACCCTCTGTGTCTGTGCATCCATTTGTCTGGTTACAATAATGTATCTGTTAGTCCACCCATTGTACAGCGCTATGGAATTTGCTGGCGCTATATAAATAATAATAATAATAATAATATTATAAGACATGCTGGATACAAACTGTCAAATTAATAAATCAATCGATAGATATATAAATCAATAAATCCATGAATTGTTTAGATGTTGTTTTTATAAATATAGTTATTAGACTGTCTTGGAAGGACAATGTTTTAAAATATATATTACACATTTAAAATAGTTGTCTGCTATATTTGCAGTCATCTGCCCTCTAACTTTTACTAAATGTCAAACATGGGAATGAAACTTCATATTTCAAAGTCTGCTAACATTTCCTACACTAATTACGCTTAGAATTTAAAGTGATGCATTTTTGCATCTTTAAATTGATAATAACATTAACATTTTCTTTGAAAAATTAAAGTTCATCCATCATGAAAAAAAATAGCATAGTGACATATTACAGTGTAATTTAATGTACTTATTATCTGGGCACATTCGTAGAATGCTTTCTAATGCTGAAGATTAACCACTTAAAGGGACACTATAGTCACCAGAACAACTAAAGCTTAATGTAGTTGTTCTGGTGAGTATAATAGCTCCCTTCAGGCATTTTCATGTAAACACTGCCTTTTCAGAGAAAAGGCAGTGTTTACATTGCCCCTAGGGACACCTCCAAGTGGCCACTACTCAGATGGCCACTGGAGGGGCTTCCTAGCTCACGGCTGAACAGTAAGCAACCCTGCCGCTCTGCATGGAGACACTGAATTTTCCTCATAGAGATGCATTGATTCATTGCATCTCTATGAGGAGACCCTGATTGGCCAAAACAGCATTTGACCCCTATGGGAAAGCATTGGATTGGCTAAAAATTGGTCATTCTGATGATACCACAAAGGAGGCAGAGCCAACACCAGGAGACCCGCACAATGCTGGAAGTAAGATAAGTTTAAACTTTTATAGGGGGGCAAAAGGGGACAAGCCACCTAAATTGTGGGTTTAGCACTGGAGGGTTAGGAATACATGTTTGTGTTCCTGACCCTATAGTGATCCTTTAAGGACCAATGGTTTCTCAGCATTTTATGTTGTCATAACTAAAGGACCCCTAAACACCCCACCCCAGGGTGGGATTTCCTTCTTGTTTAGAATCAGCAGCTCTATAGCACCCTGCTCTCACCAAAGTAGACTAAATTGAATTGCAACATTTGGGCTAACATAGCCAAGCCGTAAAAAAAAAAAAAGAACAAGACCCCCAATATCTTTTAAAAAATATTGATATGGATATTACAGTTTTGCAAATCAGCATCAATGAATGTGATATATCATATTAGTGCATTATTCGTGACAGTTCGCTTTGAAAAGTTAAAATCTGTGATGTCATTTTATAACGCTATTATATGTTTTAATGAATCTGAATCTGAATCTGAAACCAAACCAAAAACAAAAAAAAATCCATTCTAAAACATTTTAATAAATATAACAATAATCACAATAAAGAATAATACTATTTCTAGTATTCAATTTTTTTTTTTTTTTTTTAGGAGATTCTAATTGCAGGATTCGACACACAAACTGACATTTCCTACTTTTCCCAGTTTTATATTCCCTAAAAAAAAAAAATATACACTCGATGTACAGATGTATACATTACCTCTAGGAACCTGAAATATAATTGCATTATGCTCCATGGAATATTTTCTACTTGCAGTAATCATTCAAGGAAAATTAGATTATTTAGGTGTATAGTTTATAACATCTTTTTAACTATTTCAGTAGGACACAGACACTTTTTTTCTATGGCACATAAACAGTTAACACAAATGGCAAGAATGATATCAATACCTGTTCTGCTTATAAAGGGTTAACCATTCGAGTTGACAGATGGGGTAATCACAGCCATAGTTATACCTCTGACCTCTTGTACTTAAAAGGTTAAAGTAGAGTCTCATTAAGCTGCATATACTTGTTCACAAAGTATGGTATATCAGATCAATTCAAGTGGAGACATTGGAGGCCCAGCCAGGCAGCCATACAGGTAATCGACTGACTGATCATTCCTCTGATAAAACTTCACTGATTGCTTTCGTGACTTCTTCTCTGAATATAATGGCTAGCATGTCATCACGCTGCCATTTACCTTTCCCATGAATACCACACGTGATTTGCACGGCATGTGGATGAGACTGACTTAAGTTGAAGACGGCGTTTAAAATAGACTCAAGGACACAAATTGCTTGATTTTCTCCAGAAATCATACTTGCAAATGTGTCTGACATGCTTTTAGTGGTTCAGTAGTTCATGTCAGAAATTACCTGGGGGGGGACATGATGCTACAAAAAAAAATAAAGTAGAAGAATATATGTAGCTGAAACAAGGCACTGCTTGACAATCGAGGAAAGTTCTAATACAACGCCACAGAATATGTTGGAGATACATCTCAATCTAGTTAACTGTGAAATCATTTCAAGTGAATTATCAACGATAATTGTGGAGTTAGACACCAAAGTGTGAACTGTTTGGGAATTCAAAGTGCAGTTTCCATTTTAGGTGAAAGTTGCTGAATTTAAAAACATAGCACAAAATTAGCAACCCTTTATTTGAATTGACCCTTTATAGTGAATAACCCTGAAGTAGTTTTCTTAACGCCTGCCTCCCAACATTAGGATGTATAAAATCGGGATAGGAGATGGGTAGACCTATAGTGGCATCCCTGGTGATGGCCAAGGGGGGCTAGACTAACTAAGAATAATAGTTTGGTGCTTACTCGGTATAGATAAAATAAGCTCTTTGTCAGCTGAGGGTAATTTCCACTTGTGAATCAGTTTTCATTATAACATTACATTGATAACGCTAGAGATCAAACATGCTTTAATCCAGATGGAGCACATTTGTGGTACCATGATTGTGGAGATTAGCAGCAATTAAAATGGTCCTATAGCCTAAAATATTGTATGTATTGTGCTTTATTCCTTATGTCTTCCCAACACTATTATTGCAGAAGATACAAACACAAAGTAAAATGTCTGTTAATGATCATACGAGAGCATGAGTAGCAGCTACTGTTCTGTATCACCCAACAATAAGGTTGAAGGTAAATGGTTTTCTCCAATCTTCTTGCAGATAGTAAGGTTGTTACTATGGTTTCAGCGATTGCAATACACTGCTCAAGGAATCTTTCAACTCATGTCTTGAATGTAAAACACCTCCACCTCCAGTGTTAAAGGCATACTGTAGGTACCCAGAAAACTTCAGCTCATCCTAAGTCCTGCTGTGTTAATCATTGCAGTTTTAGAGGAACGGCATGTTTCAATTGCTAGGTGACGTTAGGTTGCCTAATTGACACTGGACGTCATCACGTTCTGCTTCAGGACATCCAGCATTAGTTAAATCCCCATAGGAAAGCACTGCAGCAATTCACTTGAGGTGCTCACCGCGCACCTGCACTAGCCTTCCCCCCCCCCATCAGGTGATGAGCACCAAACCAGCACTTATTGGGTAAGTAAATAATTTTTTTTTAACCCTTTATTGGCAGAGGGATCTGTAGAGCTAGGAATACAGATATATACGTATATAGTACATAGCAACATAGTATCCCTTTAACCCCTTAACGCCGTTACGGCGTTCTATGCCGTCCCGCATTAAAAGGGCTTTAGAGCCATCGCGGCGGCATAGAACGCCGTAACGGCTTGCAGCCCCTGGAGGTCAGGTGGACTTACCTCCACCGCGATCCTCTTCTGGAGGGCTGCCTGACAGCCCAGACAGCCCTCCCCTGGCAAATATGGCCCCCTATAGCTGGCTGTGGATCTGCCAGCAGGGGACTGTCTGAAATGTCAGACAGTCCCCCTGCTTGTGGGAAAGTAAAAAAAAAATATTATTAGACATGTTTAAAATTAATTAAAAGTATTTTTATATATATAATATATGTATATCTATTATATATATATATATATATTATATATATACATATTATATATATGTAACGTCATACAAAGTGCATTTTACTATTAATATAAGTACATTATTAGTACGATATTTGCTATCTATATGTGCAGAGAGGGAATGTGGGGCCCGAGACTGCCAGAGCAGTCCTGGCCCCCCATGACCTCCGGGCCCGTGACAACCATCATGGTTGTCACCCCCTGATGGCGGCCCTGACATTAACAGCTAAAATGTCAGATGGAAATACAATTTTTTTTTAAAAATCTTATTTTCTCACATTTTGTAAAATTTTATTCATAATAAATTATGTTCCATATATGAATAGTTAATGATAAATTAAAGCCCTGTTTCTCCTGAACAAAATGACATTTAATAAGTGTGGGTGCACTTAATGTGACAGCGGTGAATTACGGTTGAACAGACATATAGAGCAAATTCCAGTTTTTGTTTACGTTTTGTTTTGATCAGAACGTGTACTATTGACTCCGTCCTGAAGGGGTTAATAAAATAACACAGGCTTGATCGTGGACAAATAAATCAGGATTCCCAGTCAGTCCAAATGTTGGCAAACTCCTTCTCTATGATATAGTTAATGTATCATTTATAGTGTCAGTGGTTCCAAAATGGAATGGAACAGAAAATAAATTTAAGAGTGTACTCAACCAAAGATGTATTTTTGTTAATCATCCTCATGTTTTCCTTCTCTAATAATATTTAATTATGCCTATAAACACAAATTGTATAGTACTATTGTTTTGAACTCATGTTCTCTGTTGTTGCTACTCTTACTAAAAATATAGAACAAAAAAACAAACAAAAAAAACACTTTAACCCCTTAAGGACACATGACAGAAATATTCCGTCATGATTCCTTTTTATTCCAGAAGTTGTGTCCTTATTGGTGCTGCTGTATATTTGGAATCCAGACCAGATTTCTATTGGGCTGAGTACCCACCCATTCATTACAGTATAAATTGTGGAGTCTTTGGAAACTGTTCAAGCAGTAAATATTGCAGTTAGGATGTCAATCTCCCATGCTAAATTTAGTGTAGGATCCACCAATATTGGAAAACTGTGACATAGTGGTGGGCTTAACGCAGTATGGTCATATGGTGTAACTAAATCTCCATATTTTTTTGCTAAGATAGGTGATTTTAGGTAACCTTTTAAAATGTAAATATGTATTTTATTTTTGTGTGTGCCGCTCCCTAGTCTGTACACGGTAAAGCATTGACAGGATATTGACAGCTGGAGATATTTAACATTTGAAGATTTACAACGTGTTCGTGATATAAAAAGATTTGGCACTGTGTAAAGAGAAGATTTCTAAGAATGAAAGAGAACTCTGTGTCCTAATGTTGGAATGAAAACTGAGCCAATTTTCAGAAGGCTGTATTCCATGAAATGGCAATGATATAAAAATATATGAAAGAGACAAAGCCCTGGACAAGAGATCTTCTGGCGGTAAAAGATTGCAATGATAGAAACTGTTCTGGAGAACGGTGCCGCTATATTTAAGATGAGTAATTTTAAAGTATGAAATATTACATATAGGTTACAATGGCACAGACTGAATTGATGGATATCTGGAAGTCATTATGTGAAAAAGTAAGCTTTTGTTGTTTTAAATGTTAAGATCAAGCAAAGTCTATCACTCACAACACTTTCATCAAAAAATGCTGTATTGACATTATTACACTATCAATTTCTTGCAGAGGGAAATTACTAAAATTTCTTCTGAAATTGCGAGAAGGAATATGAGATCAAAAGCTTGCCAACATCAGAGAAGGTTTTCGCCCGCAAATAGCACACTAAACCCTGATTTTAGAAATACCATGAGATCAAGGCACACTCAAGTTGTGTTCTATAAAAGGACTAGCATACATATATTCTCTTCACAAAATATGCATATTATCAGAATATGGTTGCACAATTTTAATATACGTCAAGGACTATCAAGATGAAGAACACAATTATGCCAAGAAATGTGTTAAGAGACAAGTGGTGACAATCTGAGATGAAGATGGCTCCAAGCAGGCTGAATGCACCTCTATGCTGCTTATCAGACAATATACAAGTAGTCAACTACAGCAAGGGGAGGTATGTAGTTGAGCTCACATGAAGCCATTAACCTTAAATAAAAGGTATGCACAGAAAACTAAAAACTACTTTGGAGCCTACAAAATATTATCATAAGTTAAAGTAAAATGCAGAAAGTATTAAACATTAAATACACAACTACACCTATGCCCCGCTCTAGCTCATTTTTATTCATCGGAAGAAGAGAGACACTTGATTTGGTTGTTGAGCTGACAATTAGAATGGTATCAGCATAATCTAACCACTGCATTTATTTCCTTTTCAATTTCCTATAAAACAAAATACAGATGTGTAGACAAACCCGGATCACTCAGGAGTTAAAATCCCACTTCGGTCTTATTCTGGTGGCATACCAAGTTTGGGATGATAAGGTATTCACAGGATCCAAAGACACCAAATCAGGTGGCACTCCAAATGTATAGAGAAAAGTTCCCAAATCATCTGCTTCTAGAAGAAGGACTGTGGAGTGGTTAGATGTTGCCAGAAAGGTTGTTTTCAAACCCCACTGATATTGTGTGTCATGGGGTCAGAGGCCCTGTGTCAGCAAGCATAGAGCACAGGTCTGGGTAAAAGGTGAGTGAGTGTCCTTCTCCTTTTTTGAAATTAAGTATATGTTAAAAAAAGGAAAAAATCTCACCTCTACCTTTAGTATATTACAGGATCTTTCGGCAATATACACACACCTTGGGTTGAGACAGTGTTTGAAAACTGGAATGAGTTTTTCATTCTACATATACTTAATTAACAAAAAAAAAACTTTATGAAATGAATATTACATAAAAACAATGTTTTGAGCTGACAGTTGTCCTTTCATTATCTTGATCTTTTTTACTTGGACATTGACCTTGATAGGTTTGAGAGCCATCTATTGAGTCCTGAAAAAGACCAGGAGGTCCCCACGCATAGCTGCTCGAGACACTCCCTGTGTTGCTGGGGATCTGCCACTACACACTGCATACTGCCTGCTCTGGATTCTGATACAGTGTTCCAACACCCTCCTGGACAGACTACATTCCGAGAACATGCTGCTTTACACACGCTTATGCCATTTGTCATCTTACAACTACAACTTTTTTTTGCATTGTGTGATATACATCTCTCCTTGTGCTCAGTGCATACCTTTTTTTTTTTTTTTATTTCTTGCATTTTGGTGGATTTTTTTGTAACTTTTTTGATTCATTTCTTTTTTTGCCTTTATATGGTTATCTGATATCAGCTTTTATATATTGTGCACAAATATATATTGCATATTGTGTGTAAATATACCCACACAATGTATAGCAGTTTCAGGCATTTCTGTTTTGGTTATTTGAGGATCCCTATATTGTAGCACTTGCAAATGATATTTTGTGAATATAACAACAATCTCTACATACATTAGTCTATGCACCAAAATAATTACACCGCTGTGCTCTATAATGTTAATTGCACAAGACAGATGGTAGGCTTTGTAGTTTTTAAATTTCTCCCAGTGGGTTTTCTTGCGTTGGTGTATCCATGGTGTATCCATTACAGATATTGTTTCTGTATCCTAAGTATTTTTATGTTCTTTAACCCCTTAAGGACACATGACATGTGTGACATGTCATGATTCCCTTTTATTCCAGAAATTTGGGGTTAAACAAACTGAACATTTAAATATTTACTATTAAAAAGTGATCATCTCTAACTTTTGAGTGCAGAATATTTTTTGTACTTTCTGTGGTGACTGTAAAGTGGGTTGGATCCAGCACCTTCCTCTTCAATATAAACAAATTGGCAGTGCGGTTTAGTATATTATGTTTTTTGTTCCTGTAATTTAATTTTCCTTTGCTACTGCTATACAGAAAGATGTACAGAGAGTAAAAGAAAAGAAAAATATTCATGGGTACCAAATATCATGAAAAACACAGCTTGGAAAAATCTTTGAAACAATATTATTATTAAACCAGCGGATCCGGGTGGTGCTGTGGTGCTTGTTTACAAATCTCAATATGGTACAAGGGTCATGAAACAACTGTCACAATAGGATGTAATTTGTAAGTGTCCTATAGATCTCACTAGCAAGGTTCAAAGACAAATTCGATTTTTGTCGAGGGGATTATTAGCAGTGATTTGTGGATAGTTCAGATGCAGAAGAATGCTATTACTCTGGTGATTTAAATTCTATTGAAGTTGCACAAGTCCCTGGAGAATCCCCCAGGAAGCCCACTTGTGGTCGTGATTACCCAGCAGTTTATCCTATTAGCTGTCGTTCTGAAAGTCTAATATTCCAAAGATTAAATCATGTATTCTAGATACAACTGATACTTTCAGAAAAATAAAAGAGGATAAAAAAAAATTACTTTAAATTAAAATGCAATTTTGGCTTCATAATGTGGTATATAAAATATTAAACAAGAGGCAATTAAAGCATTTATCTTACTTTATTAGAGAAATACATACATTAAGAGGAAGCTAATACAACATAAATAATTATTTACAGCAGCACAGCAGTATAGACTATTCTTCTCTTTTGTGTTATAACAATATAACACAAACAGAACATTTGCACAAATGCAACCACTGTTCACATGCACTTTGGCAGACAGAGATCCAGAACACCAACTAAATGAAGAATAAAGTAGCACACTGCGAAATGATTACAAAATGACCACATGTATACCATAGGTGGAGTACGAGTGATCATTCGGTTCCATAAAGTAAAGATCTCGACAGACGTAACACGAGCACAGGAAGGATCAATAGTTATAATAGTTTATATGTGCTTTTTTAGTCTTAGGAAGTGACTAAGCTAAGAATAAGTGCCCTCGAAGGCACAGATAGGGGCAACAATATAATAGTAGCCCTTGCAGAGTTACTGAAAAGAGTCACTAGTACCCTCCTATTTTATCTACTATTCCATGTGTGTCACTATCATATGTTACTATCCTATCTACTATAATTTGTGTTACTATGATATGTTGGTTCATGTAGCAACATTTAGGTGACAGTCCCACTTTCCCTTTATTTTATAATACTTTTTGTTCTAATTTAATCTACTTTATTTTTTTAAAATTTGTATTTTATTGTTTTATATCAAGTAATTCGGGATACAGAAAAGAAGGGGGAATGGGTTAGTTAGGGTAACACGTCATCTGTGTATCATCAATGGTTGACTTGTCACACAACATCAGATAATCATATTTCAGCATTCATATCGATACAGCAATATTCAAGTGTCTTCGTGAGTGAGTTGCTTACACTCACCTCTGTTTGGTTGCTCTCGGCAGTAGTATGGTGATGCCAGTCACAAGTAGCCACCTAATCAGGATGCTCTTAGCCTCTATTTGGATAGAGCTCCTGCGATGGATTCAGTGGAGTGTTATCATCAGTACTTGTGAGCGTTTCAATACGTCACTACTGTTGTGTGCGGGTTTGGGAACCAACTGATTATGCGGAGCTATGGCGTAGCCTGTGCTGCACCTGTCAATAGGTAATCTGAATGTGTCTCTTTAACTTAGGGATTAAGAACTTGGTACAAGAGGGGGGGATGGAGGAAATAAACAGTTAGGGACAAGGGGGGGGAGGATATGAGTATGTCATTAGCTTGTCCTGTTCTTACAAGTACCCATGCGTGGGGTTGTTATGTTAGGCTGCGGTATTGGGCCGGTGGTGAATTTGACTTTGTCCTTGCCCACACTGCCCAAATTCCCTCTCCCATCCCCTCCAGGCATCTGTAAACTCCCTCGTTTTTTGGGAGGACATTATTGTCATTTTTTCGTACATATGGAACTGAGCTAATTTAACCAATAACTGGGCCAGTGAAGGGCAGTCTTGTGATTTCCAATGTAGTGCTATGAGATTTCTCGCCACTAGCTTAGTCAGTGCTGTGACTTGTTTCTGTCATGAAGACAAGAGAGCAGGGAGTAGCAATAATAGGCAGGTAGTTTTTGTTAGCAGAAATCTAGGGATGCCCAGTTCGTCCAGGACCAAGCGCACCGTGGTCCACAGGGGTTGGACATCTCCACAGGAGCACCACAGGTGTATTAATGTTCCTGTGGTTGAGTTGCACCTCCAGCAAGTCGGGGATGTGGTGGGAAATATTCGGTGGAGCCTTTGCGGGGTCATGTACCAATGGTACAGGAGCTTCTTGTGGGCTTCAATATGTGAGTAGCACTTAGTCCATTTGGACAGGTCATTGAGAGCATGAAGCCAGTCCCCCTCAGTCAGCGTCACACCACAGTCTGTCTCCCATTGGGCTTTATGTGGATGTGGTTTGTTTGGTGAGAGTTCCTGCCATGATTTATAGCATAGAGTGAGTGCCTTAGGTTTAGTAGGTGATGCCCAACATCTTTCTATAAGTAAGTGTGGGGTGACCGAGGCTGAGCCACGCATCTCTTGTGAGAGTGTCGTGTGTGCATTTAGAACACTTTTCAATTGGAGGTATGAAAAGATAGCGCAGTTTGGGATCTGCCACTGTATTTGTAGATCTGGGAATGGGATTATTCCCTCGTCATTTATTAGTTGGGATATTCTTGTGATCCCTGCCTCATGCCAGTGTTTAAGCAGGGTGTCTGGTACTACCGCTCTGAGAGCCAAGATAGGCGATTTAGGGTGAAAGGTGTTCCGATACCCTACGGCCCCCATAAATTCATCAAACACTGCTATTGTGAGTTGTGTAGTTGGGAATAGATCAGGTTTTTTTTGTTCTAAACTGTCTGGGCGTCCACAAGTAGTCAATTAAGGATTGTTCTTGTAATTGTGCTTTCTCCATGTCCACCCATTGGATCGTGTCGGGTTGGGCATGAAGAAGAATACCTTTGGACAGTATCACTGCCCTGTGGTACTCTTTGATATTCGTAAGGCCTACTCCCCCTAGTCGGGGTGCAGTCTGCAGAATTGCGAGGGACACCCTGGGTCTCCTACCTCCCCAAATAAATGCGCCACATAGTTTCTGTAGTGATTTACAGTAGTGTTAGGGAACCCCAAGTGGGAGCATCCTAAAAACATAAAGAATACGGGGGAAAAAATCATCATTTTGTAAGCTTTAATTTTCCCTACCCAGGAAAGCAACATATGTTTCCACTTATTCATTTCAGTTTTGCAAAGTGTCAGCAAGTGGTTATAGTTTTGTTTGAAGGTAGCTGATAAGGAGGGTGCTATTTTTACCCCTAATAATGTGAGGGAGGTTGATCTCCAATCAAATGGATAGGAGGTGCGGAGGGAATACATCAAAGTTTTTGGTAGATTAATAGGGAGAGCCTGGGTCTTGTCCTGTTTTAATAGATAGTATGAAACTTCACCAAAGTTTCGTAGGAGATCTAACAAGGGGGGGAGGGAGTGTGCTGGGTCCGACAGGGCTATAAAGATGTGATCCACGAATAGTGCTAGACTATACGTTTTGCCATGGGGTGTGAACGCATTTTGCAGGCCAAATGTTCAAGGGCTAGTATGTACAAAAGGGGTGATAGGGGGCAACCCTGGCGAGTCCTATTAGTGATGGGGAAGGGCATGGACAGAAAGCCCCCATGGGAGACCCTTGCTGCTGGGTTGCTGTATAGTGCCATGATGCTCCTTATACTGGGTGTAGAGAAGCCAAACTTGGACAAGACTTTGGTCATATATGCCCAATTTAAGCGGTCAAAGGCGTTTTCCACATCAAGTGCAGGGAAAGGCCCCCTCGACTCCCCGGTCTCTAGTGCCGACAGGATGTTCCAGATTTTTCTAGTATTGTCAGAGCCTTGGCGGCCCCGTATGAACCATGATTGGTCGTTATAAACCATTTTGTGGAGAAGGGGGGCGAGTCTGTTGCTAATGAGTTTAGCGAAAATCTTGGCATCACCATTAAGTAAGGAAATGGGCCTAAACTTTTTACACTGGGTAGGAGGTTTGCCCGGTTTAGGGAGGGTGGATATATGGGACAATAATATTTCATCTGGTAGTGCGCCCATTGAGGCACAGTGGTTCAGAAGATTGAGAAGGTGCAGGGTGATGGTAGTGGAGAAGGTAGTATGCATAGTATGCATTTGTTAGTCTGTCGGAGCCCGGGGATTTGCAGGCAGGGAGTTGTGATATTACTGTTGTTATCTCATTATGGGAGAAGGGTTGTTGTATGAGGTCTAGATCTTCCTCTGTTAACGTAGGCAGGTGTAGGTCTGCAAGGAATTTGTCAATACCTTCGTGGGTGGGTAAGGCTATGTTGGGGGTCATCTTTGAGATTGTACAACTCACTGTAATAGACTGCAAACATGTCTACAATGTCTTGAGGGTTCAGTGTTTTTTTTCCCTTGGAATCAGTTAGGAAGGCAATCCTGGAGGTGACACCTTTACGACACATTTACGTTTTAATTGCGATGCTAGTTTAGCACCTGCCCTGTTGCCATTTGCAAAGAAGTTATGTTTGGCTTTACGAAGGGAATACGTAGTTTTGACTAGCTCAATGTTTTTTAACCTAGTTTGGAGAGTTAGCAGTTTTGTGTAAGTAGTGGACTTAGGCTCTCGTTTGTTAGAGTGTGTCAGATTTGTAATTTCTGTTAACAGTGAAGTGTATTCTGCCATCCTCATTTTTTTTGCGCGGCTAGCATGCTTTATAAAGCTGTCCTGTATATGTGCCAGCCAAATTTGGTCAATGGAGGAGTTCTCTGTTGTGTTTTCGATTAAGTAGTTTTGTAGGTCTGTAGTTATCTGTGAAAGTATGGAAGAGTCTGCGAGAAGGGATTCATTAAACCTCCACGTGCCAGACCCTTTGTTAGTAAATGTTTCTCTGACGCTAAGAGTTATGGGAGCGTGGTCAGACCACGACATTACCCCGATGTTAGATTCTTCTATATGAGGCAGGGAAGTGGCAGGAATAAGGAACCTGTCTATATGTGAGTAGCTGTTGTGAGCTGCTGAGTGGCAGATATAGTCTACCTCTATGGCTGTTTCCAGGACTTTTTTAGAGGCACTTTTGTGGCCAAAAGTTCGGGTCCCCATTGACTTCAATGGGGTTCGGGGTCAAGTTCGAGGTCAAGTTCAATCACGAACCCAGACTTTTTTTCAAAGTTCGGCCGAACCTGCCGGACCCGAACATCCAGGTGTCATCTCAACTCACTATATGTACCCAATAAACCCCAATAGCATACTCTAACTTTTTCTTTTTGTGTGGATTTCTAACAACTAGGGTTACCGCCTTATGGAGTGTCTGCTGTGATCAAGTTAATTTGTGGTCTTTTTGCTAAACTTTGACAGCTTAGGTTGCTTAGGTTACCTAATACCTGGGACAAACCTTTATGTTGTCACCCCACCCCAAATTGTCTCTTATGTCCCCTTGTGTCTTTTGTGCCCTTTTTATCTCTTACCCCCTCTTGTGTTTCTTACATCTTTTTTTTTGTGTTCATATCCCCCTTTTATGATTTAACTGATTTTTTTTTGTCCCCCTGTGTCTTTCTCCCTTTGCTCCCATGCATCTATTACTTGCATTTTGTAGTTCTTATGCCCTCTTGCATCTTTTATTCCACCTAGTATCTCATGCCCCTTTTGTCTTGTATGCTCCCTTGTCTCATAACTCCCTCTTGTGTCTCCTATGTCCCATGTTGTGCTTATTAAATCCCTTTTGAGTTTGTGCTGCCTCATGCCTCAAAACATTCTGCTATGTCTACTACCTCCCCCTCCCTCCCTTCCCCCCTGTTGGGGCTATTACTCCCCATGAGTCTTCCCCTCTTCCACACTCCCATTGTATAATATAGATAGACCTTATCCTCTATGGTCTATCTATGAACCTATGAACCTCCTTCCAATGTGTGAACCCCTTCCAATGTGTAAACTGGTGTGGCAAATCCCCACCACTTAGTATGCTTCTGGTAGAATTGGAAGTAAAAAATACGCTGGATTGAGTACTTATACTGCATATTTCATTTTGCACATCAGTAAAAAGTGGTTGTTTTTATCTCTGTTCAGATGTCAATCAGCATTCCCAATTAGTTCATCTGCATGCTTGATTTACTGCAATTGTTATAAGAATATTAAGAAACACTTAAATGTTCACAAAGAAATGAACAGCTCATCAAAACAAAAAGTTGAATAAACTTACACGTAGGAAAACTAAATGTTCCTTAAAACACCTAAAATGATATTTGTTCTTTATACTTCACATATTTTTTCTTTTTAATGGCTAGTATATTGTGCTCTCAAACTTCTGAGCAAATGTAATTACCCAGAGATAAAAAGAAAAAAAAATACACAGGATTAATCAAGAATTCAAATGAATTGAAAGTAAATTTCAAATTTAGGGTCATGGAAGCTGAACATGCCCTGGGGAGATGGCACGTGTATGAGTGTGGGTATGGATGCTTTTTATTGGTTGTGTATGTGAGTGTGGGAGTGTTTATAGTATGTGTGAACTGTAGCAAATTTTTCTTACCTTAGTGAAACTTAAATATTGGCCCAGCAACCTCTCTAGCTTCTTGTCCTGGGCCAGTGCTGTATCTTGAGGGCATGGAAATGGAGGCTGTTTTTCCAGTAGTGCCATTGGGGGTGGGATGAGGTTCTCCAGGTGCTTGGGTCTCCTCTGTGGATAAGGAGAGGTCCAGTTGGTCCCACGTCCCTGCGCTCCCTATCCCACACCAAATCTCAGGTTGCTCCTTCCATGCTTCCTGTCCCTCCTGGTGCTCCCTTTGTTCCTCATTGTCCACCTTCCTGTTCCTTTTGATTTGTCCTCTGTGTTTCCTTCTGTTTCTTCTGTCCCCTTTGTCCTTCTCACTGGTTCCCTTCCCCCCCTCGGTGTTCACTTACCTCGGCTGCATCCCAATGTGGGGAGTAGGCTCACCTCCTCTCTAATGATCTTCGTACAGGACCCGGCTTCTGTTCCTGAAACTGCCTAGCAGTAATGTTGGACACAGAGAAAGATGAACATACTAAGCATTTACCTATTTATTATGATCTTTCACATGGGGCTTGACATTTTAAGTTTTGAACAGCAAGTAATATGAGGGGCACTCCTTTTGTATTGGTGCTGCAATGGAGGTCTCTAGGCTTGGCATGTCAGAACAGGTGGTCCAGAGGATCGTGTGGTGGGATTCCAGACTCTGAGACTTTGTTTCATATGTTCGTCCTGCACGTATCCATCATTTATGGGGTTTTTTTCTCAGGTCAGGTTCCCCCAATGGCATTTTCAGATCCAGATGTCGTGCGGCAGTTATTGAGTTTCAGGTCTTCTGCAGCAGAGGTTCATTGGTGTGGTACTAAAGGCATGAAGTGGGTTCAGCTATTCCTGGATCTGGTTTTGCTGTCTTGCATTTTCAGGGTGCATGACATGCTGGTCATTCACCTAGGGGTTAATGTCCTGGGGACTGGGCCAGTCTGGGGTTTAGGGGAGACTATTATGACAGACTTATCTGGGCCTGCAGGAGATCTTTGATTTGGTGAGAACCCTGGTTAAAACAGCAGGGTTGTAGTGGGGAGGAGAAGAGGCATGTCTTTGCCAGGTTGGGAGACAGTCACTGGGAGTGAAATTAGGTGGACAGGGATTGGGTCTCAACATCCCCTGACTCTGTATGGTGAACTTACAAATTACCAATTTGAATGTGCCCACTGAGCTAGAAGCTGGCTAGTGATAGCATTATCAGTTAAATGAAATTAGGTGGATGAGGGGGAAGGTGAGAGCTATTATTGAATTTTGCGCAGAGTTAGAAGGTCAGTTGATTGGCAAAGACATTTAACTTAAGTTAAATACTGTATGGCACCAAATGTTAATTTGTGTTACTGTTTTATTATATATAAAGACATACTTTTATAAAATTTAAAAGTTAAAGATAGGGATGTGTTATGCAGTATTTATTACATGTTTAGTAAATGCTGTGGCCTGTTTTCCTCCAAAAGCTGGTGTAGGTCTTCATTTGGAGTTTGGGATAGTTTATTGTGGTTTTTGGTGTCTGCATCTCAGTCCCCTCTACGTATATACATGGAAGCAAATCTGACTTGGATAATTTTTCCAAATCATCTACTTTGGCCTTAAATTCCATATGAATTAATTTTGAATTCCTGACAATTCTCCAACTTTAGTCAATAATCTCAAAAGAATACATATCTAGTGTCCCTTAGTCATTATGAAAATGGATGGTGTGAGCATTTGCTGGCGACTATTAAACCTTATTGTTTAGTTATCTCAAGATCAGCCAATTTTCTACTGTAGCGTGTAATTTCTAGACTTGTATTGTGTAATTTCTAGACTTATCGGAATGCAGGAACTACAAGAAACATAGAAACATAGAATGTGACGGCAGATAAGAACCATTCGGCCCATCTAGTCTGCCCAATAAAGGCGTCATATGGACATTTAGCCAAACATAGAAGAACAGAAAAACAGGCAGCACCCCAGGATGCAAGTAGTTACAGTATTTAATAGAGGGTAAATAACCTCAGTAGTGAGATGTTTCGGCTCCTTATCGTCTTAATAGTGCATGAGTGCTTGGACGGATTGGTGGTGTCTGCTTGTGCAGAGCGCTGCTTGGGAGAGTGGCCAGTTCATTCAATGGAACTTGAGTGCATGGTGGCTTGCTTCTCGTATAACCAAATAAATGGCTTGTGCAATGGATAAGCATGTTTGATTCATGTTTCAGGGTTCTGTCCATGGCACCAAAGCAAGAGAGATGAATGATGGGAAAAAAAGATAAATGATGATTTCATACACAGATCAAGTGTGAAGTGAAAAAAGGAGTAGTAAATATATCTCTATTTATATAGTTATTAAATATATATAATGTTTGAATATATAGTAGATTTTTAATGCTCCTAGTATTTCTATATTGGTTAGTTTTCTCACTTGTTCAGTGTATTGCAAAAAATATACATAACATTTATATCACATACAGATTCCAGTGTATTCACCCACTAAACTAAGGATGTGCATGGGTCAAAAATTTGTTTCGGTTCGGTTTGGAAATTCTGATAAAAAAAAGTTTAAAAAAATTGTCTGCTTCAGCAATTCAGACCAATGGCATTTGGTTCGGTTCAGCACTTCCAAACTACCGAACTTCGTCAATTCGGTACTTCGGCATTTCGGAACTTCGGCACTTCGGAACTTAGTAAGCAACCGAATGTGCGAATTGCATTAACACGAATTGCACATGTCTAGTAAGTGGTTGTGGTGGCAGTCCGGGCACTGGGAGTCCTATAGATGTGTAAGTGGTTGTGGTGGCAATCCTGGCACTGGGAGCCCTACAGATGTGTAAGTGATTGTGGTGGAAGTCCTGGTGCTGGGAAACGGGAGCCCTATAGATGGACAGGGGGCTCCCAGTGCCAGGACTGCCACCACAACCACTTACACATCTATAGGGCTCCCAGTGTCCGGACTTCCACCACAACTACTTACACATCTATAGGGCTCCCAGTGCCTGGACTGCCACCACAACCACCGACACATCTATAGGGCTCCCTGTGCCAGAACTGCCACCATTATCACTTACACATCTATAGGGCTCCCAGTGACAAAAATTAGCTTATTGCTCAAGATTCCTGTCATCATTCACAGGATTTTCCCTCCCTCTCTCTTGTTTTGCCACTTTTCAGAAATCCGAAGCACTTCGGAACTTCGGCAATTCGTAACTTCGGCACTTTGGTTCAGTTCGGCACTTCCGAACTACCGAACTTCGGCTCTTCAGAACTTCGGCACTTTGGTACATTCGGAACAAAACAAATTGCACATGTCTACACTAAACACCATCTTCAAATCTCACCGAATGTAATAGTCTTATTTCTATCAAATTTATATCATGTGTAACAGACTTTTGCCCCAGGGGGTTGATACCCCCATGTCCCTCATCCTTGGTTACCTCCTTTTGCTTTACATGAGGATCCCAAGACTCCACTATATGGGAGTTGGGGTACATACAATTGACTTTTATATATACAAACAGAACGCACATCAAATGTAGCACATATCTTCAATCTGGTTACATTTTAAAGGGTTAGTAAAACATGTAGTTTAAGTTACTCCTATTATTATTGTTATATAATAAGAAGTATGCTGAGATGTTAAAGGTACACTCCAAACATGGAAAGCATTTAGCTTGTCAAAGTGCTCTATGTATGAAGAGTGTGTGCTTTTTTTCATTTACAAAAAATGCAGATTTCAATAGAAATTCTTAAACTAAGCTTGTTACATGCCCTGACTGTCAATCAGACAACAGGTCCTGTTACTATACAATAGAACAACGATCACAACCAATAAAAAAAACTAAGTCAGCTTTATTGTATGAACCAAAAAAACTTAGTATCCATGAGAAGCATCAAAAGCACTAATGACAATGTGATGCTAATTAACTGTGTACCACATAAAAACATGTGCACAGATCATATTTATATCAATAGAAGAAAAATACAGCCAAATATACAAACAAAAAACATGTTTTCAATGACTAAGATGCATTGATATTATCATGCCATAATACAAGTGAAAGCACAATAACTACAAAATATATACAGCGAATACACAAAAAAAGCCTTTATCAAGAGAGAACCTGCATTGGGAAGTCTGTGACTGGATATCCAAAAAAACTCTCGGCTGGGGAAGAAGAGGTCCTGCAAAGACTGGGCTTGAGTGTGTGTATATGATCAGACAAGAGATCTACATATTTTTCAAGTTACATAAACCCCCAATGAAAAAATGTATAATTAAATGCATTCATGTTTTCATTGGAGGCATAGCTACTAATAGAGATGATTAATTTATTTATGTTGTATTAGGATAGTAGAGTGTCCCTTTGAGAGGAAATTACATCTAAGAGACAGGCTTTCTCACAACCCTGCTTTTGACCAATGAACTTCCACTGATCAGCCACAAAATTAAAACCACTGACAGGTGAAGTGAATGGAATTGTTTATATTGTTACAATGGAATCTATCAAGGGGTGGGATATATTAGGCAGCAGTTCTTGAATTTCATTTGTTGGAAGCAGGAATACTGGGCAAGCGAAACGGTCTGAGTGACTTTGACAAGCGCAAAATAGTGATGGCTAGATGGCTGAGTCAGACCATCTTCAAAACAAAACTTGTGGGGTGTTCCTGGTAAGTAGTGGTTAGTACCTACCAAAAGTGGTGCAAGGATGGCCAACCAGTGAACCGGTGTCAGTGTAATAGGCACCCAAGGCTTATTCACGCACACTGGGAGCAAAGGCAAGCCTGTCACACAGAAGAGCTACTGTAGCTGAAACTGGTGATATATGTAGTGCTGGCCATGAGAGAAAGGTGTCAGAACACACAGTGCATCACAGTTTGCTGTGCATAGGACTGTGTAGCCGCAGACTGGTCAGAGTGCCCATGATGACCAATGTCTACCACTGAAAGCATCAGAACAGGACCATGGAGCAATGGAAAAAGGTTGCCTGGTTTGATTAATGATGTTTTCTTTTAGATAACATGGACAGCCATGCATGTGTGCATGTTTTACATGGGGAAGAGATGGCTGCAGGATCCACGGTGCTAAGAAAGCAGGCTGGAGGAGGCATGTTCTTTTGGGAAACCTTGGGTTCTGGCATTCATGTGGATGTTAATTTGATATGTGCTGGCTACCCAGAGATTATTGCAGACCATGTACACCCTTTATGGCAATAATGTTCCCTGATAGAAGGGACCTCTTTCAGCAGGATAAGGCACCCTACAACACTACAACAAAAATTGTTCAGGATTTCACATGGCAAAGAGTTCAAGGTGTTTTATTGGCATCCAAATTTTCCAGGTCTCAATCCAACTGAGCATCTATGAGATGTGCTGGAACAACAAATCCAATCCATGGAGGCCCCACCTCGCAGCTTTCAGGACATAAAGAATCTGCTGCTAATGTCTTGGTTCCAGATACCACATGACATGTTCAGAGATCTTGTGAAATCCATGGCTGATCTGTGTTTTTCTCACGAAAGATACTCATAAAAGTAGAGTACAAACCCATGACTCCACATTGTGGTAACTATTTATTTGTCTATTCACTACACAAAGGGGAGAATATGGATTAAAACACAATGAAATAGTAGGTGATATGTGAAAGAACTTGCTGTGTTAAAACACCAGAGTCTAGAAGAGGCTATATCTCAGTCAGATTAGATACTGGCAGTATATAGGTTTGTTCGGGCAAATCAGTGCTTACAATGGACCAGTCCAGCAGCATCCTATTTTTAGTGAACATCCACATGTTTATTAGAATGCCAAGTAGAACATATGTCTTAATATATAAAATGATTGTTGGTAATGGATGCAGCTCAACTCATAACAAAATGGTATATTAGCTGACATAGGGAATTTAATTTCTGAGTTATTTCTTACTCATGAGCATCGTGGACTTGATATTTTAATCAATTTTATTTTACTTATATATATATAGTATATATAGTACATTTAGTGACTGTCTACTAACCTCAATCATGGTTTTTCCCATTAATCGTTTGTTTTTGTTTTTTTGGTGCCATGGATGGAACCCCTAGTCACAAAACAACCGAAAAGGCTTGTCCATTGTCCATTTCATGATTCATCATATGATGATTTAGAGTTAAAGCTGCACTCTCATGCTGAACTTACCTTACTCCTGTTGTTTCCTCTTTTCTTCCTCTCTCAGAATATGTTATTTTTTTTCTTCATATCTGATCTAGTTTTCTCTAAACATAAGACAAAGTAGGGACTACCTTGTCTTTTATATTTTTCCTAAGCTTGACCTTCTTTGATTAAATGAGGAGCTATCTCCTGTGGTCAATGAAACTTTCCCACAATACTCACTCTCCTCCAAGTTCTCGCATGAACTCCTTTCACTATTTCCAAACATCGTGTCATACAGACAGGACTAAGGCAAATAGACCGAATTTTGTTCATACTGAATGTCCACAGTTTGTCCATTTATGTTCAGATAAAATTCTGTAATTTTGTTTGGTTTCGAATTTCATTTGGAGAAGCTTAGAAGATAGCTCCCTGATTTCTACAGGCATTATGGAGCTATTTACTAAAAACCTGAAAGACCAAAATTGATTTTTCAGCAATCTATGGGCATATCTACTAAACAATGAGCAGTCTGTGGCCTGTTGTAAAGAAATATATAAAAAAAAAAAATCCTAATAAAGTGCCCCCATGGTGGGGCAACCATTAAAATAATTAACAGGGGGTACATAGTGTCCCTCTTAGGCTCCTCCCATGACCTGTGAGAGGGAGCTTTAAAACTAAATGGGGGACCTATTGTGTCGCCCCCTAGCCCCCACCCTTTAGCAGCGGTTGGGGCCCCTTAGTGG
This sequence comes from Pelobates cultripes, assembly GCA_933207985.1. Lineage (NCBI taxonomy): Eukaryota > Metazoa > Chordata > Amphibia > Anura > Pelobatidae > Pelobates > Pelobates cultripes. The sequence goes on from OW240917.1 coordinate 28,760,012, forward strand.
CATAAGGGGGGACACCTATTGTCTCCCCCGGTCCACCAACCCACCCATTAGCGGTGGGTGGGAGCCCTAAGTGACAAAAGTCCTGTTGTCTCCCACCCAGTCCCCCCATTAGCAGGGGGTGGGGGCCCTAAGTGACAAAAGGGGGGAACCTATTGTCTCCCCTCCTGACCCCCAACCATTAGTGACGGGTGGTGGCCCTAAGTGACAAAAGGTGGGGAACCTACTGATCCCCCCACCCATAAGTGACATGTGTGGGATCTATTGTATCCCCCTGCCCCCACCCATTGACAATAACAAAAGCTCCCTGTACCCGGCCGGACTAACAGGAAGTGCACACTCAGTGTGCACTTCCTGTTAGTCCGGCCGGGTACAGGAGACAGCTGCTCCCTGTACCCGCGGACCATACAGGGCTCGGCCACGCTACAGAGAGGGAGTGACAGGAGGGATCGCTGAACGCTGAGCGCTTCCCTCCTGTCAGCCCCTCTCCTCAGGCTGCGCCTGGGCGATGCGGTCCGTCCTCATGGACGCACCACCCGGGCAAAGCTGCGGCCGCCTGAGGCTCTCTACAGAGCGCTCGGGCGGCTGCAGCATGGGGGGGGCCGGCGGAGCTGGGGGGATTTCCCCATAACCTGTCCCCCCCCGCATGATTTTATGGGGGGGATGCGTCCCCCCTATCCCCCCGGTTCCTACTCCCATGAGTACTCAGCATCCAATGCTAGACCTAATAATGTTCCTTTTGGTAAAGTAATACTATTGGGTGTAACATTGTTGACCATTATATAGGTGGGATTCTTACCAACACTTACCATTGGTGTATGTGTTACCACCATCCCTAATTGTTGTATCCTGTTGGATAAACAGATTAGGGCATCAGAGTTTTCCAATCTCTGACCCTTCTTGACCTGTAGGGGTAAAATAAAGTTACTTGTCCCCTGTGGAATGGTTATGTCATCAGGAACTTGGATACTTACCGCATTTGGGAGTATTTGTCCTGATTTCAGGACGTTTTCCTCGTGTAGGTAACCACAAGGATTACCTTTTAACCTTGTCCACAAGTTGGAATTAATCAGGTCAAGGTGTATGGCAAAGCGATGTATGACATCATTGCCGATGTAAACCTGATAGCGAAGTTCGTTTATCACTAGGAATAAATGTTTAACTGTCTTATTTCCGATGGAAATAGATAGTAAACATTTTGCTATCACATTGTGACTCTCTGATTTGCCATCCAGATTCTGGATCCACCTGTCATGTGGGGAAGTGTACCTGATCATTTTAGGATTAGTGATCTGCTTTAACAGACTTCTGCTAATATAGCTGTTCTCACTCTTTAAGTCCAGCTTTGCATTCCTACTTCTTCCTAAGTCATTTTTTTGAATAGGAAAGAATAATTTGTTATTAACCCTTTCAATTCTGGCAAGGAATTGAGCATGACCTGCCAGATCTACAGATTCAACATAGTCCCTGTGGAGAGAAATGGCTAAGACATCACCTTCCAGAGAGACATTCTGGATCCTCTCTGGAGCAACTCTTTCACCTGCAGGATAGTCACGTCAGGTGACTGACTTTTCCTAAAATGTACCTCAATCGAGTCAGGTCTTTCTTCTATCACATGGCAGTTACGATCAGATTGAACGTGTGATTTCTCATAGGTTATAGGAACCTTAGCTTGTGACCATACAATTCCATTTACACAGTCAATAATTGTGTTAAGTCTTCTGAGTATGTCTATACCCAGAATCAGTCGGTCATAGGGGAGATCTACCACTATCACTGGATGTCTAAAGGTATTGTTACCTATTTTAAACTTTAACCAGGTATTGCCAATAACATGAAGGGCATTTCCTCCTACACTCAACAGAGCATTGGGGAAATCTCTTAGCTTTAGCGTATCCGTTGCTAAGTCCATTACCTGCTGGAAGTAGGTATTGGATAAGATAGTGGCTTGTGAACCAGTATCTATTAACCCTTTGAAAGGCTGGGGTAACGAATCCTATATTTCTACAGACATGTAGTACTTTCCTTCATGTTCTTCTAATTCACATAAGAAGTTAGAATGTGTCAACATATCACTCGTTTTCCATACGTTACCTGTCACAGCAGTAGTTTCTACCTGTACTGAGGAATGCTCAGTCTTACCCACAGGCCCATCCTTCTTAGGAACATCTTGAACTGTCAAGCGGGAACTAGTGGTCAGCATCTCATCAGTTAACCCTTTCAGGTCTGGATCCTGGAAACTAGTGGCTGCTGGGGCTATTTTAGCCTTTGGCTGAAATGAAAAAGCAGAGGAACACGTTGTGCCTCCTTCACCCAGAAGTGAAGTGACGATGTAGGTAATAGGTTTTCTAACACAACTATTGTTTGTTTGACTGTTAGTACCTGGAAAGGAAACAGGGTTAGGTATTACGTCTACTGACAACCTAGCCTGTTTAGTCACAGTAGCTATTATTGCTGCGGCACCTGTTGTTGCTGCTGTAGTTGCACAGGTGGCTCTGCAATTGGAGCTGTCCCTAAAAAAGGATTTCTGGCAAAGACTTAGTTAATCTTTGTCATTTCCTCCATTAATTTGCCCATCTGGTCTGTCAATTGACCAACCTGACGATGCAGATTATTTCCCCCATTGCCGTTTTGTCTTTGCCCATTAGAATTTGGCTGGGATGGCTGAGACTGTTGGGAGTTACTGGAAGCAGATTGGTTGTTTCTTTTTCCATATCTCCTATTTCCCTGAGGATTCCTTCTCCATTGGGAATTGCCTTGGTTCTTATTAACCCTGGGGCGTTTATTCCCATTGGCATTGGACTTTTCAGAGTTATTATCAGAGGAATTTACAGAATTGCTTCCAGCGTTTTCCTGTGTCTAAGTTTTTGGAGATTTCAAAACCTCAGAATAGGTCCTCTTTTTCTGTTGGGTTTCTAAACCTAACTGAATTTTAGTCTCTGACACCATTTTATAACCAGGTTTCTTAACCTTTGGCTGATTTTCGTCATGTGCATGGTGTATAGTATACAATTTCATGCACTGACTGACTAGCCATTCTAATGGTAACTTACAATCATAATCTCTTGCGAGATTCATTTGTATGTTTACCGGCATGGCATGAAAATACAGATCTTTGAAGTCTGTACTTTCATACCTGGGTTTCCTTTGGGCCACGGAATATGCGTTTTTAAGAATGATTAAAAATTCTCTGGGGCTTTGATCTGGACGGCACTTTAAGTTATAAAGCGCTTTCTTAGCAGAGGCAATGGTTTTATACTTACCATATTCCATGATTATTTCATATTTCATCTTGGACCAGGACATTAGCTGTATAGCTTGAAGACTTTCTAGATAAACACGGCACATTGAATCAAAGGTCCATGTAATGAACCATTTCTTTTGGATTTCATCATACATGCCCAATGAATTCATGGCTCTTTCATAATTTTCCAGATGTTCAGATATGTTTCCTGAACCTCTAGAAAATTGTGGGACTGTCTCTTTAAGGAATTTAATAACCTTTGGCGTTTCATAAACAGGCATATTTGATTTATTAATCCTTTTTCTATCCACCCTTCTTTTTGGTAAACGTCTATGCGATCCGGCTGCTGAAGAGGAATTAGATCTGTATAACAGTGCAGATGGCATATCATTCACATGGCCTTCAGAGTGGACAGTGCAATCACTTTCACTCCCATCACTCTGAGCTTCTCGTTCACTGTCACAATTCTGATCTGCATCAGAATTCTGCCAGTGTACAGAACCATGTCTGTTTTCATTCCTGTCACCTTGAACCTGATTCCCTCCGTCAAGTTTGGCCAAGACAGTCTTTTCAAACTGTTCTGCCCAAGATTGCCAAGATGGCTTGGCAATGTCATGAGATGGGGAATCTTGTTCCACAGGTGATTTTTTAGAATTACTCACATCTTTTCTTTGAGACTCTTTTATGAAAACCTGGTCTGGTGTGGGAAAATCATAATAAGGAGGGGATTTACAGATAGTCCTTTCTTGCATTTTTGTGCAACTTTTTGGCACACAATGATGACTACTAACCTCACTGTCTGATTTCTGACTCTCCTTTTCATACTCATCCAATGGCTTTTTAAGCTGACTTATTTCCTGTGCATATTTATCCGTCAAAGCTTTCAATTCTTTTTCATGATCAGCCTGACGGGTTTCATGCTCAGCAAGTAAATCTTGGTATTTCCCATTTTGAATGCCCAGATCCCCACTGTATGTGACCAATCTGTCATTCAGTACCTTGTTTTCATCTAACGCCTTCAGAAGTCCTGTCATAAAGAAAGGCCAAGAGTGTATGATGAACCCCATTTTTTTTTCTATGTTAGATTGTCCAACAATTTCATTAAGATATGTTATTATGGGTGCATTATTTAGAATGGTTAGTTTAGCTTCCCATTCTATGCTCTTCAACCAATCTTCATAGCATAAATCATTCTTCATATGTTTATGAATATTGACTAGAGTATTTATTCTTAGTTTTTCAGTGATTTCAGCATTGTCTGATACAGATGGATTGCTGGATTCAGCCATTTTTTTATACACTGATTTAATCTCAATACAAAACTCTTTTCTATATCAAGATTAATATTGCATGAATTACACAATAGCAATGCCTCAGAATTATTGTATGGAATATAATTTCAACTTAATGATCTCAGCAGTGTGCCTCCAATATGTGGGGATATTTATGGGATGATAATATTAAACAGTCGAGAACTGCCCACTATTTCAATTCTCTTAGATCTTAGAGATCGTTTATCAAATAAGTGAAAAGTATTCCATAAATAAAATCACAATTTGTTTTAAAAATAGATTTATTTTATTGTAACAAATTAATTAACAAATAATATTAGGCAGCCTGAATGATAATAATCAGTGAGTATTTAGTATAACATAAGTATGCAATACAATGGAATGGCTATACACGTTCCAATGGCTAACAGCAAGAACTGTCACTTAGGATTTATGAGGGTGAGCTTCACACAGTGAAAAGCCATAAAACCTTGGCTAACAGTTAAGTCAACTGAATAACCCTTTCAATGCTGGCTAGATCCTCCAAGACAAATAGTATCATATTCTCATGTAATTTTCAATTAAAATAACATTCAGACCAGCTCATTAGTCATTTCCTGGAACCATCCAATAAGAATAATCTATCAGATTCTATAAACCGAATTTTAATTTGCCTAAAAAGATATCTTTTCTTATGTTAGAGCAAATCAATACACCTGGATAAAAACAGCGGTATGCTAACACGTGATACTATCACATTAATATAAAATTATTCTTAATTCCAACTGCAGAATGGAATGTTTATAACTATATATTCTTTAGTTAACTAAGATTTCTAAATATTGAAATCTGACCGTGATTTATCCAGTCATATATCATGCTTTTAGTAAATTTTAATTAATTTAGATTAATTAAATGAAACCAGCATAATTACCAGTTATGTAGATATTCTCATCAGATGAGTAGGTAGTCCCAGGAACTTGATTGGTTGTATGGAGGTGCGTGAGTGATAGAGAAACGTGGTGTTGGTTAGAAAGTATCAGTAAATTTTAAGTGTCAAGGAGTTTAAAAGAGTTGAGTGTCCAAGAGTTTAAGAGTAGAGTGTTAGTCCCAGAGAATGTCATGGATCTCTCTGCATGTCTGAGTTGGAGTCCCCAAACTTCAACTCCCTCTTTCTGCCAACAAACCCTCTCTTCCCTTTGTCCTAACTTTTAAAGGGCCAGACTCTCTGTGCGTCATTAGTTGATAAGCCAATAGGAAATCGTAGATGGATTCAATCGATGGATCGCAATTTAGGTATTTGATCCATAGAGGGCAGTCTCGTCTAACTAATCCTTCTTATCCAGGAAAGAGTTAACTTTTCCTAATGATGATTTTGATGTCATTTGGCTAATCTAAAATGACTAGCATAACTTAGATTTGCTGTCAGTTCAAAGCATTTGTCTCAGTCTTTGTGGCAACTACTTTGATCGTAATTTGTAAAATTGACAGTTCTAAACTCAATTTCACCCCTTACTTACAATGGAACCTTGTAAAATTTAGAAAGTAAAATTAATTACTTAGTCTGCTCTGTCACTAGTGTCTGTGTTTATATAATGCATTCCTCAGCTCAAGCAAGTGGTTAATGAAATCAAGGAAATTATGTGTTTTTGTTATCCTGAAGATAGCAAAATGGAGTCTGCTCTGTTCTGAGTGACTCTGGCAATATAAACTTTTAATTTCTTTTTAGCACAAAATATCTGTTGATATAAATATTCTGACAGTTGAGAGCTGGTTTGAGACAACTTGCTACACCTTGCAGATAAACCAATGAAAATCAAATGCAAAAACTGCTCCAGGTGAGGCTTAAACTCACAACCTCGGCATTGCGCAATAGATACTGCCTTATAAGTACAGTGCGCTAACCAATTGCGCCACTGGAGCGAGCAGTGTGTTTTGCGACTACTGTGTTTTCACCCAAACCTGCGCTGTCAAAGTGTTCTCAATTTGACTCTAATGAGTTGAATGCTAATTTCATAATCGTACAGATATATTCACTAAAGTGAGAATTGTCCAGAATTTAAAGTGAATTTTAAAATCAAAGCCGACTCAACTGAACTGAAGGTGTACGTAACTTGGAGAAAATTGTCCACTTGGGCCTTTAAATTGAAATACACTTGTAATTCCTGATCATTTTCACGTTAGTGAATAACCCTGTTGTTTTACACAACTGCTTGTCTTCATGATTAAACCTCATCAGTGAATAAAACTGTACATTTGGGGGCTGCTAAATTTTAGTGCCATGCTCAAATTCAACCCCACCTTGGACTTAAACCCACAATCACTGGCTTAGTAGGCCAAAAAAAAAAACAGAAGCTTGTCATAGTATCCACACACAATAAGCTCAGTGTCTGTAACAATAACATTTCTCTTGCACCTACAGTGTCACGCAGCCAATAGGCAAGTTTCTTTACTATAGTGAAACTCTTTAGTTTTCGTTTGTTTGTAAATGGAAAAAAGATGTGCATCGTGGTGGCAGCACAGTTTAAGAAAACTCAGGTCATAAAAATGGAATGTTCCAACCATTGAACAAGAGGGCTGCAAAGGCAAAACAAGTACGACATGCAACTTTTTTCTTTTCAATTTTCTTTTCCTTATACCCCTTGTAACTTCTACTATCCACCTTACCACTTGCCTCAATCTATATTTATCATGTTTTCTCCCTTGCGCAGACTCTCAATATTTGGGCACAGCTATTTTGTTCTCCTCTGTCCGTGGTGTATGCAGTTTGTCCATGTGTTGGATTCTTTTCACTGATGGATTTTCAGTAAATCCGCTTAACAACGGAAGTGGAACCTTGCTTAAGCTCCGCCCCTTGGACAAAAATTGCCAAAGATAACACTTCTCATAAGAATAGACAATCCCTAACCAAAAATAGTAAGATGAAACATAGAATGTGACGGCAGATAAGAACCATTCGGCCCATCTAGTCTGCCCAATTTTCTAAATACTTTCATTAGTCCCTAGCCTTATCTTATAGTTAGGATAGCCTTATGCCTATCCCACGCATGCTTAAACTCCTTTACTGTGTTAACCTCTACCACTTCAGCTGGAAGGCTATTCCATGCATCCACTACCCTCTCAGTAAAGTAATACTTCCTGATATTATTTTTAAACCTTTGTCCCTCTAATTTAAGACTATGTCCTCTTGTTGTGGTAGTTTTTCTTCTTTTAAATATAGTCTCCTCCTTTACTGTGTTGATTCCCTTTATATATTTAAATGTTTCTATCATATCCCCCCTGTCTCGTCTTTCCTCCAAGCTATACATGTTAAGATCCTTTAACCTTTCCTGGTAAGTTTTATCCCGCAATCCATGAACCAGTTTAGTAGCCCTTCTCTGAACCCTCTCTAAGGTATCAATATCCTTCTGAAGATACGGTCTCCAGTACTGTGTACAATACTCCAAGTGAGGTCTCACCAGTGTTCTGTACAATGGCATGAGCACTTCCCTCTTTCTACTGCTAATACCTCTCCCTATACAACCAAGCATTCTGCTAGCATTTCCTGCTGCTCTATTACATTGTCTGCCTACCTTTAAGTCATCAGAAATAATCACCCCTAAATCCCTTTCCTCATATGTTGAGGTTAGGACTCTATCAAATATTCTGTACTCTGCCCTTGGGTTTTTACGTCCAAGATGCATTATCTTGCACTTATCCACATTAAATGTCAGTTGCCACAATTCTGACCATTTTTCTAGCTTACCTAAATCATTTGTCATTTGGCTTATTCCTCCTGGAACATCAACCCTGTTACATATCTTAGTATCATCAGCAAAAAGACATACCTTACCATCAAGACCTTCTGCAGTATCACTAATTGAATTTAATTCCAAATAAAAACAAGGGCAAACAGAGGAACACAATAGAATCCCTTTACATCCTGTAGGACTGGTGATGCGTTGAGAGCTGGTTGGAGACACTGTGCTGTACCTTGCAGATAAACCAATGAAAATCAAATGCAAAAACTGCTCCAGGTGAGGATTGAACTCACAACCTCAGCATTGCTCAACAGATACTGCCTTATAAATACTGCGCGCTAACCGATTGCGCTATTGGAGCTAGCAGCTTGTTCAGTGACTACTGTGTTTTCACCCAAACCTGCGCTGTCAAAGTGTTCTCAATTAACCTCTAATGAGTTGAATGCAAATTTCATGTAACAATTTCATAATCGTACAGATATATTCATTAAAGTGAGAATTGTCCAGAATTTAAAGTGAATTTTAAAATCAAGGCCGACTCAACTGAACTGAAGGTGTACGTAACTTGGAGAAAATTGTCCACTTGGGCCTTTAAATTGAAATACACTTGGAATTCCTGATCATTTTCACTTTGGTGAATAACCCTGTTGGGTTTACACAACTGCTTGTCTTCATGATTAAACCTCATCAGTGAATAAAACTGTACAAATCTTGAACACCTCACCTTGGACATGTTGGTGCACCCCAGATGGGACTTGAACCCATAATCCCTGGCTTAGGAGGCCAGTGCCTTATCCATTAAGCAACTGGGGATTGATGTGTAGGTTTCTTTTTACAGTAAAAAAAAAAAACAGAAGCTTGTCATAGTATCCACACACAATAAGCTCAGTGTCTGTAACAATAACATTTCTCTTGCACCTACAGTGTCACGCAGCCAATAGGCAAGTTTCTTTACTATAGTGAAACTCTTTAGTTTTCGTTTGTTTGTAAATGGAAAAAAGATGTGCATCGTGGTGGCAGCACAGTTTAAGAAAACTCAGGTCATAAAAATGGAATGTTCCAACCATTGAACAAGAGGGCTGCAAAGGCAAAACAAGTACGACATGCAACTTTTTTCTTTTCAATTTTCTTTTCCTTATACCCCTTGTATCTTCTACTAACCACCTTACCACTTGCCTCAATCTATATTTATCAAGTTTTCTCCCTTGCGCCGACTCTCAATATTTGGGCACAGCTATTTTGTTCTCCTCTGTCCGTGGTGTATGCAGTTTGTCCTTTTGTTGGATTCTTTTCACTGATGGATTTTCAGTAAATCCGCTTAGCAACGGAAGTGGAACTTTGCTTAAGCTCCGCCCCTTTGGACAAAAATTGCCAAAGATAACACTTCTCATAAGAAAAGGCAATCCCTAACCAAAAATAGTAAGATGAATTTAAGTGCAAATAAAAACAAGGGCAAACAGAGGAACACAATAGAATCCCTTTACATCCTGTAGGACTGGTGATGCGTTGAGAGCTGGTTGGAGACACCGTGCTGTACCTTGCAGATAAACCAATGAAAATCAAATGCAAAAACTGCTCCAGGTGAGGCTTGAACTCACAACCTCGGCATTGCTCAACAGATACTGCCTTATAAGAACCGTGCGCTAACTGATTGCGCCACTGGAGCTAGCTGCTTGTTTTGCGACTACTGTGTTTTCACCCAAACCTGCGCTGTCAAAGTGTTCTCAATTCATAATCGTACAGATATATTCATTAAAGTGATAATTGTCCCGAATTTAAAATGAATTTTAAAATCAAGGCCAACTCAACTGAACTGACAGTGTACGTAACTTGGAGAAAATTGTCCACTTGGGCCTTTAAATTGAAATACACTTGGAATTCCTGATCATTTTCACTTTAGTGAATAACCCTGGGAAGCCAGTTTGTCAAATTCCTCTCGCTCATCCACCAGTTTAAGGTTTTCCTTACAGGAAGGGGAAGAGATATCATCTGTTCCACTCTTGCTTCCACTCTGTTGAACTGGAGAAGGAAGCAGTTCTGGACCGGACGGAACTTCCACTGGGCCCACTTCACCAGGCCTATTGTTGACGACAAGGAACCTAGGAGGCTCATGACTACTCTTGCAGGTGCAGCTTCGAGATCTTGTAGTCCCCTTACTTTGTCTCTGATCTTCTTGACCCTTTCTGGAGACAGGAACACATGTGCAGACACGGTATTCACTACCGCACCCAGGAAAATAATCGTTTGTGCAGGAACGAGGGAGCTCTTTTCCATGTTCAGGAGCCAACCATGGTCTTGAAGAATGGACATTGCCACTGACGTATGTTGAGCCACGATTCCTTGGGATGGACCCAAGATAAGAATGTCGTCCAAGTCATGGAATATTTCGATACCCTTTTCCCTTATAAAGGCTATTAAGGCGACCAGAACTTTTGAGAACATTCTTGGAGCCAGACTGAGGCCAAACGGTAGACCCCGGAACTGGAAGTGCCTTCCCAGCGCCCAAAACCTGAGAAAACGTACATGATCTTGATGCATCGGGATATGATAGTAGGCGTCCCTTAAATCTATTGAGGTCATCCAGTCTCCTTTTTTGACACACTTCAAGATGGTCCTCAGGGATTCCATTTTGAACGTCCTTATGTTGAGCAAGGAGTTCACGCCTTTCAAATTCAAGATGAGACGCCATTTTCCCTGAGGTTTTGGGGCCAAGAAGACCGTGGAGTAAATCCCCTGGAACCATTCCCGTTTGGGAACTTCTTCCACCACTCTTTGTTCCAGGAGCACAGAAATGCAGGATCTCATGGCCCTTCGTTTGATGCCTACCGGCACCTTTGATTTTCTGAAGAATGCAGTTTTTGGGTGAGATGAGAATTCTATTCTGTAACCTTCTTTCACGATCGAAGTGACCCATAGGTCTGAAATATTTCTGGCCCATCTGGGGTAAAAGAACTTCAGTCTTCCTCCCACCATCCCCGAACGGGCCTGGGGACCTTCAGAAGTTCTTTCCTGAGGTTCTAGGACCCCTTCCTCTGGAAGCCTTATTGGAAGATGATTGTGAATAGGATTTCCATGAAGAATTCCTGGAAAACTCCCTTCCTGGCTTATAGCTTCTGCTGTCCCGAAAGGACCGATCCTTGAAGCGCTTGGTCTTCCAGGAGGAGGGAAAAGTCTTCCTGCTAGCTCGAGGTAAGAACGCCTTTTTACCATCAGCAGCTTTTTGAATAGCATCTTCCAGAATCTTTCCAAAAAGGAGATCCCCCTGAAATGGAAGAGCACACAGGGAAGCCTTAGAGGCATAGTCAGCACCCCATGAATGAAGCCACAAAGCCCTTTTAGAAGCCACAGACAGGGCCATGCTTTTAGCAATCATGCGAGTGATATCCAGGGAGGCCTCTGAACAGAATTCCGTGTCTAGATTAAAGTCCTTGAGGCTTTCCAACAGATGTTCCCTACGGATGCCCTGCTCAATGTCATCCTTCAGATTAGCGAGCCACACTTTCAAGGCTCTGGAAAGAGTCGTCAGTGCCACTGCCGGATGAAGGGCGGACCCTAGGGCCAAGTAGGCTTTAATCAGGTCTCCATCCAAACGCTTCTCCATAGGCTCCCTGAGATATGCCATAGAGTCTATAGGCAGTGTAGTTTTCTTAGCCATATGGATCACTGCCGCGTCAATTTTAGGAACTGAGTTCCACAGGCCGCAATCCACAGCAGAGTACGGATAAACCCTCGCAAACTTATTTTTTAAGGTGGACTTCTTTTCAGGCTTATTCCATTCTTGAAGGATCATATCCCTGATTGACGTATGCACCGGGAAAGTAGGTCCTCAAAAAACCTGTCAGCCTCCTTCAATTCAGATCTTTCTTCAGTGAGACTAAGCGTGTCTCTGAGAAGGGTAATAAGTCTATCCACAGACCTGGAGTCCAGAGACCTGGAGGTATGATCAGCTTCCTCCTCACCTTCATCTGATACCTCCCAGACATCAGGGTCCTCATCAGAGCTGGAAGACTGAGGTTCCGCTCTGCGTCTCTTACTTGGACCACTAGAACCCGTGGTGGCCCTAAAGCCCTCAGCAATAGCCTGAGAAATCCAGAGCTTAAGGTCATCTTGTGGAGAGCTCCTAATGGGGGCATCAGCGACTTCCAACAAGCATTCTCTGCAAAGGTTCCTTCCATTCGGAGTGGGTGAAGAACAATTAATGCATTTATTTGACTTATCCCGAGATTTTCTCGCTGGAGAGTCCAAATGAACGCTGGGGCTGGAAAAAAGCCATATATGACATATATTACAGGCTCAGTATGGCACTCTTTTAACAACCCCCCCCCAACACAATTAATAAATGGCTCACCTATGTTTTCTAGAGAGGGATCTTGCAGAGGCAGAGGGAGAATCCATACTACAAACAAGAAGCAAAGAAAATTCAGGACCAAAATTCCCCAAAGGGAAAAGAGGCAGGCTGACCAGCAAACCTTCAACAAGTAACAAGAACCAGCAATCCTACCTTAAGAGCAGAGCATCCACTATGCACAGATAGAAGAAGCTGGGCAAGACTGGACATCCAAAGTTTACAGGGGAAAAAACCAGTATAAGGGCAGCAGAAATAGCACGAAGGGGGCTGTATTAATGCCCTTAAATAGTTCGGGTGGCGAACAGCTGATCGCCCGGTTCGCGCACGCGCAGAGCGGTGGAACACACGCTATGCGTTCCAAACGCTCGCGACCGGCAGAACACTTCCGGTTTCGCCGGAACTGGCCGCAAAACAGACGGCTGGAACGCAAATGCGTTCCAGCCCCCAAAGCCTGGCGCAAAAGGGAGCCCAAGGGGGCAGGGAACCCTGCCCAGCCCAACACACCCCTACTGAGGCCGTAACAGAGCCAGAGAACAGGGAAGGGGGTAATAAGGAGGCAACAAGAGGTAAGGAAGAGACCCCAAGAACAAGACCCTAATCATGGATTCCCCAAAACTGCCAACAAGGTATGAGGGGGGGGCATAATTGGGGGCCCCAATTAGTAGGGGCAGGCTGAAAACAGGGGAATTTTTAAGGCTTAACCAACCCCACATTAAAACAGAAAATTTGTGTCTCCCTCAAACACTTACTTCCCACGCTGCAGTTCAGTACTTACACTGAACCTGACCCAGTTAGTCCTGCTCATGCAGGCTGTTTACTGGGTCCTTCAAATGAAGAGAGGCTGAACTTCATTTGGAACGAACCCACGACAAACGCAGGAAGGTGAGCCATAAAACAAAATTGTAAAAAGTCCTGTAGAACCTGCTAAGGACAGGAAAAAAGACTGAGGTGTAAGGGGAGGAGGGACTCTTTATACCTATCAGTCTGATTAATTAATCTAATTAATTCCTGTCCTGTGACTTCTAAGGGAGGAGCTACCCATAAGTGATGCTGCCATGATTAGCCAGGAAATGGAATGTTCCAACCATTGAACAAGAGGGCTGCAAAGGCAAAACAAGTACGACATGCAACTTTTTTCTTTTCAATTTTCTTTTCCTTATACCCCTTGTATCTTCTACTATCCACCTTACCACTTGCCTCAATCTATATTTATCATGTTTTCTCCCTTGCGCCGACTCTCAATATTTGGGCACAGCTATTTTGTTCTCCTCTGTCCGTGGTGTATGCAGTTTGTCCTTTTGTTGGATTCTTTTCACTGATGGATTTTCAGTAAATCCGCTTAGCAACGGAAGTGGAACTTTGCTTAAGCTCCGCCCTTTTGGACAAAAATTGCCAAAGATAACACTTCTCATAAGAAAAGGCAATCCCTAACCAAAAATAGTAAGATGAATTTAAGTGCAAATAAAAACAAGGGCAAACAGAGGAACACAATAGAATCCCTTTACATCCTGTAGGACTGGTGATGCGTTGAGAGCTGGTTGGAGACACCGTACTGTACCTTGCAGATAAACCAATGAAAATCAAATGCAAAAACTGCTCCAGGTGAGGCTTGAACTCACAACCTCGGCATTGCTCAACAGATACTGCCTTATAAGTACCGCACGCTAACCGATTGCGCCACTGGAACTAGCTGCATGTTCTGCCACTACTGTGTTTTCACCCAAACCTGCGCTGTCAAAGTGTTCTCAATTAGCCTCTAATGAGTTGAATGCAAATTTCATGTAGCAATTTCATAATCGTACAGATATATTCATTAAAGTGATAATTGTCCCGAATTTAAAATGAATTTTAAAATCAAGGCCAACTCAACTGAACTGAAGGTGTACGTAACTTGGAGAAAATTGTCCACTTGGGCCTTTAAATTGAAATACACTTGGAATTCCTGATCATTTTCACTTTAGTGAATAACCCTGTTGGGTTTACACAACTGCTTGTCTTCATGATTAAACCTCATCAGTGAATAAAACTGTACATTTCTGTACAAATCTTGGACACCCCACCTTGGACATGTTGGTGCACCCCAGATGGGACTTGAACCCACAATCCCTGGCTTAGGAGGCCAGTGCCTTATCCATTAGGCCACTGGGGCTTGACGTATAGCTTTCTTTTTAACACTTCTCATAATCGTACAGATATATTCATTAAAGTGAGAATTGTCCTGAATTTAAAATGAATTTTAAAATCAAGGCCAACTCAACTGAACTGAAGGTGTACGTAACTTGGAGAAAATTGTCCACTTGGGCCTTTAAATTGAAATACACTTGGAATTCAAGTTTCAAGTTAGGCAAGGTTCTTTACTATAGTGAAACTCTTTAGTTTTCGTTTGTTTGTAAATGGAAAAAACATGCGCATCGTGGTGGCAGCACAGTTTAAGAAAACTCAGGTCATAAAAATGGAATGTTCCAACCATTGAACAAGAGGGCTGTAAAGGCAAAACAAGTACGACATGCAACTTTTTTCTTTTCAATTTTCCTTTCCTTATATCCCTTGTATCTTCTACTATCCACCTTAACACTTGCCTCAATCTATATTTATCATGTTTTTTCCCTTGCGCCGACTCTCAATATTTGGGCACAGCTATTTTGTTTTCCTCTGTCCGTGGTATAAGGAAATTTTCTTTTCCTTATACCTCTTGTATCTTCTACTATCCACCTTACCACTTGCCTTAATCTATATTTATCATGTTTTCTCCCTTGCGTCGACTCTCAATATTTGGGCACAGCTATTTTGTTCTCCTCTGTCTGTGGTGTATGCAGGGCCAGATTAACAACCCAGTGGGCCTGGTGCTGACAATTATGACAGGCCTAATTAAAGAATCATTTCGACCAAAAACACTAAAACACTCCCAAGCGTCATGTATCTGATGGAGATGGTGCTGGAGAGAAAGAAAACATCAGCTATAAGAAAACACATACCCTATGCTAATCTCCCTCTAATTTATGTTTTCATCTTTCAAGTAAATCCATAACCCCTAACAGCAGTGTCCAGTCAAGCAGGAAGTCAATGGGCACGGTAAAAGGGTGTGCCACTGACACAAATCACGTAACCTGCTAAAAGGGGCGAACATGCCCAAAAAGAGGACATGTCTGCCCAAAGAATTAGAAGGCCAGTCTGGCATGAATGCATGTCAGACTGCCTGCCAATCATGCGGCTGGACAACTAAGGGCATACTATGCAGACAGCACCCTGAGCTTGGCATAAATGCATCTAATGTTGCGCTCGCTCAACACTTTCTAAGGACTGTCCCCTAGCACTCGCTGGTCCACTTGTCTCCTTACCTTCTTACTAGCAGGCAGACGCTCCTGGTATATAGTCTGGGACAGAGAAAAGCTGTATGTAGTGAGTGTAGAAAAAAGGGAACATGCCACAGTGTTAGAGAGACCAAAGTCAGCATTACATTAAAGGATCACTATAGGGTCAGGAACACAAACATGAATTCCTGACCCTATAGTGTTAACACCACCATCTAACCCCCCTGGGCCCCTCATGCCTCCATAAATATAGTAAAAATCTTACTGTATTCAAACCTGAAGCTGTAACTCTGCATGCTGTTAGACTCAGAAAAACAAGCAGTCTGCTGAAATCATTAGAAGTGGTGGCCTGTTCCAATCACAGTGCTTCCCCATAGGATTGGCTGAGACTGACACTTTCTCCCCCTCCCTCCCTTGTCACTCTTTCTCCCCCTCCCTCCCTTGTCACTTTCTCCCCCTCCCTCCATTGTCACTCTTTCTCCCCTCCCTCCCTCCCTCCCTTGTCCTTTTCCCCCTCCCCTCCCTCCCTCCCTTGTCAGTTTCTTCCCCCTCCTCCTCGGCTCCTCCCTTTCTCCCCCCTCCCTCCCTCCTAGTCACTTTCTCCCCCCCTCCCTCCCTTGTCACTTTCTCCCCACTCCCTCCCCCCCACCTCGTCACTCCCCTCCCCCCCTACCTCAGTTGTAGCGTGGCCGAGCCCAGTATAGTTCGCGGGTACAGGGAGCTTTTGTTTGCTGTACCCGGCCAGACTAACAGGAAGTGCACACTATACTGGGCTCGGCCACGCTACAGAGAAGGAGTGACAGGAGGGAGCGCTGAGCGCTTCCCTCCTGTCAGTCCCTCTCCTCAGGCTGTGCCCGGGCGGTGCGGTCCGCCCTCATGGACGCACCGCCCGGGCAAAGCTGCAGCCGCCTGAGGCTCTCTGCAGAGCGCTCGGGCGGCTGCAGCATGGGGGGGCCGCCGGAGTTGGGGGGGATTTTCCCATAACCTGTCCCTCCCGCATGATTTTCTGGTGGAGATGCGTCCCCCCCATTCCCCCGGTTCCTATGCCCATGGGCGCATAGCTGCCTTAAAAATGTCCCTATTATCTAGATTACTCTACTTACTCTGAATGCTCCAGATACCTCTACCAAAAAATTTTAAACACCAACTCTATAAAAAAAGATGTAATGCAGTCCTTCCCTGAAACATAGAAACATAGAATGTGATGGCAGATAAGAACCATTCAGCCCATCTAGTCTGCCCAATTTTCTAAATACTTTCATTAGTCCCTGGCCTTATCTTATAGTTAGGATAGCCTTATTCCTATCCCACGCATGATTAAAATCCTTTACTGTGTTAACCTCTACCACTTCAGCTGGAAGGCTATTCCATGCATCCACTACCCTCTCAGTAAAGTAATACTTCCTGATATTATGTTTAAACCTTTGCCCCTATAATTTAAGACTATGTAATCTTGTTGTGGTAGTTTTTCTTCTTTTAAATATAGTCTCCTCCTTTATTGTGTTGATTCCCTTTATGTATTTAAATGTTTCTATCATATCCCCCCTGTCTCGTCTTTCCTCCAAGCTATACATGTTAAGTTCCTTTAAGTTTTTTCTTGCAATCCATGAACCAATTTAGTAGCCCTTCTCTGAACTCTCTAAAGTATCAATATCCTTCTGAATAAACGGTCTCCAGTACTGCGTACAATACTCCAAGTGAGGTATGACCAGTGTTCTGTACAATGGCATGAGAACTTCTCTCTTTCTACTGCTAATACCTCTCCCTATACAACCAATCATTCTGATAGCATTTCCTGCTGCTCTATGACATTGTCTGCCTACCTTTAAGTAATCAGGAATAATCACCCCTAAATCCCTTTCCTCAGATGTTGAGGTTAGGACTCTATCAAATATTCTGTACTCTGCCCTTGGGTTTTTACGCCCAAGATGCATTATCTTGCACTTATCCACATTAAATGTCAGTTGCCACAACTCTGACCATTTTTCTAGTTTACCTAAATCATTTGCCATTTGGCTTATCCCTCCTGGAACATCAACCCTGTTACATATCTTAGTATCATCAACAAAAAGACATACCTTACCATCAAGTCCTTCTGCAATATAACTAATAAAAATATTAAAGAGAATGGGTCCAAGTACGGATTCCTGCACGACCGCACTGGTCACAAGACCATGCTTCAAATTGTGGGGATATTTATGGGATAATAATAGTAAACAGTGAGAATTGCCCACTAATTCAATTCTCAGATCCAAAGATCGTTATCGTAAGTGAAAAGTATTTCATATAAATAAATCACAATTTTGTTATAAAAATAGATTTATTTTATAATAACAAATAATTAACAAATAATATTATGTAACATGCGTGACAATAATCAATGAATATCCAGTATAAAATGATATGCAATACAATGGAATAGGTATACACGTTTCAATGGCTAAACAGCATTTTCTGTCAAGACTTACACGATTTATGAGGGTATCCTTACAGACTGAAAGTGAAGCTTTTCACAGCGAAGGGCCATAAAACCCTGGCTAACAGTTAGAATAACCCTTTCAATGCTGGCTAGACCTCCTAGGTAATTAAGATCTATTCTTAAGTAATTTTAAATAAAATAACATTTAAACCAGTTCATTAGTTATTTCCTGGAACCATCCAATAAGAGAATCTACCATGTTATATAAGCAGAGTTTAATTTGTCTAAAAGATATCTTATCTTAATTTAGAGCAAATCAGTACACCTGGATAAAAACAGCGGTATGCTAACATGTGATAATATCACCTTAATATATAATTATTCTTAATTCCACCTGCAGAATGGAATGTTTATAACTATATATTCTTTAGTTAACTAAGATTTCTAAATATGGAAATCTGACCGTGATTTATCCAGTCATATATCATGCTATTAGTAAATTTTAATTCATTTAATTGATTAAATGAAACCAGTATAATTACCAGTTGAGTAGATATTTCATCCAATTGGTAGATAGTCTCAGGAACTTATTTGGATGTCTCTCTGCATGGAGGTGTGTAGGAATTTCTGAGTGTCCTAGAGTGTATATCTGTCATAGGCCTCTCTGCATTGCTTCCGACTGCTCACTTCTTTGCTTTCTTTGCATACCCTTTGCTTTCTTTGCATACCCTTCTTTTTTCGTCTACCTCTTTGTCTTAACTTTTAAAGGGAAAATTCACTAGTTGCTAAACCAATAGCAATTCTGGGGGTGTGGTTATCTTCCAGATCGCAATTTAGTTATTTGATCTATAGATGGCAGTCTCGTCCCACTAAACATACCTATCCAGGAAAGAGTTAACTTTTCCTGGTGGCTATTTTGATGTCATTTTGGCTTTATCTATATGGTTGCCATAATTTAAGTTTTCTGTCAGATCAAACAGTTTCTTTAAGTTTTGTCCAGACTATGTGTCTGGCAAATTCTGAGTTTTGACCCGTAACTTACAATGGGATCTTGTACATATAGAAAGTAACATTTTATTATTTAATCTCCTCTGTGACAAATGTCTGTGTTTAGATATGCATCTATTCCATTAGCATTTAAGACAGTCTATCCAACCAATCACTTGGTTTGTATATACTATGCATTCCTTTAGCTCTGGGAAAGTGGTTAGTTTTACAGATAGGATAGAAATTTCGTGTCTTTTTGTTAACTTGAAAATAACAAAATGGAGTCTGGTCTGTTCAGAGTGACTCAGAATATACACTTTTAATTTCTATCATAGCACAAGATGTCTGCCGATATAAATACCCTGACAAAATATACTCCATTAACTACAATTCTCTGTTGCTTGCCAGCCACTGCCTTACCTATTCAACAATATTGGAATCTAAACTTAAAGATTGCAGTTTATTGATAAACCTTCTAAGTGCAACAGTGTCAAAAGCCTTACTGAAATCTAGGTAAGCAATGTCTGCTGCACCACCCTGATCTATTATTTTAGTTACTCAATCCAAAAAAATCAATAAGATTAGTTTGGCATGATGTCCCTGAAGTAAACCCATGTTGTGTCTGATCTTGAAATCCATGTGACTTTAGATGTTTAACAATCCTATCCTTTAACATGATTTTCATTACTTTCCAAACTACTAAGTAGGGCTTTCTGGCCTATAGTTGCCAGACTTCTCCCTACTACCTTTCTTGTGAATGGGCACAACATTCGCTAACTTCCAATCTTCTGGGACTACTCCTGTTAACAATGATTGGTTAAATAAATCTGTTAATGGTTTTGCTAGTACACCATTAAGCTCTTTTAATAACTTTGGGTGTATTCTATCAAGTCCCATTGACTTATTTGTCTTTACTTTTGACAGTTGAAATAGAACCTCTTCCTCTGTAAACTCACGTGTAATAAATGACTCATTTGTCCTTTTTCCTAACTGAGATCCCTTTCCTTCATTTTCCTCTGTAAATACTGAACAAAAATATTAATTGAGGCAGTCAGCTTTATCCTCTTCTACATACCTTCCTTCTTTTGTTTTTAATCTAATTAATGCTTCTTTTACTTTCCTTTTCTCATTTATGTACCTAAAAAATGTTTTGTCCCCTTTTTTTTACTGACTGTGCTATTTTATTTTCTGTGTGTGATTTGGAAGCTCTTATAACTTGCTTAGCCTCTTTCTGTTTAATTGTATAGAGCATTCTGTCTTCCTCACTCTGTTTTTTTTTTATAATTACTAATAGTGATGTCCCGAACGGTTCGCTGGCAAATAGTTCCTGGCGAACATAGCGTGTTCGCGTTCGCCACCGATGGCGAACATATGCGATGTTCGGTCCGCCCCCTATTAATTTACTAATGCTAAGTAAAAATTACTTAGTATTAGTAAATTGTGCAATACTGCGAGTAGGGGCATGTCTATTAAACAGTGAGCAGCCTGTGGCTGCTCACTGTTTAAAAAAAAAAAGGGTCCCCACTAAATACTAATAGGGGGGGACCTATTGTCCTACCACCGGCCCCCACCCCTGAGCGGTGGGTGGGGCCCTGACAAAATATACTCCATTAATTATCAATATGGCCCCCACCCAGGGGTGGGGGCCGGGGGGGAGGACAGTAGGTCCCCCCCTCATTATCTTTGTGGCCCCCACCCGCAGCCCAGGGGTGGGGGCCGGGGGGGGAGGACAGTAGGTCCCCCCCTCATTATCTTTGTGGCCCCCACCCGCCGCCCAGGGGTGGGGGCCGGGGGGGAGGACAGGTTAGTTATTTTATTCCCCCTCAATATTTTTTAGGGTGAGGGGGGTAGGTAGGGACTTTTTATTTGGGGGGGGTGACTAGGGGCTTGGATACCCCTGGTCACCTGGGGGGGGGATTTACTTAGGGCCCCCACCCGCACCCAGGGGTGGGGATCGGGGGGGAGGACAGTAGGTCCCCCCCTCATTATCTTTGTGGCCCCCACCTGCCGCCCAGGGGTGGGGGCTGGGGGGGGAGGACAGTAGGTCCCCCCCTCATTATCTTTGTGGCCCCACCCGCAGCCCAGGGGTGGGGGCCGGGGGGGAGGACAGTAGGTCCCCCCTCCTTAGTCTTTATGGCCCCCACCCGCCGCCCAGAGGTGGGGGCCGGAGGGGGGGTGGACAGTAGGTCCCCCCCCTCATTATCATTATGGCCCCCACCCGCCGCACAGGGGTGGAGGCCAGGGGGGCAGTAGGTCCCCCCCTCATTATCAATATGGCCCCCACCCGCCGTGCAGGGGTGGGGGCCGGGGGGGCAGTAGGTCCCCCCCCTCATTATCAATATGGCCCCCACCCGCCGCGCAGGGGTGGGGGCGGGGGGGACAATAGGTTCCCCCCTTATTTTTCATTTTAGGGCCCCCACCCACCGCTCAGGGGTGGGGGCCTTATTGGTTATTATTCAACCAATAAGAGTCCCTGTGGGTTTTAAAATTCGCCTGCCCATTGAAGTCTATGGCGGTTCGCCAGGTTCGCGGGTTCACGAACATTTGCCGAAATTCGCGTTCGCCATTCGCGAACCGAAAAATTCACGTTCGCCACATCACTAATTACTAAATGCTAACTTTTTTTTTTTTTTACTATTTTGCCCACATCTGCGGAGTACCACAGTGGTTTCTTGAATTTTTGGCTTTTATTGACAAGCCTAATGCAATTTTCTGTTGCCTTCAGCAGTGCAACTTTTAAATAATCCAATTTCTCTTGGACTCCATTCAAATTTCTCCAATCTGATAATGACTCTTTTATACATATTCTAATTTTAGAAAAGTCTGTTTTTTTAAAGTCTAAAACTTTTGTTTTTGTGTGGTGTGACTCAGTCACTGTTCTTATATTAAACCACACTGACTAATGATCACTGGATCCTAAACTTTCACCTACGGTAATATCTGATACCAAATCTCCATTTGTTAACACTAAATCTAGTATGGCCTCTTTACGAGTTGGCTCCTCAACGACTTGTTCCTAGAGACAATCCCAGTAGGGAGTTTAGAATATGTGTGCTCCTGGCACAAGCAGCTAATTTTGTTTTCCAATTCACATCAGGAAGATTAAAGTAACCCATGATGATAACTTCCCCCTTCATTGTCATTTTAGCTATTTCCTCAACTAGTACATTATATAACTCTTCTATTTGTCCAAGGGGCCTATAAATCACACCTACACGAGTTACTGTGAGATTACCAAATTCTAACGTAACCCAAACGGACTCTATGTTCACCTCACTAACTTTTATTAGGCTAGATTTTATGCTATCCTTCACATACAGGGCCACCCCTCCCCCTTTCTTGCCTTCCCTGTCTTTTCTATATAAAGAGTACCCTGGTATTGCTATGTCCCAATCATTTTTCTCATTTTACCATGTCTCAGTAACAGTGACTAAATCTACATTATCAGTTGCCATTATTGCCACAAGTTCATGCATCTTATTCCCTAAACTGCGAGCATTTGTAGACATGACTCTAAGCTTATCATTTTTTAACACACTTGCTAAAGGCACCTTCTGTCCTTGTTTTGTGGGCAATTGGATTGATGTTTTATCACCCTTTTGCCCCCCCTCTGTTAGTTTAAATACATCCTAGCAAAACCTCTGAACTGCTCACTGAGAACATTTGTTCCCTTTTGAGAAAGATTAACTACAACAACTATATAAACCACAATAAAGAGCTATATTTTCATACCTCCGAGTTAAATCTTACATAAGATTTAGGTAAAGTACAAACCCTATTAGGGAAGTGTCCACTATGTTTGAACAAATATGTGTAAAACTCAAACCCCTGTAAAAAGTGCTCTCAGTCTGTTACTCACACCTAAATGTGGTAACTGTAGATCCCACCATAAATGTTAAAGGCTCAACTAACTTGGTCAGACATTTGAAGAAAATGAGTGGGAAAAAGCATACACAACCCAAAAAGGTCTCACCTTTTGCGAAACACATCAAAAACTACTGTATTGTACATGGTACCTAGTAAATTACATAATATATGGCCCCATACAACCAACAAATGTTGTAGATGCAATGAAGTGATAGGAAATATGATAAATTTTTTATGGGAATGTGAAAAACTCAAACCATTGTGGACCCAAGTATAAATGTTACTGCGAGACCTCCTCAAGGTAGACATAAAGTTGTCTCCATAGTTATACCTTCTTTTTCTTCTAACGAATTCTCGCGGCTGCATGTGGTCGCACACAGACAGGTTAAAGGAATTACCTGTGCAGCAATCAACTACAATCAAATGTAGTTGAGTCGGAGGGGGATAAAAAATACATATGCGGCCATGACACTGCCACTTTAAGGAATTTGAACGTGATGCTATGGTATCGCTGCATCACTAAATCATAAAAAAAATCCCATTGCTAATTGTGCATAGGTGTTACAAGCATGCTTGTTAAAACACATATCTAATCACATATCTGTAGCTTATTATGTTTACATGGGTCTGGATTCTCTTACATGGAACAAATATATAGGATGAACAACAGGTTCATCCTAAAATGAACCCCTGGCTATACTGCAAAATGTCTTTCACAGCTAATAGAATCAATCCTATCACTCATAAAACATGAATTCCAAACGGATCTGCAAGGGATATACTTATAATTCAAAGCCGATCAAGAATTTCATCAGCTTAGGGATTCTTAGTCCTTCACCCCTTATGACTGCTCTAGATTTTTTAAAGTTTTGGGAGAAAACATTAATTAAAGATTGGCATAAACAATATGATTGAGATAGTCTACTTATTGACAAGTAGATAAGAACTATTCCTTTGCATCTTTTTTAAGCTTCAAAACTTTAGATGAGGAGAAAACTCTCTTATATATTATACATTTTAAGAATATCAAAGGATTGCTAAATCAATATGACATTTGAAACTAGAATTTTTAGGTGCATTACCTTTTACAGACTTTACAGTTGTGATGGTGCTGTAAACTATTTATTCTATGCTAATGTGTTTATGTTTTACTGTATTGGTGTTAAACAGTGGAGGCTCATCCATACGGGCGCTTGAGACTGCACCTCACCAGTTTTCAGTTGCAATGGTTTTTAAATGCTAAGAATCTTTTTTTGAATTGGGGGTTGGAAAAAAATAAGTGTCTCTTTAATTCTGTAACCAGCTTGTTCGAAGGGTGGAGCTTGTTCGAAGGGTGGCCAGGGAGCATTTGACCTCTTTACTCTCCACCTATACCCTTTTTGGTTGATGGGATTCAAATTTGAGGGCCCATATTACATCACTCACTCCCTAAAAAAGATTGCGTTCTTTGAAGCTTTCAGTTCATTTTTGCACTAGGCTGTTGCCAGTGGCGTACACATGACCCATGGGGCCCCGGTGCGAAAATTGATCAGTGGGCCCCCCCCGCGCGCGGGCCGCAACACATGGCGGTGGGCACCTGGTCGCAGGGGTTACAGGGCTGCGACCCCTGCGACCGCGGTATGTACGCCAGTGCATGCAGATGCACACACACTTAAAGGACCACTCTAGGCACCCAGACCACTTCAGCTTAATGAAGTGGTATGGGTGCCAGGTCCAGCTAGGGTTAACCCATTTTTTCAAAAACATAGCAGTTTCAGAGAAACTGCTATGTTTATGAATGGGTTAAGCCTTCCCCCTAATCCTCTAGTGGCTGTCTCATTGACAGCCACTAGAGGCGCTTGCGTGCTTCTCACTGTGATTTTCACGGTGAGAGCACGCAAGCGTCCATAGGAAAGCATTATAAATGCTTTCCTATGTGACCGGCTGAATCGCGCGCAGCTCTTGCGCGATGCGCATACAGCCGGCGGGGAGGAGAAGAGGAGGATCGGAGGAGGAGAGCTCTCCGCCCAGCGCTGGAAAAAGGTAAGTTTTACCCCTTTTCCCCTTTCCAGAGCTGGGCGGGAGGGGGTCCCTGAGGGTGGGGGCACCCTCAGGGCACTATAGTGCCAGGAAAACGAGTATGTTTTCCTGGCACTATAGTGGTCCTTTAAAGGACCACTACAGACACCCAGATCACATAAGCTCAATGAGTTTTAACCCTGCAGCTGAAAACATAGCAGTTTCAGAGAAACTGCTATGTTTCACTGAGGGTTAATCCAGCCTCTAGTGGCTGTCTCACTGACAGCCGCTAGAGGAGCACACTGAACGTCCATAGGAAAGCATTGAGTAATGCTTTTCTATGGGCGGTTTGAATGCGTGCGCGGTCGCATTCGGAGCTGAGAGGCTGAGGGATCCCCAGCGCCAAGGGAGTCCGGCGCTGGAGAAAGGTAAGTGCTGAAGACACACACACACACTTACAGACGCATACACACTAGCTAACAGACACACACATTTACTGTGCAGTGCATTAATGATGCACTACTTAGATGATTTCCTGCTGGTGGGACCTGCTGATTCGCCCCACTGTGCCTTTTTGAAGTCAGCGTCTTACTGACTGTGCAGAATTATTATTATTATTATTATTTTTCATTTATATAGTGTCATCAGATTCCGTAGCGCCGTACAATGGGTGGACTAACAGACATGTAACTGTAACCAGAAAAATGGACGTACAGGAACAGAGAGGTGGAGGGCCCTGCTCAATGAGCTTACATTCTAGAGGATGTGGACTGATTAGCTCTGACCCCTTAGCCTCAGCCAAGGACTGGTGCTTTTGTAAATTATATGTTTTGTATTGGGTTGTACTGTAAATCATTGTTACTGCCATCATTTGTTATAGTCTGCAACTTGCTATACTTAGGAAATTTACATTTAATATTACAATGTTTTGTGTTTTTGCGTTACTGTGTGTTACTTAATTACTAAGTAGTTAATTAATGAGTTACTTAAATAGTAGTAATTGCTTAGTTAGTATGTACTTATTAAAAGATTAATATTTATGTTTAAGCCACAGCAACAACACCGAGCTGTGTAGTAATGTCATATGGCATCCTGCTGACCGAGTGAAACATTTTAGGACTCATAGGGTCCACTTGGTGCTGGTTTAGAACTCTTTTTGCCAGGTTTGCGGACAGCTTACTAGTGGTGGCAGCTTTGCACACGGTAGCAGAAATGGTGGACGGGAAAGTGGTAAGAAGGTGGCTGGGCTTTACCCCTTCCTGGACAGTGGCCTGATTGGGTGCTCTACATGCAACTCCTTGGATCTAGTTTGGCCGAAGATCTCCCTTGCTGTACTTTATAACCTCTGCTTGGGCAGATACAATAGGTGCGTCCTTAGAGAATTCACGTTGAGATACATCCTCTTGGGAGCTTTGGAGTTTAGTTAGTCCCTTAGCGCCACCATCCTTGTTAATTAAAGGGACACTATAGTACCCTGAGGGTGCCCCCACCCTCACGGTCCCCCTCCAGCGGCGCTGAAGGGCTTAAAACCCGTTCAACTTCTCACCCTTTTCCCCCAACGGGTTCCCTTACCTCTCCTCCCCCGCCGACGTCAGCATCCTTGTCTGACGTCACCGGCGCCGAATGCACAAGTGCGGCACTGCGCGCTTTCAAAGTATCCGTAGGAAAGCATTTTTTATTGCTTTCCTATGGACACTCAGCGTGATTGAGGCATAATATGCCTCAATCATTGCCGATGCGCCTCTAGTGGCTGTCCGGAAGACAGCTACTAGAGGCTGGCTTAACCCTAGATGTAAAGATAGCAGTTTCTCAAAAACTGCTATGTTTACATCAGGCAGGGTTAACCCTAGAGGGACCTGACACCCAGAGCTGAAGTGGTCTGGGTTACTATAGTGTCCCTTTAAGGTAATTTCTGGATGCCTTGTTAACTGCAAATAAACGTGGCCAGTTGTGGATTTTTCCCTCTAGCCTGTTCTCATGGGTGATTTAGTGGGGAGATAGTTGGGGGTTGCTGGTTCAGAAATGGTTGTTTTAGTTTGTGTGGTGGCAATGCTAAGTTTGTATTTCCCCCACTTTAGTGGGTATGTTAGGAGTTGGCAGCAGGGCTTGTTTAGTCAAACTCCTCTTGTAATTCTAGACTGTTAATGTAGCACCTCCCCTGGGAGCCTGCCACTTATTTCAGCCAGGCAGATCCTGGGTCTTCCTGGGCTGGAGTGTTTTTACATTACTCTCTACCTTGGGAGGGTGCGGCTTTCTTCACAGTAGCAGAAATGGTGGACGGGAGTGATGGCAGTAAGGTGGCTGGGCTTTACCCCTTCTTGAGCCTTATTGGGGTTCCTGTCTGCAACTCCTTGATGAAGCTGAGATCTCCCTTGCATTGGATGCTCTGCTGCGGGATTTGAGTAGAGTTGCATCTTCTTGGGAGCAGAAGAGTTAGTCCTTAAGCCCTAGTTAATTAAGTTATTTATTTTACGGATGTTTCATTTCAATGTTTTTTGCTGGATGCCTTGTTAATTGCAAATAAACATGGCCGGTCCAGCCTGTTTCCTCCAGCCTGTTGCCATGTGTGATTTTTTGGGGGGGAGTTAGTATGGGGTTATGGAAAGACATATGAGGTAAACCCTTGTTTCTTTTTCATTATATTTCCCCAGAAATTGATATGTTGGCAACAAGTATGTGCATTAGATTTTATAAATATTTTTTGCAATAAAACTATGAAAAAAATCAGTATTATATATATATATAAAAAATAATAATAAAAAGAAAATACAAGAAAGTAAAATGTTTGTGCTTTTGGCAGGATATACAAAATGAAAGTTTTTTGGTGAACGTTTGACTGCTCTTAGTGGAGTCAAGGTCAGCAATCTCTGCTCTACAAGCTCTACTTTACAGAACATGGTCAAGATCAGTAAGATACGCTAGCTTTGATTTAAGCAGGAGCGATCTAACTACAGTGAGTGCATCTAACTGTATCAGCTCTGAATAGAGTGCTTCATTTTTAAACTATATAAACGTCCTACTCCTAATATCTGAGACAGATTTAGATCTGGATTTGTGTCTAGCCTGCCTTTCTTGAAATAAATCTGTCCTGTACATTGTTTGTTCCAGAAAAGCTACAGCAAGTGGATGATATTCAATATGTTAATGAATGTGATGTCTATTTTCAGTGATGTGTGTATTAAAATAATATTTTTTGCAGGATCTGTATTTACAAAATAATATAAATATGCGAGGAGAACAAATGCAGTCTATCATTTTACAATCTATGCAGTTTGTGATATATGATCACAATATGGAGTCGGAAAATCAATAGGCCACATTTTTTGAAAGTTTATTTTCTTTAGGTAAAATGTAAATTGCCATAGATTTTTTTTTAAAGGTCTATTGCTGCAGTCATGAAAAAAATCTGAATCTGCTGGAGACATGGAATACAAAACAAAGTCTGTATCGATTTATAGTGTTACATACTTGTAGGTTTGATAATTATCTCTCTCAAGTAGTATGTTAAATGCAAATGGCAGGAATGTAAGTTGAATTTTACAAAGAGTTAGTTGGAAACCCTCGGCTGTAAAGAGGAGAAAAAAAAGACATTTTGTAAATCTCCAGCCCAACAGACTGCAACCAATATCATTCTCAACGAAGAGTTAGAAGATATTAGAGTTTTACTTTCAGAATGTGTACCCAATGTAATGCTTTGCAATGAAAACTGATTTGTTTTCTGCTATAGGCCTCTATTTAACCTCTTAAGGACACATGATGGAAATATTCCTTCATGACTCCCTTTTATTTCTGAAGTTGTGTCCTTAAGGGATTAATTAAGATTTCCAAATAATTCAATACTAGAGTTGAGCAACGGAACATTACGATTTTTGGACCCCGGACCTGAACACAGACATTTCAGTGTATGTTCAGGTTCAAGTTCGGTGTTCGGCGATTTATGCGTTTTGAAAAGCTGCAGGGCAGCCAATCAAAAAGCGTTTGACTCGTATGCCCTTAGAAGCCATCACAGCCATGCCTACTAATTGGCATGGCTGTGATTGGCCAGTGCAGCATGTGACCCAGCCTCTATATAAGCTGGTTACTTAGAATTAGTCAATTATGCCCCTACTCGCTATACCACGAGTAGGGGCATGTCTATTAAACAGTGAGCAACCTGTGGCTGCTCACTGTTAAACAAAAAAAAACCAAAAAAAACATTCCCGACGTGCGAGTGGGGGCTTTTAAACCAAAGGGGGAACCTATTGCCCCCCCAGTCCCCACCCCTGAGTGGTGGGTGGTAGCCCTAAATATCAATATGGGGGGGACCTTTTGTCCTCCCCCCGGCCCCCACCCCTGAGCGGCGGATGGGGGCCCTAAATATCAATAAGGGGGGGACCTATTGTCCTCCCCCCTGGGCCCACCCCTGAGCAGTGGTTGGGGGCCCTAAATATCAATAAGGGGGAGACCTATTGTCCTCCCCCCGCCCCACACCCCGAGCAGTGGTTGGGGGCCCTAAATTTCAATTGGGGGGACCTATTGTCCTCCCCCAGGCCCCCACCCCTGAGTGGTGGGTGGGGGCCCTAAATATCAATTGGGGGGGACCTATTGTCCTCCCCCAGGCCCCCACCCCTGAGTGGCGGGTGGGTTCCCTAAATAAGAATATAACACCCCCAGGTGACTAGGGGTCCCCAAACCACTAGTCACCTTTCTCCCCAAAAAATATAACCCCTACCTACCCCCTCATCCTAAAAATAATGAGGGGGGAACCTTATCTAAGTACCTGTAAAAAAATAAAAAATAAACTTACCATTTTATGTCTTATGTGTAATTTGATTCATAACTCTCTAGTTACTTTCAATCCACCAGAGTGTTTATAAGCCTTCCCCCGCCCTGCAGAGCTCAGTCTGCGCGGAGCCCTCCATGGGTGAAAATTGATTTTTTTAATTTATTTTTTGAGTCGGTTATTATGGATTTTTATTTGCCCTTTTTTGGGGCTGAAAAAAGAAGATTTTATCAATGGATCAAATGGTAAGGTTATTTTTTTTTTAACAGGTATTTAGCTTGTGGTCCCCCCTCATTATTTTTAGGATGAGGGGGGTAGGTAGGGGTTATTTTTTGGGGTGAGGAGGTTGACAGGGGGGTTACATTTTTATTTAGGGCCCCCACCCACCACCTAGGGGTGAGAACAATAGGTCCCCCCTCTTATTCTAACTTAGGGCCCCCACCCACCGCTCAGGGGTGGAGGCCGGGTGGGGAGGACAATAGGTCTCCCCCCTCATTGTTATGTAGGGCCCCCACCCGCTGCTCAGGGGTGGACAACTGCATTTCCTCCCCCATAAATATAAATCAGAAAGCAAGACCTACCTAAGCTGGAGCAAACCTTAATATGGCTGCTCCTTTTATGGTGTGGCATGTCTCTGGAGCTCCGTTGGTGGTAAATGCTGTTGTCTTCTGCAGTTTCCATGCATATAGGGACCTCTTCCTCCTTGCCACAGCATTCAGAAGTGGATCAGCGGGTGGAAGACTAGGTATGTGTGTGGCACACCGTGACACACCGAAATGTGGTCGGCACCATCTTAACTTATACCCCCCGCACGCAAGTGTGCTTTTTAACCCCTGCAGTGAAATTCTGTGTATAAGATGAACCCCAATTTTATACAAAAATTTTTAAGAAAAAAAGTCTTATACAAAAAATACTGTATATTTATGTATTATATTTATTTAATAACCCCCATCCACTGGCCACACACTGCAGAGAGTCCTAAGAGGAAGTATTTCCTAAGTAAGTGGGTTATCCTGACAATAGATTGCAAGGATAGAACCTGGCAAAATTGGGGTATCTTGGAATTGTGGCAGGCTTGTTCAATGAATAAATGCACTGGATATTGCATGTTGTATGAATTGACCCCAGCAGCAACCTTATAATGTATCCATGTTAAAGGGACTCTCCAGGCAGCCATTTTTACTCACCTGGTTCCAGCGCCGGGAGCCTCAAAATGACGAAATAGGCGGGCGCGAGCACGGAGCAATCAGACGCTTCCATTTGGAAGCGTCATTGCTCCCTTGTGCGCATGCGCGGCTTCGCCGCACATGCGCACATACTTCATAGGGCGGCATTCATGCCGCCCTATTAAGTCCTGAGCGCACTACCGTGCATGACTGACAGCTCAGCTCGCGGTCTTTGCCCATCCCCTCTCCTCTGCTGACAGGCAGGAGAGAGAAGGCGCACACAGTGCTTTCTCTCTCCTGCACACATCAGACGTATTTTAATACGTCTGACGTGTACATGGCCTTTTAGGGCCATACGTTATAGGAAGTCCCTCTGGTGGCCGTCTGAGTGTGAAAATACAGTGTTTACATTAGATTGCCTGCAGGGAGCTATAGATCTCACCTGAACAACTACATTAAGCTGTAGTCTTTCAGGTGACTATAGTGTCCCTTTAAGGTGAGTGCATCCTCTTATCAGTGGCGGATCCAGAGCCTGATCTCAGGAGGGGCACTTGTAGATTATTTAAAGAAATAATCCAGGCACAATAACAACTACAGCTCAGTGTAGTAGTTATGGCGCCAGTAGTGCCAGGATCCCATCCCAGACTAAGTAGTCAAACTGTTTAAGAACATTCTGAGAACTTACCTGGGATATGCTGGGATATAGGGCATAGGAGCAGTGGTATGTGTTAGGGGTGAGTGCGTGAAGACGGCAGTGTATGTCAGGGTTGCAGTATGTGTGTTAGGGGGCAGTGTATGTGTGGGGCAGTGTGTGTGTGAGAGAGCTGCAGTGTGTGTGTGTGTGTGGGAGCGGTGCAGTGTATATGTGAGGGTGGCAGTGTGTGTGAGAGTTGCAGTGTGTGTGTGTGTGGGGCAGTGTGTGTATGGGGGCAGTGTTTGTGGGGCAGTGTGTGTAGTGTGTGTATGGGGCAGTGTTTGTGGGGCACTGTGTGTATTGGGGCAGTGTGTGTAGTGTGTATATGGGGGGCAGTGTTTGTGGGGCAGTGTGTGTATGGGGCAGTGTTTGGGGGCAGTGTGTGTTTGTGGGGCAGTGTGTGTATGGGGCAGTGTGTGTATGGGGGCAGTGTTTGTGGGGCAGTGTGTGTGTAGTGTGTGTGTATGGGGGGCAGTGTATGGGTAGCAGTGTTTGTGGGGCAGTGTTTGTGGGGCAGTGTGTGTATGGGGGCAGTGTTTGTGGGGCAGTGTGTGTAGTGTGTGTAGTGTGTGTATGGGGGGCAGTGTATGGGTGTCAGTGTTTGTGGGGCAGTGCTTGTGGGGCTGTGTGTAGTGTGTGTATTGTGGGCAGTGTCTGTATGGTGGGGAAGGAGGGTAGGGAGGCTTTTAAATTTTTTTTTATTAAATTAAGTATACTTCATGTCCCCCCTCCCTTCTTACCTTTACTGAGGGAGAAGGGGGGACATTTCTCAATCCCTGGTGGTCCGGTGGGGAATCCCTGGTGGTCCCAGTGGTGGTGAGGTGATCTCTAGCCAGTAGCTCCAGGGCCAGAGTTCACTCTCGCGAGATTTGGAGGACCCGGAGGAGCTTCAGGCTGAGCTCCTGGGTCCTCTCTCCCTCCCCTGCCGGCTGTCAGCAATGTGCCTGCGGACCGGGGAGGGAGATCAATGCCAGCCCTGCAATAGCCGGCAGGGGAGAATCTCAGGGGGGGCAATTGCCCCGTTGCCCCCCCGGATCCGCCACTGCCTCATATATTGTTAAACCTCACCGCTAGACTCTTTTATGACAGCAAGCAGCTATGCTCAACAACGTATATATCAATCACAATACGACTTTGGGACTATAGATTTATTTGTTGATATATTCTTTTGTTATTTGCAGTGTTTTATACTATTTTCCTTTTTTTAATATTGCACTGCTTAATTTGTCCATTCTTATATGACTCCAATAAAAGTTTGTATACTTATCTGGAGTTCCTCCTTTCCATTCCTCCACTGGGACCAGACCTTGTGAGGAGTATACATCGCAATCTGTAGAGGCACCTTGGAACACTTGATATAGAGCCTGATACGACTCTCAACTGTGTGAATGTTATTCCTCTGGTGGTTTCTGTAGGTTTTTTTAGAATTATACAGAAAGCATGTATTATTGTTTTTACATCTTTTAGATGTGTCTGCCC
This sequence comes from Pelobates cultripes, assembly GCA_933207985.1. Taxonomy (NCBI): domain Eukaryota; kingdom Metazoa; phylum Chordata; class Amphibia; order Anura; family Pelobatidae; genus Pelobates; species Pelobates cultripes. The sequence goes on from OW240917.1 coordinate 28,793,295, forward strand.
TATTTGAAGTTTTATTACTGATTTAGGTATTTATTGAGTGCATTCACTTGGGGTGTATTTTTATTTCTGTTCTGTACCAACTAGTCTTTAAACTTTATATAAATATTTAAACTGTAACTGTTAAAACCTAATGTTCCAACATGGGGGAATAACATGGGGGAATAACCGATATCTGGAGCTCTCTATCCGATGGGACCAATGTCCCAATGTTGCCCAACCAGCTATGTGCAGTGCTACCAGTAACTACCAGGACTGAACTTCTTCACCATTTCCCATAGTGAGGAGGAGATTTGTAGGGACTAAAAAGACACAACTTAATCCTAAAGTGGTGACGTTTTTTATGTTGATATAGAATATACTTCCATTGACCTTCCTTGATCACATTTGAATTGTGATGGCCGTTTCCATTATTACAAATTTCACCAACCACAATACAGCCACATGTTAACAACACTCTGAGCAAAGATTTGGGCTAGACATGTAGTTCATCACTATGCATCCAATAACATGGAAACAGACATTTTTAATAAAAATCTATCCAACATTCATGAGAAATACTTTGAAAATACAGATGTTCCTTGGATGTAAACGCAAATTACATACCCGTTAAATAATCAAAATAAATGTTTAAATTTTGTGATATGCAAGGCCAGGAGCTCATGAGTCGGATGCTTACTGTAGCCCCATGGGATATGTAATCTCTTGTGTAAAGATAATGAGAAACGTGGATGTGTTCTGTCTAATTGGGAAGCTGTGTAACATTATACATGACAGAGAGGACATTCTGCAAGTTATGGGAACAGCACTTGGTATCTGTGTTAGAGCAAGATATATGTATATAAAGAACATGAGAACAGTCAATATAGGCAAACTTGAACATCCGTGGTGAATGATAACCCAATAATTAATAACAACCGATAGCATTATAAATATTTTTTTCATATGGCAATTTTTATTTAGTCTTATTTTTTCCTTGAGATTCTATAAAACAACAACTTTGCCCCAAAATTACTTTTGTTTTTCTTTCATATGGCCCAAAGACTTACATTTTTTTGACCTTCAAAAATAGGTCACTCCATGCTACGTCAAGGTATTAGACATAGCATATTTAATTAATTAATTTATTTATATTTAGCTTGACACAATTCCAGACTAATCTTGAATATCTTATCGTAGGCCAGAAGTAGTTGAGGATTTTCCTATTACACTTTAAGCAGTGTACCACCACCCATTTTTTTACAGTTATAACTTGACATACCTTAAATAAGTTTCATAAGAAACTAAGAGGCACTAATATATAGGGGTAATGACAAATACGTGGTCAAGAAGTCTCTTGTTTTTCTTTATGGGAACCAAAAGGATCTGGACAAAAAGGCATGGCTTAGTGAGATTGGACCTCCCTTAAGTGACATTGCATGGGGTGTAAATGCTTACTGAATTATTTAATATGAACATCCTCGGTACATACTTCCAGGTTGTGTTCTCACATAAAAGCAAGAACACACAGTATATGTAGGGTTAACAGATCCACCATGTTTTCAGAGACACATATAATTTGCCATATTTATGAAAGGATTGTCCTACAGTATGTACAATTCATATTCTGTAGGATTCTTCATTGCCTAATTACGTAATCTTACACACCTTCTTCTGAATTCTGCATGCTAAAAGGCAACACTTTTCATGTGCTGTCCATCAATATGTATATGTAATATATGTCCTTGAAAACATGAATAATCTGGTAACCCTAAGTATATGTGGTAAAATGTTATCTATAAGTGCTCCATGACTCACTGACTGGCCAATAACTGACTGATTGGGAAGACACACTTTCATTGACAACTTCCTATAAGTAGGACATCCACAATATCAAATCGTTCAAATTCATATAAAAATATTTGGCAAAAAAAGAATAACGTCTAAATGTGCTTCAGACATTTTCATCAGCAATGCATTCTGGGATGCATATTTTAAAATGTATCCCTCTGCTGACTGAGCCTCATGAGAAACATAATACACAAATATTTTGGATGCCATATGTCGTGGTCATTGATCTAGGTCATATGAAATTGCAAAACTGAGTATTGGCGTAATACACTCTGTACAGGGAGATATTCATAAAAAAACATAGGAGTCATGAATTTCTTGCTTCTTGATATATGTAAATGCTGAGGAAAAAGCTACATAGAATAGTGTTGGGATTTTCACATTTTAAATTATTTTGTGTCAGAGAAATGAAATAATATGCAAAGTAGAAGTTATCAGAAGGGGTTGTAAACACCTTAGTGAGCACCATACGTGTTTTTATGCTTCATATCATGATAACTATTTCATCTGTTATACACACACCAATGTTACTTCATCACAACTCTATAAAGCACAAAGACACGTCCAAATGGAAGTCAGTTGAGACTAGTGTGTGAAGGTCAACAAACTCCCCTTACCCCTCAAAACACACATCGATTTACAGTTTAGTGGGAGATCATGTAGAGAGGTGTTATGCTTTGTAGGTGTGTTATGTCTGGGGGGACTTTCCTCCATGGATGGAAAACTATCCAGTTCCCAAAGGCATCTGGCAAGTGCAACATTTTTTGAGGAGATTCAAAGAAAGGCTGGAGTAGGGTGCAGTTTCTATGGTTCTATGATGGAAGCCATACCTGCCAATTTCTATGCTGTTTAACTCTTGTAGTCTAAAGTGCTTGAAATCTGTTTTTCCCTGTACTGTGCAATAATTAAGCCAACACAATTGTATTAATTGTTCCATCGGTACAACCAGATGCCAAAGGATAAACAATATTCTGATATTAATGGAATTCTCTTGATCACAAACATATATCTTCATTTTATTTTCATTACACAGATTTTTTTTTTTTTTTTTAGCTTTTACACATTAAATTCATTATTTTTTAACACCATTAATTCAACCAGGTCAAACCACTTTTACCTCTTGAATTTTCAATCAGTATAGTAATACCAGTTTTTGTACATATGCCATAATTGTTTTGCACAGTATACTGTATTCCAATCAATCCCACAAATGTAAGGAAAATAATAACACTAACAAATAATTACACCTAAATATCAGTTTCTCTGAGCCCATAGCAGTCTTTTAAATCGTACATTTGATAGTCTAGCTCTGTAAAATCATTAGAAACAGCCATTGAAATTGATTCAACTTCACTCTTGTAGGTGGCTGAAACATTACTTTTATTTGAGCCATTCCTTATTTTGTTGGAAATATTGTTCATTTTTTCTTTCAGCTGAGAAGATGGTTTTTGGAAAGGAGAAATTATTGTCCACCTTTTAAAATCCAATGCTTTACTTTTTGTGTGCATCCCTTGGTTACCTGGGTTAAATATAAATGAGGAATTCAGAGAAGGAAAGTTTGTATGATGGTCTTCATCTGACCCCTTCTCAGAGCTGGTCATAGATGGTCTCCATTGATGGTCGTAAACTCTCCAAAGAGGTCGCCTTCTTCTCCTGCACTGACATCTCAACAGCCTGATAAATGCTCTTTTAAATTCCTTGCTGGAACATGGGTATATAATAGGATTTACGCAGCTGTTAAAGTATCCCAGCCAGAAGATCACCTTGAAGACTGAATCAGAAGGCTTCAAGAAAGGAAAGAAAGACCCTAAAGGGAATAAGAACAAAAATATTTAGAATTACATTTTTTTTTAAATATACAGTGCTAAATAATGTTATAGATGCATTGCTTCTACAAATAGGAGTAACATCTTTAAAGAATATTGAATAAATAGAAAAAAATACATTATAATAAAATCAAACGTGTTTCAACATCAATTGTTTCATGAACTTATGAAATATTGGAAAGAATGTAATAACTTATTTAATAACTTTAAATTGGGCACACATTGAAATAAATTAATAAAATAATGTATAGCCAAATTTTACTATGATAGAGCAAAAAAACAGAGCAAGTTTAACCCCTTAAGGACCAAGCTTCTGGAATAAAAGGGAATCATGACATGTCACACGTCATGTGTCCTTAAGGGGTTAAAGGGGAACTGTTATTATTTAAGTAATAATAGTGGTTCACAGCTCTGTCTATTACCTGTTTCCCCAACTCCAATGAAGACTGCATGGTGGCATGTACAGTATGTAAATTTAGTAGACTGGTTGTGCTTGCGTGCTTCCACCAGCTCATTCTCCCTTCAATACATTTTCCCAAAACTAAGTGCCAATTTTTCCACCATTGTCAAAGGTGCCCATAATACCCTCTTGTAATAAAAGATGCACAGTATTGGGGGATTGCCTAGAGGATGGGAATGCCTTCTTTAACCAGGTCCTCTGAAATAATAATATAATCATCCAATTGTCATTTATTCTTCTAGTTCAACCCATTGAACTAAGTATCCTTATATAAACTATTAGTAACTGTGAACTAGCACCCCTTCCTAGTAGGAGGCAGAAAGCAGAAGGAATAGGCAGGGACATGAAAAATCACCATCTTAAATACATCAATTGATACACAATATAGCAGGGTTTGTGTGAGAAAAGTATGTAGCACAGGAGCTTCTGTTGAAAAAAGGATTTTGGAGACTTAAAGGGACACTATAGTCACTAGAACTACTACAGCTTAATGTAGTGGTTCTGGGGTATACAGCTTGTCCCTTTTTCTGAGAAAAGGCAGAATTTACACTGCTACCTAAGACAGACTTCCTGGACGAGGTTCTGCAATTGTTCTAGGAGCATGGAGAAGCTGAGTGGTCGCATAGAGATGCAATACATTCTATATGAGTAGAAGCTGATCGGGCAGCACAGCGATTTGCTGCCCATTCCCTACGGGGAAGCACTGGATTTGCTGATATCAAGATTGGTGATCTCAACCAAGGAGGTGGGGTTACTGCAGAGAGAATGGCATGATGAGGGCTGAAAGGTAAGTGATTATCTTTATTTCTTTAATTTAGTGGAATAAAAGAGGCACTATAACTATACAGCGCTAGGAACACATGTGGAAAACACGTTTGTATTCCTAACGCTATAGTATTCCTTTAACTATTTATAATGAACACACTTTGGTGAATATGCATTTTGATAGGAGTTAGCCTTGTGATACGATAGGAGTTAGTTGATAATATGATAGCTGATAACATAATAGGATTTAGCAAAGGATTGGAAACTCTTGGTCAGCTTTAATAGACTTATTTTACATAACCTCATTGTACATGTGGTAAAATAATTTGTAGTTAATTTTGAGTAATTATTTATTTGCAGTACATAGTTTTCCTGTGACAAGTTTTTATAGTACATTTTTTTTTTCTTATGCTTTATGTTGTTCTGGTAAACTCGATGGCTCATAAAGATATGTTTCCCTGGGAGAAGAAACATGCACACAGACCCAGACACATGGTCCACAGGGATTTTGGGAAATGCTCTCTGTGAAAATATGCATTATTTTACGTACTTATTTTTAGTTTATTTAAAATGAATGAGAGAATATGCATATTAGATACATTTTGCTGGATCGCGAAGGCAAAATAATAAATAACAAACAGAGTCCCTCGAGATCACATGAGAAAAACTAAATATGATTTATTCACTAAACAGTGAGTATTAAACAACAACATTAAATTGTCCAATTTAGGTGACTTTTTCAGATTCAGCTTTTTTGCCTAAATTTGTAAATATTTTTACAATGAGCTGAAATTAATTTTTTTTAGAGACTCTTGACTAAACAGGAGTTATTGTAAAGTGCAAAATTTAGGTCAAAATAGTAAATATAAAAAAATATAAAAATCTAAATTTCTGATCAATTATGTTTTACAGTAAATAAACCACTATGTGTTGGTTGTGTTTTGCTTCGTAAAATATTTAGATTGTAGGAGACAGACGCAAATAGAAAATGATTTTGTTGTAAAAATACAGAATTTTAAATATCCAGTAAATGTTCATTTGAAATCTTTTAGTTAGTATTTTTAAAAGTTTCAATTTAATTTAAAAGTTTTGATTTTGTGGTATTTTTCCCTTACTGAAAACATTTTTGCAGATAACCATTGTTTCTGAAATTGTATGGGGTCTGTGTCTAACAATTAGGAGATACTACCTCTGTTGGTGTATTAGACATATCGGGCATCTGAGTACCATACGCCAATTTTATTAAGTGAAATTTAATTTTGTACGTCATTCTGTTTATTTTATGGGCTTACACAGATTCACTGCAATGAAATCTGATATTCTGCATTGTGCAGGCCCAAAATCACATTGCACGGCTATTGCTGATCTTACTTGTGAGAAGGGCGATTGAGCTTTGAAGCTTTCATTTAATACAAGCATTATATAAAACAGGGGTAGGCAACCTATGGCACTAGTGCCATGCACGGCACTTGAGGTGTCTTTGCACAGCACTCAAGGCTGCTAGAGCCAAACAGGCTCTGTCCTATCAGGAGTCCCAGTAAAACTTCAGATATCTGCTAATACGAAGAGGTGGTGAAGGACAATCCTCAATTTATGCATTGCAGCACATAGAGGAAGTGATCTCAGATCACTTCCTCCCAGCACTTGTGAATGGGAGTCCACACTGTAGCAGAGCAGCCTGCAGCTGCTGTTGCAGCTCCTATACTTGAGCTGTACCTGGCCAGCCTGGTCCCCAGTGGAACCTAGGGAAGCCACCCACACTGCTAGATATACACACACCTGCAGAATAACCCTCCCCTCATACAAATAATACGAACAGCCCACACACAAACGCAACACACAATCCCCACAAACTGAACACCACTAACAATCTACATACATGCACATAACCCCACATGCAGCCTCTCTCATGCAATACCCCAAACAGCCCCCACACACTACCAAACACACAATGTGACATATCCATCCACACACAATTCCACAAGCAGCCCTCATACACAGCCCACATTCATATGTATCATACACGATACCATAAACTACTAATGCACATATACAATATAATAGCTCATATACGCACAACTACAACGATACAAAGCAATTACAGTAAAAATAACACAAGCAGAATACGGCAGCATGCACACCTCAATTTAAAAAAATAGGATCGGCACGCTACGGGACATCACAATCCTATATCGGCACAGTGCCTTCCCCTGATATAAAACATAACCATTAAATAGAAGCTTGAAATATCTGGACATAATATGTAATGGAACATGTTACCTCATAAAATAAAACATATTAGGATAAGCACCATTAAAAATGGCAATATTTGTTTTTATAAAGATTATAAAATCATTGCACACTTACTGCCTGACATCTTTTTTATTATTTTATCAAAGATTAAACTCATCACTTCTGTCCCTCCAGGTTCTTCCGAGTGTATGAGAAAGTAATGTTAATAAACATGCTGTTACTGCACACAAATAAGACATGTGATAATTTAATTTAGAAAGGGGGACAGAGAGACATGGGGTATGTAAAAATTTACAGTAAAATAGTGCATGGGCTGCAAAAGCGATTATGTTATACAATGTCTACCCAGAATGCCTTTGCATGTGGATCAAACTGAAGGGAATTCTCGGTGAGGAGCAGATACACAGATTAAAAATGAAACGAGGGTGAAGTGACTCCCAAGTTTTTTAATGCACTATCTTCATGTTTGGCATCATCACACATGACTCTAATAAAGTAGGAATAGATTCACTGATTCTGTGAAAGAGAATAAGAGAAAATTGAGCTACATTAAGGTGAATATATATATATAAAGTGTATCACAAAAAACAAACTCTTTCTAAACACTGACAAAACGGTCACAATGATCTTTAGTACCTAAATTACACAAATTACAAAATTCCCATCTATTCATCAAAACAAAATCAAATAACACACTGATCGCAGTCCACTCTTTCAAATAAAATACCTGGGTATGTTGTTAGACCCCAATCTATCTTTTGGCCTCCACGCAGAAAATCTTTTATCAAAACTTTATCCAAAACTAGGTACCCTGTACAACAAATCCTGCATAAGCCCTACAGAAAAGGAAAAGATTGTACAGCAAATGCTAATGCCGGTAACTGATTATAGGGATGTAGTATATGCACCTGCACCACAAATCCACCTTAATAAACTTACTATATTGTATAACTTGTTCTGCCGCTTCGTGCAACAATGTAATTACATGATCCACCATTGTGACATGTCAAAAGAGCTAAACTGGCTATCGTTGGAATCCGGACGCACCCTTCATCTTTCCAGCCTTGAGTTCTAAGAAGCTCCCACCCTATCTGAGCAGAATGCTCTACCCAGCTGTTCCCACCTCCTACAACATCCGATCCAGTACCAGCACTTTATTTAGTCTCAATACAAAAAAAAAAAATATTGTATCTGTATTTTATTGCACCCTATTGTAACTAAGCAATGTTTTTTGGACCCATGACATAGTTGAAAACGAGAGAAAATCTTAATGTATCCTTCCTGGTAAAATATTTTATAAATATATATATATATATATATAAAAAAAAAATATATATATATATTATAAAAACAGGTCGCTGTTTTTCATTTGTAATTGTGAATAACCTAAACTTAATAGATTGAGGACCTGATTCTTACACAGAGATAAGTTTACACCTAGATCACGTAATAAATGGAAAACATCAGTCAAAACCTGAGATGATATATGTTTGTGTCAGACTTTAGGAAGAAATCAAATGTCATAAAAATGCAATTTTAGAATAAAAAAAAGTTTCCCTTTTTAATTAGTACACTGATTAGCCACACCATTAAGGCCACCTGCCTAATATAGGTCCCCATTGTGCTGCTGAAACAGCTCTGATGCATTGAGGCATGGACTGCAGAAGATCTCTCAGCATGTCCTGTGTTATCTGGCACCAAGACATTAGTAGCAGATCCTTTACGTTCTGCATGTTGTGATGTGTAGCCTCCATGGATCTGTTGTTCCACCAAGTTTCCACAATTGGATTGAGATCTTGGTAATTGGAGGCCAATGCAATTCCTTGAACTCTTCGTCATGTTCCTAAAACCATTCCTAAAGTATTTTTGCAGTGTGGCAGGATGCATTATCCTGCTGAAAGAGGCCACTGCTATCAGGGAATACCATTGTTATGAAGGGGTGTACATCATCTTCAATAATCTTTAGGTAGGTACTTCTCGTCAATGTAAAAAAAATTCAGCCCGGCCTTTTTTTAATCAGACCAGCCCACTAAGAAGGGGGCAGGGCAATGAGTGTGTGTTTTGTCATCACCAATGACAAGCACGCCCCCTCTCAAAGTAAGCATGTTGGTTCAATGCTCTTCCAGGGCAGACCATGCGCAGAGCTCTGCTGAAGAGCTCTAACATGAGAAAAGGGCCCTGTGTATTTGCGCTGCACATATATATGAATTTGGAAGCATTGTGTGTGTATATGTGTGTGAGTGGTGCAGTGTGTTGGGGGGGTTCTGAGTGTATTGTGTATGTGAGGGGTGCAGTATGTGTGTGTGTGAGGGGTAAAGTTTGTGTGAGAGGGGTACAGTGTAGACATGTGCACCAGTGAAATTTACATTTCGTACAAATTATTTTGTGCTAAATAAAAATTCACCAGTTGTCCTTCCTTGCACCCCTTTGTTAGGTTCTAACCACTGCATACCAGGAACAGCCCAAAAGACTTGCCATTTTGAAGAAGCTTAGACCCAGTCATCTGGCCATCACTATATGAACTTTGTCAAAGTCATTCAGATCTTTTTGCTTGCCCATTTTTCCTGCATTCAACAAATGAAATTCAAAAACTTACTGTTCAATTGCTGCCTAATATATCCCAGCTATTGGCAGGTGTCATTGGAACAATATAATCAGTTTTATTCACTTGACCTGTCAGTGGTTTTAATGTTGTCTGATTAATGTATATCCCAACTACATCACTAAGTCTAGCCTTGATATTCTACCATGGCGTTCCTACTGCCTACAGGGCTAGTTAGTGTACATTTCCAAGACAAATGGATGGTTAAAGTGTTGCTTTAGTTCTTTTGATAACAAGCCAGTGATAAAACTCAATGTTTATTCTTATCTGAATTAAATAAACCCATGTGTGTTGACATTGGCTGTACCTTTATTCCAAAGGTTTGGCGGAGGCAAAGTAATGCGAGAAGAATGTATTACAATGTTGTCTTGATCTTTTAAAAACTTACACCTACAATATTTTTAAAAACACTGCTGAGTTAACTGCTCTGCCTCCGAATGAATAATATTCTTAGCAATGATATATTTGTGCATACCTGTAGACAACTTTCGGCACTCCAGATGTTGAGGACTACATCCCCCATAATGCTCTTACACCCATAATGCTGGTAAAGCATACTGGGAGGTGTAGTCCAAAACATCTGGAGTGCCAAATGTTGCCTATGCCTGCTGTAGGCATTCTTTTCAGAACAAAACAAGTTTAGAACTATACAAACCACATGTTACATTTCAGGCCCACTTAAAATTAGCCAGAAGTGTATTATGTCAAGAGTTAGGGTGGCATATTTCAAGGTTAAAGGAACACTGTAGGGTCATGCAAAGGGTGGAGAAACTGAATGTCATACTGTGCAGCACTGCCCTAGGAAGCACATCTAGCAGCCATCTAAGGAGTGGCCAGTGGAGGTGTCCCTAGGCAGCAATGTAAACACCGTCTTTTCTCTGAAAAGACAATGTTTACTGTAAAAATCCTGCAGAGACTTAATATACTCACCAAAACAAATGCAAAAGGTTGTAGTTGTTCTGGTGACTATAGTGTCCCTTTAATGTTTTCATTACTCTAAAGCATATATGCAGCTATTGTTTATGTATCTATTTAACACATCATTGTAGTGCAAATTCAAATATTAATTTCTTAAAATAACAATTGAAACCATGGTGTGTTATTTTCTTCTGTTCTTCCTAATTTACCTCTTTACTGTGACATATAACATTACAAAATACATGGGCAATCCTATAACTTACTCAGAGGAATAATCTGTCTTGTTTAGGGCAATCCTATAACTTACTCAGAGGAATAATCTGTCTTGCTTAGGGCAATCCTATATCTAGTATCTAACTGGAGGCAGTCCTATATCTAGCTCAGGGGAATGTTCTATCTAGCTTGGAGCAATCCTATCTCCAGTGTCTAGCTTGGGCCAATCCTATATCTAGTATCTAGCTTAAGGCAATCCTATCTCCAGTGTCTAGCTTAGGCCAATCCTATATCTAGTATCTAGCTTAGGCCAATCAGATATCTAGTACCTAGCTTGGGCCAATCCTATATCTAGTATCTAGCTTAAGACAATCCTATCTCCAGTAACCAGTTTAAGGCAATCCTATCTCCAGTATCTAGTTTAGGCCAATCCTATATCTAGTATTTAGCGTAGGCCACTCCTATATCTAGTATCTAGCTTAGGCCAATCCTATATCTAGTATGATGTTTAAGCCAATCCTATCTCCAGTATCTAGCTCAAGGCGATCCTATCTCCAGTATCCAGCTTAAGGCAGTCCTATCTCCAGTATCCAGGCCAACCTTAAATCTGGTACTTGGTTTAAGGCAGTCATTTCTAGCACAGGGGAATGCTCTATCTAGCTCTGCTTTGACAGGCAGAACCACCCCTTTCAAGACCACCCCCCTGCTTGCTGGCTCTCTTTCCTGCCCATTTCTGTCCCTGGAAGGTGGGCATGGAATGTTGGCAGGTATGCATAAATAATATCTAGCTCACGGCAGTCCTATATCTTTTATTTAGCTCAGGGAAAACCTATATCTATTATCTAGCTCAGGGCAGTCCCATATCTATCATCTAGCTCAAAGCAGTCCTATATCCATTATCTAGCTCATGGTAGTCCTATAAAATCTATTACCTAGCTCAGGGCAGTCCTATATCTATTATCTAGCTCAGAGTAGTCCTATATCTATTATCTAGCTCAGGAAAAACCTATATCTATTATGTAGCTCAGGGTAGTCCTATATGTATTATCTAACTCAGGGTAGTCCTATATCTATTATCTAGCTCAGGGTAGTCCTATACCTATTATCTAGCTCAGGGTAGTCCTATATCTATTATCTAGCTCAGGGTAGTCCTATATCTATTATCTAGCTCAGGGCAGTCCTATATCTATTATCTAGCTCAGGGCAGTCCTATATCTATTATCTAGCTCAGGGTAGTCCTATATATATTTTCTAGCTCAGGTTAGTTCATATATCATTATCTAGCTCAGGGTAATCCTATATCTATTATCTAGCTCAGGGCGGTCCTATATCTATTATCTAACTCAGGGAAATCCTATATCTATTATCTAGCTCAGGGTAGTCCTATTGGGTAGTCCTATATCTATTATCTAGCTCGGGGTGGTCCTATATTGATTATCTAGCTTAGGGAAATCCTATATCTATTATCTAGCTCAGGGTAGTCCTATTGGGTAGTCCTATACCTATTATCTAGCGCAGGGCAGTCCTATATCTATTATCTAGCTGAGGGCAGTCTTATATCTATTATTTAGCTCAGGGTAGTCCTATATCTATTATCTAGCTCAGGGCAGTCCTATATCTATTATCTAGCTCAGGAAAAACCTATATCTATTATCTAGCTCAGGGTAGTCCTATATCTATTATCTAGCTCAGGGCAGTCCTATATCTGTTTTCTAGCTCAGGGCAGTCCTTTATCTATTATCTAGCTCAGGGTAGTCCTATATCTATTATCTAGCTCATGGTAGTCCTATATCTATTATCTAGCTCAGGGTAGTCCTATATCTATTATCTAGCTCAGGGTAGTCCTATTGGGTAGTCCTATACCTATTATCTAGCTCAGGGCAGTCCTATATCTATTATCTAGCTCAGGGTAGTCCTATATCTAGTTATCTAGCTCAGGGTAGTCCTATATCTATTATCTAGCTCAGGGTAGTCCTATACCTATTATCCCATTGGGTAGTCCCATACCCATATCTAGCTCAGAGCAGTCCCATATCTACTATTCAGCTCAGGGTAGTCCTATATCTATTATCTAGCTCAGGGTAGTCCTATATCTATTATCTAGCTCAGGGTAGTCCTATTGGGTAGTCCTATACCTATTATCTAGCTCAGAGCAGTCCTATATATATTATCTAGCTCAGGGTGGTCCTATATCTATTATCTAGCTCAGGGTATTCCTATATCTATTATCTAGCTCAGGGTAGTCCTATACCTATTATCTAGCTCAGGGTAGTCCTACATCTATTATCTAACTCAGGGTAGTCCTATATCTATTATCTAGCTCAGGGCAGTCCTATATCTATTATCTGGCTCAGGGTAGTCCTATATCTATAATCCAGCTCAGGGTAGTCCTATATCTATTATCTAGCTCAGGGCAGTCCTATATCTATTATCTGGCTCAGGGTAGTCCTATATCTATAAATCCAGCCCAGGGTAGTCCTATATCTATTATCTAGCTCAGGGCGGTCCTATATCTATTATCTAGCTCAGGGCAGTCCTATATCTATTATCTAGCTCAGGGCAGTCCTATGTCTATTATCTAACTCAGGGAAATCCTATATCTATTATCTAGCGCAGGGTAGTCCTATATCTATTATCTAGCTCAGGGTAGTCCTATATCTATTATCTAGCGCAGGGTAGTCCTATATCTATTATCTAGCTCAGGGCAGTCCTATGTCTATTATCTAACTCAGGGAAATCCTATATCTATTATCTAGCTCAGGGCAGTCCTATATCTATTATCTAGCTCAGGGCAGTCCTATATCTAATATCTAGCTCAGGGTGGTCCTATATCTATTATCTAACTCAGGGAAATCCTATATCTATTATCTAGCTCGGGGTAGTCCTATATCTATTATCTACCTTAGGGTGGTCCTATATCTATTATCTAGATTAGGGAAATCCTATATCTATTATCTAGCTCAGGGTAGTCCTATATCTATTATTTAGCGCAGGGCAGTCCTATATCTATTATCTAGCTCAGGGTAGTCCTATTGGGTAGTCCTATATCTATTATCTAGCTCAGGGCAGTCCTATATCTATTATCTAGCTCAGGGTCGTCCTATATCTATTATCTAGCTTAGGGAAATCCTATACCTATTATCTAGCTCAGGGTAGTCCTATATCTATTATCTAGCTCAGGGCAGCCCTTTATCTATTATCTAGCTCAGGGCAGTCCTATATCTATTATCTAGCTCAGGGTAGTCCTATATCTGTTATCTAGCTCAGGGTAGTCCTATACCTATTATCTAGCCCAGGGCAGTCCTTTATCTATTATCTAGCTCAGGGTAGTCCTAT